>OZ005740.1:26348511-26970962 GCA_963930735.1 Dioctria linearis
CAAAGTGCCAGTGGGGCAAAGAAATGTACGTAGTGAAGACAATATTGCTGCTATTAGTGAAAGTTTACGTGAGATCCCAGATTTGTCAATTCCCCGCCGATATCAGGAATTCGGCATTTCGCAAACATAAACATGACGTATTTTGCGTAAGGATTTGGGCTTAGATACATATAAAATTCAGTTGACTCAAGAACTAAAGCCCAATGATCATGCATTGCGTCACAGATTCGCTGATTGGGCTTTCGAGCAATTTCAGATTGATCCTCATTTTGGCACAAAGATCATCTTCAGTGACGAAGCACATTTCTGGTTGAATGGCTTTGTTAAGAAGAATTGTAGAATTTGGGGTGAAAGCAATCCACAACAAATTCAACAATTTGCAATACAACCAGAAAAATTTACTGTTTGGTGTGGTTTATGGTCTGGGGGCATCATATTGATCCATTTTTCTTCAAAAATGATGCAGAAGTCACAATTACTGGCAATGGAATTCGTTACAGATCAATGCTAGATCAATTTTTGTTTCGAAAAATTGATGATATCGATTCAGACGAAAAGTGGTTTCAAAAAGACGGTATAAAAAAAACCTGTCCTAAAAGATGTCTAAAAAGCATAAAGTGTACTCTAAGTAACCCTTTTGACAGAAGTCATACCAACTAAGACTTGTAAGTGTAAAAAATTCTTCTAACTACTAATTCATAAAAAAACAAATATTCATTCCAGAAATAAATTAATTTAAGCAAAAAATGCTTGAGAAATATATATAAAAAAAAAACAATAAAAACAACAAATCTCATATCATTTACATACCTGGAAAGAATATGGAGTCTTTATAGTTGCTATCTCATAGTAAGTATCCTTAAAGTCAGCTGGCGTTGATATCTCTACATTTAACGTTTCAATAGGATACCGTTTTTCAATACCATTATTTCCAGTATCAGCTTCATTTAGGACAGCTCCATTTATTGAACCCGATGATTCTAAATCATTGTCATCAGAACGTGCATTTGCAGTTGGAATATCATTTGAAATGACTTCAGAGCTTAAAGTTGGCGGAGTTGCAGGACCATTTTCTTCAACTTTTCGTATAGTAACTCTTGGTTTCGGTGATGTTTTATATTGCCATCGACCAGGTGCTCTATTCAATTTAAACTTATACAGACTTGTTGGTTGCTCAGATTCAACAATAGATGGCTGTAGTTTCGGTTTAAAACCTCTACGCTGGAAATTATTTTCTGCTGCTGCTGCTGCTGCTGCTGCTACTGGAGCTGATGTAGTAGTAGCCGTTTTAATATTCGAATTTCGTGGTTTATTGTTGCGTCGACTAGAATAAGAGGGTGTTGACATTTGTCTATATACAGACACAGTGGCAAGTTCTACGGAAGCCGTAGAAGATTTGCGACTGTATCGACGACTATAAAATTTCATCGTATTACGAATAAGCATAATATTTACAGAAATTTATATATTTATATTTATTTATTTTTTTATACTTACTTTTTCGGTTTATTGCGTTGTCGTGATTTTTTCGTTGTTCCATGTGATGATACATTACTTGGGGTAGATGGATGATTCTCACGTACTTCAGTATCTATTTCATCTTTGCTACTCTTATTACGAAATCTATTCTTGAAACTACCTGAAGATGTAGCTGGTCTACGTGATGCACGTATATGATTTGGACCATTATTACTACTATCACCGGGTAATGGTCCTAAATCATCTGGATTTGTTGGTGTCGGATCAATAATATGTCGAGATGCTGGTGCAGTTGGTGCTGCAGTTTTTAATATACGCAACGTTGAAGATGGTGATATTCGAATCTTATTATTATTATTATTATTCCGATATACTTGGGAGGAACTTTGAAGTACTTGAGCATATTTTCCAGATATATATGTTCCTAAAACGCTAGTCTCATGTACTGTTGTAACTCCTTCTTTAACAACAGTTCCGCTCAATTTTGTTACAAGACCAGTAGGATGAGCATCTTTCGGTGAATGTGCTTGAGTTCTTTTGGAATGATGTTGAGAAGAACCTCTATTAGTTTTTGGATGATGAGCTTTGGCAGTTGGTCTTAGATTTATAACACGATATGTCTCTTCGGCAAATTCTGATGGTTGACGTGATAGAAAATCATATTCTGGTTCAGCAAGATTATTTCCAATTTGGACAATTGGTTCGGGATCATCACTTGTACGTACTTCTACAATACTTGAATAAACTGGCTTATTGATGAATTCATTTACTTTAGTTGGTGCTGCTACAACAGGATTTACGACTATCGGTGAAGCTTCTTCTTTTATTTCGATTTTTGAAAATATTTTCTTTTTTTCAGGAAATTCTAATTGTGTAGCAGATTTTTTTATGCTTGTTACAACTTCTACTTTAGAAGCTACAATTTCAACTTTAGGATTCTTCGAAATAGCTGGTGAACCTGCTATCACATGTACGACACTAGAAACTTTTACATTAGTATCTTTAGTAGCAACTATTTTCGTAGGTTGAATTTGTTTTGTTTTCACTTCAACATGATGAGGTTTTGTTTCAATGACATTAACAACAACATTGCTGGGAGTCGATTTTGGAGGTTCTAGGTAGAGTTTTAATTTTACATAAATAAGGCAATATGTAAATTAATAATATATTTTAATACAATACCTGGTGGTGGTGCACTTTGTGGTGAAAAGACCATAACCGTATTTCCTATTGTTGTTGTAAAGTCCAGGAAACCATAAACAGTTTGTGTGGCATAATTACCAATTGTTTGTCCATTACTATGCAGGCATGCTGAAATAAATATTTTGTTAATTAATAAAAATAAGTTTTGTGTATTATATTACGGTAAATGCAAAGAATTTAAAAAATATATATACAGATGAAAATTCGAATTGATGGTTATATGGGTTACGTATTGGAAGTATACTAATGAATATGGGCCTAGAACATATGGAATTGTGGTCATCATAGATAATCAGAATACAGTTATACCGTCGACAGGCGACAAATTGGAACGTTTGAAGAAAAGGAAAACGGTGATAAAACTTCTTCTTTTTATAACCGAATATCGCCGTAACATAAGTCTAGCTTTAAATTTTGTGCACTAAATAGGTCTTTTTAACTTCTTACGTCTATTTAAAAGAAGATCTCCTAGTAAATCATTGCAGTTGGCTGCTGTCAACTAATACTTGGGCTATTGGAAACAAAATTTGACTTAAATGCCAAAATCGTCTGTCACCATATATTTAATTAGAAATTAGAAATAATTTTCAATTACATAATTGGAAATTATTTTTGGTCGTCTGTCGACGATATTATACCGTCGATACACGACCAGTATTAATTTCCAATTATGTATGTAATTAAAAATTATTTCTAATTTCCAATTAAATATATGGTGACAGACGATTTTGGAAATTAAGTCAAATTTTGTTTGCAGTATCCAAAGTAAGTATTAGTACACAGCATCCAAATAAAATGATTTACCATGAACTATTATATCTAACAGTTCTTTTAAACAGACGTAGAAAGTTAAAAGGACACACTTATAATAGTGCTCGAAAACTCAGAGCAAATAAAAGACGTATTTTACTATTTGTAGAAGTGTTAGATAAAGAAAAAATTTGAAATATAAGAAGGATAACTGTAGTAGTTACGTACTATTATTTTTTATACTTATATGTAATTATACTTTACACTTCACTAAAATTCAAATAATACTTTAAATCAATTTATAACTTCTAAAAGTATCTCACGTTAAATTTGCATTTTTGATATGAACTTCAGCTCCCGTTAAGATTATATTCTGTACCCGCAGAGCGCATGATATCTGTTATAAACATGCAAATTTCTTTTGGTTTTTCGCAAGTCTACTAATTTATCTGCCCATAAAGCAATAAGCTTATATACAGCTTCATTAAACCTCAATACTCTCTGCTTGTTCTTTTTTACTTTTTCAATAACATAAAAACAAAAGTTTTATCACCGTTTTCCTTTTCTTCAAACAACTTGTTCTTAAACGTTGCAATTTGTCATAAACGCCACAGAACAGCAGCGTCTGAAAGCTGCCACTGTTAGTTTACAGAATCACTACTATGTGTTTTTAGTGGCGCTTTGGCGATATACCTCAAAACCCAAACTCAGTTATGTCAATGCTAAGATGTCACGATTATCTAATTACTTTGTGCGATAATTAAAAGTTTAGGGTGACACACGACAGAGATTATCTTGATGATAATTTAGAATTATGACTATCGTCTGTTGGGTGTATAATTTAAAAAAAAGGGATTTCGACAGATGGGATTACTTGTACTATATCGCATCTAGCTATACTGTGACTATCTTCACGTTAAATCTAAGTCATATGGCATTACATTTTATTATGTGTTAATTTGCCGAAGTGTAAATAAGGTAATTTTTTCGAGCTAGAAACATATCAGCATACGTGCCAAATAAACAACATTTGCGGGAAGCTTTGCTTTTGCTTTTTAATTGGAAAAAAAGTGCTGCTGAAAGTCATCGATTGATATCAGAAATTCACGGTGAATACTATGCTCCTCAGTGAAGACTCATGTCAAACACAAGAAGAGCTCGCGGAATCATTGGGCGTAACACAAGCAGCAATTTCCAAGCGTCTGAAATCATTGGGAGTCTTCCAATAGCAAGAAAATTGAGTGCCATATGAGATGAGAGATGGCAAAAGGCGATTGTGCATGTTTGAAAGGTAGTCGATTTTGCACTGCATTTTTACTGACGACGGAAAATTATGACAAGCCGAAGCGCAGGAAATCGTATGTGCCAACCAGGAACATCAAAGCCGAATATCTATGGCGTCAAGGTAATTCAGGGAGGCATCTCCTTAACTTAGACATTAAGGGCAAGGAGATTGCAAAATGCTCGGACAGTCAGGCAGCTGTTAAAGCCTTGTCAAAACCATTTACAAACTCCAAACTTGTATTGGAATGCAAATCCACCTTGAAATTCCTTTCTCGGAACAACAGGGATTTGATGCTTTGGGTCATAGCGATATTAACGGAAATGAAAAGTGGACGAACTTGCTCGTCTTGGTGCAACCTCGGAGGCATCCACCTCTACAATAGGGATCGCACCAAATTACCTCATTTTTAATATCTCGGCCTGGGCTAATTGTCAACACTGTCGCCTTTGATTGGATCATCCATCAAGTAGAACTACAAAGTAGCTGTGGGGCAGACCTAACCTAAAAGAAACAAATAAACTTCTAGGGTTAAACAAGCCAACTCTGAGAACCCTGGTATCAATCCTTACTGGCCACTCTCGTCTCAGGGGTCAACTACACAGGATAGGGCTTGTTGCTGGTGGGATCAAAAGGGTGTCATCCATTATGAGCTACTAAAAGCTGGTGAAACTATTACAGGAGAGCTCTACAAACAACAACTGATTTGTTTTTGAAGAGAGCATTGAACGAAAAAAAGGCCAGAATATGCGACCAGACATGAGGCCGTAATTTATGTTGCTACATCGGTTAAAAACTATTTGGGAAATAGTAGATGGAAAGTTTTCCCTCACCCGCTATATTCACCAGACCTTGCCCCTTTGGACTACCACTTGTTTCGATCGATGCAAAATGCCCTTACTGGAATACGTTTCTCTTCAGTTGAAGATATTAAAAATTAGCTTGATTCGTTCCTAACTTCAAAAGAGAAACAGTTTTTGTTTTTGGCAAGGAATCCATAAGTTGCCTGAAAAGTGGGGAGCCGATGGACAATTAAATTAATTATTGAAATAAAGATTAATTTTTGCAAAAAATCCCTCATTTTCAAGTTATACACCAGTAGTTGAAAAGTTGCGATTAGATGGATAACAATGTCAACTACTGGTAACAATTATAGTGGGTAATAGAATAAGGTCAATGAATGCTGATTATTTTCATAAGATTTGAATGACCATACCGATCGAATGTATGATAAACAACAGGACTGAATTTCTCTCATATTTATGGGGAAGTTAGAATAGATATGAGTGGCACCTCTCACGGTGGTACCTTATTTCCTGCATTATGGGTACTTATTATGGACGATCTATTATTGACAGCTACAACAGATATAAAATAGAATGATATGCGAACGACCTGGTAATCTTACTAATTATTAGGTTCGAGACGGAATTCTACGGGCTGATCCAAAATGGGATCTGACTAGTTATCAACTGTGCCACGAACTTTGGTCTGATAGCCAATCCGTTGAAGACGGATATCTACCAATTCAGATCATTAGGTACTCAGACGATTGAGGTTATTTTCAACATATACCCAGTACAGTAAATAAAAAGGGTGGCTTTAAGATTGCACTTCAAACAGAGATGAATCTAACCTGGAAAAATAAGTATTTCTTAGAATTTGTGCACTCGAGTACGCCTGACATCATCAGGAAAGGAACAGTGGCCATCTCCTCAAAACTGTGCTAACCACCAACTTTAATTTCAATTACAATTTAATTTATTGAGCTACAAGATTTACAATCTTTTGTAAGTACTCGAAAATATATTTATATAACCGAAACTAAATTCAGTGAAAAATATACTCAAGAAAGCGATAAATGATTATATTATGTTAAAGTCAAAACTATAAAAATAAATTAATTAATTAGCAGCACTCTCGAAACCATTCAGACCTGTATTGAAGATAGGAACCTCTTAAATTTATCGACAGTAACCGCTCTGTGCAAAGTTGCAGGCAAAAAGTTCCAAAGCCATGGGATCTGAATGAAGAAAGACCATTCCTGAACCAAGAGACTATGAGTGGGAATCAAAGGATCACAACGTCACCGAGATTGAAGAAACTAAATCTCATCCATTAAGTAATCAGGGCATTTAGTATGAATAAGCTTGAAGAGGATTAAAATTGCTTCGCGTCGTAGGTATATATTCAGTGGACAGCAAAATATTCTAGGAATAAAATTAAGAGATATGGTCAAATCTGCGTAAATTGAAAATAAAGCGAATACAATCATTATAGGTAACATTTATTCGACGAGAGCAATAGATATCCAATTTAGGAAAAATCAAATTCCCGTACGAAAAGTAGGGCAGGATACATCAACACTTAAAAATCTGACAAAGAGCTAGAGTCGACGCAAACGTCCTTACTTACTCTGCGTACATGATCAAAACATTTCATTCTCCCATTAAGAGCAACACCAAGATTTGTAACTTCGCTTACCCTAGTGAATATTTCACCTCCAAACATGATGTCCAGAATATAAGTTTCCAAAATGTTATTGAAAAATTTATATATATCGATTTATAGGGATTTAACATCAAAAAATTGCTTCGGAACCAATCGTAAATTCGCACTCTGTCATTATTAATCTTTACAATTAGAGTCTTCAATAAGCCTGAGAGGTCTGCTATTGTATATTTGTAAGTCATCAGCATATAAATAGACACTAACCTCTTGAATGATGTCAGTTATATCATTGATGAATAAAGAAAAAAAAACAATGGGCATAAAATTGAACCTTGGGGAACGCCACAGGAAAGCTGCTGTAAATCAGAAAGACGATTGTTGACTCAGACTTGCTGATATATATCGCCATATCAATTGGGCGGCGCTAAAAGAAACCCGAAAAAATTTCTGAAGTTTTTTAAGGAGCAAGGAGTGATTTACACAGTCAAAAGCTTTTGTAAAGGCGAGTAAAACCAGTATTTCAATCTCGTCGTTATCTAGACCTGTTTTTAAGTCATTGGTAACCTTTAGGACAGCCCATTCACCTCCTTGTCTGAAACCGATTTGCCAACGCGAAGGCATTCATTCTGTTGTTCTCTACAAATGATTGGATCTGACTGTACATTACCTTTTCCAAAGTCTTTGCGAGGAAACACAAAATAATGATTGGTTTACTACAATCAGATCGGTTAGCAGTAGATTTTTTTTAGGCATAGGTAGTACAGTATCAATGTTTCATGTAGAAGGAAAGGTAGATGATGTTAGACAGATATTAAAAATAAATAATATATAGCGACTAATGTAAGGCAGCAATAATTTTTGGAATTTTGAATTTCAGGACATATTTAAGAATGGTTTGCTGCCAGGTAATGATGATTGGTTCATATTATGCGACACGAAAAATCTGCAAAATTCCAGATAGAATAGAATGGTAGTCAAACTCTGTACATCACCGTTTCATATACGACGGTAGTCACAGAAGTACCCGTCAGATAGCAAGTAGCAACCTTAGAAAGCTTAAGTTTGAAGTTTGATGACGCTACGTTGTTAGTAGGTACTTATTTGGCAGCCATAAATATAAAAGCGGAGCTAGATGCTACTCTGGGGGAATCTGGTCCTTGATTTACAGCTATAAAATATTGGGTGACAGAGTTTAAACGAGGCCGTATGAGCTGCCAAGACGAATATCGCAGGGGTCGACCAAAAGAAGTGACTATGTCAGAAATGGTGAAAAAAATCCACATTAGATGACCGTCGACTGAAATAGCGCGAGCTTGCAGACATGATAGGCATTTCGAAAAGTCCTGCATATCGAATATTGACCAAAAATTTGGACATGACAAAGTTGTGCGCAAGATGGGTGCCGCGATTATTCTCAATGGAACAAAAACAGCGTCGTGAGGGTGTTTCAATAGAGTGTTTGCCGAAGTTTCACAGGAATATAGCCGATGCGTCGATTCAAAACCATGGATGAAACATGGGTCCATCACTTCACACCTGAGATGAAGCAACAGTCAAAACAATGGACTCCAAATGGAGAATGGTTCCAAAGAAGGCGAAGACAGTTCCATCTGCAGGCAAGTTATAGCGTCAGTTTTTTGGAATGCGCAAGGGATAATTTGCATTGATTATCTTCAGAAAAGGAAAAGAATCAACGGCGAATATTTTACGAACTTATTGCAGCGCTTGAGTGACGAAATCAAGTAAAACCGATCGCATTTGGCGAAAAAGAAAGTGTTGTTCCATCAAGACAATGCACCAGTGCACACGTGTGTAGTTGCCATGGCCAAAATCAATGAGTTAACGTTCGAATTTCTTCCTCACGCCAGATTTAGCCCCCTCAGATTATTTTCTGTTTCCGAACTTCAAAAAAAAAATAGCTAGGTGGTAAAAGATTTGCCAACAATGAAGAAGTGGAGTCTGCGGTTGATATCTATTTTGAAGATCTCGACGATCGATCCCCACTATAAACAAGGTATCGAAGCTATTAAACATCGCTGGGAAAAGTATATCGAGCTAAAAGAAGATTATGTAAAGAAATAAAGATATTTTTTTCCAATTTTTTTTCGTTTTCTTTGTAAGCTCAGGTATTTCTGGGACCATCCTCGTAGCCAAATCTTTTAATAGATATCTCCAAGTCAAAGGAAAAGTATCGAACGGAGTGAAAATAAACATACATGCATACATCCCGAAAACTATATTCTGTCCTTCCAGGCCAAAATCATAAATATTCTAAAAGTGAGAGGAAAATACAAAGATATCCATCTGCTACAACTGTCAAAGCTTTGATCAAAACTTTTGCTACATACATACATATATTGATAATGGAGTGTAAAATCATCCGAAACTCTCTGTCTTATTTTTCCTTCCGGAATCGAGATTGCTCCAAAATACTTTAATTCGAGCAGGATTGATGTACTGTGGGCGAAACCAGCAAAGAAATATGAGGGAGCCTAAAACATTTTCCTCTTTTAGAATCCTAGTGTTCATTATCTTTCAGGGGATACCAACATAGGATGGGACCAGTTGGTAATTATTCGACAATCTCTGTTAAAAAATACAATTGTCTTGGTTCAATTTTTTTCGTAATGAACTGCATGTCAAACCAGGGAAGTTATAGAAGTCTATTCATAATTTCATAGAAATGTCCGGCTAGGATTTATGATTTTCTTTTTTGACTTTCAGAAAGACTGAAGTAGGCAAAGACTTCTGGCTTGAAAAGCCTAACAGACTTTCTTACTTAACTTTCTATCGAGACATTTACCTAAAAGGATAATTTATTGTATAGTTAATGTAAATCGCAACCTGCATTTATATAAAAATTATATTTATGTTTTCTACAAACCGAAAACTTTTAAAATCAATTATATTTTGTACAGATTAAAACATTTATGGACTCTTCTGTCTAGTTTCTAATTTAAATGAGTCGATTTCGATGATATTTACAAATTTGGTCTTGTATTGAAAAGGTTAACAAACGCTGGAGGTGAAACTAAGCAACAAAAATATATTCATAAGAGATCTCTTCATGTAAAATAAATTATTAATTAATTTTTTTTTTAATTACATCGCCCATAGGATAGAATTGGTTATTTATTCAAAATTTTGTTGACATTGAAAACGCAACGCACTGCACAAAAATGTCTGCCCAAAGTTTCTGGCAAGGTTGGGCGCGACGTGACGTGAAAGTTATTTTGGTTTTTTGTTTAGTGAATGAACCCAAGAGTTAGTTATGTAACTACACAAATCTACATATGGACATATGGTACATACATGCATAACATACCTACCAACAATTAATAAAGTTTGAAAAAAAAATGAAGGAAATTAATTTTCCGTAAATTTATCGCATTTCAGCGTGAGCATAACGATTTTGACCTCAATTAAATATAAAAACAACAACAACAACAGCAACACTCAGGAAATTCAACAATTAAATATCAGAGTTCGCTGATTAATATTGCAACAAAAAAAAAATTATTATTATTAAACAATAAAATTAATGGAAATAAAACATGTTTTACAATCACTCCTTAAAGGTCGAGCCTATTGATCGATGACTCATTAATGTCCGTCCGGGCTATATAAGAGTGAAATTTTCTGAAAAGATGAAAAACTTTAAACTAATTAACGTCGCCATAATGTGATAATTGAATTTAAATATAAATGTCTTCAGTAATGATGAGGATCTGGAAATGTTTTGGGGGCAGATAACTAATTCACATGCGTTTTCGGACAAATAAAGTTGAGGAAATTTTTAATTCAGGGCCGAAGAGTCGAATTTATGAAATTTTTGATCTTAAATTGTCGTTTTTTCTTTCATACGTAGATAAGCAAATCCTAGACTATAGAGGATACTATGAATGAATGAATGCAATTTATTTTATTATACACCGGGAGTGATGTATTCCGGCAACGATAAATTAGACTTATTAACTATAGTAGCTGATTTTATAATGTCAGGAGAAATGAATTAAAGAAGAAGCGTATACATATGAGAAAAATAAATGAAAATTTAAAAGTTGTAAGAAATTTAATACAAAACCATAACACAAAATTTATAAGAAAGCAGTGCAAGCGATGAGAAATTTTTAATTTTATCTCACTTTTTGGTTAATTTCAAATCAATTAGGATTGCGTTCAATAAATGTATTAAGTACTTTCCGGTAAATTTCTCTGCAAACACCTTAATATTTTTGCATACAACTACAATCGCTTGATGCGCATGATTGAAGTGTCAAAAATCTCTCAAAATAAATATACATAAACAAATAGAAATCCACATAATTGTCAATTTTTTCTAATTTTGATGAAGTTCAACAAATTATCTAAATTAACTGAAATTTCTAGGCAAAAAGGAAATTTTTAAATATATAGCATTTAAATGTAAACAAATTTGACAGCAGAATATGACGTTTAGAAGAGTAAATACAGAAAGAGACAAATGAGAGTACATTTTTGTCACACTCTGACAAAAAGATTTTACACGATATTAAATGCCTGTTCTTTTCTCGTAGATTTTGAGAATTCATTAATAGTTTTTTCTTTAATTTCGTATTTTTGAAATCTCAGATTAAGTCACAACTTAACAAAATGTTGAAAAATATGTAAACATCAATATAAACATTTTGTGGATCAAACTGTGCGCTTAGTCGGGTTTAATGCCTTGGTTGTACAGAAATAAAGCTTGCACACATACATTGAATAAATGACGTTTAAAATAACAGAAAATTTGTACTCATTTCGAAGGGAGAATTGTTTATCATAAAATATATAGAGAAAATATAAAGAGAAATCTTTATTGTGTACTTTCAAAAAATATGTAAGAATACCTATTCCCCTCTCCATCCCTTATCTTACTCGTGAGTTTTGAATTACTTCCGAGCGCCACACACCAGCTATGATACCTTTTGTTTATTTATGAAGGGATGCGTTCTAAAATTCATCCGCAATGAGGCTACAAAAGTCAGTTAATATGAGCCCCCGTAAAACCTCGACAAAAATTTGATACCTCATCAGTCACCAAATAAATTGTCTGTCAGGAGTATATGTAGGTACATACAATTCATTTTCGTATGAATCATTCCTTCTTGTTCGAATTCATTTTCATACCAGTTCACTTTCGTTCGAAATCATTTTCATAGGAAATCATTTTCGAATTCGTTTTCTTTTGAAATCATTTTCGTACGATTCGAATTCATTTTCGAATTCCATATCGTTCGAACTAATTTTCGAATTCTTTTTCGTTTAATTTCATTTTCGTTCGAATTCATTTTACTTCGACTTTATTTTAGTCCGAACTCATTTTCGTTTGAATTCATTTTCATTTGAATTCATTTTCGATTTTTTTTCGTACCAATTCACTTTCGATCGAATTCATTTCTGTACCAATTCATTTTCGTTTGACTTCACTTTCGCTCAAATTCATTTTCGTATGAATTTATTTCCATTCGAATTCATTTCGAATTCCTTATCGTTCGAACTAATTTTCGAATTCTTTTTCGTTCGAATTCATTTTCGAATTTATTTTATTCCGAACTCGTTTTCGATATTTTTTCATACCAATTCACTTTAGATCGAATTCATTTCTGTACCAATTCATTTTCGTTTGACTTCACTTTCGCTCAAATTCATTTTCGTATGAATTTATTTCCATTCGAATTCATTTCGAATTCCTTATCGTTCGAACTATTTTTCGTTTAATTTCATTTTCGTTTGAATTCATTTTCGATTTTTTTTCGTACGTATTCACTTTCGATCGAACTCATTTCTGTACCAATTCATTTTCGTTTGACTTCACTTTCGCTCAAATTCATTTTCGTATGAATTTATTTCCATTCGAATTCATTTTTGAATTCCTTATCGTTCGAACTAATTTTCGAATTCTTTTTCGTTTAATTTCATTTTCATTCGAATTCATTTTACTTCGAATTTATTTTAGTCTGAACTCATTTTCGTTTGAATTCATTTTCATTTGAATTCATTTTCGATTTTTTTCCGTACGAATTCATTTCTGCACCAATTCATTTTCGTTTGACTTCACTTTCGCTCAAATTCATTTTCGTATGAAAATGAATGAATATTTTGAGTTCAAAATTTTTGTTTATTTTATAAATCAAGTTAGGTAAAAATTAAGGCATTTAATACAAGTGATGTAGCACAGCCTTCAAGTTCAACGTAAACACAAAAGGCAAATTAGCAAAAGAGCCACTGAACTCTGTACTTGAGAAATCTATTTCTTAATAAATCATATGACTGCGGAGATTTAGCTTGCAAGTAATTGGAGCGTGTCATAAATCATTGTTTCACTGCGTTTCAAACACGCATCAAAAGTTAGACGATTTCTTTCATAATAAATTTATTGTTCGGTCAATAATGATATCCCGTAAATCACAATCAAAAATATTCATGCTAAATTAGCACCATTGAAGTAGAAACGACTAATTGAGGTTATTCTGTTTTCAAGGTGTTTTTTGCTGGTTATTCATTTCACTTCTTTTTTTTTGCACTTCATAAACAGGTAGAAAGCAATTATTTAAAAAAAAAAATCGACAGTAATTCTGCAAAGTGTGAAGTTTTCGGAAAATAAGGAATTAAGAGGTTCATTTAGGAAACTGACTCCTTAGTGGAACATATATTAAAGAGTACATTTAATCTAGTTATCTTGGATATAACTGTGGTGAAATTAAAACGTAGTTACGAAATTTTTGGAGGAAGCTGTGGTAAGACATGGTAGCAATATAAGAAGGGTTACTGCAATATGTAGTACGTAGTGTAAACTACCCAATTACGAGCCCCCGCGCCTGTTACGAGCCCCAATCCAGTAAATAAGAGTTCCAGCTAAATTTTCTCTTTGTTTTGTTCTTGATCGTCAGATGAACAAGTTCTTCGCAGTTGTGTGGTAAAACGCTTTTCATTCAAAGTACGAATTTTGCTTTGTGAATACGTGCTTGAAGTGTGTCCCACAGAAGTAGCATTTTTAATAAATAAGGTAAGAGAAGATATTCTTATGAGACATTTTTTTCTTCAAAATGTATAGTAGGCAAAGTTAGGTAAAGTCAGTTATTTAAAATTGTATTTGTAATTGCAAAAATAATAATTTTCTGTCCATAATTTGTCGTGGTTTTGTGAACTTTTTGGGGCTCCGAACTGAATTGAAAAACAAGGAAATTCTAGTTTCGAGCCAGAGAGGCTCGCAATTGGAGCTTTGAAAAAAAATTGTTGTACCAATTCTGAGCCCTTAGTCAATTTTCTTTACGTTTGTTAAAGTAAGAACTCAAAATTTCGATTACATACTAACTAATGTCCTATGAAAACCTGAGAACTCTGACCAAATTTGACTATAATATTTTTTGAATCGATGTAGATCATTTTCATCTGCGAAGAAATGGCACTAAAAAGGATATATAACGAAGAAGATTTACAAAAAGCCTTAAACAAAATAAAAGGGATTTTTACATTCCTCGTCCAACTCTGCAAAATAGAATCCATTTGAGAGTCAGAAAGCCGGTTACTGGTCCTGCCCCAATACTAACAGCAGAAGAAGAGCAAAAAATTGTAAATGCGCTTTTGGATAATAATATGGTAAAAGCTTTCCTCGATGAAGACATGGTGTTCAAAATTCTGTCAAAGAGTTTTGGACGCTTGCTCTAGAAAAACACGCTTCGTGAAAAACATACCAGGCAAGAAGTGGTACAAGTATTTTCGTCGGAGGCATCCACTAGTAACCCAGAAGCCATAACAGATGCGAGCTCTAAATTGTCGGAGACAGATCTTCGAAAATGGTTTCAGCAAATTGAAACGTATCTGAAAGATAAGGGCTATTTCGATGTGTTGAGAAATCCCAGTAGAGAGTATTATTCAACGGTGACGAAACGAACTTTCAAAGGCGGAAAAGTATTGGTTGGAAAAGGAAAGTTAAAATATCTCTTGAAAGCAAGTTCATATATAGATTTCTCATTTTTTAACCTCCGAAGGAACGAGAAATATCTACGAAATAGATATAGGGTATGCTAAAGAAAATTCCGCTGATGCGCTTGTAATAACACCAACAATTATATATCCGTACAAGAGAATGCCGAACGATATAATTCATTCAATACCGGACGGAATCGCGTGGCAAAAGTCGGATAGAGTATGGATGACTTCTGAACGTCTTCTATGCTGATCTTGTCAAAAATAATATAAAATTTCATGTAATCATGTTCGTAGACGGTCACCGCACCCACTTAACTTATAAATTATCTGAACTTCGTAACGAATTGAAAATCATATTAATTTGTCTCTATCCCAATACGATAAGAGTGTTACAGCCAGCTAAGTCCCTGTTTTAAGCCTTTAAAAACCTGTTGGAAAAAGGAAGTTCAGACTTGGAGAATAAACAATATTGACAAGAAGCTTACAAAAGCACATTTTTCCACCATTTTAAGAGTATAGTTGACAACATTAAAAAAACAAAGAAGCAATTTCGAATGAATTCAGAGCTTGTGGTCTTCATCCATTTGACCCTAACTTAGTGAATTATTCAAAATGTTTTGGCAGGAAATCACAAATCATGCAGAATTAGTTAGATCCATCTGAAAAACAGTCGCACAATAATCTCAGCTATGAAGATTTTAAGAAGATCATTGAAAACAATAAAATGAAAAATCTCAAGGATTTTAAAAATTCGACCTCTACATACTCAGAAGAGTTTCTGTTATTACATAGAATATTTGAAAGTTTTACGAAAAGTAAGGACATCCCTGGTTTATTTTTTCATTTATTAAAAATTATTATTTTCTCATGATTTTTTTTATGAATCATATCTCAAGAGAGCAGGACTTACTTGCTGAGAATTTTCTTTTCGAATATGATAACGAAGAGAACGTTAAACAACAGAATACAGCCAGCAAAATATCCTTTCAGAATTACTCTCAAATACGGATGGCAATGTTCATTTTTCGTAGGAGGTTAGTTATTAAAAATAGTTTCATCTTTGAATTTTATAAATGTGAAATCGTTTTATCCAGTTCGATTTTGAATTCGACATTAACGACGTACGTTTCTCGAACGGTTTGTCGGACAGAAAAACTGATTAAAACCAATTTTATAGGATTTGAAGAAGTTTTTAGCACAATAAAAATGTCTTGGACTGATCGATTTCACAGTATACGTAAAAAACATAAATTTTTATATGGCAATACCAAGAAGAAGTTGCCCGATTTAATCCATTTTTGAAATTTTATTTGCTAGTACAATGAAAATACCATGAACCAAATTTCAGCTCTCTATATCAGGCAGTGTCCAAATATATAGTGGAATACAAAAGTTTTGTATGGCAACCCCACGAAGGAGTTGCCCGATTTGTCTCATTTTCGAACTTAATTTTACTTTTTTTTAAAGTCCGTGTACAAAATTTCAGCTCTCTAAGTATACACGTTCTCGAGTTATCGTGCGCACAGACGGACGGACTTGCAAAAATCAAAATAACTTTTAATACTGTGCATGGGTGGCGAATCTATTTTGCTCTACCATCATTATTTCGAGGTGTTACAAACGGAATGACAAACTTAGTATACCCTATAGATTTCATCTAGGGTATAAAAATAGCTAAAACACAACATGAAAACGGAGATGATAAAACCGATTCCGCTAGTTCAAAAGTAGCAAAGGATTATGAGTCCCATGTTCGTGTATTGTTTCCGATGGACGAGAATTCATGTACCTTTAAAATTGGGCTTTACTTAAACGAACCGAGTCTCTACTTCAATTGCAACAAAGCTTTTCATACTAGATGTGTGCCAAAATTGTGTCCAAATATCACACATTTCCTTTGCAAAATTTGTTCTAAGTAGTTAAGTGTTTATAAATGTAATATGTTTTTCTTTTTTAAATAGATAAAAGTTTTATTTCCTCACTGATAAATATTATGTTTGAAACGTTAAAATATTTTATTTTCAATGTTATGATTCCTATTTGAAGCAGGCTCGGATCTGGAAAATTACAAGGCTCGTAACTGGAGAAATGGGGGCTCAAAACTAGAATTTGAACCTCCGACGGTAATTTATTTAATACTTTTCAACATTTTTTACTTTAAAAATTACTTAAAATAGTATTAAGAGAGACACAAACTATATAAAAGCTTTACAAGGTAAATTTTGCTAATATCAGAAATGAAAAAACTTCAAAAATTCGTTAAGGGGGGCTCGTAACTGGGATTTTACTCTACTTCGATCGTCTAGTAGGCTCTGCCACTTTCATTTTTAATGTGCCGAATGCAAATGAAACCGACACATGTGCTGTGGATTATTTGTTCGGTGGTTTTTAACGTCATTTTTTTGTATTGAGGTAAAGTGAGGTATACTCTATTTATAGTGTTCCCCATCTTGCCCCATATATTTACAATTATTATGAGATTTCCTTACAAGAAATAGTGCGGAAATATAAGAGAAAGACTAATAACGAGTAGAATGGAGGATAAAATCAATTGAAAAGGGGATTAAAAATGCATTGGATGGGGGAAAAAATTATTATTTGGCCAATAAGACTGCTAGGGGCTTTTCAGATTCAGACAACCATAGGAAGTGAAAATAGCGCAGGGAAATGGTGATCTTATCAATTCATTTATTTAGGATTATTACTTCAAAGAGATCAGGAAGCTTGAGTATCTGTTGGCAGTTCCAATAACAAGTAACAAAAATTTAATGAAGAAAAACAAAAGGTGAGAACCAGAGGGGTGGCGTCTTTGGAAGCAAGGGAAGCATTGGATCCCTTAGGATTTCTGATTGAATTGAATTAAAACAAATAAAAATGAAATCAAATAAAAAATTACAACATAAAAATATCCTCAAAAAATTTTCATCAACAATATTTTCCGTAAAGGCTTTTTATTCAGCCTGCGCTGTAAACTATCAAAGAGAAGCAGTAATAAAATCACTTACCTCTGAACAAACAATCAAAAACAAGGCATCGAACAACATGCAACGAAGAGTATAGCATTCGAGCACGTCTGAGCTCTGTCAACCGACACCAATGCCTGGAGGAGGTGGTTTGTAGTTCTGCTTCCATCACCAATCGAACGACATCCAACAAAATGTATGGCATTCGAACTCGTAACCTATGACGTCACAAATCTCTGTAGCTCGTTCGCCACTTTCAGTGTTGCTACATTCAATACGAATTGGTTCTAAGCCTAAAGCGGTCCACACCGATTTTTTCCGCTGTCATTCTTGTGTAACTTTTCATACTGAGTATATCTCTAATACGAAATAATGTCATCGGTTGTCAAAAAGAAAAGAAAATGTGCATTTGTTTTTCAGCTGTGTCTTTGAAAAGTAATGGTAGACTTTGATATATATCAATAAACTCTTCCCAGAAGTCCTTATACTTAATAGACACCATAATGTTTCCAATTGTGCTTCCATGAATTTCTGTCGGTAGGTCGATTAGAAAACATCTCGGTTACCGGCTAATATGGTCAAACCTGACCGCAAGGATGAGAGGAAATAGTGAATTCTTGAGGGGAATTTCAAGCTAGATAGGGGAATATTATTTTAAAGCAAAGTTTTTTAAATATGATATTGATGACAAAAATGTACAGTCGGGGGCAAATAGGTAAATTTGGAATTATTCATATTTAAATGTAGCTTATTTAGAATTTATTTGTCGCCATCATGCATAATCACGAATCTACTTTTTCAGATATTTAGTTTACTTCAAAAATTGCTTCATCTCAAGAGAAGGCATGAAGAAGGCGACGAATAATGTACTTTGTTTCAAAGCTATAAACGAATTTGAAATTCTCCATTTTCATATTTTGCACGTTCTTTGAAATTCCATTTACAGAGCTCAAATGGGGCGTTATTACCAGGTAACTTACCCAGTACATTAGAACATTCTCTCCATATTCTGAAAACCATTCATCATTCCTTCATTTTCGAGAAAATTGAAAATTAAAAATTTTGTTTATAGCTTTGATTGAAACTATTGAATAAATAACTAATATGGAAGCGGATTATCTGGTGAAAACTTAAGCCAATCGTGAAATGGATTAGTGTGCTGTGTTTGTATTCGCTTCGTCATGGCAGTAGTGAAATCGTAACATTTTGAATGGGAAACTTTTTTATACATACTCCAAATTGCTGTGTAAATAACCAAAACGTTTGTGCCTCCAAAGAAATACTGGGCTGCCATTGAAAATGAGAAACCTTCTGACATATTTATCGAATAAACAAACCGCACATGATCTTAAAACTTTCGTATATTTCTCTGCTTCTGTCATGTATATTTAAAGAAAATTCATGAATAATAATAAAACAAGGATGATATATTCACTTGCATAAAATACGGTTTTCCGCTGGAATTTCCGCAATTGTTTCTGGATAATTGCACCGCAGAATTCATCACGTTAAATTTAAAGTTAAAAGCTTTAATCCATCCTTAAAGCTGCAGCGCAAGACACTCGCATATTATATGCTTCGAGGTCGACACAGTTCACTGTTGCAGTTGCCTATTGTTGCCTATTCTTCAAAAAGTAACTCCTGTGTGATTAAGAAGCAGCTAACGAGAGGGGTATAGGTAATTTATTAGAATCGCTGCAATAACTTTTGAACGCATGGTTATTTAACGCTTTTGTAAAATTACAATCTTATTGCTTCTCCTCGCACCAAGTCCACGCCACGCCGCTGGTGAGAACCCGCTCCAACCGAAACGAAACAACTGTACACGTACTCAACTCAGCTAAACAAGATCAAACAATTGCCTTGCAAAAAACAGACGATAGTCTTGTGACTGAATCCCAGTCCACAGTAAATAATTCCTATATGTATATAACATTACTTGCTGCTGAATCAGAGCCAAGGCGATCGTCTGTTCCTGATATATTATAGGACCCACAATTAAGGGCCGGGACTCTCAAATGTGAACCTTGGCGAGTGTTAGTAATTATAATACTAAATTTTTCATCCCGCCCGAAAAGATATTAAAAGTTTTCCCGATTTCAATTGCATATTTCTTAATTTTTTACACCCCATGATAACTATTTTTTTTTATAAAATGTGACGAAAAACAAAAGGGAATACCCATTTTAGGCCCGACATGAACAGACATTAGAAATGTCTTAAACGATGCATTTATGATGTTATGAACATATTTTATTAATAAAGTTTTTTCAATTGAGCGGAGGAAGGCTTGGGGGTCAAAATTTGATCTAGCACACTTTTGAAAATCTAGAACAGAATCGAATTCCTTAGGTCCGGAGAAGAAGTTTGAGTACCCACACTCGTGTACTTGGAAGCTTAAATGGCTATCCCCCCCCCCATACTCACCTTTTTAATATTTCCCTCTTTTTTATGCAAACTGAGATTTTTCGCACTTTAGATCGGCTCTACCTTGATATATCCGCTCGGAAAACGGGGTTTGCTGTTCGCCTCAACCCATTAACCAAATATAATTCTTCAAAGAAATATTTTTCTCTGCATTCTTTTAGGGTGGGGGTAGGAATTGGTTCCAATACTGCATGTCATCAAATTAAAGGTCCAATTTTTCATACAATTCCCTCTATTATATCGCTGAATGTTCGTTCTCAAAATAATAAAAAACTATCTTCGAGATTCTATGGGCCAAGAACGCTTATCACAATAAGCACCATTCCATTGAGCATAGGGTGGATGTCTGGAAACTCATCAATGACTTGACGAGCGCTAAATCTCGAAAGAAGGCCTTCTTAAAGTGCTATGTAGTAAGCTATGTTACTATTTAAAAATAACTTAATGATTTTGTACCACAGACACAGGTAGTATTTTCTGTAAAAACTGTGACTTGAGACGAAAAAAATAAAATTTCAGTTTTAATTCATTTATAATAAAACCCCACCCAGCTTTCAGCTGCCTACTACCGTTTACATCAGTTCACGTTCTTTTCAAAGGCAAGGGGGGGGGGTTCATTTTTTTGCATTGAGGACAGAAAAGGATAGTTACACTACTGTGCGCATGACATATATGTTGTGACTAATGAAATAAGAAAATCTAAGAAGAACTACTTTCGATCGAAATTTGATACGAAGCTACCCTCAAAGGAGCTGTGGCGCAATTTGAAAGGATTGGAGTTGCGCGAACTTTGGAATGCAAGAGTTACGTTGAGCCTAATGAATTAAACTTAAATTTCGTCACTTGCAGTTCAAGTCGACCCTCTCTACCCACACTGTCGCAGGATATAATACGACGGCAGCTACGAATAATACATTTTCTTTTGCTTGCGTCTCTCGTTTAAAGCTATTTTCTCAATAAAGTTAAATTCGTTAGGTATTGGTGACGTTGTGATCCTAAGTTTATAAAATTGCTTATACCTATAATCTTGCCATCTTTAACGCATATTCTAAATAATGTCATTTTTCGTTCGTATTTTCCAACCTCCTGGAAGTTGGCTAAGGTTATTCCCATACCAAAAAAAATCTCAATCGAACGCTACTGAATACCGACCTATTGCGATACTGCCGTTCCAGTCCAAGGTTCTTGAAAAAATCCTTCATTTGCAAATTGTGGACTATTGTCAACGTCATAGCTACTTGAATAAGTTTCAATCTGGTTTCCGGTGCAAGCATAGCTGTACAACTGCTCTACTGAAGGTCACTGATGGCTTTCGTTTGGCATTAGATAGTGACATGATAACCATTCTCGTTCTCTTGGACTTTTCAAAAGCATTTGATTCCATAGATCATTCTGTACTTATCTGCAAACTAGTAACTAATTTTAGTTTTTCAAGCTCGGCATCCAATCTCATTCAGTCTTTTCGTTTTGATCGGTATCAACAAGTCACATGTAATGGAAATTCCTCTGCCTTTTTACCAAATACTAGTGGCGTACCTCAAGGCTCGATACTAGGCTCACTATTATTTTCTCTATTCATAAATGATCTGCCGAATGTTATTCTTAATGCACAATATCACCTATATGCTGATGACTTACAAATTTATATATCAAGGCCAGTTGGCTTAATTGAAGATGCTGTCGATCGCCTTTGCTCTATACATGAGTGGTGTATTCCAAATAAGCTTCCTGTGAATCCAATCAAGTCAAATGCAATTTTAATCTCTAGGACTGACTGGATACGTCGTCACTGCCTTGTGTTGTACTCAATAGTGTCATCTTACCTTATCGTGAAAAAGTAGTGAATCTAGGAATCATTATTAACAACACACTTTCTTGGTCCAATCAGATTTCTAGTGTTATTTCTAAGGTGTATGGATGTCTGCGTAAGCTCTCACTCTCGGCCTCCTACACTCCAGTTTCCACTAGGATGATACTGGCTAAATTTGATCCAAATCTGATGCTGTTTCCCTACGTAAATTGAATATTGCTTATAACTCCGTTGCTCGGTATATTTATAACTTAAGGCGTTTTGACCATGTTTCAAAATTTGCTAGAACTATCCTTGGATGTCCCCTTCAATCATATCTTCTGTTTAAATATTTGCTATTTCTCAATTGTGTTATCTCCTCTGGCAGACCTACTTATTTATATGAAAAAGTTTGTTTGTTCCAATCGTCACGTAGTGTTAGTCTGTCTGTATCTGGTGCTAACTTCTCGGTCACTGAGAAGCAATATTTTGCTCGGACTATCAGAACCTGGAATAGCCTATCTTTGATGTTGCGTAGAGAAGAAGGTTTAAGAATGTATTGTTTGAACATTGTAGTAGAAGCTAAATTGTTTCTTTTTCCAATTTTTCCTATTTTATTATTTCTTTTGCTCTTAAATATAATTTCAGAATTTATTTTTTATTTTTATTTTTTTTCTCTCTTTTTTTCCGTATAATTTTACTTACTAATTGTTTTTATATTACATTATTTTTTATTTTTTTATATTACATTATTAGAGTATACGTAAGTTAGACTAAGCTATTTTTGTTTACACTATTTTTACATCTACCTACATATAGTTATAAGACCTTTGGCCTTAATTATGTTTAGCATTATAACAATAATAATAATAATAAATATAAACGGGGCAGACACACTCAAAATAGAGGAAAAACCGCTATTGTCACTTAGTCTACTGATTAAATACAAAATAAAGCAACTAAAAAATAAAAAATAAAAATAAAAGAGAAGAGGAAGAAGAAAACTGTTAAAAAGTATGAAAGTATTCTTCAGAGAGTGACACCCGACAGGTACCCCGTCTTACTCCACCTTCCCCTATAGTGGTATGGCTACGAGATTCAGTTCATAATACGGTGACTGCAAACCTTTGTAAATTACTGAAATGATCAAGTCTCTCGAATTCTGACCACGATTAGCCCATCAGGATAGAAATTTATTCCAATTGTGGTTACCACGATATGATAAGAAAATTACAATATCACAAAGAATTTGCTTGACTGAGACTAGATTAGATTTGTGGAGCCGTTGGCCTCGCATTCACTGCGACCTTAAAGATCTATTGTGGGTCCCCATTTAATTTAATCACTTTCTAGGTTTAGAGACTGTTAATGAAGTCTAAAACCATTTCGGGACTTAGGTTCCACAAGTAGTCTGATAGAGGAAAACCATATTCGAGGTGAAGTAATCTCCACCTGGACAATGCTTTGTAGATGCAGAGCAGGTGCTCCGAGGTTTCGTGAACATTCTGACAGAAGTGGCAGGAAGAAGTCTCAGCTAAGCCCAAACAGAAATCCATCGTATAGTTTAAACCATTCATAGAAACAGAATCCCTATATCACCCGAAAAACTAACAAAAAATTATGCTAATGTACATGTAATACGAGTAACTATGTAGGCAGATATATTTCTCTAATTACATATATATAAAAATGACTGTATTCACTCTGTACCTGTTTTGAACATAAAAAACAAACTATGAAATTTCCTTGTTCACTGCACTTAAAAACCACTCACCAATTTAAATTCGAGCTTGAAAAAATGAAAATTTTCACCGGATGTACACCACAAATCTCAATAAATCATCAATTTGCCGATCTTGAATGAAACAGCCGACACAGGTGAAATATACATGAATAAATAATTCGAAATGCTTCTAGATCTTAAATTATAGCTGTAAAAGTCGGTCAAGTTCATATTCTCGATTTGTAGAAGCTGGTTTTATGGTTAGACCAGTTTTTTTGTCTACTTTTTCCAGTAGTCTTAGATCGTAAATAAGAAAATTATTTTCTACTATTTTTTTTTCTATCTAAATTGATAATTAAAAAACAATAAAAATTCTTCTTCTCTTTTTCTACTTATTAATTCCCGTTGAAAGTAAAGGACTCACTTTACCTATGTAAACCATTTAAGTTATCCTTACATTTGTGTTTATCTGTAGTTGTAAATTTACACAAAAACAAATAATTTTGTTTACAAAAGGTTGCAATTCATTTCCGAGTATCTATCTAAAGCAGCAGTAAAGAGGTAGACTTTTGTTAAGGTAAACCGAATTCACGGACATAATTACGAAAAGATTTTTATGACCGAAAGCGAGTTTTTTTCTTTCGAAGACGATTCATTCATATTTTTAACGATCATCATGCATAAGCACGTAAGCCTAACTTGTTTTGAACAGGAAGATGACAAAATTATTTGGATAGTTTTTGGGGTTTTTGACGCTATTAATAGTAGCTTTTTTTCGCTTTTTTTTTTTTAACTAAAAAGTCACGGTATATATTTATGCGGTTGATCTATATTTAGAGCGGAAGAAGATTTAACTTAAAATTAAATTAATATTAAATGGATCTATTGTTGACGTTTCTAGTTGTTCTTCTTATTCCTCTTGCAACACCCTTACATTCCTGCAGTGAAATGGCATTACAATCCTGCACCAACGTGCACTGGGGACTGGGATCCACTCACTGACTTATAACAATGGACTGAGCCCTATTAAGTTAAGAAGCTGTAGAGCAAAATGGGCAAATTTCTGGTGTTTTTTAGAATGAAACAAGTAATTTCATATACTTTCGTCTTTTGCATAAATGAGGAAAATGAACGTGGCTATGCATTATTGCATTGCAACTGAGATAACGAGTTAAAAATAAAAATCGAGAGAACGTAGGATTACCCGAACGACAAAATCTTATTAAATCCCTCAAAATCCTATCAAACTATTCATAATAATGTACATCAGGTCACACTACCTCCCATTTTTAAGAAAAAGATAAATTTCGCGTTGGCCCAGATGCTGAAAGAGGAGATGTAAAATTCCTTTCAAATAAAATTCTCATTTCTCCCGAAAATATCAGAGAATCCAGCATGAGTTTTCCCACTTAATCTCTTCATAGCAAAACGAATGTAAACAGAAACACGTGCTGTTCAAATATCATAGGATTACAGCAACAACATGTTTCCTTTTACAGCAACAACATGTGGCCAAAAAATTGTCAATATTTTATGAAAACCGGTTTAACAAGAGCGCGGGAGCATTTTATGAGAGTAAAACGTGAAAACTCCGTCCCTTCTCATTTATTTACGAAAATGAAACATTTGCCATTCTGTTTCGTTGCATGCAATTTGCGCTTTCACATTTTTTATATTTATTCATAAAATTTTTAAAGAGAGTTTGGTTTTTTTTCGATTTTTTTTCTTTCTTTCTTCCTTTTCTTGCCGTGTGCATTTTAAATGTAAAACACTCGGATATCTCACCAGCTTCTTAACTTATTATTAGGTAAACTTTGCCTATAGGCAGGAGTGGCACAAGTTTTTTAGTTTTCTCTTTCGCGCTATGACAGAGTTGGAGCTACCAACACAAAATATCGCTTACTGAACGTTTTCTTATGCCCTTTGATGTTTTTATATTGGCTGCAGATGCAATCACCGTAGGAAGAATAAGGTAAAGATAGTGTTTACCATGCTCCGTCTCTCTTGCCCTGCGTATGGGTAAAAATAGCCTGTTGAAAAGTAAAGTCGGAATCAGTTTAATTCCTAATAAGAGTGCTTATAAGTAATTAAAATATCACTTGAACACAAGAAAGATATTTTTATCCCCTAGATTAAAACTATAGGGTATGCTAAGTTTGTCATTCTGTTTGTAACACCTCGAAATAATGATGGTATAGCAAAATGGATTGGATACCCACGCATAGTATAAAAAGTTATTTTGATTTTTGCATGTCCGTCGGTCTGTCCGCACGATAATTCGAGAACACGTATACTTAGAGAGCTGAAATTTTGTACACAGATTTAAAAAAAAACGTAAAATTAAGTTCGTAAATGAGACAAATCGGGCAAATGGGGTTGCCATACAAAAATTTCGTTTTCCACTATATATTTGGACACTGCCTGAGAACGCGTCAACATAGAGCGCTGAAATTTGATACATGGGTGTTTTCATTGTACTAGAAAATAAAATTTCTAAAATGGACTAAATCGTGCAACTCCTTCTTGGTGTTGCCATATAAAAATTTAAGTTTTTTACGTATACTGTGAAAACGATCAGTCCAAGACATTTTTATTGTACTACTTCTTCAGAATACGAAATCCTATAAAGACATTCCAATCCAAGACATTTTATTGTACTACTTCTTCAGAATACGAAATCCTATAAAATTGGTTATATTCATTTTTCTGTTCCACAAACCGTTCGAGAAATATTTGCGAAAAAACACTTCAAAAATCAAACTTGCACAGAAGGGTGACAATACGAAGTTTCATAAGGACATTCATCTAGCTAGGGTATCATAAGAATTGGTCTTAGACCAATTCTAGCTTTTTTAATTGTGTTAATTTAATTCGATTTTCGGGTGTATAATTTCATCTCATTGGTTGAGTTTAAACATGTTTTTATGTAGTAATCGTTTTAAATGGTGTTCAAAGTCTGATATACAGAAACACAATATTTTTTGTGCCACATGAAATAGCAATTCTTCTAGAAATGTCTAGAGAGCCTTAAACAATTTTCCCTAGAACTCTTCTAGCGTAGATTGCGATAGACAGAGAATGCACTCTATTATCGTATTGGTTTTCGATAATTAAATGGTAACTGGATTGTAGTTTTGGTCACTCTAGTGATTTTTCTGGATATTGAGATACTTTTAATAGAACTACTCCGATTACTTCGTTGCACTTGTCAGCATGGAATCGATGATATGCAAATGTGCAGTGAATTGGATTGGCCAAATGAAGAGACAAAGATTCCTAATTATGGATTAGGTCAAGTCAGAGTACTGCGCCAATTGGTGTACTGTATGTTGTGGAGGTAGATAGACCAAGCGCACTAGTAAAATACGCTTTAATAATCCATTTAATTCTGTAGTACTGTATATGTACTTTATAGGGATTATGTAGCTTATGCAGGTTTAACACCAAATGTTCCGCCGAGCTAGTAGCAGTTTGTAGAGCTTATTCTGCGTTGTGACCTGGATAACTTATACTATTTATTACAGCGGGTTACAACAGTTTTTCCCAACCATGGGAAGAAAATTTATTTCAGTCTACTTCAATATAATCGCCTTAGCATCGGTTGGAATCTTAATCTAAAATCACATCTTCCTCAAGGCGTTGATATTATGTAAGGGTCGGTACACTTACAGTGGTTGAACGAGACATTTCGGATGGATGGTCCCGTTAATCGAGAAAACATTTTAAGTTATTATTCTGGGTCAATTTCTATTGGGATGTTTGTGGAATTTGAGTCCTTGTAAAATACAAGTAGTAGTATGTGGAGTCCACATAACGTAACCCTGGATCGGTCAACAGAATGTTTGGATCATTTAGAGTTTCACTAATTAACTGTTTTGGACTAGCGATTTCAGCGGGAGAATCATTTTCGTGAATACTGCGTAGCTGATCTATGTCTTTTCCAATCGCCATCGTCCAACTGAATAAGATAATGAATCTTCCCCTGCCTGCTTGCAATTTTTCCAAAATTTTATTTTATATTTTTGTGACCAGCAGCTTTTTGTCGGTTCGCTTGGAATTGGTAAATCTAATCTAGACCTAATTTGACGGTTGAAGATGAGAAATGACAGAGATTTTCCTGTAATGGTTGAGTTGTTTTTCTGCATGTTAACAAAATATCGCACTACGCGTCGGAAATATTGCTATTTGCTTTAGTTAAACATTTTAGCTGTTGCTTTAGTGTTTGGAAATATCTCTCCGCCTGTCCATTTGTTGCTGGATGTATGTATAACTCCGTTTAACTGTAGGAATTTTGGAAACTCTTTGGAGACGAATTGAGCTCCAGTATTGAAGGGATACCAAAAGTGCTAAAAATTTCCCGGCATAACTTAAATGTGATTTGAGAAGTATAATATTATTACAAATTTTTAGTTCTAAAACGAGTGAAATAACGTTTCTGTTTCGATGTGAATTATTGAAACTAAAGATTTCTCTGAGGTAATATAGTTCATTATTTCTTTGGAGGTTAAAGAAGAATACATACTAAGGTTCTTTTCTTGAAGTATATCGTAAGCGAGCACTACATCAGCTGATCCTGGTAAAGCGAGATATGGTCATATCTACGAAGTCTGAAAATGAAGCGTAAGCAATCGTTAAATGCGACCTCCATTCTACGGATACAATCGCTCGATTTTCGAGAGATGAGTTTCGAGAGTATGACTAAAAAATAGAAAATAAAATATATTAAAAAAACTTTTAAAATAAATAACTTTTGTAAATAAAATGCACTAAAAAGTAAAAAAAAAATTTCCTTTCTCCGTGATATAAACAAGAAAACTTTAATGCAAAATAAGAAATGCTACAACTCAGATTTAATCTTAAAAGTTTGGGCATGATCTCCAGTTAGGCAATTGTGATCATAGTAATGCATGCCCAAACTTTTGAGATTTAATCTGAGTTGTAGCATTTCTTATTTTGCATTAAAGTTTTGTTGTTTATATCACTGAGAGAAAAAAAATTATTTAATATTTTTAGTGCATTTTATTTACAAAAGTTATTTATTTTAAAATTTTCTTTAATATATTTTATTACTAATCACAGTACGTACATCTCTTTAAAATTCGTTGATAATTCGGAAAGTCTATCCTGTGTGGTAAATGTTAGTAAGATATTCTAATAAATTCTGCACGTTTGTTTGACCTTCACATATACAAGAGGGCCATTTTTGGATTTGCTCTTCTGGTAGAGAATGATTTAAAAAGCATCACTTGCCAAGAACTAATGCGTTCTAATAAAGAGGACAGAAAGATTTGACCACTGTACGAAATATGTCTAATATAAAGCATGATGTATAATATGTCTGTAGAGGAATGTTGTCAGGGTCGTCCAACTGCGAGTTTCTTAGTTTTGACCACTAGCGCCACTAATGTGCGAGCGCGGCAAAACTTCTCTCAGTGATAGCGAGCTTTTCGTTACATTACAGATTTGGAGCGTGAACGCAAAGCATGTGTTGTGACTCAGTAGCTTGAAATTTCAAGAATAGTTTTGTTTTTTTAGCATCAGTGAATACGGCCAGGAAGTAAGTCGAAAATATGCAATCGTTAAGATACGCATTGTGAATGTGTTGTGTGGTTCATGCTAGAAAACAGACCAAGAGAAAAATTCAATCCTGTAACATGTTTGGCTATGGTGTAAAGCGATGGGGCAATGACGTCGTCAAGGTTGGACAGAAACTCCGTGGGAGTTTAACGTGAGCACCTGCCATCATGGCTTAATCCCACGGTATTCTTCACACTCGGATTGATTTTGTGACGTCAATCATCGCTCTCCAATTGCATTTCTGCTTCTGAAGTATCAGTCGACGCCAAGTGCATGCCTGGCGCCCTCTGATGGGAGCGAGACCTATCTAACATCTCTGCCGATCTGTGGGTCACGGCAGCCGGTGGTCAAGGTTGGACAATTTGTGTATGTCCAAAGATCGCACTGTGATTGTGTGCTACCAGTGTTGGGCATTAATCGATTAAATTTTTTAATTAGATTAACGATTGAAAATTATGATTGAAAAATTAATCTCAAGAAAGTAATCGTGATTAATTTAATCGATTGATCAATGTAATCGTCAATCGAGTATAATGAAGTTCAATCGACGGGTATTAATCGTTATTTACTCCTTAGTTTTTAATCGTTAATCGTATATTTTTCGATTGATTTGTTAATTTGAAAAACTGAATGAGGTATTGGTAGCTCAAGATAAGTTTATTAGTTATTAGTAAAAAATGAAATCAAATAAAATAAAAACAGTGAAATAACTATGAAAACACTATTAGAAATAAAAACCAAAATTATGAAATTAAACATTTTAGATTTCGAACTACACAATGCAATACACTTATAGATACTTAAAAAAAAAAAAAAAACTTCTATATTTTATATATATATATTTTATTTATGTTAACATACTGGGAACAGGGGAATGCAACTGGGAACAGGGGAGCGCAACTGGGGCAAATTACCCCATCATACGTTAAGGCACGTTCGTTTCTTTGATCAGTGCTTAACAAGATTACTCAAAAATATTAAAAATGATTGAAAGTTAAATAAAATAATTAGTGGAGATTAAAATAAATTAATCATTTTTGAAAACGATTAAGCGACTAACGATTGATCAATCGTTAATCGTGTTATGCGATTACATTTTATGATTAATTAATCATTAATCGTTTCACATGATTTCTTTAAACGATTAAATATTTAAATCATTGTTCCTGATTGATGATTGATACTTTTAATCGTAATCGTTAATCGTTAATATAATTAAATTTTGCCCAACACTGTGTGCTACAAAGACACCCAAAGAAGGTCCAGTAATAATTTCAACGGAGTCCGCCAATCAATAAAACACCAGCTAAAGGTAGATGTCCGTCCAAAAAAAGTCCTCTTCGGACAATGCAAGAGAGAAATGTGTTTGAAGTACGCCAATATAAGATGAGCTCTTACATTTACCAGAAATGTGATTCCGAATAAAAAACAGAAAACTGCATCAAATTCGTCTATTTATTTCATTCAATTAATTTTTCTAGGTTCAAATGAGTGTGCATGGTGAGGTGGTGCTTAGCACTTCGCTCCGTTATATAAAAAAAAAACTGTTTAGCTGTTGAAGTGGCAGACCTTATTAAAATCATTGAAACTATATAGCAGGGATGAAAAGGATTCAAATTTTGACTCAACTCAAGCAATGAGTCCGCTCAATCATTGAGTCTGCTCAACAGTTGAGCAGTGGTTCATAGCTCGAAATTTGAGGGGACTCACTGCTTGAGTGGACTTGAGCGGACTCACTGCTTGAGCGGACTAATCATTTTAGTCTAGCGGACTCATCATTTAAGTTGAGTGGACTCAAATCATGTTTTAAATAACATATTTAGCTTTTGGTAATTTTCTTAGCCAACATAAATCAGATTCTACTTATGTTAGTGAAAACATGATTTGAGTCCGCTCAACTCAAATGATCAGTCCGCTCAAGATTGAGTCCGCTCAACCAGTGAGTCCGCTCAAGTTTCGAGCGATAAACCATCGCTCAAGTATTGAGCGAACTCAATGATTGAACGGACTCAAGACCTGAGTTGAGCGATGAGTTGATATGACAAATGACTCCGCTCACTTACAACCCTGCTATTTAGGAACAATTTTCAATTTTTTTTTTACTAGTTTGCTAGTAAAAATTGTAAAAACTCAAGGCTAAGTAACACCCACAGAATTTGATGATTATAAGTGTCAACTTTGTCTATATATATGTTTTACCAACGCCTATACCTAAAAATCAAGCGATATCGTCCAACATTACTCAATTTATAAAATTCATTTCATTTTAACTTTCATTTTTCAACCTTAAGTTGCCAACCAGATTTTACTTTTGTTTGTGGGAGGTTCACAACGCACTAATCTATTGCAATTCAATTCGAATTTCCTTTTGAACGTTTAAATGACATTTCTGATGATTTAAAATATTGTAAAAATTTTTAAATAAAATAAAAAAATATAAATATATTTAAATACATACCATTTAATATGAAAGATGTGAATAGAAAACCTATTAAAAGTCGCATTTTTGGGGCTGTCCGAGAGCTAACTGAAAAGCATTAGAAAATTCCTATCAACTGCACATGACCCAAGATTCAATCTGTAATGAAATCAGAAAAAAAAATATATAAATTAATTTTGTTTTTTCTTTCCTTCATTCACTTTAACATTAATAAACAAAAAAAAATTTATTATCCAAAGTTAAATAATTAAAAAAGTCATAATAGGTTCGCTGCCCTCAATATCCCAACAAATACCGGACGACAATTATATATGCGTCTACTGTACAACAAGATTTTAAGCAAAAATACCAGTTTTTTTTTGTTGTATTTTTTGTCTTATAAATTTAGTTAAGAATTCAAATTAAAACCTGTTAACTATACTAAAGAAACCTTTAAAAAAAGCTTATTATTACTACAGTAAGTGTTCGCTTAATACGCCTTGTGGTATATACCTTTTCATTTATTTAAAGTCAATTCAATATTATTCACCATCATAGTAGTCAGCCACACCTGCGTATAACGTAACAAACTTTAAAAAGGAATGAGCCCAGATACAAATGAAAAAAACAAAAAAAAACACAAAAAACATTTTAAGTGACTGGGTACACTGCAGTAAGATTATTCATTGCAAGATTAAAAGATTTCTGAGAGCCTGTGGTATAATCTCAGGTGCTCACTATACATTCAAAAGCCTTGAATTGTTGTGGAAATTTATTAAGAATGTTGCGAAGGTGATTGTCATGCGCCATAGTTCCATAGTAAAATATGCATGCGCTCTGTGCAGAGATTAGCATTTAATTTAATAGTTGCGGCAATAGTTGTTGTTACTAACCTGAATATACACATATATATATATAGGGTTCTCGTATATATGTACATAGGTAAATAAAAACAACAACAAAAAAACAGTAAATCATGGTAACGACAGAAAAATAAATTCGTTTTTGGGTGATTGCATTATTTTTGATTTAGGAGAGAAGGGAGTTGAGGTTATTTAGCTTTTTTTGTTAATTCACAAAAAATATGGAAGGGATGGAGACTTTTACATAGTTATTTGAAAAGCACTTGTTGTAAAGAAATTTCAAGCCAAGCAGGTATTTATCAAACCTTTTTTTTTTTTTTGTGGCCCAATTTATAGTCCATGTACTGCGTATAATTGATTGAAACTGGTGATTAAGATTTAAGTGGCAGCGCACTTGTCGTGATATACATATTTAACCACCATTAAACCCCATAATTATAAAGCAAAACATTTCAATTTATTAAGTTTTTTTCCTTTCTTATGATTTTATTTCATTACTCATTGATTCAAGGATATAAATCAATTTTTTTTTTGATTTTGGTCAAGTCACGATTTTTATTAAAAATGTTTTCTTTTCTAATATTCAATAAAGTATATCTACATAACTTTATGACAGACAGCTGTGCTGACCTCTACATGTGATAAAAATTTATGATCTTGACTTTTCGATACCTTCACCTTGTCATCTTTAATCAGAAAATATGTATATGTATGTGTATATGAGCATATAAGTTTTAATAGAAATAATTAAGGAAATTATTAAGATATCGAGTGAATGTGCAAGTCCCCGTACTTACGCTAGGCTCCGTTCCTTGGAGAGTGACTTAAGTCGAATACGACTTAAGTCGATTCCTGGACGACAGAAATAGTATATAAATAAACATATTTTGTGGGACTTTAGTTTTTCTATAAAGACTTTTGTATAATGTGTACTAAATTTTTTATAATCTTTTATAAATTTTCCATATTGCCCATCACTAGAAGAGTTCCAAGAGGAAACGGATAGGTGGAACGGATTTATCAAATTACTATATTAATTCTGTCCAAGGTGTCGGTGGATGAGCCCCAGAAATATTTCAAATACAATCATCAACTCCACTAAGTCGAAAGCTACTAATAGAACTTCCTTTGAGTTAATGTTGGCCGTTCCAATGTCTAGGCAGGAAGATCTTGAATTGGCCTATATGTTACAGGACAAACTAATCTCGTGTTTTGATGTGGATAGGCAAAGGAATGAGTATTTCTAGCTACAATGTTTGCAAAATTGGAGAACACGAAGGCCGTAACGCAACATGCTCGTCTGCAGATTTCATGAAGCTGTGGGTCCACACAGATGATAGCAAAGATGAAGATGAGAGTACTGATGAGGAAAACAACTGTTCGCCTAAGACATGTGACCAGCAGGATGGCCGATTGCCGAAAAAAAATCAGTTGGACTAGCGATATGTATATCTCTCAGTTCATGGAACACCAGATGTTTCTTTTTACAATCAGACGATGTCGAGTAGCACACCAATTGAGGCGTGATAGCCAAGCTGATTTTGTCAAGCAGTTCTAGATAAGCCTTAAGATTGGATAAACGGTGAATCTTTGTTTTTTGCAGCCTATCTAATTAAATTTATTTAAATTAAATTACTTTTTTTTTTTTACTTTTAATAAAGAACTGAATATATGTTGAAGTAAAGACGTGGTGTTTGGAGGTAATGAAAAAAAAACACTTCCACATTTCCATTTAATTCTTTCAGCCTTTGAGGATGCTCTGGTACATTATCTAATAAAAGTAAGACTCTATGTATATGCCACATTATTTTCGTCACAATACCCCTTTACTGCTTGGACAAAGTGGTTGTCAAACCATTCTTGAAAAATTGGAGCCGTAATGCAAGCTTTTTTATTTGATTTCCAAATCACAGGAAATGAGTTTTCGTTGTAGCCTTTCATATCTTTTGGGTTACATTAGTTTAGTTTTTGGTCTATTTGAAGGCAATGAAGTTATGTTCAGAACAAGATATTTTTCAAATGTCCATCGCGCATTTCTTTACACTGACTCACCTGATAGCTCCAATTTTTGATTACCCTGTCCAACACAGACTTGTGTTTTGACGTAATTAAAAATAAGTAAAATAAAATAAACTAGGTGTGTCAAATCACATGCCAGTGGCGGCCAAATCACAAATCCTCGTCGTAAGATGATCGTCAAACTTATCTCTCAGCAAATCGAGCATAGATTTAGCTGTTTAGCACGTTGCGCCATCTTGTTGAAACAGAACTATTAATCTGGCCATATAAATTCGAGTAACATGGTTCTATAGCGGTCGCTATTGACGGTTATGACTGTTCGTCCCTTCTTTTCTAAAACACTAGGTCCGGTGATGCAGCAATGCGCCCCACATGGTGAGTTTTCGGGATGCAAAGGTATTTCATGGTGAACTTCTAGGTTGTTCTGGTGGCACCGAAAAGGACAATTTTGTTTATTTACAAAGCCATTCATCCAAAAATGTGCCTCGTCAGAGAAGCCGATTTTTTTTACCAAAATCAGGATCATCCTCCAAGTGCTCAAGAGCGCAATCAGCAAACTCTCAACGCAATCTGTTATCTCTTTTGCTTCAGTTCTTGATTCAATACAACTGTGCAGGCCTAAATACTTACGTAAAATTCTCCAAGTTGACGTCGTCTGAGAAAGCTCCATTTATTCCGATCGTCGAGTAATCCACAAATTTTTTCCGTTGATTTGTTAGTGGCTTATTGACTTGTAAAGTGAACTCACGCTCAAAACAGTCCTTCCACAGTGCGACATATAGCCTACGCAGAGTAACAGTGCCGGCGACCCAGTTCTGAGGTGAACGATCGTTGAGCACTCACAGCTGAGCTCAAACTTTAGTAATATTTTTTAATAATTTCTAAATGTTCGGAAGGCGTCAAACGCTGCAGCCTGGCGAGCGTATACTAACAAGAGAAATGTCTTAAACACAGCTGTTCAATACACCCTTATTCGACAGTGTGTAAAAAACAACGTGCTTGGTTATTGAAAAAAATGTAAATATTTCTCCTTCAGAAAAAAAAGCAAGTACATTTCTTTTTGTCACACACATGCTCAATTTCCATAAATTTTTTTCATATGACGCGCCTACTCTGATGGGTAATCTCTTTCTATTGAACAGCTGTTCAAGAAATTTATCTTGTTAGAATACGCTCGCCGTTGCAGATAGTCGACACAGAGAGATAAGGAGAGAGAGAGAGAGTAAGGAGAGAGAGAGAGAGTAAGGAGAGAGAGAGAGAGAGAGAGAGAGACAGAAAGAGAAAGGCAGAGGGAGAGTGAAAGAGAAAGGCAGAGGGAGAGAGAAACACTAATTGGCATTATTTTTGTCCCAAGGAAATATTCTTAAAATGCAAAAAAAAAGAAAACCAAATATTGTATCTACAGTTGGAAAAAGAAACACAATAATATTTGCATATGAAACTGAAGTAGCCATTCCACTTTCAAAGTATATTCTATAATTGATCATAAGCGGCTAGAGCAGTTACTATAAAATAAATAGACTGCTTGTCTTGCATACATCTTAGAAGAATTTAGTAAGCACACAACTTGTACCTATCCTCTTTCCCGATGACTCTACCCTGGTAAAAACTGACGTTTATAAGATCGCTCTTGCCTTCGTCCGTCTATCTGTCAGAGACGACGTTTTTGTCGAAAATGACGTTACGTAAGAATTTGCTTTTAGTAGAATGTTAAGTCTTTCTGACGCGCACATATTTCGACAGTGAGATATTATAAAAAAAAAAAAAATCAATTTTTAATGAGGGTGAGTTGAACGGTCGCCCTAAAAAGATGTTTTTTTTGTATCGGTTGAAAGAGCTACTTTCAAGGATTCCAAAGAAAAACATAAATTTTTGTTGAATTGGTTATAACGATATAATCCAAAATGTGCGAAAACACGGGTGTGTCCCCTAAGGTTTCTAAATCTAAAATTTTGATATTAAGTATCAGAGTTAGTAGGTATTGAGTCATAGATAACAAGAAAACTGCCACTAAAAAATGTTGTTTTTTGTGTTAACGTATAAAACCAAATCTTATAAGATCACACTTTTTCGTTTATCTGTTTGAATATTATTGAAATCTTACAATACACGGTAATATTTAAAGCATATGAAATATAGAGGCAAAATTCATTCATTGTTCAGTTATCACATCCAAGTGTCCAGCTCCAAAAATTCTCTCACATTTGTGTGACCATATTTCAGACAATAAGAAAAAGATTTCGGTGTTTTGTAAAGTTTGACTGTTAAGAGAAAACGCTTTATATAGGTAAAATTGTGTTTCTATTTTAATTTCATTAATTTTCCGTACAACAATACATAGTAACTCATTGTTCATTCTCATTGACATTTTTAGAATAGGATTGATTTTCTCACCATCGCTCTCAACAATAACCCTCCGGCTCGCGTTCGAGTATATAAAACTAAAAACTTGGGAATTATGCTTAACAATGGCATGTCATGTTGCGCAATCACATCAATGCTGTCTTACAAAAAGTTTATGGTATGCTTAGAAGACTTTGGCTATTTTCTGCGCTCCTCCCGATCATGACCAGGCCCAGACTAATAAAATCTTTTTTATTATTATTATTTGATGGCGGGGGGGGGGTGCAGACAGAGCTCCCGCATCTCATTTAGTCACTGCGACCTATAATATCTTTTGTTACATTACCCCTAAATGCCCTACGGCGTCCATTCGAACTTAAGGTATTTAACAAAGCCTATGACATTCTTGGGGCCATCTTTGAAACATTTCAGGCAGAAGGAATGCCTTTTCTAGATGTCTTAGCCTTCTGCGACCCAGAGCTTTATAGTCACATTAGAACGTGTTCAGCCGGTTTCATCGTCTTCCTTGAAAAGCGAAAGGTCTCATCATGGACTTTACTCATTTTTTTAATATGAATACTTTTGTCCTCTGTCGTGAGTACGTTATGAATACCTTGCCTTGACTCAACCCCGGAATATTTTCCCAGTGCGTCATTTTAATTCTATCCTTCCAAAACTTGATCTAAGGAGCTGAGAGGTGGCTTTTAGAGTGTCCAAAAATTGGTTCAGTGCCAATAAACGTAAATCTGGCTCCTTCCTTTGCAAAGTGGTTTGCAAATTCATTGCATTTAATGCCTTCGTGTCCTAGTACCTACATAAGCGTCACCTTGTTTTCGTCGGTCAGTTGCTTCAAGACAGTCCAAAACCAACTTAGACTCAAAGGTAAATGAGTTTAGCGCTTTAAATGCTGCTTGGTGGTCTGCTATTATGTAAATTGTCAGATATTATTTAAATTTCTGGCAGAGTTCTACGGTATGTATTTCTGCCTGGAAAATGGTTGGTTGGTGAGGCCCACAATGCATTTGCAAGATGGCAACGTTATATATATATATCTATATATAGGGGACAGTTTTTCTGATGCTTTGCTTCTTACTCGTGGTGTGCCTCAGGGTTCTATTTTGGGCCCTTTGCTTTTCAGCATGTATATCAATGATCTTCCAGAGGTTATTGAGGATTACTAAATTCATATATTTGCTGATGATGTCCAGTTATATATTGGTCGTCCCATTGGTCTAGTGGAGGATTGTATCGATCGATTAAATTCTGACTTGAGGAATTTTTCAATCTGGGCGACTAGTAATGGTCTACAACTGAATCCCTCAAAATCCCTATGCATTCTATTTTATCGGTGATCGATTGAAGTTTCTGATTTATCGCCTGTATTTCTGGATAATCAAGTACTAGAATTTAATGATCGAGTGCGAAACCTAGGGGTATTTCTTAACTCCCCGATAAAATATTGTGATCAGATTAAAGTCATATGTTGGGAAAAGTTTATGGTTGTCTTTGGCGGTTGTGGTTGTCTTCTGCAATTTTACCTTTTAGCATTCGTTCAATGCTAGTAAAGTCCCTGCTTCTATCCTCCTGCACTTGGAATCTGTATGCTCGATGAAACTAACAGTTGCATTCAATGACTGTACGAGGTTCGTGTTTGGTCTGAGCAGATTTGATCATGTATCACCGCATAGTTGCCATCTGCTTGGTTGTCCTCTAATGCATACAATCATACAATCCAAAAGCCTTGGTATCTTTTTGACCAACTAGAATTTCTAAATCCTTGCTTTATTCGAGCTATTCGTGGCTGGAATAGTTAACCAGCTGATCCTCAGCGTGTGGGCTCGACTGATAGGTTCTGGAGATTTATGGCACAGAGTTATACTGACACGACTTAATAATTGCTTCCGTTTTGTAGGGTGTGATCTTGGCAATGATCTAGTATATAGTTTCTGTAATTTTAGTTTGGTGTTATGTTTGTTAATATTATATTTTACATCTCTTTTTGTTTTATAAAAATCTTAATTTCTTATTTTTCTTATTTTTTATATTTTATTTTATATGTTTAGATTAAGTTTTTAGTAAGCTACTTAGTCCAACGATCTTCGTACTAAAAATATGTGTAATTTTTGTAATGTGTAAATTTGAATTTGAACCTTCAAATGGATTCCTTTTGTTCCAACAAAATTAATCTCACGTTCAATGATTATATAAGGTTTGTTTACGGTTTGAGACGATATGATTATATCACTCCATATCGCTGCTCATTACTAGGGTATACCCTAGAGCTTTATCTTAGTTCATTATACTTCCTTCATATATTAGGTCGGGTTAAAGAGCCTAGCTATTTAATGCATTTCGCTTGTTCCTTGCGTTCAACAGGACGTCTTGACTTACTAGTTCCACGATTCACTAATTATCGAACATTTCTTCTTCGTTTAAGCCTTTCTAACTTTTAATAACTCTTCATAGATACTGAGTAGACTTTTGTTTCTTCTCATTATTATTGCCTTTTATTTACTGGGAGCTAGATTTTTAACCTATGTTATTCTATTATTATTAGTACTTATTAATTTTATTTTATTAAGGTTGTATTAATTTACCAACTCAAGTAATTTGTCTTTATTGTACAAACTGAAGGTCTTGTTGTAGTCTGCCATAAATAAAGTATTGTATTGTTGTATAGTATTAGTATAACTTAAGACAACATCCTTAGTTTTGCAATAAAAATAATTTCGGACAACCTTGTAAAAGACATACAGATCTTGTTAAGGGGAGTCAGTACCGAGATTTTCAAGTTTCGTACATTTTTCAATGCGAATTTCTGGCAAAGTAATTGTAGCAGAGTAAGTCTTAAATTATAGGTAACGAAAAGGTCTAGTAAATAACGTCGGCAAAAATTGATAACATTGTAGAAATATATAGCAAAATTGTATATTTCACAATTATGTGCAAATTTTCATTTTCGTCTTAAAATGTCGCATGTTGGGTTTCCGTTTTTTTCGCTAGATGTCTCTAACGTGGTCTTTGGTCTAGGTCTAGGCTAATTTTATATGAATTTTCTCACTTTTAAGGACACAAACCTACGAATAGTAAATTTTGTTGCCTACAGGCTCGCTGGTATCTAAATTGAAACTTTTGCTGAATACTGACTCCTCTTAATATTCTAGAACAATTTGCAGTAGTATTAGAAAAAGTTTTAAAAAGATTGTTGTTTTGTATCTTCTCCTTCAAAACAGTTACTCCGGTGGAGATATTTTTTACCAAATCAACAAATTTTTAAATTTTTTTTTGTCAGGTCCAATGAACTATTATGATTCTTTGAGAAAGAAATTCTTTGTTGGTTTACAATTTTGACGATTTTTTTTCTACATATATAAGCTCTACATATATATATGTACATATCTACAATGTATTCTTTGTCATCTAATTAACCTCTGGTCACCGATTACAAAAATAAAAACATAAAGATGAAATCACAGAAAAACAGGCCTCAGGCCCTATTCACTATTCAACCAAATTAACATTCTTAGACGATGACCGATGACTTAAATTTTTTACTTTTTTGATAAAAAGAGCCGAACAAAAAAAAACAGACAGCAAACACCAATTCAATTCCCGTGAAATGAGGTAAAGAAATGTTAAAAGATTCATTTTGATTTTTTGCGAAAACTTTTCGAGTCTTTTACCTTAGCTAATTCTTCCAGGTAGAAAAGGTTAGCTAACTAGCGCCCTAGCACCGGATCTTGTTTCATTCATGAAATTTAAGTTTTTTTATTTTTTTATTATGAATCTTCTGTCGAAATGATTAAGTATCCTTTGAATTGCTCTAGATCTCCATGTAAAGCTTGTTAAAACTTTTATTTTCTATCTGACTGTTCACATGCGCGGTTTCTAGCATTCTAAACTAAATTGCTGCGATAATATCTTTTGATATTTATCGCATATACAGGGTTTTTATTTTTCTATTCTATTGCACCATTTTATTTTTGAATAGCTTAATATCCGTAAATTGGGTACTTCTTCTGTTAGTGACACAAAAACGTGAATCTTTCATAAAATATTTTCCAACACATTTCTAGGGTTTTTATTTTTTGCTCAATTTCATAAAGAATTGTTCGATTTATTGTTGGCTTGTTAGTGTGTCCTTCAAGAAGTCGCACATCAGGCGAACAAGGTGCTTTTATGCTTGCTTACATATCCATTCATCGTGAAATGAGCTTCTTCACTCAGAATTAAGTTAATTGACAAATTCAGAAACGGATCATTGTAGAACTGTAGCATTCTATTCACAACTAGCTGGAAATTTTTCGTCTTTATTAGACTGAAATTCATTGGGAAAAAAATATGTTTTTTTCCCCAATGAATTTACAAAATACATTGAGATGCAGAAAAAATACCGAACTTTTCGAGCCAGCGATCAGAGTGGTCTCATCAGTGTGGTAATATCTGTTCGCCTACACCAACGATATTTTACTTTTTTATTGACTGAGTTGAATTTTGTATTTGAGGTCGGAGAAACACCAACTTTCTGGATACAACGTTTAACTGAGGTGCACCTACATTTTCAGTCACCACGCTTTTCCTTATAGCATCAACTCTTTTATGGGCACGAGGTGTTCCAGGCTTCAACAAATCTTGTAAAGACATACAAAATAGTACAAGTCAAACACAAAGAAAAATTGGAGGAATCTTCCTTCATAATCGGTATTGCACCAAAATACCTTCCCGCTATTATTTAGGTTTGGCCTGACCGCCAACACAGTCGTCCCTTCGGGTAGAGCTGCAAAGGAACTGTGAGGTAAACCTAACCCAAACCTAGTGAATAAGCTTTTGGGACTAAACAAGCCAAGTCAATTCTCACTGGGCACCCTTTCCTCATATGCCACCTTTACAGGATGAGACTTCCTGATGATGCTATAGGCACGGGTTGCGAAAAGGAATCCGAAATGGTGACTGACTTTCTTTGTCGCTGTCCGGCTCTCTTAGAAAAGCATTCCAAATTCCTTGGCTCACCCCTCCTGGACCTGCTGCCTGAAGCTGGCAAGGTAGGTTGGGGGTAAGAGCGTCAGGTTGGGACCTATTAGTAATTGCCTAAAAGTCTGGAGGGTGAACAATGGGCCTTGTTCGAGCCTACGTTCCAGGGAAGCTTTGGGGCCCCAACCTCTTTTCAATCCAATCCAATCCAATACAAGTAAAAATAAGTAAATTTGACTTAGACTGAGGCAATAATATTGATATATAATTTTTTGCTAATAATTTACTTCCAACTTAAGACAATTTGAAGGTCATATTTAAGTAATTTTTAACAACTATTTTCCTATTAATTTACCTCAAAGTCGAATTAACTTAGAGAATTATAATCATTAAGGAAATATTACGTAAATTTTCGCAAAATTTAAATTTATCCTTCAGGGAAAACTTACGTATTTTTGCAAAATGTCTTATTGGACGGCACCCCAATTTCTGGGCATACTTTAACCAAATTTTCCTAGTTGGCTTCAAATTTTAAAAGAGAGAAAAGAGAAATGTCATGGCAGATCTAACACCAGGGAAGGTAAACAATTTTATTGTGTGTTAATGCAAGTGGAACTGAAAAATGAAAATCATGCTCATAGGAAAATTTAATAATCCGAGGTAATTCAAAAACAAGCAAAGAGATCAATGTACCTACAACTTTGAGAAAAACTCGTGAATGACCGGAGATATTTTCAGGAAATGATTTTTAGTAGACATGATTAGGAAGAACAACAAAAAATGTCACTCTTGTCACTTGTAACACTATCAGTAAACTTCAACTAACTCTTTCTAAATGTTGTACTGATGTAGATTTGTATTAAAAACTTCATTGAACAAATAAGTAAGGCCTTAAAAATCTAAGGCTCGAGTTACTTAGCCTGACTACATCGGTGAGGTATTTTTTAGAAATGCAGTCTATACTAGTTGTGATTGATTGAGTGATTGAACCAGACTTTTGGGATCCCATGGGATCCTCCCAACGTAGGCCTAGTCAAGGCCAATTGTTCACCCTCCAGACTCATGAGCGATCGCTCATAGGTCCCAACCGGATGCTCCAATAAATTTCCTGCCCTCCTTGTCGGCATAGTGTAACTCGTCCAGGAGGTGTGAGCCAAGGAATCTGTAACGTATTCCTGAGAGTGCCAGACTGTGACAAAGAAAGTGGGTGGTCACTGTTTCGGACTCCTCTCCGCAACCATTGCATGTAGAATCATCAACAAGTCTCATCCTGTGAAGGTGACCCTAAGAAAGGAGTGCCCAGTGAGAATGAAACATAATAGAAACTATTGGTGTTACTTCTATAGTTTTTGACAATGAATTTTCGACCAAAATTTAGATATTCAAAATGGAAACGGTAATATGATTTATGGATCCGATTCCACTCAAAATGCGTCGGAAAGGGAGTGAGTGCGAGGAGAAAGGAGTATGCAAAAGATAAGTTGTATGTTGTATCATACTGAAAAACTAAGCTTCACACTTACCTCTGATGATTGTGCGTGTTCATAAGTCATGCAAACTAGTAGAATTGCATATCCTATAGTACCTTGGGCAGCCAGAATATTACTGGGCGTAATCTCTCTGAGCCATCTATATAGACGGTGTCAATAAGATTAAGCCCGGATGGAATAACCAGTCCCGTCATATAAGGATTCTGCAAGAGAATCTACTGAGAGTAACCATGGCCTTATGGCCTTGGATTATGAAGCCAAACCAATTAAGTAGACAATATGTCTAATTTTGTTCCATACGGGTTCGGGTGTCCCTGGAAAACCTAGGTTTTCCACCCCGATAAGGAGAAGCCCCGTGATGGGAGTAGCGTAGTGGCTAATAGTCGCCCATATCGTGGGCACAGAGAGAGTATATTCGACGTGAGCGGACATCCTCCTTATCACAGTTGATGTTTCTTTTTTATGTACAACTACCTATAGAATAAGAATTCTGTGCTTAGATATTTGGCTCTTGACGTGGAGTTGCACTAAAACAACCGGGTGCTGTAACCCAAAGATCACTAAAAGATATTAGATAGGTCTCGCTTCTACCAGTCAAAAATCCAAGCATGCAGAGGCCCACTGGGACTCATCGAGGCTGTAATGACCCATGAGAGCGCTGATTTTTGCATTATAACAAATCCGAGCACGAAAAATTACGTGTGATTAAGCCATACTGGCAGGTGTCCGCGTAAAACCGCAAATGGACTTTCCGCTCAAAACCGATCCAAATTGATGGGTTTTCGGAATCGAGAACGGCGAATTTTCAGTCAAAATCTAGAAATTTAAAAATATACATGAATAAAAGATACATTAAAAAAAAAACCGCCCCACGCGTGAATGGTGAAAGTAGATTATAAAAATCAAAAGGAGAAAACAAATATTTACGTTAAAAAAATTAAAATTGAAAAAAAACTTGATTTCTTAGCTTTCACATATATGTATGTATATACTTTTGGGAGTATTCGGAAGTATGTTCACGTCGGCGAAGCCCATAGATGTATCTGTTATATGCAACATTTATTCTATTCCGACATATACAATTCAAGTTTCCAAAAACTTCACTGCCGTAAGCTGTATTTGGTAGTAACAGAGCCTTCACAAGATGAATCTTTGTATCTCTAGTAGTGTAGGTTGCATGTCACCATAAACCCTTTATACCACCATACATTTTTCCAACCTGAACATTGGTGTGCTTTCTCCAATTAAGAGTTGTTTCAAAATACACCGCGGGATGCCGAACTGAGTCAGCGAATGGAGTATGCACAGCATTAAGAGACATACAAGGCAGCTGAGACGTATCGATGTGATCTTTAAAGATAACAATTGATCGCGACTTATCAGGATTTAGATTAAGATCGCTCAATTTTGCCCAACTAAAAATAAGTTCCAAATCCATATTAGTTTTGGTTATATTCAGATGCAGATCAACTAGACTTGTACAAATGATACAACTGGACATCATCAGCAAATAGTTTAAGGAAACACTGCCTAGAAACTTTCACCAGATCATTTATATAGAGACAAAACAGTAGAGAACCCAAAATAGACCCCTGAGATACCCCTAAATAAAATATTTTATGCTGGGAGCAATTTATTCCGTTTACAACAGTCTGCTCGATATAGATAATAGTGCATAAACTTTAGCATAGACCTTGAAAGCTTGTAGTCAATTTTGAGTTTATTGCACAATATATTAAAAAGCTTCAAGCTGCAAAAGCTTTACTGCAATCAAGGCAACATACAATTGTTGCCAAACTATTCTTTATGTTATTCCTAATATATTCCACGAAATTTAGCAAATTTGAGACTGTACTGTACCTGGTAAGTAATCCAGATTGGGTAGAGCTGAAGAGTCTGATACATTTCAATATAACCCATAAGCTGGTCAAAAAGAAGCATTTCAAGGACTTTTGATAAAACGGGCAAGATACTAATAGGTCTATAATCAGACGGTACAGATTTGCCTCTTAGGATATTTTTTTTACAGGTCTGATGTTTGCTAATTTCCATAGCTTTGGGACATATGCTATTGTAATAACTGTATTGAAGATGTGAGCAATTGGCCTGACTATAAATGGAAGGATTGACTTGAAAAAAACTAAGATTAATATTGTCCAGACCAACAGATGTGATTGATCTTAGAGCCCAAATGACTTCCTGTTCGGGCGGCACGTTCACAAATGAAAAATCCCGTCATAATAAACAGTTCAGTATAATGTAGGAATGAAATTACTAAATAAAACTCCTACGTAACTTCAGAAATAATCGTTTAGTTCAGGTGAGTATTACAAACTTTGTCTATTTTGGTTATATTCATTGCTTTAATGTTCTTTCTCCGATAGTAGTTAGTTTTCTTTCTTCTACTGGTAGCATTGACTTTATTTCTCAAGAAAGTATAGTAGTCTCGGAGCAATGTATCTCCGAATCTTCTCCAGTCTTTATACGCATAATCGCGTTCAACGCAATTCGCAATTCGAGGGTAACGACTGCAATAAAGATTCTGTGGGCTTACTGCAGTAAGAATTACTCACCTAACTTTATTCCGGGTATCGATCAGAATAAAGAATATCCCAATCCCAACCTCAATTAAACTTATTAAAATCAAGTCAATCAACTGCCAAACATAGATCAGGTGAGTACAAAGTTTATTGCAACAACATTATTATATTATATAAAGTGAGCTATATTTATCGAGTATTAAAGCTCTAGTTTAACAGTGAAGTGTATAATTTGTAGACATACAATTAAAACCACTAACTTTATACCAGTGGCATCAATTCTCACCACATTATTCATTTTTGCATGTACGCTCTGACTACGGGCAGTATACATTTTATGGTGAACTCATGTAAACAAATAGTGACAGAACCAACTAGGATAACCACGAATTCTAAGACATTGATAGACTTAGTTTTAACAAATAGCACCGCGTTTGAGGCTCGAACAAATTCTAGTTTAAATATAACGGATCATGAGACGATTGTGATCTCTAGAGAAATCCATGTTTCACAAATGGAAAAGAGTAAGGGTATGATAGAATTGCTCAAATATAATAAAGAAATCTTTGAAAATGAAATTAACGTAGAACATCTCACCGAGAAAGAATTGTGTGTGAACTAACTTGTTGAAGGGTTACAAGTAGAGATCGATCGAGTTATTAGAAAATTAATTGTTCTTAAGGATGAAAAACATCTTGGAAATGAATGGTTCAATGAAGAGCTCATTAAAATGAAACATGAGAAAATAAAAAAAATATACAAAGCAAATTAACGAATAAGGAAGAAGATTGGAGCAATTACCGTGTTTTGCGAAACGTATATAAACGGTGACTAGAACAGGCAAAAAACATTTACATACAGAATAAGATAAACTCTTGTACAGACCAGAAATCGATGTGGAGGGTATTAAAGACGATGGTTATGACAGTGAAAAAAGACAATATAAGTAATATATGCTTTAAGGGGATGGTAATAAAAGATGATCAACAGCTTGCAGAAAAGTTTAATAAGTATTTATTTTATTGATAGCGTAAAAAATATGAATGATATCATTCAACTGGTACAGAAATTTAATTGAGGAGGTAGGATCCAGATTCAAGCTTCGAAGTATAGACTTAGCGGAGTTGGTCGATATCTTAAATGGCATGAATAACAAAAAGGACTTCAAGCTAGTTAATAGAAAGATGATAATGGATGTGTTTCCAAAGATAAACCAGGTATTACTCCAAATAATAAATGATTCCATGAAAACTGGAAAGTTTCCTGAAATTTGGAAGGATTCATTGGTGACGCCGATAAAAAAAGTAAAAACACCGAAGATTTCAGACCAATCAGTGCATTGTTGCTTTGCAAAAAAATTCTGGAAAAAGTTGTTCATCAGCAATTAGAGACCTATTTGGAAAATATGAGTATTATCGTTGAGAACCAATCGGGCTTCCGCAAAAATCATTCGTGTGAATCGGCTATTAATATGGTGCTAAATATATGGAAGGAACAACTACATATATCGAAAGAAGAAGGTAGTTTGTGCGTTTTTAGATCTTAAAAGAGCCTTCGAAACGGTGGACCGAAATATACTAATGAAAAAGTTGGTGAAATATGGAATTAGAGACGAAGAATTTACATGGTGTACGAACTACTTAACTAATCGAAGACAAAGAACTAAGGTTAATGGGCATTGGTCAAGGTCGTTGCGAGTTCATCTAGGTGTTCCTCAAGGTTCTGTGTTGGGTACACTACTATTTATTTTATACATCAACGATTTGCAAGTGGTAGTACAAAACTGCACTCTGGCGCTGTTTGCGGATGACGCTATATTATTTGTGGCTATGGATGACTTTAAAATAAGGGGAAAGAGCTATGCAGGAGGATCTTGACAGAATAGATATGTGGATGAAAAGCAATAAATTGAAATTAAATGTGTCAAAAACGAAATGTATGTGCTTGGATGGTGAACTAAATATTAATCTAGTTGTGGATGGAAGTAGAATTGAGCAGGTTGAACAGATAAAATATTTAGGGATAATAATTGATTCAAAACTTAAATTTGATAGTCATGTAACGTATATATGCAAAAAAGTAAGTAAGAAAATTGGTTTCATGAAAAGGATCAGGAATAGGTTAACACACCAAACAGCGATCAATATGTACAATGTTATAATTAAACCACATTTCGAATATTGCAGTACAATCTTATATTTAACTAGTCAGGAAAAGAAGGATCAATTGCAAAAAATGCAAAATAAAGCAATAAGAGTGATATTGGAAAGTGATAGGTATACTAGAATAGATTTTATGTTAAGATAATTGAACATTAAACAAAGAATTACGATGAATGTACTAGTTTTCGTTTTTAAAATTAAGAATAACTTAGTTCCTAGCTATTTAAGTAAATATATAAATTATGTAAGGGATTGTCAACCATATAATATAAGAAATGGAGATAAATTTAGATTACCTAATTTTGGAGATGTTATAGGGCGCAGAATTCACTAATTTATAAGGGACTTAGGTTATTTAACGATTTACCACGAGAAATAAGAGCAATAGAGCACTTAAATTTATTTTAAAAAATGGTTATGGAGTTTGTTAAAGAAAACATAAATTAAGATAGCGAATTTATATTCTGAATTGTTAAGTAATAGATGTATAGCTAAATAAATGCATTATTATTATTATTATCGGTAAAGTTACTAGAACATGCTGGAGATGGTGTCGGTACATTAAAGGATGCTACAATAGCTAGATGATCACTAATTCCAAGCACGTGAAAATGACTATGATTAGCCACTATGGCTTGGTTATAAAAATATCCAACAAAGAGCTCCCACCTCCATAATATCTTAATTGGTGATTTGTTAATTACGTCCATACCTATAAAGTGCTTAAGCATGCTAAGAAATCTCTAGAATTGTTATCATTATTTAAAAGATTAATATTGAAAAGTCTCCACATATTATGTTAGTAGAAAGATCCTGCAGATGGCATCTGAGTGAGTAACACCATACAAAGTATGTAGTCTTTTCATGACATGCTTTACCCAGTGATCAATATCAAACAAGTTCAGATCATTCACAATTAATGGAGAATTACTATTTGCGTCTTATGATCCTCAAATTTATTATTAATAAATTTTGTAAATATTTTCGAATAAACAAAAAATCAAACAATCCAATTAGAAAAAAAAAACGAATTTCGATAACAAAAACTATATAAGACTTCAAAATTTTGTTTGCTAATGACATCTTACATTTCAGCATCTAAATCTATATCAATTTATTTGAATATTATGTAAATCAATGTAGGTAAATAAGTATTTATGTATGAACAATATGATTTAAAAAAAACGAAAACAAGAAATCATAAAAAATTAATCTAAGCAATTTTTAAATATCATACACACACATACCTACGTACATACATAACTGCACAGATCTCTGCACAAATTCTTTTTACTTTTACAAAATCTTCAAACATGAAATGCATCGAAATTTTTATGACGACGACAGTTTAGTAATACTATGCAAACCATCCCAGCTGCAAAATTGCCATTGACCTCTTGTTTATTATCAGACATTTTAAAAATATCTCAGAAAATCGGCATTGACATGCATTCAACAGAGTGAGAGTTTAACACCATAATAATATGTCCAAAAATTGATGGTCAAACATGGTGTTGAAAAAAATTCCGGGATGAATATTTCGGTTGGTTAAATGCAATTTTATTTCACGGTCAAAAATATTTGTTTTTTTTTCTTACATTTTGTATTTTGTATTTAGTAGACAAAAAAAAACAAAGTCAATTTGTATCAATTTATAATCAATCATTCAAACAATATCGTAACTCCATATATGTAGATATTATATGGATTGGAATCCACAATCCACATGATATGTGGAAATAATTTAACCATAAGAAAAAAAAAAGCAACAACCATAATATGAATTGCAATTCACAATTATTACCTAATCGTATCACGCTTCACTTAAGTATTACCTATAAGCCCGCAGGTTTTAATTTACCTGCGCGCGCAGTTATAAAAGATCAACAAGAATCAAATAAGCGCGCGTACTTAATTATGGCAAAGTGAAAAAAAATATATATACGAAATTTACTGAGACCGATGACAACAGGTACTTCTGTATGTACATAGTAGGCTTCAACTTAGTCCGACAGACTTGAATGCTTTCTTAGCGACTTATCTTTGATTGTGAGCTACACAAGCGCACAACACAGGTAACTTTCTGCTGTCGGTATAGCTTTCACTTAAATGCCGTGTAAATCTTGTGCCACAATATTATTATAAGATCAAGCAAAACCAGTAAATTGGAAAGTGAGTACAAAAATGTTTTTTTTTTTAGTATTATTATTAATGTTTCTGACTAATATTAGTTTCCTTATGTCTAATCAGAATTATCTTGTCTTGTTTCTTTACAACTTGATAAAGGTTCAGGTTTTAAACGGTAAAAATCGATTAAGAGTTAAAACATTTGCGCAACTGCGAATGAATGAATAATTGCCGATATACCTATACTGAATGTCTTCCGTTAGACTTACTATGAGCATGAATGTTAATTGGGTTAAAGTTATTGTGGCGGCCACAACAAAACCAAGGAAATATGTACCTAAGTTTTTAACTAATTTGTTATAAGATTTTATATTGTTGGAGTTATACAAAAATGAAAAACAAAAACAAAAAAAAAACATTTTCCATCTTCTTATGATTTTGCCTTCATATCTGTCACTTTACTAATAAAGGTCAATTGACATCACACATGTCATAGAGTCCGTGACGTTTCATGTCATTATTATTCTTGTCAAAAGTCTAAACTTCCGCATTAACAAAATAATAACTAATTTGACACTCTATGACAATGTGTGAGCAAAAAATTTACATAAGTTTTGTGACTATATACATATTTATCATAAATATACCTACGTTTCGTCGGTACATTGAAATATCTTCAGCGGGCAACTAAATAATATAAATGATTTATAAAAATAAAGAGAAAGAGTGAAAAGAATGAAAATGAAGAAGAAGAATATCAACGATTAGCACAATTTGATACATGCAATAAGTTTTTAAAGAGTATTAAAATTGGCTCTGAATGTTTCACCAATGGAAGAACAAGGAAGAAGAAGTGTGAAAATGCATCTATTTTTGTGATTTTGGTATAATTTTTCGTCCTGGAACTTTTATTTTTATTTATTTTATTATTTACACTAGAAAGATGCATAGCTTAGGTGCAACATGATAGTACTACTTCAAAACCAAAACAGCCTCCCCCACCCCACCATCCCAACTCAACCGATCAAAATCAAGAAATTGGGGAAAAACCCTTTTTATTAAAATTTTTATTGTTTTCAGGTCAACCAACCATTTTCTTGCAAGATTTTAAAAACCTCAGAATGTCATTTTATGTCCTTTCAATTAGTTCTACACTCACACATGCAACCATTTTTGAAATAAATCTATTTTTATGATGCGTGATTTCATTAATTTTTTTGCTATAATCTCACCTTGTACATGTGATAAGAGAAAAATTAATGAAATTTTGCAACAGGTTTATCTAAAATAAAAAAAACGGTTAGTTACATATAGGTGAAAATATGTGTAGGGAACCTATTGACAGGTAACGTAACAAGGAGAGTAAAAATGCTTTATTTGGGAGGCAAATAGTGAAAGAAGTACCAGTTAAACTTCAATTTCAACACTGGCAAGAATATAAAAAAATAATATCGAGAGTGTGTGTGATCGAAAATTACTTAAAGACTAAAAAAAAGTTAGTTATTGTAGGGGATTGTACAGATCCGTACAGCTATTGCTTTTAGTTTAACAATAAGTGCAATCAAGCAATAAAAGCGAAGGAGTCTACGTCCATGTCCTAAACTGCAACACTGTATGGAACACCTGTAAGTCCATTATTCAGAGAGAACATTTTTTTTTACCAGAATGATAGATAAAGAATATTGGAAAGCCGCAAAGGCTGGTCCAAGCCATCAGAAATAACTTAACCAGTTCCTCTATATATTCACTACTTAATAATGATAAAGTGGTTGTTGAATGCCTGGATAAAGCAAATATTTTGTTTGCTTCGATTCTTTCAAAGGTCTTTGAATCTATCAATAACTTCAAATTAATGGCGTAGGTATCTAGAAACTAATCAACGATCGTCAACATGGCTCCCGACTTGAACGCTCATCAAGAGAATTGCTGATCTTTCATACGAAGTTGGAAACGTAGTCTTTACAAATTTGTGAGTCCAAAATCGTTGCTTAGAATATTTCAAAGGCTTTTGATAGAGTCTGGCATCCAGGCCTTTTAGTCAAACTTAAAGCACATGGTCTATTCCCTCCTCTTCTTTATGGATTGACAATTTCCTATCTAGTCCCCAAATACGTGTAGTATTAGATGGCGTTACATCTGAACCTCATCCTATAAATATCGGTGTGCCCTAGGGCTATGTTATCTCTCCACGTCTCTCCTTTATTTTCATTAATGATGTGCTTTCCTTACTTTCAATACCATCCATAATTTCGCGCTGATGACTTTTCCCTTGATTTCGCTTACTCCTTTGACACTCTTGCGGACTCTAGAGGGAATGCTGCGTGGGTTAAACGAGATTGCATGATTAGATCATTGAATAACAATTTCGACAATATCCTTGCTTCGCGTCGAATTCAATGCATCTAAGTCCCAAAGCTGTCTCGTATCTTTAAAACAAGATCATCACTTAACAACTCCCGTTTCTTTTTACGAAGCATTAATTTCCGATTCACCGTTAGTACGCATTTTTGGTATTAATATTTCCAGTAAATTAAACTGGACAGATCACATCTTCTCTGTTGCCAAACAAGCATCGAAATGTCTGTATTTTGGCCAGTCAAGTCTAGCTCTCCTCTAAAAGTCCTACATCAGACCTAGAATGGAATACAATTCACCCATCTGGTCTGGTACTAGCCGTACAGCTTAAACTTCTATTATCCAAAAGAAAGCCCTCAAGCTTATTGGCGATTTGGCAATAACTTTTCATATCGACTCGATCGAGCATCCCTGCAATAGGAGAGGACTTTCTAATTTGATCCCTGTTGAATGATTCCTGCACGCAATACTCGCGCTGATATTTTTCTATCCCGAGCTGTGCGAATGTGGCATAGTCTACTATCTTCTGTCTTTCTTCCGATATAAAATCTGCGAAAGCTTAAGGGTGACATACATGAGCCACTCTCTTCATGTCCCATAATACACCATTGCATCATAGAGTATCCCCTGAGCTCGGCTTATTAAAAAAAAAAAATTAAAAGGCTTTTCGATTTCCCTTTGACACGAAATAGTTAAGGCCGATTAAAAAATCTATAGACAACCTATGCCTTTAATTTAAAGCTTATAAAGCACCAAAATCAATTTAACTTTATTTAGATTATTGTCCACCATCAGCAATGTATTATTGCATACGGCATAAAAATTCTGAAGAAAAATTGTCGAGTAAATTCATAGGATTTTTTTTTTTTATTTTCAAGATAAAGTCGCACACCTTTCGGATGAATTCAATGTCTGGAAGAAACGTATTGAAGACGATCAATATTTATCTCTAATTAGGTATTTTGTGCTAAAGCTACAACAACGTAAAGACTTTTTTTTATCTTTATTAGTATTTTATTACAAAATCCCTTTTGTAACGTATTTACAGCATAAAAAGTACTTGAACAGACAGTTATATGTACATAGGTAGCCCAAACAACATCAGCTGCAGTCTCTTATTCATGTTATCGTAACTATTTTATTCTCAAAAAACAAACAAACAAAGAAATCTTAAAACATCTTGAAAAATACGAAATAATTAATCATTGCTCCTGCTACCATTAAAATTAAATTAGATTACAAAAGTCTAAGACTACAATTAAAAGGCGAGTGAAAAAAAAAAATTTAAATCGTAATTAAACTCAAAACTCTGGCAACAAACTGTCTAGTCAGGGCATTTTTGCATATATAAGTATTTTCAACCAACAGCCGACCACACGCGCAAGGTCAGTTGTTTCATAAACTGTGAAAGAATTATCTCATCTCATATCATCTCAACTCGTCTCTGCTGATGATTTATAACTTCCCAAAGTCGGAATGGGCGAAATGTACATTTTCAGCGAATGATTCGATTGTTAAAGTATTTTCCTTCACTAATAATTCACTTTTTAGCGAGCACTTTATTCCTATATACCATGTATAAAAAAGTTTCTCATGACTCATTTTGATGCGAGTTCTTTTGCAATATTATGCTACCTTTTGACAGCAAAACGAAAAGATTTAGAAACCCACCACCTTGCAACATACTGATTTCACTGGAGAGTCTCACATTTTATACCAGATAATCTAGGCTAATGATAACAATGCTAATTTACAGTTGATCAGGTAAAGTTGAAAAAATCTGTTTTCATTGCACTCACCTGAGAGAGTCAGTTTAGAGTTTTGATAGATATTGTCTCGAAACAGATGCAGACATCTTAGCATGACCTCTGCCATCTACATTATAGTCTATGAAAATAATGATGATGATGATGATCTGTATAAATTGTGTTGTGACATTTTCATACATGCCTCAAGGCAAGTGAGCTCAATACCCTTTAAGGTCAACAACAGCATTATTAAATTTTCATTTTTATTACAAAAATGCTCGATTGCTGGATCAATGAAAAGAGGTAAATGAATGAGGCAATCTATATAGATGGAGATAATGCAGTTCAGAGCTTGAGTGCGATTTTTTTTTTCGATTTGCCTTTTGTTACATTCAAAATTAAATTAATTCTTCTTCTACTTTTTATGTGTGGTGGTAGACTTTATATGTACTCAAGTGTATTCACGTAACATAATTAATGATTTGGAAATATTTTACAACGCGGTTACCTCAAGCACCTTAGCAAACCTTAAGGCGCAAATTATTTACGCTCCATTTTTCAGCCTTTAGGCAATTTAAATATTTTACATTTTGCGCGCATTATGAAAAGTGCAAAAGACACCTGAACGGATGAATACTTTTCGAAAGAGAAAGTATACTCAATTTCGACGAGTTAACATCCGAAATTTAAGTTATAATTTTGTGTTTTAGAAAACAGGTTAAGTCTTGAATTGATAGCAACAGCCAGCCGGTCAGTCAGTCTTACACTTAGAGAGTTTTATACTTAATTGCTGTCGTAAAAAGAAGCAGCAACGACGAAATCTCTTCTTGTTTTTGTTTTTAATTTCACTTTCCCTCTTTGGTGTCCATAGAGACTTGGTGTAATTTGTTTTAATTCTTTTTCTCTAAATTTAATCGCTTTTATGATTTATTTCCATATTATTCAGGTGAAACTATATTTCTATTTCTCTTAAAATCTAGACTTTTCGGATTTTCTTTTTTTAATTTTTAAGATTTTATCTTGCTTGTGAAATGTAGTAAGTTGAATTTCTTGTTGTTATTTTTATCTCTGCTTTGGGACTAAACAATGAAAATGATATTTTTCTACTTTTCCCAACTTTTTAGAGCTCACAAAAGATTGTAAATTTTATATACCATGTATTTTATTCAAATGATCTTGATTAAATTTATTGACGCATCACCTTTGGCGCATACGCTTTCATTATCAATAGACCAATTTTTTTTTGAGTTATTTGTGAGTTTATTATTATTATTCCATATTTAAAAAAAAAACAATAAGTACAGTTTCCCGATCGTATAAAATAAGATCAGTCTCTGGTGCTTTTTCCCTAACGTTAAGAATATGCGATCAGTTTATATTTATCATCAGATTTGTAAAGTTTATGGTAAAAGTTTATGATGGTATGGGTAGAAAAATTAGAGAAGAATGTGTATATGTGTGTGTGTGTAATACAACATCAGGAGAAGTAAGATTCAGTTCAATACCATCTGTATTTATTTAAGAATAAGATTTCGGTGAAAATATTTCCCCTACGCAGCCAACAATGATTACACTTAAAATGATGAAAGAGGAGGCAGGATTTGTTTTAAAACTGAAGATCAAGAGAGAGAAAAATCGATGAATCACGAAATTGAAAATTTAAGCCATCGTACTTAAAGACATTATGCATCTTATAACGATGGACTTAGAATACCAGCAGACCATTTTCCAAACTTACCCTTGGGTGCAAAATTATAGAATAATTTTAATAAAACTTTCGCAGGAGATGTACCTTTAAATGTACCACCAAAAAATTTACCAAGAGCTCTTGATTTAGATAATTTAACACTGGGCGAACATTGATATTCCTCGGTAAAAGTAGCTCCAAACAAAAAGTGTCTACCGAAACTAAGAAATGGCTAATACCATAGATGGCACAAGAACTAGATGTCGCATATGCAGTACCAAAAAAGTATACAAAATTTATATGGCTGGGTGGTCCATTCCGGAATGGACCACAACATTTGAACTGATGCGTACGTCGAGTGATTCATATTTTTTCGAATCTGAAGTGTTTAGAAGGTCGATGAAACGAAATACAAAACTGCTGTTAAAAAAAAACATTTGCTCTCGGCATACTCTAAACCGTGTTGTGGCCCATTCCAAAATGCACTACCCATTTCACAATTTGTATACTCTGCTCTAATATGCCATGCGACATCTAGTTATTGTGCCATCTATGCTAATACATACACAGTAGAGGGGCCAGTAAGTTTGCCTGCATACTTCGAATATGGAAGGGGAAGGATGACAGTCTAAAGTGAAAATTTTCCTCCGATAACACAAGTCCATAAAGAGATTCAATATTGGCCTAAGCGGAACAAGGCAGAATCGGAAGATCCTTTGCTGAACACTTTCCAAATGTTTGGATTTCACCTTTATATAAGAGCTGTAGTTTGATTTCATTTGATAAACCTAAACCATGGGAGAAAGCAGATTCGAGGGACAAATTCATTGCTCACGAATATTCATTAATTAGGCACCATTCCGCCCCGACAACAGCATTGAAAGTAGCTTGGATCAAGGGGGGGATATAATTTTCGCACATTTTGAGCTTTTTATAACCAATTCAGAATAATTTTTAATTTTTTTTTTTTTTGAATTCTTGAAAGTAGCCCTTTCAAACGATACCCCGTTCCTTTTGTTCCACAGAATTCTAAAAATAAGCTAAATACAAGCAGACCAAGGATAGATTCTTGAGGAACACCATAAGAACAAGGGTAGAACTTTATAGTACGTCTTAATGGAGCAAACCCGCTGGAGTCTCTCAGAGAAATCAAAATGTAGGACGACGATATGGGGTTTTGGCTGTGATTGTATAACCGTTAAATCTTCAAGATATCTCGCTAATAATGTTGTTCAATGCAGTGATAATGCAGTTTTATATCGTCAGTACAATGAAAGCTTTGAAGGATATGTAGTGCATGAATTTGGAAAAATTAATACTTGAAATTTTAATTAATTTCTAAATGTTAAGAAAACCAATCGAAAAGTAGAAAGACGAAAAAAATGCATTTTTGGATTTTTTTAATTATTTAAAGACTAAATAGAATATTGGTCCTGTCCAAATTTTTTCATTCTGTTTACAGAGAAATCGCAATAATCTCCATCATAACGCTTGTAATCAGAACAACTTTCAAGGATCTACCCCACAAAACTCATGAACATGACATGAAAACAAGAAAAATTTTGACAGACAATTAAATTGAAATGTCCGAAAGGACTTTCGACGCAGCAGACACGAAATTTCATACTCGTCTTAATTATTTTTTTTATGGTTAATGATTATTTTTTGAGCCCATATTATTACAAAATTTTGTAGTTTTACTTTAGTGACGAACTGTTCTTGCAGAATAAACCTTTTTGCATTAAACACAAAATAATCCCCCCCTCCCCCCTTCGGTAACGGTCTGTGGAGTTATAAATGTGTCGATAGTTCTGGATTAGAGCTGAAAATTGGATCTGGATATACTATAATATCCGCGGATATCTGGATACCCGATTCTTCAAAACTGGATCCAAATTATCCGTATCTGGATGCGAAATATCCGGATCCGGGTCTGGATTCGAGCTATCTGGATCCGACTGAATTATCTGAATCTGGATCCGAACTATTCGGATGCCGGATAATAATATCCGGATTATTCGGATAAACGGATTTAAGAAATCAGATCCTAATTTTTCGGATAATCCGGATAGGAAATTATCCGGATACTTTTAGCTCTATTCTGGATCGCTTTATTTTGTAGATTTTATGCCAGGATTATAATAAACATGTCCTCTAGACAGTTTTTTTTTTATTTTACCAATTTTGAAGCTATGTCACACGCTATAATTATACATTTATGCAAGTCAACGCTACCAGTAAAAAGTTTTTTCATCTTCAAAATGAAGTGATGGGTACCTGTATTAAGGTTTACTATCCCTGAAAAATATCAAAATCCGGTAAGAGACCGTTTGGGTGTACAAATAAAATTGTAATAAAAGTATAATTTAAAAACAATCTATAAATAAGTTACTTAACTGCGGTAATTGTCATTAATTACAACTAAAAAATTTAATTAACAATTACAAAAAGAAATTATTAATATGCAGTTGCTCTTCGAACTATCTGACAATATTTACGTAATTGCTGTGCTTGAATCACAAGTACATACAGCAACAGCAGCAGCAACACCAGCTACAAAATGTTAAGGTTGAAGACGTTTCAGCTCCTTTTAAGTTTTCATTAACATTAAACTTTAGATGCCTCTACCTCTACCCATATAAGCTGGAAATTTATCAGTTGTTGGTAACTGCAAGCAAATAACTTGTGTAGGCTGTATACGCATTAGTAATGCTGTGGCCGCTTGAAATGGAACGACTTAAGAATCACATCAGCCTGATTGGAATCACGTGGAATGACTAACACCTTACTGAGATAAAATTATTGAAAATCAATGGATACCGTTACACCGATTATTAATAATTCCGTTAAGAATGATTTTTTTTTCTTATAAGAATATATCACGTTGTAGCAACACATGTCTCTCCAGAGTATGAAACTAGGTAAAAAAAAAACGGTAATGATCTAGACACTAGTTTAAATGTCCGTCAGTGCACAGGTTAATTACAGAGAATAATTAAGGTAGGTTATAATTAGTTTACGGATAGAATCAGTTGTTGGACACTAGTGGGTTTTATCTTACACTCTAAGTCTAGGGGTAGGGTGTAGATCATTAAATCCCAGAAAATAGAATCCAGATATATAAAATTCCTGAACAACAAAAAAAAATTGATTCTTCGACTGCCTGGAACTAAGGCAACACCGTTTTCCGGGATTTTAAGTGTATATAATACAAATACAAATAATATAAATACTTTATTAACATTCATTACATATGAGCAGGTGTTCCTTACCATGTAATTACTCTCTATAAGGAATTCAAAAGTTATACTATGTCTAACTATAATCTAAGGAAGAGAGAGAGAAAAAAAGAAAAAAAAAGTAAAACAGAAAGCCAAGTCAAAAGCTACAAATGCGTAATATCATTTAGCAAGGTTAATAATAAAAAAAAAAGAAAAAAAATAATAAGTAAAATAAAGAAGGGAATCGTGTTGATGCACTGAGTTGTGGCAAAAACCTAGCATATACAAGAAAAATAATTTAAGGCAGCTGTTTTAAAGCTGCCTACAGTTACTGCGAGGAACAATAAGCTGAAAGTTGCGTACAGATCGGAGTTTTTAATTATTTTAAAAACAGTTACAGAGATATGATAATTTAAATAATTATCCAGAGTACAACTCAAGATGCTACGAGCAAACTCAGAGATGTGACTAAAGCGATTTATGTTAAAAATATACCGCGCACACGCATTATATGCAACGTTCAGCTTTTTACGACTAACACTATCTAGACAACACCATATTTGACAGCCATAAAAAATTATAGGTAAGAAGAGCAAGGTTATTACTAATCGGCGGCGGGTATCTGGAGGAGTAAAGTACGCGTAAGTCCACAATTTCCTGAGCGTACCATAAATTCTTCCTACCACCCTTGCTATGTGTCTATCCCAAGATAGAGTTGAACTAAAAATCACACCTAAATTATTAACTGAGTCAGAGTAAGGAATAACGTTGTTACCTAGAAGTAAAGGATTCAATCCATTTATATTGATATGATTAACATAAAATACGATAGCCTGGGATTTATTAACATTAAGATTAAGTTTATTAACATTTGACCAATTTAAGACTCTAGCGAGATCATCATTCATAACTGGAGATACCATGTGAAATATCATCGACACAAGTGGATAGACAGAGTTGAACAACATCAGCATACATTTGAATACATGCATTCCGCGGTACATTAGCAAGGTCATTTATGTACAATAGAAAAAGGAGTGGGCCCAGAATTGAGCCTTGAGGGACACCTGAAGAGATATGTATGTCTATAGTTGGAATGCAATGAATTTGATAACAACTTTTTGATATCTGCAACTTAGATAAGAGTACATAAGTTTTACTGCAGAACTACTAAAATTAAAATTATCTTCTAGTTTATTGTACAGAATATTAAAGTTAACACTGTCGAAAGCCTTAGTAAAATCAAGAAGCACCAACAACGTCGCCATACGATTATCCAAGTTGGACCTGATATTGTCCGTAAGCTCGAGGAGTGACGATATTGTACTGTGACCACTGCGATACCCCGACTGAAGATCATATAATAGTGATTGATCTGCTACAAAGGTCTTCAGTTGATCACAGAGTAGTCTTTCAAGAATACGAGAGCAATAAGGAAGAATACCTATAGAGCGAAAATCTTGCTTGCCCTGAGGCTTCGGCTTTTTATTAATCGGAATAACCTTTGCGTACTTGCACCCAGAAGGGAATACAGATGCAGGTATTAATGATGTGAGTCAAGCATAATACAACAAAGGGTAAGATTATACGGAGAAAACGAGGATCAATATAATCTACACCTAGCGAAACAGATTGGAGATTGTACTCTGAGATTTTAATTGGGATTTTGAAATCTGAGAGACTCTGTGCAAAGTCGGAACTTCATCTTTAGAATTCCGACTTGTAACAAGGAGGCGGATTTTGAAAGTCAAGATTTTTGCTGAAAAGTCTAGTCACTTCATGAAGTGTAGGCAGATAGTGTTGCAGTTTGCACTTAACGACTTTTTACACTAAGTGTCTGAAATTTTTAGTCACTTCATAAAGTGGTACAAGCTTTTATACTGATACTGTAATACCAACCAATTACACCATCGGTTCCAATCAAGTTAGATACTTCGTGAATTCCGGAATTATTTACGATGATGAAGTAATCACTTCAATGCGTGGGTGTGTGTGTGTGTGTGTGTGTGTGTGTTTTCACTCATAATATTGACATATAATATTAATACATTAATTAAAATAATTTAAACAGAAGATATTTTACTATTTTACCTTATAACACTCCATACTTGACGCGATTACTTCGCCTTCAGCATAAATAATTAGACGATTCACGAAGTGTCTAACTAGATTGGACCGGGTGTAAGTCAATTCACAAAGTGTCTAACTAGATTTTCTAGATATTCGGTTATATTGGTTGGTTTACACTATCGGCGTAAAGGCTTTTAGCACTTCATGAAGAGACTAACAATTTCAGACACTTAGTGTAAAAAGTCATTAAGCGCAAACTGTTACACTATCTGCCTACATTTCATGAAGTCCCTAGATGGACTTTTCATAAGTGGTCGTCAAGTGTCTACGCCATATACTCGTATACATATCTTGAAAGTGTAATGAATTTTTCGGGATTTTTTCTTTGTGTTCCGAATTTTTTATTTTCGAGACTTATGAGTTTCTATATTCCGGAATTTTATAGCCCGGGATTATGATATCAAAATTTCATGAAGGTTTTGAATATACCTCGGTGAATGAAGCGCGAAAATTTAAATTCTGAAATCTCGAAAAGAACGCATTTTAGTTTTTTAATATAAATCCAGATTATAAGACTTGAAAAATATAAATTCATTAACACAAAATAGATACTTTTAAATTATTTTCAATTTTTGGAAAATGGTCTACACATATCAATGTTTCCAGTAGGTAATTATTTTTTTCTTTTTACTACTAAATATTGTATTTCGACACTTCCGAGATATATTTGTTGTTGTTATATTGTTGTGATTCTACTTAGTTAAAAGACTGAAATTTTTATACTATCGTAATTTTATCAAGGTTTGAATATCCCCATCGAAGAACTAAAAAACTCTGAAATTACGATTATGTATTTAAAATTCCCGGAAAATATTGAAATCCCGAAAAATACATTGCTGTTTTTCCAAAAGATCAAAGAAATAAATTCAATGCTTTTCAATCGCGGGATTATAGAAATTTTCTAGGATTTTGTAACTGAGATTTTGAAATCTGCCATTTCTCGATAGAAAATCTAGATTATAAAATCCCGGAAAACATAAATTGTTCAAAAACAAAAAATCGCGGAATATCAAATTTCTTCTATTTTTTTTTCTTGGCAAATGGTAAATGCATTGTACTGGAATTCCAATGTTTCCATTGATTTTTTATTACGAAATTTTTACATTTGAAGATTTCTGAGGTATTTTTGTTATTAGTTGTTTTAACTCAATTAACTCTGATTTTGGATATAAAAATTCCCAAAATTTCATATCTCGCCTGGCCAAAGTTGCACACCAATTTCATAAAAACGTAAAGAAAGCAACAACAATAAAATCTGGGCACCACTGTATTGTTTTATGTAATGAGAATTTTACGAGATTACCTCAAGATCCCGAAGATTTAAGGGTTAACGCCACTGTAAATTTTTTGAAAAATCCTTTTTTTTTATTGGCTTAAAAAATAGTTTAAACCCACTAGAATAAGAAAAAAAAAGGTCCCGTACGAGAAAAAAGATTTTTTTCCTTTGAAAATGGAGGTTGCCAACAAGCGCGTCAAACTTGCTCCGAAACGACTAGCTGAAGCCTGAAACACAATTGGAGCTTTTCAGTCAGCTTTATCGCCAGCTTTCTTCTAAAGCTGACAGAAAAAACCGAATTAACACAACTGACGTTTTTGACATTTGCAACTGGGATTGTAGACTAACGGTAAAAAAATGTTTACCTTAATTTTTTTATTTTTTCCAATAAAAAACTGTTCTCAAAATTTTAAACGCGTTTTTCTCGAAACACGGGTTTTCAAAATGGCACGCATCATAACTCGAACAATTTTCATGTTTTCGACTTGAAATTTTGACCAGATGTGAACATTAACATTATCTCTAGAGAATGCCGTATGGGATTTTCAATAACTTTATTTGTTGATTTTTTATTAACAAAAAATCAAACTTTTTTTTCAAACGCGCGTCAAATATACAAATATTAATATTTTTAAAAATCCGTACGGCATTCTCTAGCTATAAGCCTCTAGATTAATGTTTTGTTTTGTTGTTTTGGTCTAGATTCAAATGTGCACCAGTGGTGCTGCGTGCCGCGGAGCCCTGCAAGCACAACATGTCCGGGGATGGCTGTGGAGCCGCCATTTTGTTTTTTTTTGCTGTCAAAAATTTATCAATACAGTTCAATGTATGCACCATAATACTCTTAAAAGATTTTTTCAAACACCTTTAATTTCGCGGGAAAAAAATTCGTGAAAAAACTTTTTTTTTATCCGTTGCAGTGACGTTACCCCTTAAATGTCAGAATTCGAAGTTCCGAATCTTGAATTATTTGAAACTCATGAAATATAAAATGCTAGTAAAATGCGTTTAGCTTTTTGTAAAAAAAAAATCAAAGAAATCTGCTATGTTTTCCAGGATTATGCGTAATCGCAATATTCATTAAGGGGATTTCATAATCAACCCAAAATTTTACCTACTATTTCAGATTTTTTTTATTAAATATATCAATTTCCAAGTTTTCATTCTTCAAAATTTTTAGTTCTGGGAGATTTTTTGCTCTTGATATCCTGCTATCTGGCGTTCTGTACTTCAGGAAACAGAGTAACTCTAACTATATACACGTACAAAAAACAAAACAAAGAACAAAAATGTTTAATAGACAAGGTCTAGTAGAAGAAAAGTTGGTAAAACAATCTTCAGTAATTCAATTCAATCTGGCACTCAATTAATTGAAACTAGTAAAATACTATAACCCTTACCCAGTTAAAAGAGTTAAAACCAGGGGTTCTGGTTGGTTATTTAAATATATTAAAACAGATATGCTTCGAGTAAATGAGGACAATATTTGATATAATCACACCCAAAATGGATTTTGTAAAACCATTCGACGTGATTTTGGAAGACCAACAACAATGTCGTTCCAGTAAACAGACTTTCAACAAGAATCTATGGTGTGGTATACAGACGGTTCCAAAACGAACAGTGTAGTCGGACTGGGTGTGGTGTATACGACTCCAGATGCCATATACCAAAGAAGGCCGTGGGCTCTACCCATACTGTATTCCAGGCCGAGGTATTAGCCATAGAAAAATGCATCTGCATTGAAAGAGCCGTAAATGGCTCAACTGTTAATATCCTCTCGGATAGTCAAATCGCTCTCAAGGCCTTAAAGTCCTACACTATCAAGTCAAAGATTGTCTGGGACTGTTTACAAACTCTTAGAAATTTATCAAGGAGAAACAAAATTACTTCAGAGCTACCCTAAATTAATATCTTTCAATGTACTCTCCTTGACTAGCGCGATCCAGTTATTCTAACGTTGATTCCGTGATTGGAAGCATTTCTGGAAGGCTTCTTTCGGAAGGGCCTGCAGCTGGTTTGTCGTGGCCGTCTAAATGTCAAAAAAGATGAAAGATGAAAGAGGAAGCCATTGTACCATTTTTCTGGCTTTGCACGGACCCATGCGAGATGTTTTAGTTCTTCCCTAAGCTCTCAAATAGTCAATCGCCTGTTTAAACCAATTCGTTTTGCCACCTTTTGTACGTTTTCATGTGTTTTTGTAGTCGAAGAACGTCCCCGACCGTTGCTCGGCTTCAGACGACTCATTTCCACTTTTAAATCGCTCATACTACTAGTAGGCGCAGTCTTCAGAGTCACCACATTATCGTCATACACTGACTTTAACAATTTATGAGCTTCTTTGGCACTTTTTTGCAACATAAAACAAAACTTAATATTAACACGTTATTCGAAATCCATGGTGTGCGACAGACACGGTAAACATGGCCTAACTCTTCCTATTCTGGAAGCCGACAAGTTACAACTTGTTCAAACTTAATACTGACTTTAGGCTGAACTACAGTAGCCGTAAAAGTGCTGAAGTGTTACGAACGCGTCCTTTAAATTAAACAGACGTATCCAAATTAACTTTAACTTGTCGGAGGGGAACTTTCGGTTAGTTTAAATGTCAAATTTTCCGTAAGTATATTGCGTCAAGGATTCAACTATAATTGAAGTAAGGAACTTTACGAATTTGAACGAGACTGAGGTATACTTACGAAAAATTAAAAAAAAATTTTTGCCTAAATAGATATCATATTCCGTAAGCGTTATTATCTTGGTATACCTATTTAATGTTTTTAATTTTAAAAATTAGTGAAAGTGAAAAACTTAACAAATGGAAGTTGATTTAATTGAAGATTTGTGTTTTCTATTAATTCGCAGTACCATTTTTATTCCATTTTAATTTTTACATTATACTTTTAATCATTTAGTAATAATTAAATTGTTTAACACATCGCGTTCTTACGGAATGAGCGATTCTTACCGCACCTTTACTGACTGCAATTTGACATTTAAACTTAACGAAAATTCCCCTCTGACGTTAATTTATATACGTCTGTTAAATTTAAATGGCGCGTTCGCTTTACGTAAATAACATTACTTACGTATATACATTAATTGTGGTTGAGCCTTAAGAGTCGCTGATTACTTAAGGCTGAACTAAAATAGATGTATACGTAAGTACATTTACTTACATAAAGCAAACGCGACCTATAATTTAACAGAAGTACACAGATTAACTTTAACTCATGTGAGGGCAACTTTCGTTAAGTTTAAAAGTCAAATTGCAGTTAGTAAAGGTGCGGTAAGAATCGCTCATTCCGTAAGAACGCGAAATGTGTCAAACAATTAAATTATTACTAAATGATTAAAAGTGCAATGTGAAAATTAAAATGAAATAAAAATGGTTCTGCGAATTAATATAAAACACAAATCTTCAATTAAATCAGCTTCCATTTGTAAATTATTTTGCTTTTATCACTTTTTAAAATTAAAAACATTAAATAGAAATACCAAGATAATAACCCTTACGGAATTTGATATCGATTTAGGGCAAAAATGTCAAAAATTCGTAAGTAAACCGCAGTCTCGTTGAAATTCGTAAAGTCCTTTACGGCTAATGTGGCTCAGCCTTTTCTCCAAGAATCTTAGGGCTAGCTTCAAATGGATATAGCCTCAGCAATTGCTGCTATAAAAATTCATTCACCGTATTCTTTCATCATACCTCTATGGCAGCAAGATATAGAGCTCCAATATTAATTTATTACAGAATGACTGCAAAAATTAATTTCATTAAAGGAATGTGTCCAACGATTAATAGTCATATTAGAATTGGCGTGACAATAAAACGGAAAAAATTGAATTTAATTGGTAAACACACCCAATAAAAGTAATACTAGCATTACAAGGTAGGTCTCCAATTGACGCACATCACGAACCATTAGGACAGCTGAATTAATTAAACATATACATATGTAGTCCAATGAATATCTAAACGTTTCCATCATACATACATTCTCGATGGATTACAAAGTATCTATTAAAAAAAACGGTCATGCGCGTCAGACTTCAGAGTTTATCCTGAATTACCAAAGTCGTAAAAATAGTTCTTTGAAAGAAAAAAAAAACAAAAAAAATTAAATACCATCGAATTGTTGTACAACATAAAAAAACGGCACATGTAAAGTGGTTTTGAAACGAAAGGTGTAAAAAACAAAAATCATAGAATTTATCAATTTTCAATTTTTATACATATGCCTAATAGTTAAGTGCAATACCATGTAAGCATATTTCCAATTTTGCATAATTTAATTAGCTAGTGACATCCATTATCCGCTAAGCTAAGTAATCAATCAAGTTTCGTTAATAACACCTTCTTCTCTTCATTATAAATTACTGCACGTAGGTACATAATACCTACCTACCTACCTACCTACCCATCCTCTGGAGTCCCAACCCATGCAAGATATATTGTTACCAGTTTTATTTATTTTTTTTTTCGTTTTTTGCAATACCCACGACCACGATTGACCATCATAAAAGTGAAGAGAATAAAGCGAAAAAATGTTTCTTTGAAAAATTTCAATAAATCACTGCACACCTTGGATAGTATCTGCCTATAGTATAATGAGAATGCGAGAATCTTCACTTCACATTTAACTTTACGACAATAGTTATGTACTCATCTCAAGGTTTCAATCAGGTAAATGTACACTCACTGATGGATTCCTATAGTAGATACCACTTAGAACATCATGAAACTCAGCTTTTGTAATAAGTATAAAATGTAAAAAAAATACGCATATAATTTATGTAGATATAAAAACAAACAAAAAACAAGGAAAAATTAAAAAATATCCATTTTTACTGAAAGTCTTAGAAATTAATCTTTCAACATTAAAACTTCCTACATCAATTTTTACGCCTTGAACTTGGTCATCATTGAGCCTTCACCAAGCTTAATACAAGTGTAAGATGCGTGTAATATTGAAATCATAACGCATCTTCTGTGTATTAATAAGTACTGAGCATTAGCGAAAATAACAGTTATTGACCAACCTTATTTGTTTCAACCTTTATCTTTATGAGCAGAAAAAATTTTCGTATGTGGTTCCACAACGAGGAGACCTTGAGGAGTACCCACCGAAAATTTTTAATATAAAAATGCGTGAAATTTATTTTTTTGGAAAATATTAATTTTTTACGGCTTAAAATCTATTTACGAGAGAAAAAGATATACAGGTTGACTTGCTCCGCATACAGACTACATATAAAGGTGGTAATACAGGGTGTAGCATAAAATAGTAAGAAACTAAATTCCAAATGAAAAAATCATTTTAGAGATAAATATGTGCTCATCATCTTATAATGTCAGACTGAGTCAATTAATTATGACCTCGAGTAATACCATTCGTTCCAGATGGATGCAATATTTTTACTTAAATTTTCAATGAATTGTGCTTTCTTAAGTAACCTAGATTTTATAAAAAAAAAACAAGTAAAAATGCTAGAATTGGTCTAAGACTAATACTTATGATACCCTAGATGGATGCTCGTATAAAATTTCGTATGATCACCGATCTATGCAAGATTGATTTTTGAAGTAGTTTTTCGCATATATTTCTAGAACGGTTTGTCGGACAGTAAAAATGATTATAACTAATTTTATAGGATTTCGTATTCTGAAGAAGTTTTTAGTGCAATAAAAATGTCTTGGACTGATCGTTTTCACAGTATACGTTAAAATCCTATTTATATGGCAACACCAAGAAGGAGTTGCCCGATTTAGTCCATTTTTGAAAATTTATTTGCTAGTATAAAGGAAACACCATGTAGCAAATTTCAGCTCTCTATATCGATGCGTTCTCAGGCAGTGTCCAAATATGTAGTGGAAAACGAAAGTTTTGTATGGCAACCCCACGAAGGAGTTGCCCGATTTGTCTCATTTTCGAACATAATTTTACTGTTTTTTTAAGTCCGTGTACAAAATTTCAGCTCTCTAAGTATACGCATTCTCGAGTTATCGTGCGCACAGACAGACAGACAGACGGACGGACATTCAAAAATCAAAATAACTTTTAATATTATGCGTGGGTGTCCAATCCATTTTGCTCTACCATCATTATTTCGAGGTGTTACAAACGGAATGACAAACTTATGTAGTATACCCCTATAGATTTCATATAATAATATTTCGTATAAAAATACTGTTAAACAAGAAATTCTCATAATATTTGTACATTTTATGTGTGTTGAAAACGGACCTAAGATTGAAATAGAATGAATTTACAGTTTTTGGTAGTAAGACAAAAACCGATTTCGTAAAGTCTCGATTTTATGAGAACTCATTTTGGGGGGAAATAGGGGGTATCTTTTGTGAAACGAACTTAATCTACCATTTTTTTGGAAAATAATTTAGCTAGAAGATCTTGACTTTGGGAGAAATCATTTAGTGGATAATATGGGGTAATACGGGGGTTTAGGGGGTAATTTTGATGAAATGGAGTGAATCTACCATTCCCGTGTACGAGAAGGCGATTTTTAAAAGGTCTTTAAATAAGTAGACGGAGAAGTCATTTAAGGGGTAATATGGGGTATAGAGGGTAATATTGGGTATAGAGGGTAATATGGGGTATAGTGGGTAATATGGGGTATAGAGGGTAATATGGGGTATAGTGGGTAATATGGGGTATAGTGGGTAATATGGGGTATAGAGGGTAATATAAGGTATGAAGAGAGGTTATTAGGGGTATGTATATGGATGGATTGGAAGGAGGTTGAGAATCATAAGGAATCTATAGAACTTAAGCCACAACAAGACCCATTATTCACCCTCCAGATTTATGAGTTATTGTTCATCAAACCCAACCGGACACTCTCACAAAGTTTAATATTGACCCCAACCCTCTTCCTACCCACTTCATGCAGTTCATCTAAGAGATGCGAGTCATGGAATCTGAGCTTCTACCGGAGAGGGCCACACAGTGACAGATAAAAATGGATCACCATTTCGGATTCCTACCCAAAACCTCTACATCCTCCCATTCTATGTAGGTGACCCCTGAGAAATGATTGTCCAATAAGAATTGACACGAGGGCGGGCTTTCAGGGTTGACTGGCTAAGTCCTAGTAGGTTTTCCGTTGATTTTGGGTTGGATTGTCCCCACAGTTCTTTTAGAGCTCTAACTGCGGAGTCTTTTATCCAAAGACGACTATGTTGGCAGGCTAAAATAAGGGGTATAGGAGATAGTACTATTAAAGAAGCAATTCTTGGGATTATGATAAAATGGATTGAATCTACCGTTTTGCGGTGTCAGAAAGGAATTTGGCTAGGTCTTGACATAAAGGGTATATGGGGTAGTTTGGATGAAATGGAATGAAACTATTGTTATCAAATATATTTACAACTCGCCGAAGCTGCAATATTTGAATAAATCTACGTATGTTGAACCCCTCGACTGCACTCATCCAATATGAATTGTTACAACTTAAAATAACTAAAAAAAAAAACAAAACTTTCATTTTTCGGCACTATTTTATAACCTGCATTTTAGTCATCATCTTTAATTGTAATTGTTGTTCCAAGGTAAAAAAAAGGACAAAATCATAACCATTTGGATTGAACACCTTCTCCCAACTTTTCAGCAGACATGGACAATGCTTCACGAAATAATATCCTTCTCGAATACTGCTATAGCAATAAAATTGACCAGCACGCACGTGAATTAAAAAGGCGTTTGGTTTTATAAAATTTTCTATACATTTTGCTTTTTTTTTCTACATAATTTATATTTTTACACATAAATGCAATTTTGCTACAATGATTGTGTAATATTACACAGATTTTTTTCAGTCTATCCCTCCACCTTCAAACTACGCCGTTATTTCATGACTGTAAGTATGCAGAAAATGAAGGTATCCAATCAGAAAATTTTACTATAGTACAAATGTAGTATATGACAATACCTTACGAACAAAAAGTCAAAATTTCAGGTGGCTATATTGTGACTGAAATTTCTGAAATTGTATTCCAAACAAATTTACAGAATGTGAGTAGAACAAGCATAGACGTTTTGACAATTTTTTTTGTGCTGAGCAAATATTTTTCTATAATGAAGACAATTTTTGGTTACATGCAAACATCAATACCACAAACAATGGATATAAGATTATGAATTCGAACCAAACGAATGGTAAGGCAGTGTAACAGGATTTTGAACTGGGATAGAAACATCGCGCAAAAATAGGCACCTAACACATATCGGTATTGACCCTACGGTAACACATGGTTTGCCTGGGTAGAAAATGTATGAAGGCAAAATCGCAACGAGCGGCTCTAAAAACACACTTCAGCTGCTTCTTTCCAATTTTAAATCAATACCGTTGAATGATATGAAAATTCATAGACTGTCCCCGTTAAGTGTCCTAAAAATGCTCTGGTGTGACTGAATGTAAAATGAAAATTTTTGGATATAGGTACTCGTCTCAGGATATAATCATGAATTAAATAAAAAAAATTAAGTAGAATTGGAGCTTTCAATTTGAATCCATATGGAATTCGTCGAATGAAAAAACCTACGTAAAAACACCTAGAGAAATTGATATTGCAATAACTAATAAGATAATAACAATTAAAAAATCCTAAAGTGAGCTGAATGCTATCACAAAAAAAAAATAGTTCGTTAGATAGCTACTCTTTCCATCCTATATAACTAGATGAATGACTAAGATTAAGCAAGTTCTGGAATCAGTCTTGGACTGATCGGGAAGAGAAAAACTGAGCATTAATACCAACAAAACTATATCCATTTCACAAAAAGAAGGATGGCAAAACCCTCGAAAACACTTCACAAGCCATGAAACAAACTCCCTCTCTACTAGAAGACTATTTTCCTGTATGGATAGTAGTTTAGGTTCTATAGCATATATAATGTGAATGTTTGGAACTTTTCTATAAGTATCAATATAGAACATTTTAGAAAACGGACTCACAACGCATACATATAGATTTCTGTTTCATGGCTTGGGAAGTATTCTCGAGGGTTTTGAGGAAGGTCAACTTAAGGGAACCTTGACCAATACTAGTACAGTTCTCCAAAAACCAAAAACCCAATTTGAATCTAAGAAAGATGATATAGAAAGCTACCTTAGCAAAAAGCGAAGTCTGAACCTCAAAGTTTATTATTGATCTTACAATATTATACCCTAGACACACGGGACATATCAATGATCATTGGTTCAATTACGTAATTGGACCAATGATCATTCCTGTTTTGGGGTGGCACACGGCAATGACCGTCTTCACGTAATTAGATTTGACAGACTATATCCTTAAATTTCACAGACATATCCGCGTATATGTGGCTATTTCTTCTTCTCAGATCTTTTATATAAATGCACCACAGCTCGCACAACTTATAATTTTCAGCAGCTTTCCACCATCTTGCTTTTTTCTTCGTCTATTTCTTATTGGTCTCTTTTTCTATTTATATAATGTATGAATTTTTTTTTTTTTAAGAATTCAATAATTTGGGAAACATGCAAAATTTACTTTGAAAAATGTATCAGCCAATTTCACAAATGACATCTGACAGTGATGGCTGGAAAATCAGCTGATTTTTCCAATAATTTGCAGTTCCTCCCCGCTGAAAGCGCGCTTATCGCTAAAAGAAATGACAAACAATGCATAATTGCAAACGAATGAGCTTGTGGGGGCGTAATTGGTGCAATGACGAAACGAATGACCATTGCTTGCGCCAATGATGCAGTGACACACGAGCTATGCAATGATCATTGCTCCGTCAATGATCATTGATATGTCCCGTGTGTCTACGGTATTAGGCTCATAAATACTAACGGCCAACAATTTAGTATGTTGGACAAAACCAAACGAAAATCAGCAAAAACAAAGCTGGAACAATTTCAGACGCATGCATACCTCAGAATTATAACGATAACGATGATCTATTTAATCTAGAACTAATTAACTAATTAAATAGAACTCGAAAGCAAGCCATTTCATTGAAAAGAAATTCTTTTACATCAAAGTTACTTTTTAGGGCTGTATAAATACCTTGTCCTACTGTGACAAAGGCAAATAAGGTAATTTTTATGTAGGTTTTGTGACACAGGGACCATAAAGCTAATGAGATTCCTGACCAGGTAGCAAGAAAGTCATGAGCACAATTTAAACAAGTGATGACCAAAATAGAAAAGGCTCACAAGATATGTATACTAAAAGAAGGAGGCCTACCCGTATTGAATCAGTGCTGGGAATTATTCGGATAAATTTTCAATCAAATAACGATTTTTTTTAAAAATCAAATAAAAAATTATTCGGATAAATTTTTATTTGAGTATCAATTTATTTTAAGTTATTCGCAAATAATTATTCGTTATTTGGTGCAAATTATTTGAGTTTCAAATAATTATTCGTTATTCGATCGTGTGTTATTTGAAAATCAAATAATTATTCGTTATTTGGAGAATTATTTGTTATTTGGTGCAAATTATTTGAGTTTCCAATAATTATTTTTTATTCGATCGTGCGTTATTTGATAATCAAATAATTTCGTTATTTGATGAATTATTTGTGATTTCTTATTATTGTGATGGTCATTATTTGAATTTCAAACAATTATTTGTCATTCGATTATGGATATATGTTTTCTGGTGTCCATTAGTTCCAATTTCAAATAATTAATTCTTGGCACAAGCATTTCTTTCCTCAAGATGTCTCGTTGCTTAATTTAATTTAAAGTTTAAGAGGAATTTAATAATTTTGTTCAATTAAGTATTTGTGAAGTTTTTTAAAGTGAATTAATTGAGTTTGATTACTCAGAATAATCTTAGTGTCAATTAAATAAAAAACAAGTGAGTTTGTGTTTGTGCTTAGGACAATGGAACTAATGGACACCAGAAAACATATATCCATAATCGCATGACAAATAAATGTTTGAAATTCAAATAATGACCATCACAATAATAAGAAAGCACAAATAATTCATCAAATAATGAAATTATTTGATTATCAAATAACGCACGATCGAATAAAAAATAATTATTTGAAACTCAAATAATTTGCACCAAATTACAAATAATTATTTGCGAACAATTCACCAAATAACGAATAATTATTTGATTTTCAAATAACACACGATCGAATAAATTTCAAGTACAAGTCCAGGTACTGGTACTGTTACTAGTACTTAAGTACATTGGTACTTACTAGTACTTAAGTACTTTACAGGTCTGTACCTGTAAAATTCCAAGTACAAGTACCAGTACAGTACCAGTACTTGGACTTGAAATATTTTAAGTACAAGTCCCGGTACTGGTACTTAAAAGAATTTCAAGTACAAGTCCCTGTACTGGTACTTTAAAATATTTCAAGTACAAGTCCAGGTACTGGTACTGTTACTAGTACTTAAGTACCAATGTACTTAAGTACTTTACAGGTCTGCCCAGGGATTACACGAGATAGTACAGGTTGCATGCAAGCCTCCCTTCCAACGCAATTTTTAACTTGACAGCAGAAGGCAGTTCGGTTGATGTCTTAGCATCTTGCATGCAAGTTCATTTAAAAAATTGCATTGAGGCGTAAAGTCTTGCGTATATTGGAAAATTATAGCACGTGCAAGAAGTATGGCAGTGCAGCTTGCATGCAAGCTGTACTATTACGTGTATCCCCCGGGTTAGCAAATCGATGCGTGTACACGTACTCGTTCGTTCTGTGCGACAACCACTTAGAAAATTTTCTCGAAATATTTATTCCGAGCGTTTGTGTTTGCATTGATCTGACAGCGATTTTTAGGCTGAATCTATTCATAATTATCGTATGATATCAACATTTCAACTTTTAAAAAGAATTTCAGATGAAAATGAGCGAATCATACACGATGCTCTTGTCAACCAAAAACGTTGGGGAATTTTGAGTCACTTTTCTGGGGATTTTGAAACGAAATGCTTCTTCTTCTTCTTCTCCTGAACACGAAGATGTTGACTTCTGCATACTTTGTATGAGGATATGCCGAAGATATTCAATGGGAGCAATTCTATTGTTCGCTGAGATTTATTGCGATCGAGCTGTTCATTTGAAATGCGTCAGTACCTACTGGAGCCTATTTCATATGGCTGAATTGCGAATTCAAATAATTTCAATATCTATCTTTTTATATTTTTTATATTTTTTTTAATTCAGAGATGGTGATTCAAAATTCTCCAACGAGAAGATTTTTTTAACAGATAATAATTTCAAGAAATTGCTTAAGCTAAAAGTTTGGGTTTCCCTCGTAGAAACATAAACCATTAGGAAATTTAAAAAAAATTGATTTTTTGATTGTTTGACTTACAATTCCCGAATGGCCCATATAAAGACACTAAATTTGTTGTCTGGGAGCGATATGAATTCTATGAAGAAAATCACAAAAGAGTTGTAAAAACGTCTTTGTTTTTTTTTTCTTTATATTTCGTCAAATCAACTTAAAAAAACATCAATGACAGAAAACAAAAAAATTTTCTAGCGACCGCTGTTTCGGACAATGTGTTTTTCCTCAGGTTTTATTGGCAACTAAGCTACAAACACTAAAGCCCAATTCAGAATCGGCGCAGCATGCAGCAGCTGTGATCAAGGTTTGATGTCATGGGATCATATGGCGCAATTCGCAAGAGTTTGGACAATTTTAAAATTTGATGCATGCTGCAACAGTTCTGCCACCATACTGAAGCAAAAAATAAATTTCAAATCTTATTTATCTCATATTTCCTCCGGATATATATTTTTTAAAAGAAAAACGACTAAATTAAAATTATGCACAATATAAAAACTCGGTATTAAGGTGTTATGTTTGTAAATAATTGTGAATTATATAAAAAGTTAGCATTACAAAGTTTCCTACACAGCTTGCTGCAAATAAGCTTGCTGCGCCAATTGTGAATTGGCCGGTAAAATCTTAGCAGCATGCATCATGATGAATACTGCGTTGATGCATGCTGCGCCGATTCTGATGGGCTTAAAGTCCGGAGAAAAAACGTTACATAGTAAACGAATTAAAATACAAATCTATGGAAACTAATTAGACTAACAGAGATATGTAATACAAAATAAATGAGAAAAATTAAACCACACACAGGAATTCAACTACAAATTTAATAAGAATCTAACAGCGAGCGACTGAATTGACTAGATTTTATTAGTTTCCATATAAGCTCCCATATAAAATATTTATTTATATATATTTTATTTTCAGTTATTAGAAAGTTGAGAAAAAATATATAATCAACTCAGGTAATGTGAAATTGTTTTGATTTGTTAAAAAAAAAAAAAATAACATCGGGCTTCGTGGTTGGTGCGTCAGATTCAAACAAAATTGATTATGTTTTGGCTTCAGTTCCAAATATTCTACCAGTAGTTTCTATCTTTAGTGAAAATTAATAATATTAATACTAAAAAATTTAAGCTCCACATAAAATAAAAACTTTTCTGACAATATCATAATTTTGAAGAATAACTTTCCAACACTACGACACTCGAAATAATTGTGATGAAGTTAAGGTTCATAGGCATAAGCTTCAGAAAAAACTAAGTCTATTTCATAAAAAACCATATAAAAATAAAATAGAAAAATTTTACTACCTGTTAAGTTGCTGCTCCCTTCCATTGATACATACATCCTCCATATCGTAAACACTTGTCTTTTCCCAGCGGTTGGAAAACTGCAACTGTCTTGCCAACACCCAAAAAATCGTTTCCTCAGTCTCCTTCTGATTTCAGACCTATAAGCATTCTATACTCTTTCTCGAAAGTTCTGGAAAATCTAATGAATAGGCAATTAGTTGAGCACCTCGACTCGAGAGAGCTCCTAAGCAAATGGCAGTCTAGTTTTCGTCGTGACCACAGCTGCGAAACCGCAGTACTGCGAGTATCCACTAATATCAGAGCTGCTTCGAAAGCTTTTGACAGCGTTGATCTTGGCATCTTGCTTCGGAAACTCAATTGCTGCTTTGGTCTTAGTCCCTTAGCAGTCGCTCTTATCCGAGACTTTCTGACTGATCGAAGGCAGGTGGTAAAAGTGGATTCTAATACTTCCTGTTCCCTCCCTCTTCTGTCTGGCGTTCCTCAGGGCTCAATACTGGGCCCTTTGTTATTTAGTTCATTTATAAATGATCTCCCTGAAGAAGTTTGGGACGTTAGCGTGCACATGTATGCTGACGATGTGCAGGTCTACCTAAGCAGACCTGTTGGTTTGCTTGAGGACTGTATTGCTCGCATTAATGACGATCTAGAGAGAATTAATATCTGGTCCAAAGCTAACGGCCTAAAGCTAAACAAGTCCCAGTGTATTGTATTCTATAATGGTAATTTTGACCCGCATGATTTACCTATTGGTGCCTAAAGTTAAAAATCTATGCATTATTTTGAACCAACATAAGAAATGTTGCGACAATACAAAATTAATTATCGGTAAGGTTTATGCTGTACTTCGTAGGCTCTGGCTCTCTGCTGACTCATTATCGCTCGAAATTCGCTCAAAACTGGTTAAAACCTTAATTCTACCATACTTTACCTTTGGCAGTTTGATATATCCTAGACTCGATAGCGTCTGTCTTCGCAAGATGGAAGTTGCCTTTAACGATTGTATCCGCTTCATATTATTTGCGTGAAATTTTTCAGTACACAGCTTCGGAACGCAATCGGAATGCGATAATACCTCACAGCTTCGGAACGTAATCGGAATATGATGATATCTCGTTTTCACAAATTAGTTATGGAGGCCTCTTATCCTGTCCAATTATCCCGTCTCTGGAATAGTCTTCCCCCTAGTCATCAAAACGCGCGATCTGTCGGTGCATTTAAGGATCTAATCAGGATCCACACTTTTAATTAATCCTCCCCTTTTTCTATTTTTCTATTTTCCTATTCTCTTATTATCTTTTTCTCACTTTCAGATTTTTTACAATTTTTATAATTTTATCATTCCTATAATTTTATAATTTTCAATTATTTTCAGTTATGCTTAATATTTGCTTGTATTTCGTGTATTTTGGCAATAATTTCTTAATTTTCTTTTTATTTAATTTTTAATCTTTAGTTTCTTCTTAGTTTCATTTTGCTTGTTTTTTTTTAGCAGTACTTTTCTGTTTATTTTACGTTTATTTCCAAATTTTTGCTTAATTTCAGTAGGTTTTAATTTTTGATTTTTAATTTAATTTTAGTTTTTTTATAGTTAGGATATTTTTTATTTAGTTTTATAAAATATACCCAAAAGTATTCCCAAGAGTTTTTGTGCTAAAAAGATTGTGAAATCTTGTGTACTTTTCATGAATAATAATAATAATAAATACCTACAATTATGCAATAACTGCCTATGCCCATTAATTGTCTTCAAATTTCAATTAATATGCAAAACTTTCACTATTACTAAATCAAATAATTCTTTCACTTCTCAAATTGTCAAATCAATTTTTAATTTGCACATCAGACACTTTTAAATTTATCATAAATATTCAATAGCAAAATAAGAAAAAACAAAAACTCTCATTAGTCAGTTAACATTCATTCACATACGGAAATTAGTGTCTCCTCCATAAAAAAATTTATCTTCGCAGTTATATTAAAAAAATTGAACATATGTACATACAAATACATATGTAAATATATATTATTTTATATATTATACTTATTTTTATAGAGATGCATACCACATAGGAACAACAAATTCAAATTCGACTATTGCATTGGAAAAACACAAATATTCTATCCTGAGACTATGTATACAAAGATACAATTTGGAATGAGGAAGATACACCGATGATAGCCGTTTGTCGTTTTTTTTATTACTTTTTGTTTACACACAGAGGTTAAAAGGTTAATAATATTCATTTGAAATGTCCTTGAAAAAATTAATTTTAATTCAACATCCCACGATTTCATTATTATGACTGACTGACCGACCGACCGACCGGCAGAGATTTTTTCAAGGAACACACACTTTTTTTTTTAAATTGTTACTCATCTTCATCAACATCAACATCATCATCAAAAATAATATGTTTTTTTTTCGTTTAAATAAATACTATAAATCCATGCCACTCGAGAGTATTGTTTAGTATTGTGATGTGTATGTAATTTATTATTATTTGTTAAATTTCCAGGTAGTAATAAATTTGCAATTTACCTCTCTATGTAAAAAAAAAAACAATAACGAAAAAAGAAATATATAAATTAATGAAATATTTAAGTCTGTAGTTTGGTGTAAAAAACAAAAAAAAATTGCTAATAGATTTACATTTAATACCGCCTGAAATCCATTCAAAAGAAGATTTCTCCAAAACGGTTAGATGATGCGCATAATATATTAGACGAAGCTTTTACTTTCGTTTAACACAAAAAAGAGCATATTTTTTTTTTATTATTATTAGCATTTATATTTTTGCATATTACCACAACCAATTTTCATGTTTGATTAATTACTCTTAAAAAGAGAAAAATAATCATTTTTCTTCAAATTAATTTATACTTTGCTGACAAAAACTAGTTGACAGCAGTCAAATCAATTCAATTCAATTAGTTTTAAAAGTTACAGAGGAATAATTTATTATATTAAAGGAAAGCGATAAAGGTAATGATAAAAACTTATATTCGGCATCCAGAGGAAATTAGAGAAAGTAAATAGGAAAAAATAAAATAAAAAAACACTAAAACTATAATAGTAAAAAGAAATAATTTCATGGTCAATTCAAAGTCGCCGTAACTGCCCGACGTATATGCCACTCCCAGCTGATTAATCAAAAATGTTAGTACTGTGTGGTCACGGTAATCCAAAAAAAGACGAAATCAAAAAATTTTAGCTTTCAGCGATTTCATACCAAACTGAGCACTTTTGGGCGATTTGACCCACTCCGATTTTGATTAAATGTGTTGAAATGATAAAACATATAAAAATAATTCTCCCCCATCGTTTATAATGTTTTACACTAGTGCTCGACCCCTTTTTATACCCTAGATGAAATCTATAGGGTATACTAAGTTTGTCAATCTGTTTGTAACACCTCGAAATAATGATGGTAGAGCAAAATGGATTGGACCACCCACGCATAATATTAAAAGTTATTTTGATTTTTGCATGTCCGTCCGTCCGTGCGCACAATAACTCGAGAACGCGTTTACTTAGAAAGCTGAAATTTTGTACACGGACATTAAAAAAAAAAGTAAAATTAAGTTCGAAAATGAGACAAATCGGGCAATTCCTTTGTGGGGCTGCCATACAAAAATTTCGTTTTACACTATATATTTGGACAGTACCAGAGAACACGTCGACATAGACAACTGAAATTTGGAACATTGTGTTTTAATAGTAATAGCAAATAAAATTTCAAAAATGAACTAAATCGGGCAACCCCTTCTTGGTGTTGCCATATAAATTTTTTGGTTTTTTACATATACTTTGAAAACGATCAGTCCTAGACATTTTTATTGTACTAAAAGCTTCTTCAGAATAAGAAATCCTATAAACATGGTTATAATCATTTTTTCTGTCCGACGAGCGGCTCTAAAAATATATGCTAGAAACCAAAGCAAAAAATCAAAATTGCTCAAATGGGTGACCATACGAAATTTCATACGGGCATTCATCTAGGGTATCATAATAATTGGTCTTATACCAATTCTAGCTTTTTCACTTGTTCTCACTATTTAGGAGCGGCAGCATTCTGTGAATTTTGAATAAATTTGATGAGAATTAAATTTTTGTTAATAATAGTAATTTTTACTAAATATCTATCTAACGGAATTTTTCTGTAATTTAATTTTAGCCGTCGATGTGCAAAAAATTGCAGATATGATTTTTTTTTTGTTTTTGTTTTATTCAAAATAATGTGTATTCATTCATTTATTCAAAATTCATAAAATTATTTTGTCGCTTCTAAAAGGAGCAGGGGAGGGGAAGTAGTAAAAGGCGTAGCAACAAAACAATAAAGGATGAGTCGAATATTTTTCTATGCTTTATCCTTTCCACAAAATTTTCAAAGTCATAGGCAGTCTGTGTGAAAAAGTGTTCGGTTTTTGAATGATCCTGTTTACACGGGTCAGGATGATGCTGCCTCTGTCTCACGAAAACTTGCTGGTAAGATGATGATTGGGGGCAGGAATGAAGCATCATCCTAGCTACAGATTTCGCGCGGCAGAGGCAGCATACTGACCTGTCTAAACTGGGTCTATATGGAATCTTTAAATTAGGAATTCTTCCGTAATTTGTTGAATTTTTGCGGTTGTGGTAAACTTAAAAAATTATTTTTATTATGGTAGTAAATGTGAGTGTGACTACTGGTTTTTTTTTTGCATGACACAGATTTTTTTGATGATGGTGCATGGTAGAACAGGTTTTCGTTTCATGCTCACACACTGAGCACTATACAACACGGAGTGAGCTATCAGTTTTGATTGATAGACTACACGACCTCCAATATATTACTATGTATAACAAAAGGATTTAAAAAAAAATTTGGTTCGTTTTTTATGCTATAAATCAGTTTTAAAAGTGATTATGATAATAAAAATCATAGAATACAACATGGTGCATGCAGCAACAATAAAGTAACATAAAGGGAAATTCAGAAAAAAATTAAAAGGTATATAAATCCAAAACACGGATTTTCTGAAAATTTAAAATCTGCTACATATACACCTGGATACAATGCCAGAACAATACTTCAACTTATCAATAGAAGTGTATTACATTTTTCCACAAAAAAAAATTGAAAGAGAAGTTAACTTTAATGCAAGCAATTAAAAGCAAAAAAAAACATGAAATTTTGCATTGAGAAAGAAATTGTCGAATAATGAAAGTAACTCTTAGCCATTTCAAAATAAACCCCAAAAAATGTTACAGGAAAAATATTTGGACCTTAACCAGATATAGTATAACGCGCACATATTCGCATTATTTTGAAAACTGCTCCCATAGATAGCGTTAGTAGTTCTCTCTAAAGAAAATATGTATTCCGGGGTGGAAAACTAGTAAAGAAAGAATTACATTTTTACTCTGTGCGAATGGTTCCAGAAAATACAGAAAACACAAAAAAAAATTAACTAAAAAAAGATGATGACTTAACATAATATTTAAACCAATGTATCAATCACTCTCAAAATTGCTACAATATTTTTATCAAACAATTCAAAAGAATTTACCAAATACGTAGCAATGCCATAAGAAAAAGTTGGTCAAAATTGATAGTGGACAGAATATATTGGTGCGGATCAAGACTGAAATTTAATATTTCCGATTATCTCACAAAATAACGTTTTACTAATGATATTATGTATGTTTGTCTACTTGATTCTGGAAATGCTTCGTATGAAATCAATAAATTTTATCTAAAAATAACCATAAAATTGCTAAGAAAAACGATCGGGTCATATTTATAACCAAAAAGTTATAACCAAAAGTTTTCATGAAAAACTTGATCACAGTTGACACGAAAAATTCTAAATAATTATGGAAAGCATTTAAGGTGACAAATTTTTATTAAAAGCAACAACTTTCGTTCGTCACAGCTGAGATTCAGTGGTGGTGGTAGGCGGTCATGAATACGACTAGTGAGCTCCCAATTCTAGACGGAAGGAGACTATAGAATGGAAAACTATCATTAAAAACAAAATAAAAAGAAACAAAAATTATAAATTTCACTTTGATTTTTGTTAACTTAAAAATACTCCATGAATCCAGGTATCCATAGAAATATTTCCATCACATCACAAACTACCCAAAGTTATTGAAATGAATTAGAAAAAAGAAAAAAAAACTCCAAAAACTCAAAATTTGGTTGGCGTTAGTGATAGTGTTGAAAATGAACCATGTAGCGTGATTCTTAACAAATAAGCATTTTTAGAAACAGCTTGTAGTGAATTTTGAAAAAAACAAACCCGTACGATAAATGACATTCAGTTAACCCAAGAAAAGAAGCCTACAAATCATTTCTAATATCATACGCTCGCTGATTGGCGTTCGAAAATTATACTCAGACGTACAGATTTTCGTAACAAGCATTTTTTCCAATAATAACAAGGGGTTTTCATAGAAGAACACCCTTCTCAGCCAATTACCATTTAATGTAACTAATCTTGCTCTTTTTATAACAGTTAAGATACAAATTAGTTGAAAACCCCCAGCTAATATATCATAATTTAAAATTTCACATAAACGATTCAATCAGAACACATCGTGTTGTAAAATGTGATCAGTCGTTGTAATAATTATTTAACTGTTATACGAAATGATTTAACTATTATACTTCTATAACTAGATATATAAAGTTATCGCCTATTTTAACAGCAACACAATAACGAAGACATATGCACTGAAATAGGCATCGAATTTACATTTAAATCTTTCAAGCTCAATCTCATGAGTTATAGACGTAAAAATGCAGAGAAAAATATAACTGAAATATAACTGGTTTAAGATATTTTTCATTCATAGTTTCAAAAAACCTGTACAAAAGTTTTCATTCAAATAATATCAAACAAACAAAAATATCAATCTAGGCAAACAGATACGTATTATGTTAGGTTAGGTTAGATAGGAGAGGTGCCGCTAGAAATGCTTAGCCTGCTTCACTTAGACTACCAGTAGGTCCTTTGTAGCCCTTGTCTTTATAGGATAACCTTTAAAATCGTACTATATCCATCATACTTCCCTGAGAAAACTCAGGATGTATCTGAACTCTTTGCTTTGAAGCTCCCCGACATGTGAAAATAAGTAGCTACCAAAGAGACTACCTCTTTTATTCATCAGAGAGGGGCACTCGCAGAGTACGTGTTGGACTGGTTCAAATTCCTCCGAATCCGTACAGCTTTTGCAGAAATCGTTCGCCACTATTCCCAGTTTTCTAGCATAGTCTCCTATGGCCCACCCAGTGATCCGTACTGACCTCTACTAGATTTCTGGTATTTGTTCTACTCCCATTAAATAGTTCTCTTGGCCTCTATCTATCATATGCGGGCCCCAATTGCCCCGCAATACGGCCTCCCTGTTGATCCGTCAGAGGCTTGACTTTTGATAGGCGACCCTGATGATCTCCTCTTTTAAAGCTTCGATCGCCATCTCGTTGTCTGGGATATTCCTGTGGCCCGGTACCCAACACAGGGTCAGGCTATGAGTGTATATGCAGATATGTCGTGCGGACTGTCTGCATATAGTCGCCAATATTACCCTCTGGTAAGTCGATACGAGCTCTGTCTGAAAGACACTACATATATCCGGCAGTCTATAAGATTTGTGCCACTGGCAGTCTCTGAAGTACACTCCAGCCCCTGGAGCTCACATTATATTAGTCTTTATCTAACGTTAAAATTATTATCATGACGGCTGAAGTATTTAATTCAGAAATTGGAGAAACATCCTAAAATACAACGAATCTAATGATACTTTGCACAAAGTTAACAAAGAATATATTGACTCTAAGAGTGTCACGCAATAGAATATATTGACCAGATATAGCAGAAATTTTTGCCAAAATTATATTTCCTTTTCTTCTCGATAATCATAGAATTTAGAATAACATTTTTTTCTTCTACAAAGCGAATTTAAAATACTCTAAATTTTGAAACAAAAATAGAAGAACTACCAAAAATACAAGAAAAAAAAGAAGAAATTTTTCATTTTTTTTTAGTAAAGTCCTTCTTTTCTGTCAATTTTTCAATTTTCAAAATTTTAATATGATTTTCGGCTACTAGATGGCATTTGCGTTACTAAAGGAAATACATAATTATATGCTTTATATCGTGACGTAAAAAAATATTGCTAAAGTTGGGTGGATCCAGTTTTTTTTTTGTTTTTGGGAAATTTTTCCAAGGCTTCTAATATCTACTTAGTTGAATCTAATCAATTTTTTGTAATTATACATATTTAAATTATTAGAAGAAACCCCTTAGAATTTTGGTTAAATACTTTTTTGAAAGGTAAAAAAGATAAAAATATCTTCTCGGTAGTAGGTACTAGAGCTGAAAATTGGATCCGGATTTGCTAATATCCGGATATCCGGATACTCGGATCTGCCAACTATCCGATTCCTGAGATCCGGATCCGAACTATCCGGATCCAGATCCGAACTATAAGGAGAATATCATGAACTCTATATTTTCCCAATGAAACAATGCAATCTGAGGGAAATTTTGACCTTTTTTTGCTTAGTCTGGATCCGGATAATTCGGATATTGAGGATCCGAATACTAGGATCTGGATTATCCTGATACCCGGATTTGAGGAATCGGATCCTAATTATCTCGTATAATCCGGATAGTAAATTATCCGGATACTTTCAGCTCTAGTAGGTATTAGATTATCTGCGTTACACTCTAGAGAGACCTTAACTCAATCACTCAAAAAATGTTATCAAATGTTCTGCCATAATTTTGCTTTTTTACTTATTGTAAGTGAAGTAAATCATAGTGAACAAGCCTAAAATTAACTAATTTAAAAAAAATAAAATAAAAAATATCCCTAAAAAGAGAAAAATTTACAAGCAAATTCATAGAAGTAAGACAGAGAAAAAAATTTAAATTCCTAATATAAATCACTCCAATAAACTCAGTGGAGTGTGCACGATGAAATGTGCAATAATTGTTTCCTCCTCCTTCCCGACAACTCTAACTATACTAAACTCTTTCTGAAGAAAAGCAACAGTAGGTTATGTTTATGTGGTACCTACCCATGTTAATAATAATACAAGAGTCTACAATAATTATAAATTAACAATCGGAATGCATACCAGACCAGCATCAGATTCGTCTATGACGACATAAATGATATCAATTTCCTTAAGAATGCAGTAATCCAGTACCTATACCCCTCCTACCCTAATCCGAGATTTCTCAATGCAGAAGTTGGTGCTTTTTAGTGCAAGGAAAATTAGTTTAATAGGTTCCACCGCTAGCCAGCTAGCTAGCCAACCAGCCACATATTCATACTAGCCAATATAGATGGACGTTCACTTTTCATTTTTCAATTGGAATTATGTGAAAGCTAACGCAAATCTCATCCATCGATAAATTACAGGACATGCGATAGAGAAGAAAAATGTTGGTGGTAAATTTCATAATCAATAAAAATATTGCCAGTTTTTTTTTTATACATTATTCAATCATTTGTGTGAACTGTGAACAACTGGTACAAGAAGAAGCTATAAATAAAAATTTTCTTAACTACAATGGAAGTGGACGTTGAATTTTTCTCTTACCTTAAAAAATACAAAACGTCTTGAGAAAGTACCGAAACAATACAGAAGATTTTTGTATATATTTTAAATTATATTATATAATCCAACACACTGTTGCGAATAAAAAAAAAACACTTTAATTATATTCCACAAAAAACACTAATGCAGATTTTTTTTTTTATATATTTTTTTTTTCTTAAATTGCAAATTCTTTACAAGAATAAAGCAAAAAAAAATTACTTCTATGTTGGTAGTAGGTAAAGTATAAAAAAGGTACTTTGTTAGGGTAATAAACTCTACAACTTCACTTTTCTTTCACTCTCTTGATAAAAGTTGTTCGTAAAAAAAATTCACGATTTACGGCAATATTAGATTTGTGAAGAATATACAGCAACGAAAAAACAACAACAAAATACACACGTTCTTACTTGGTAAACGCAAATCTCAAGAAAAATACTAAGACCACACTTTTTCTGTGACTTATTTGTCGAACAGTATAAAACGTATTAACCAACAAAATATAAAACAATCTCGATCAGGGTGGTATTCATCAACACTTCAATTCCATTCCATCCAACCAACAATACTGACTGAAGTGATGAGGAGGAGAAGTTGTAACTATCACTTGATTTTAGTTAGAACCCCACCGAACGTGCGCGCGCAGATTAAATGTTGCTTACCTACCACCTTATATTTGCGCAACTCTATATACTTCGTGTAGAGTAAAAGAGGAGGTCGTCTCACCACTTTACAGAAAAAAAAAGAAGAAAAAAAAAACAATTTCTATCAACGATAAATTCAAAATTGAATTTACTATACCGCTACCGCCATTCAATTGACTTTTAGACTAGACAAACTCACTAGAGCTCCCACCATGGATTTGTATATAAGATGGGTCTGGTAGTGCTGGTCTGAGTTACCCATTATGATAGAAAAATACCAGTAATACATAGAAAATGCGTCAAAGACTCAACATTTTTCTTCAGTTCGAGACTTGAGGTCCCAATGCCAGTTACTTTATTATCTACCATCATATGTAAGAGATCTTTTCGCTATGGCATGGCACCTATGCCATCATGAGACTTTTAGCGAGTAAGAAATATACCACGATATTATTAGTGTGGCCTCAGCAGCAGCGCAACATTTAACATTTTCGTTTTTTTTTTTTGTAGTACTACAACACCACCACACAAACTTTGTAAGTTTCTTTTGTTTTCGCTTTTCCGAATACGTGGTTTAAAAGGGAATGTAAAAGGTGAAATATAGTTTGCGCTAACATACACATGTACATCACACATAATGTAGTAGTAATGTATATACCAAACAGTTACAAGTTAAAACATACAAATAACGACAAACTTACCGGTTTAAGAGGTTCCACAAATTTTAAGATTTTAAGACCCAGTCGCGCAAAAAAAAACCATCGTCATTTTTGAAGCATTTTTGCAACATCCACCACACCAGTCATCATTGATTCAACAGACTTTTACGCGGCCGCGACGTCGCACTATAGCTCTACTATAGCCAGCAGCTGCAGATATTTCCCAGGGAAAATAAATTATGCTTGAAAACAATTAATTTTCTATTTTCTGAAAGGAACAATAATTTTTCGAGAAGTTTTTATTTAAAAAACGTGATTTTAACTTTTTTTTTTTACCTGTTACGTTTCATTAGCGCAATCCTATCCCAGAAAAATGTCATTAAAATTAATTATGGGAAAATTTAAGTGTTATAAGCACAAGTCAGTTCACATGTAGACACTGCACATGCGCAAAAGCAGAATGTACTATTTCTGCAGGCATATAAAAACATTTTTTTTTATTGATATATTTCCTCATCATTTTATCGTTGTTGAACACGCTTCCGTGCGCGCGGTGTTTATGTTTACCCATGACATCAGGTACGTGAAAAATTTAAATTTTTCTGAAATGAAAAAAATTGAGTAAAGTTGAAAATTTGAAAATGACATTTTCAAATTTTAAAATTTTAAAATAATAAAAATTCGCAATAGTCTTAATTTTCCAGTAGTTGCAGTTTCTGGTTGTTATATGTGGTGCTTTTGGTCTTCTGATAATCCGGTGGCGTATTTCAGGGATTATCCGGAATTGTTATAGTCCAGCAGCCACCGCCTGTTTTTTTTTACTGAGTAATAACAGGCTGAATATTCGTGAATAGGTTCGATTCGACGAGACGCCAAGTTTTTCCTCTGTGAAAGTTCTCGATAGAGGTAGCTACTGTGTAGTGCGCAGGTAGTTTGAGTTGAGACGTAGTGAGACGTATGTAGGTACTTACCATAAATAGTATAGTAGTGTTTTTCCTATCTGTATCTGAGCCACTAATTGAAGCTGTACGTCCAGGGGCGGATCTAGCATTAAAATGGGGGGGGGGGCATCTTATTGCAATTAAATTTAGCCAAAAACAGTACCGTAAGTCGCTTAGTTTAACCAGCGCAGTACTGTAGTGAAGCATTAGGAAGCTCTCCGCATTAAGCGGTGGGAATGATGTGTCATTTTTTACTATAAGTTTTTTACAAAGCCATTTTTAAGGCTCCGTACCCAAAGGTTAACAACGAGGACCCTATTACTAAGACTTCGCTGTCCGTTCGTCCGTCACCAGGATGTATCTCATGAACCATAATAGGTAGACAGTTAAAATTTTCACATTTCTATTGCCGGTATAACAACAAATAATAAAAATAAAATAAAATTACAAATTAAAGGGGGCCCCCATACAAGAAACGTGTTTTTTTTTCTCGTTTTATTCTCATTAATTTTTATTTTCATAAGTGGGCATTTTTTTTCTTCAAATGACAGCATTACGCGTGAAACACCGTACTGGCTTTTCCACCTGGCCGGCCTCACAAACTTTGACAGTTCTGTAGAATATATGAGATCAGGTTATCAAGCTCCCAATGTGAAATTTGGTGAGGTTGGCCAGGTTGAGGTTGAACTCGAGTAGGTCTAATTTCTACTCTGCTGGAACTTTGTCAGCTTTGACAGCTAATTTTTGTAATGAATTGATGCCAGCATTGTTTACGGGAAAAAGTTTACGGGAAATTAGTTGAAAAATAAGTTTGGGAAACATATTTAACGTGAAAATTTATTCTTGCTGTAGTAAATTATTACAAAATAATTTCAATTTTCAAGCCAATAGCCCAATTAACTGCTATCATACAGAAGTTGTCAAAGTTCGTATTGTGAGCTGGAAAAGTTTGCAAGGCTCATCAGGTTGAGGTTCTTAAAGTTATACTGAGGTCGAGGTTGGAAAAGCTAGCACTGTGTTTCGGCCTTTAATTTTTCACATGACTCCTCCTCTCATTTGAAAAAATAAATAAAAAAAAACACAGTGTTAAATTTTGTACGATGGTACGGAACCCTTCGTGCGCGAATCCGACTCGCACTTGGCCGGTTATTTAATAGAATAGTAGCTTTGGGGGTGCAAATTGCAGGAGTCATTCAAATCAAACTTTTCTCAGTTTTACACACTGGCTTATATAATATGGACTGCTGGATATGCTATTTCATGCGGATACAATTTTTTGTGCCAACGTTGAAAAGAACCATTGGCGGGAAGTTGAAAAGTGATTTTAATAAAATCGTTCGAATTTCTGTTGAGTATCTTGGAATATACAGACTTTGGTAAAATACTTTTTATCACTAATTAACCCAAATAAATCATTTAAAAACATTTATTTCGACTAACCCACTTATTTATTTGTTGTTTACAGTTCTCTCTCAGTTGGTACTTGGTGCTTAGACCGAAAGAGAACGCTATATAGAAGTGAGCCCACTTTCTTCAGTGTATTTCTATTGGCGTAGTCAGTCCATATTACACATGTCAGTGGTTTTACATAAGAACGCTGCAAATATTTTAGAATGTTAGGAATTAGGACTAACTTACGGCTCTGATGTTGTAGTGAGGGAGTCTGTTTCGTGACCACTGACATATAATAAGAATGGACTGAGCCATCCTATCTAATTCCTATAGTTAAAAATTGTACAAATTTTTGCTAAAATCTATTTGTCTCTTTCAAGATCAAAATGTACACTGAACTGTAACCAATTTTGCAAACAGTACGGCTGTATTAATTGGAGTATACATCGGAATTGGCATAAAAATGCAGACAAATATATTTATTTATATACGTCTATCTCTTACAAGCTCAAGGAAATTTGACAACAAATCTGCAGAGGAGCACATTTTTCAGTAATATTACAAATAAGTTTTTGTGTTAATTAAAACAAGTTTAACTTTCTAAATAATTTAAAATTAATGCAATACTATTTTATAACGTCTTTAGTGTTTCCAATCGACAAATAATAATAAATCGGTGTGCAATTGTACGAAATAAAGGGTTTTAACAGCCTCCTCAATATTTGTGCTATTTTTGAAGAAAGAACGCTCAGTCCATTCGTATTATATGTCAGTGTTCGTGACCTATGGGAAGTGCTTCTCGAGGGTTTTGGTTCACCCAAAGTTAGGGTCCCGAACTCAAATTCTGAGAAACACCTAAACACATTTTTAAGTTTTGGAATAAAAATATTTTGTATAATTTTCTGAAGTTGAACTACATAAATAAAAAAAAATATATTTTTTCAAATAACTCAATTAATTAAATATTTCTTACTTTATTTGGGGGGGGGGGGGGGTCATGACCCCTGGATCCGCCACTGTATATGTACGCTTTAAATTGTGCCTTCCGGTACAGACCTACATATTCAACACTTTGCAGTTTTTTATGGATAAAATTTGTGTGGTGATCTTTAAATACTTGGAATCAATGTGTTGCTTTTCTATTGGCGTCAATATGTTACTGCGCCTGTAAAACTTAACTATGCAACAAAATTACAATAATGAGCTGTTGCAGCGTCTAAAATTATCTATATATCCGTTCAGGCAAAACATCTAGAAAAATCTATCAGCAAACGTAGCAACATGCAATAACGCGCGCACATTCCAACAGCACAAATAACTGGTCTATATCAATCTCTCTCTATCTCTCTCCAATTAGTCCATATTTTATACATGCATATTTGAAAAATTTCACAAATATTTCTTCTCATTACCATCAAATATGCAAATAAGTTTGTAACTGATAAAGGAAAATACAAAAAAAAAATAAAAAAAATACGAGAGGACCGATAACCATAGTCCATATGGCTACCACTATTACCATAAGTACTTACCTACCTACCTAGATATCCGCTTTATACACAATTCGCACCTACATACAACTCATTACTAGACTTAGTACAATCCAATTATTGAGTGTGACCTTCTATACAAAATCTTGATCGCCAAGATCTTTTATAGTTAGTTGATGCATAAAACATATATGCGCTCGCGCACTAGAAACAAATTACCTTTGACGCCGAAGTAGGTGATATTATACTCCCAATCATTCACTCCACCTAAAGAGCAGGAAGAAATAAATGTCAGGTTTGGTGCAAATACATACTTTAGATAGAAGCTGGCGAGCGCCTCAAGGCGACTATATACAACTTTTACGGAAGAGAATATTTTATTATTGGTTTTGTTGATCGAGTTTTTTGCAATAATTTTATTCAGATCTCACCTTTTAAAATTCTCGAGTAGTAGGTACCTACCTACTGCATACTTTGATGCAATATGATTAGATGAAAAATTAGATAAAAAAATAAAAACAAAATTAATTTATACAGTTGGAAAGATCTGGTGGAAATAAAATCAGGTTTCCTTTTAAATTTTTTGCTCTTCATAAATATTATACAAGCAATTTCCTGGATTTTCACCGGTAGCCAAAATATGGAGTCAATAAAATCAATTATAATTCAAAATAGAACGGAATGGTCATGCTCTCGATGATTACCCAGGAATTTTCTACTAAAATATTTTCAGAAATAATACAAAATAGCTGAGGAAGAAGTTTGTCATTTAGTAAGTACTAGAAGCAGAAGAAGTGACTCATTTTGAGTTTGATAATAATGTAGTAATAGAACTTCCTTTTAGTTGATACCAAGGTCGCTTAGATTTCCTATTGTGAACTCTCATCCTAAAACTTCTGAAGATTTAAGTTTAACTATAAGCTCACGTTTTGTATATGCAGCCAGTGCTGCCAATTTAGCAAAGTAGATACATATTGTTGCGAGCGTGGCTTTGGTTCGTTCTTTATTACACAATATTAAGCATTTAATATGCAAGTTCTTTATTTCACTCTAATCATTTAAAATTCACAAACCTTCAATTAATTAACTCATCGCTAATACCGTACTTTCAATTATCGCAATCCAATTACAACACTTTCGCCCGTTTATTACTTTCGCTTGTTAACACTGCAACGTCTAAGACAAGACTCTTTCTCTGGCGGTGACAACTGTTATATTTATACCCTAGAAACTCTTCAGATTAATCTGGAGTGTTCTATTCCAGAAGTTCTTGACTAGGGAGTTTATATTCCTGAACCTTCCTGTAGATTCCATAATCAATTCTCCGAACCTGAAGTCGTTTACTCTCCATTGCCAGTAGATGTCACCAGTTGTCTCTTTCTATTGCACGGAACACTGCCCCCTTCTTAAATTTGTTCGTCCCGAACAACAGGTGGTCCACGGTCTTGATGCTCGTAGTATTGACACAAGCGGTCCAAATGAACAATTTTACGCTTGCCGCTTGTGCCACGCTGAATCCTGTATACCACGTCATTAATTCTAGTTACTACTGAATACGGTCCTTCCCAGTGTTGTTGCAATTTATCCGACCATATGAACGGCTTTCCTTTTTCTCTCGGTCCTCGGAATGTATTTGCACTTGCCAGTAACCACTCTTTAAATCCAGCGTAGAAAACCATTCGCCCGGAAAGGGTATCCAACGTGTCATCAATTCTTTGTAATGGATAGCTATCTTTTCTCGTCACGTTATTTAGTTGGCGGTAGTCTACACAGAATCGGGTGCTGCCATCCTTTTTCCTAACCAGAACAACCGGCGATGTCCAAGGGCTGTTAGATTCCTCTATGACGCCTTGTTTCTTCATGGAGTTCATCATGTCTGCAACTTCTGGTTGTTTGGCTAATGGCAATCTTCGTGGTGTCTGTCGAATGGGTCTGGAATCTCCTGTATCGATTCGATGCTGGACAAGATTTGTTTTACCATAGTCATCATCATTCATTGCAAATAATTCCGAAAATTCATCGATCACCTCTTTGGCATCGTTGTGTTGTTGTTCACTTAAGGCACTGGACGAGAGAAGTTTCTGAACCTGTTGGGTAGTAGCTGGTATAGTTTTTGTCTCCTTGACATTACTACCATTATCTAAATTGACGATTTGGTAAACGGGTTCACAATTTCCAATTATAGCACCTTCTTTTAGTTGTACCTCGTTTTCGGATGTGTTAAGCACTCTGACTGGAATTAATGTTGCACCTTCTGCCTTCACTAAAGTCTTGCCAACGATGATGTTCGATGTAACTTTTGTGGGGTTAGGCTCCACCAGATAGAATCGGCAGGTCCCGATGTCATCAGTAAGCTTTGTCCATATTAGTGTCTCGGAGCATGGCGAAAGAGTAATATTTTCGCAGACCATCGTCCTTACTTTCGCAGGATAATCTACTTCTTCTCCTAGTTTCATAGGAATTTCTATGTTCCCATATTTGAGAATCCGCTCTTCGACATTCAGATTTATTTTGTATGTGGTCATAAAGAAAGTGTGAGGAAATAGTAGTTCGCCTAGTTGAACATCTAAAGTTATTTCTCCAAACACCTGTGCTGCTGCTCCAGTTGCTGTTCTTAGTAGATATTTGGTGGTGTTGTGAAGCCATTTGTTCTTAACAAGATCTGCTCTAATAATTGATCTTGAAGCTCCAGTATCGATAGTAACTGCGCAGTCATGTTTTCCTACACTTTCATATAGAACAAGACTGCTATTATTTCTCTGTAACTGACCTACTTGGATGATGACTTCGGGGCTGTCGATTCCACCAACCAACTTCTGCCCCACAAAGTTGGTTTTTACTAGTTTTTCGATCGCTCAACAGGAGAAGCGATGCGACTAGTCGCTGCTTGATATCTAGTCTCTCCACGAATAGCTTGTTCCCTGGCTCGACATCTTTGGCATTCTTCTTTACCCCTCTTCTTCTGCTGATTCCACTCGTCGACGTTTTCTGCAGTCTCTTTGAAGGTGCCCTGGTATATTACAATTCCAGCATCGAAGGACAACACGTGAAGGCGGGCTCTGTGATGATTACACTCTGTTGCAAGTGTATTCTTCCACTGAAATTTCTCTCACTCGTACTGCACTCCGTGAAGCTTGTCTTTCGGATTCATACGCTAATGCATAGGCTAGTGCTTGTGCTGTTGATTTCTTTCCTGCTAGCCTTAATGATTGTTGTAAATTTTGATCTGTAATAGCGTTCACAAATGCCTCCGTCGCCACTTCGTTGAGAAAATCCGAATTCACGCTGGAGTATGAAAGACGTGCTAATCTTTGTTGCCTGCAGTTGTTGTAGTGATTCGCCATGTTTTTGAATCCTGTTGCGCAACTGTAGGCGATATATTTGCTGCATGTGCTCATCTCCGTAACGTAATAGTATCGCCTGTACTAATGAAGAGTAATTACGTTGATTTTCAATCGGTACAGTTTGTAAGAGTTCTGATGCAGGACCTCGAAGTGCTAACACCAGAGCTATAGCTTTGTCTTCATCATTCCATCCATTTACCTATGAAGCTGCCTCGGTTTCATTCTACCTGCGCCGGATATTTCAGCTGCTACGTTTAGAGGCTGACGATGCTTTATTCTTTCCAGATCTGCTTTAAAGTTATCAAGCTGTTCCGTGACATTTTGTTGTATTCCCGACACTTGTTGTCGAACTTCCAACACTTTCTACTGGATTTCTTCAAGTTTTATATTTTGTTCGTCTAATGAACCTTTCAGAAAAATCTTCTGTTCCTCCAAACGAGTTTCTAGACAATTCTCCAGAGAGATATTTTGTTCGTCCAGATGGGTTTCCATAGATATCTTCTGCTCATCTAAACGGGATTACAGAGATCTCTTTTGTTTCTCAAGAGAATTGCTTGTTTCTTCAAAAGCATTTTTCATCTGCAGAGCTAATGAAAGCTCCAATTTACTCATTAAAGTGACCAAAACTTGTTCCATGTTCATCACAGACTTTTCTTCCGCTTCAGTTTCTTCCAAGTTATCTTCGAAAACAAATATCTCAGGATTCTGCCCTTCTTCTATCAAAGCTTGTCTCAGTCGCTCGACGAGAACATTCTTTGGACCTGTCGTTTGTAACGACCGGTTCCCTAACTCCACTTTCAAATCCTGTATCCGAAGCTCCTCTAGCTTGCGCCCCATTACTTTAATAATTCTCTTACAGTTGAATATAAATTATTTTCAAGAACTTTCAAAATTTAACACAATTTCACAAAATTGATCACACTTTGAATTTTCAAGTCAATTGCCACCACTTTATTTCACGAATTTATTTCACTTCTGACACCAGTTGCTGCGAGCGTGGCCTTTGGTTCGTTACTTAAAACACAATATTAAATACTTAATATACAAGTTCTTTATTTCACTTTTAATCTTATACAATTCATAAATTAATCAACTCAACTTTAATTATCGCTAATACTGTACTTTCAATTATCTCAATCCAATTACAACACTTTCGCCTGTTTATTACTTTCGCTTGTTAACACTGCGACGTCTAAGACAAGACAGTTTTTCTGGCGGTGACAAATGTTATATTTATACCCTAGAAACTCTCCAGATTAATCTGGAGTGTTCTATTCCAGAAGTTCTTGACTATTCTATTCATTATATTCCTGAGCCTTCCTGTAGATTCCATAATCAATTCTCCGAACCTGAAGTCGTATCCTCTCCATTGCCAGTAGATGTCACCAGTTGTCTCCTCCTATTGCACGTAACAAGATTTTATTTTTATTTATATTTTTTTATTATCACTTGTTCTTAATTTTCTTTTTATTAGGAACATTTCGAAAAACTTCCCGTTTTTTTTTTCAAAATTCAGCTAATTGATACAAGTAGGTAGATGGGTCTCAATTACTTTATATTTTGTAAAATGAGTATTATACACCGTCTCAAAATCTAACCTGAACACTACCTACCTAGTTTTGCCTCTTTTGTTGGCCGACAGCATTTGGTCCTGCCTCCACAGCTCGTCGTTTGAGAGTTCTTGTTGAATAACCTATTACCTCCTGTGCTGGATTTTTTTTTCTTAAAGGTTACAGATTGCCTACAATAATCAGAAAGCGTGGATAAGATTATGCTAATCTAGTCTTTCATATTTTCCCCTCCGTACTACACACATTTTTTTCGTTTGGAACTGATATCGAGACAGTCTTGCTTAAATTTCGTGCCAAACACAACGATGCAGTGACTAACCAACTCTCTTAATTCTGTCTGTATTTCTGCATCCCATATTCTGCCTCCTTCAGTTTTTATTAATTCGGAGATCAAAAATAGTGATCCTCTCTAATTACATGTCTATGTTAAAAGGAGGTCAAGTGCAGCTGCTAAAAAGAGCTCCTGTCATCCTAAAAGAGCACTACTACTGGACTTTGATGCAAATCATTACCATGTTGTGCTCCTTCCTAGGATTAGAAGTGTCTCGGTATATTATTATTAAAATATATATACGAGTATATATAGGCATCAATTTCGAATAAACGTTCAAAGAAAATGGGCGTGAAAAAATAAACTGAACTTTATTCGGAAATTTAAATTTAAAAAAAATTTGTTTGCTTGTGATTTTCTAAAATTGCACACGGGAGATTACTAACTAATACAGGAAATTAAATTATTATTAAAATGCCGAAATAACCGTATGTCCAACCATGCTATTTTGTAGCTCTTGGATCGGAGCGCTAGAGAAGCAAAGAACTTTATTAACAAATCAAAGGAACTATTATTCCAGCAAAACTAGGCTGGTCGTCAAAGATTTCACTAAGAAAGTGAGGGGCAATATGGAAGGTTACTTCAAGTTCGATCATTAGTCTGTCAAATGAAAAATCTGATTTCGATATCCACAAATCAACAGTCCATCGCATAATTAAAGCATATCACAATTCAAGGTCACCCTTATGTGTAACATTTTTATCTAAATGAACCGGATGGCCGCCATCATTATTTCCATGAGTTAAGAAAGGAGAGATTGGTTTGATCCGAAGACAAATATTAGTCGAGTCGATGATAATCTGAGGCTGCTGTAAGTTACAATGAAGTTAACAAATAGCTGACACATGACTTCAGTGACCTATGTATTTTATTTCACGAACTTACAAAATGTAATTTGCAAGTGATTTTTAACAAAAATTGTAGAAAAGTTGATATTTTTGGTTTCACAAAATTTCTGTCCTACAAAATTTTAGTTGTATTCTACAAGGAGAAAATTGTAGGAATTTTTCATTTTTTTTTTTTTTTCACCAAAAGTTATTTGTAGATTGTAATTCACAAGCTACAAATCTGTAGAAATAGAACCTTCTTGTGGATTTCTGTTTCACTAAAAAGATTGGAATTAAAAAACTTGTGCAGTATATGAGAAATTTCACAAGTGAAAGGTCCTGTGTAATTTTCTACAATTTTATTTTACTTAAATTGGTAACATTCATTTTAATAAGAAAATGTCCTAGATGCGTCGAAGATATAGTAGCAGTGATAGTAGCGGAAGTGACAATTTTGCGTTGATACTTCGCCGAAAAGTGTTTTAACTAATATTGCGAGACAAGGAACAGACTGTAATTTTGAATTACTTTCTACTGCAGAAGAGGAAGAAAACTTGGAAGATTGTGATGTTGAGAATTCCAAAAAGTTAGATGGAACTGTATTGAATTCTTTTCTTATTCATTTTTCAGAAAAAAAATATTAATAATAATAAAGAGTTTTATGAATGTATGTTCTTATGGAATATCTACTAAAATGAAAAATATTCTCTAGCACAGCTGAATCTTATTGTTCTGAATTATTTCTCCTTCTATTTCAGACGTTATATCATTTCTTCCTAGTCTCAAATACCGCTCCTTTTTAATTGCATCAAGTTGCAGATTATGAGCTTCTAACTGCACTCAGTTTTTTTTTTTTTTTTTAAGAAAGGATTTTAACATCTTCAGACCTTTCCGTCCTCTTGGCACCCGCCTTTTTATTTTGTGTTGGCAGTCTAGTTAAAAGAACAAAAACATTTAAAAAATAATATTGAAAATAAAAACAAATCTCCCGTAACTTGTTTCGTTTTCTTCAAAGCTTTGGGGCATTGATTGTCAAGAGATGGTTCCTCAATAATCCCGTGCAATGTTGAAGACTCTAATAAGACAATAATGATGTTATCTAGATCTGTGAAAACAGTTAGTGCCACCCGCTGAACCCGTTTTCTTTGCATTATTTACTTTTATCTAAGTTTAATTAGTTAGTTATTGTTAGTAAATAAAAAGCTTACCATTGTTCCCCTCTTCATGTTTTGCCACACAACATCACGAAGGTACTTGTCATCTTTTTCTTTAAGAATGCCCTGAGAGTCCAAGGGATTCAAAATATTTTTCCGCTCGCTTATATTTGTTTCATGTGTTAAGGTTTTGGGAAATTTTCGAAAAAAATATTTCATTTTTTTCTCTTATTAGAGAAGCAATCACCATTTTATTTAGTTTGTTCATTTTATTTTGCAATTGCTCATTTTGTTTTGATATTCACAAATTTGTGAAAAAACACTTGTACTTTACAACTCAACTACAAATCTTGTGAACCGCACTTCTAAAATATTGTGACAAACAACGTTGTTTATCTGCAATTTTCCTGCTTCCTATCAAAAATTTGTAAAATAAGTTATTTGTACTTTGTGAAACAGAACTTCAAATTACAAATGTGTAATTGTGATCTACAAGTACAAATTTGTAGTTGTAATTTGTAATTTTATGAAATAGGACACAGGAGTATGCTGTCTAACACAGCTCCTAAAAATAATAGAAAAAATGAAATTAGAACCATTCAGCAAGGCAATGCTGCATTCATATATCAGGACAAGTTAAAGAATGGCTTGCAGAGACAATAATATGATCATTGGATCGTGATAAATTTAAGAAGAATTTGGAAATGATAAAAAAGTAATTTTGAGCACGCAAAGCATTATATTAAACCGACACGTATTTGCCGATCATCAATAATGCACGCAGTCTTGGAATAACGATCAACAACTCGTATGAAGTGTTGTAACCACACCCCTTTCGCAAAATTCACCTACTATCGCTACCCCCTAGGTATTTATATTTTACAAGAGATTAAAATTTATAAAATTGGTTACCATCATAAATAATAATTAATTTTTTCCGAATATTGTTTATTAACGTTTGTATAATGTTTTATAATAATAATAATTATTATTATTCAATATTAATATTTTGTTAATATTTATAAGTTAACATCAAACTATAAATATATAATTATTACTTTAAACGTACTCCGTATAATATGTATAAAAAAAATCAGATATGAAATGTAAAATTACATTAAACTACAGAAAAATCAGTATCAAGGTAACATCCACATTATTTGTAATCTTAGGATTAACAAGAAATTCGTGTATATGTAAATATGTATGTATGTATTATGTATGTAAGTATTTACATAAAAATTCTGTTAAAAATTGGTCAGTGACTCTTACCTTTAGGTCTTTGGCTTAAGGACTGTTGTTAAGTGTTAAGAAATTCAATTCAATTCGTGACATACATATGTGCAGATTTAGATTAAGATTGTGTTTTTTTTTACAATCCTATTATGTATGGATACTATTCCCCCTATACACGATAAACATTACATTACTCAACGTTTGTATCATTTAATACAAATCTGCAATTCTTAATGGTTAAAATCTCAATGCTACCTACTAGAGATATACAGGGTGTACAACGGATAGTTGAACAGTGGATCTCAATGGATCTCGTTGAACAAGCATAAAATTATATGCGCAGCATTACGATATTGAAGGGGAATGACTAGTCACAAGGCGTTTAGGAGAAATATGTATGGATTAAAGATTTTTGAAATTAACTATAACTAAGGACAGATTCAAAATAAAACCACCTATCCCCTCCCATTACTTACTCCCAGATAAAAAAAATTAAGGAACGCTGGTAAGCCCGCATCTATAAAAGGGTGTGCACATATATTTGCATACCATAACACTAAAGGGGATTACTACAGGAGGTAATCCCAAATAAACCTCTCACGAACCCGGGAATGTCTCTGATAAAACCTGCCAGTATAGGAACCTTCCAGTCCTTAAATTCCTAAAACTCCCAAAACATATCCAATCCCAAATTAAGTAACAAACTCTTGCGATAAATTCATTTATTACAGCTGATGTGGCGCAGCAGCTGTAGGAAAAAAACAACGAGAAGTGAACAAAAAACGAAACCCAGGATCAAAAAGAAGAAAAAAAAGACATTAAAATTAACTGAAGACCAAAGATAAGCCCCAACGCCGTAAATAAGACAAACCGAAATTTGTGAAAAATCGTTAAACTAAATCCAAAGAAGGAAGACAATGAAGAATTTTGAAAGGCGCACTTGATTTGACTTTGCGAGCCATTAAGTGCAAAGTTTTCGTGTGGTGAAAATGGAAGTCAGCCAAGAAGTACGTCGAAAATTAGTTCTGTCCAAACAATGCCAAATATGTTTCAAAGAGACTTAGCTAAAAAGTTGAGAACGACCATCCAAGATGTTCTCAGTAAATTTCGGGAGTCTTATAGTGTTCAGAAAAAGTCCGGGTCAGGAAGGAAATCAGATTTGGAAGACCAAAAATTGGCCAAATTGGTAGACAACTTTAAACGAAATCTCAACATGTCGTTGAGAGATACGGCTAAGGCTGAAACTTCATCTGCTACGGTCCATCAAATTAAAAGGAAAGGCCTATGAAGTTTCCATGTTCAGAAAACATCGGACAGAACACCAGAATAGAGCTAAGTTGCAAAATCCAGGAGTCGAAAATTATATGAAAATTTCATAACGAAATTCGACTGCTACATTATAAAAGATGAAAACGAACTTCAACTATCTAGGGGAATTTTATGTAGGAAAAGAGAATGGATGACAGAGATTCCAAGTTTAAGAATCGTCAGTGCACCAAATTTCCGGTTAAATACTTAATTTGGCAAACAATATGTACGTGTGGCCCAAAATCATCACCTTTCGTGACAACAGACACAATCAACTCGAATGTACATAAATATAAGGATTATCTTTAGAAGCGTTTACTTGCATTTTTTAGAAAGCATAATACATCAGTATTCTTTTGACCGGACTTAACAAATTTGTCACTACGGCAGAAAAACGCGAGATTTCTACGATGGCCAATCTATACCTGTAGTACCAAAAGAAACGAATCCTCGAAATTGTCCGGAATTAATGCAAATCGAAAATTATTGAGTTAATATTAAAATAAAACTAAAATACAACACAAAGAAACACCCCTCTAAAATATAAACTTTTAAGAGGAGGTATAAAAGCCTCCGATACTGTCTGTACAAAATTTAATGAAGAACATAAAATAAAAATTCAACCAATTTTATATAACACAGTAATTATATCATATCGGTTGTGAATAATGTAGATGATTAAGTAATAGTTTAATTAAAATTATTTAATAACAATTATCATCATTCATAGATGGTCGGTTTTCTTCTGAATCAGACCTTATAATAAGAAATAGCTTAAGTTTTCCAATGAAGCTATATTATATATAGCCTTTGATTCCTTTCCACTCCAAGTAATTGATCTCAATGTCCTTGAAAAATAATAGCCTTCGAACTCTTTCAATTACAGTAAATCTACCATTTGCACATATGATAGCATTTTAGCAGAATGTAATACGTAAGCCCAATAATTTAATATGAAATTGTCGACCCTTATTAAGTAAGATCTATATTGGGTCCATTGCTCTTTTATTTTGTATATCAAATCAAGGACTTGTCGATTACTATGATTTGCAAATCAAATATGATTGTAAAGGCCGTTTATTTTATATGAATTCACTTTTGAAAGAATTAAATGTATTTCCGAAACTGGAAAGAATGTATGCATGTATATGAACCCATAAAATGCAAACCGTTCTAATCAATTTCATTTGATTTATCTTTGGGTTCAAACTAGCTTGTTAGATGTATAAACAACATTTTTATGAAACGCCGACATATTGACTGCCTGAATTTTTCGATATAAGATCCGAATTTCCAGTATATACGGAAAGAAGTGCACTCTTGCTATGCAACTTGTTGTTGGTTGTCCGTTACAGTTTACCAACAACCTGTTTTTGGGATTTCATGCATATTTATTTTCTAAATGATAACTACCCTTCAAAAGTGTCACATTGCAGCATTGCAATTTAGATCTTCAAGAAACCTGACTACCGGCTAGCAAGTTTGCACTGCCTTGGTTGAATTGATGAGTATATTACTAGTGACTACTCTCATTTAAGTCAAATTTGAGTTACCTGTGCCTTAGTATTAGAACAACCCTATGTCTATCTGTGTTCCTATAGATTAGACCTTCCCAGCACCAGCGCCGTCTTCCTCTTTACGTAAGTTAGATTAAGTACAGGAGAATACATTATACATAGAAACTGGCTAGCTCAGGAAGATCACTCACTTATGTAAAGCTCGAGGTATGAAGTCGAAAAAGATGGTTACAATAAATGTTTTATTTAATTTTAGGATTGAGGATGTTTTTTTTATAATTAGAATTGGTAATGTTCAGAGTTTATAGTTTAGATACGTAGTTTAATTGAAAAATTTTCTGAATGGCATCTATGATGTGGTAATAGACTACTACTCACTCATGCTGCCGTAGCATTTTTTAAATTTCATCTGTCATATGAAAACTGTTAAGATTTCATTTTATTCTGTGAATGCTAGTCTAGATCAAATCAATTTTTTTGTTTTCAAAGGTTTATTGACTTGTACCGAAAAGGTTTCAAAAGTATGAAAGAAATCTGCACCGTCATTTTAAACACGGTTCTGGAAACGTCGAAGAAGACCCCCGTAATGGTCGCTCGAACAGTGTTACGGCATCAGAAACTGAGAACATATATCAAACAGTAATGCTTATAAACCAAATTAAGTGAAGCTACTCCATGTTTGCTAAAGTTTTCTAGTGTGGGAGCTCAGTGCAGGCATAAACAGCTAGCAGAACTCATGAAGACATGAAGGAGCAATCGAGTTATTTTAATAGTGCAAATTTGTTGCCATTTCTATGGTCGTTGGTCCCACTTGTTACTTGTCATTTTTGTGCTTGCATCTCAATTTCTCTGCATTTTCCGTCCTTCGTTAAGGTCGTCCTCTTCAAGATATTATGAGGGAAAGAAAGCTTCACTCATTTACACGAATTTTATACGATATCCGCATTCCTGTTTGATATATGTTCTAAGACCAGAAACTAAAAGAATCATGATATAGTTTTTTAGAACATCAATGACTCAAAGTATCGGCATTGCCTGAGGCCGTAGGCATTTCAGATGAAGAAGTATTTCATATTTTAAAACATAAATTGGATATATAAAAGCTGTATATAACATAGATTCCGCATTTGTGGATCATTGACCAGAAACGTATGAGAATTACTGATATCTCAACTTTTGTTGTCAGGAGTGAGACAATTATTTTACTTTCAAGTTTCTTTTTCGCTTTAATATTCATATTTCAAGTTTTCAACATATTGCAAATACATTCAAAAGTATTACTTTCTTTGGAATCTTATCTTCTATCTATAAGATCAAATAGTCCTTAAACTTGATTTTTAAAGAAATAAAATTAAGCAATTTTTGTCTGCCCATTCCAAAGAATAGATTACAAATGTTGTATTGCCATCAATTTCTATTCTATATATTCATTTGGAAAATGTACTGCCTGAAACTGGACTATGGCGGATTTTGTATAGAACTTATCATTTGAAGTTCAGCAGAATAAAGTAGTTAAACCAAAAAGGGACAACTATAGAAAAGGGATCTCATAATAATGTAAGCAATTTCAGTAGTATCAGCGGTCCATGTTATATATGTCAGTGATATGAATGAAGTCAGAATGCAAATCACAGAACCAATCAAATCACGGGATTGAAACGTAAACAAAAAAATCAAGTGAATTTCATTAGTCAAGAAATTATGATGGCGTCCATCTTCTAAGACGTTGAAGGGAATTATTATATTTTATTATTCTGAGACTAGTAAAAACAATGAAAGGAGCGTACTTTCGCAAGTCTTCTGGATTAGATAGACGAAAAAAATTAAAGAAAAAAAGACTAAATTTAGTGAAGAAAAAAAGTACGACAATGTACCAGACTAATCTTGTTAGCTTGAGGCATAACTTGGTTGAACATTCACTCAAATCTCTAGATTTGACTTTCTCAGACTACCATTGTCTCTCAAATTTCAAAAACAAAATGTCTAACTTGGAAAGAGCTTTAGTACAAATGACTAGATGAAAGCTGCTGTGACCAACTATTTTGAAAGCCATGACGAAAATTACGATAAGTATAGTATAGATTACGCATGCATTATACAGCTATATTTTATGTGTTTTCATTCTGAAAATTTTGCAAATGACTTTTGTATATCGCTAGTGTAATGGGAGTGCATGTCTTTAAGTTTGGTTCTAGAGTGCTTCGTTAATTGAATTTTCATGCCAACAATGTTTTTCAAATATAATACCAAGAAGTATCATTGATTTCTCTGACAATAATCAAATGTATGAGCAGAGCCTCGTTGAGTTGCCATAACTCTGAGCTCCTAACGTGTTCCTATTAGAGCTGAAAATTGGATCCGAATTTTCTAAAATCCAGATACTCGGATCTGCAAATTCGGATCAGAACAATCCCGATCAAAGCCATCCGGATCCGAATCCAAACTATTCGGATCTGGATCCGAACCAGATGTAGAAAGTTGCTCTGGGTCTTACGTTGGGGATAAAAATTTTATGATATTTCTTCAGTTCTAGACACATCGACCCTCTAAATTACTAGAAGGCGAAACAAAAATTGGTTAATAACTTTCAAAATATGACTTTGATATTATACACCGACCCTTACCATATTTTTACACCGCATTTTATTCCCGCACCTTTTAAAAAGAATCGTAGCAGCAACAAATACAAATTAAAAAGGATGTGATTTTCCATATTTTACTTAAATAGTAGCCCCCAAAGACCTATAAGAGAGTCATAAGGTTGTAAGAATGTATGTATGTGCCATATAAAAAGTTTTTATATATATATATATATATATATGTATATAAATAATATTACATTCCTTAGGAAGCTTACATAGTCATAGTTTTTATTGCAATGCATATAAGTAATTGTTCCGTTTAGATAGTGTTGATCTACACTTAAGAATAGTTCAAAAAAAGCCTTGTGTTAAAATAATAATAAAAATAAAAAGTTTGTATGGATTGGTATGATGATGATGCTACTATTCCTACTACTATTGATGATCCTCAAGTGTTCTCGTTAAATGAATAATTCTTTCTTTTCTCTCTCTTTTTCTCTTTTAGCAATAGTTCAAAGTTGAATTCTCCTGTAAAATTGTATGGATGAAGAGTTACCATTATTGTCTTTGGTTAATTTAACTACTAAAATTCTTTTTAAAAAAAATTAATACAAAATTTAACAATGAATTTGCTTTTAAAATTGCTTTTGGCACTAAAGTGGTGGTGGTAGTGGTGGTGTAGATAGTTTCATAATTGAAAACATATTCAAGTAAAACCACAGCTGAATTTCATTCACATGAACTGAGTCTTCCTACTCCTCCTTCTCTGCTTTTGATAATGTCCACTTTGATGATAGTGTGTAGATCGGATTTTTGTAAATATTAACAATTTGAGCACAAATCACAACAAACTAAGCTCATGTACGAATGAATTCAGTAATAAATTCGATTATTCAACAATTTTTTCTTTTTTCTTTTTTGTGAAAACATACAGGTAACGTTGTTTTTTTTTTAAACATAGTAATCAACGCATTTGTCTCCCTCATATTTTGCTATTGACAAAATAGTCGAAGGTTGTTGTAGTAATTGTTGCTGTTGATCCACTCCTCCATGTGGTAATGGTGATATACGTGCTAGTGATGGTGGTGGTGATGATGATGATGGTAATTGTTGTGTATTATTAATAACTGCTTTCCCTGGAACAGTGCCTGCACTTAATTTTTTATCTAATGAAAGGCGAGCATTACAGATTTTTGCTTTTAGGGAACAACTATTTAAAGATGTTGAAGTTTTTATTTTAGTATGAACGGTAACTTTCAAAGGTACTGTACATGTTTCATTGAATGAGGCAGATCTTTGTACCTGGGAGTTTATTTTATTATCATGATCCTCTGATATGGGAATTGGTGAGGTTGAATTAAGCTGCTTGAGGGGAGATGATAAGGATGAAAGTGTGGAATTGATTTTTTGCTAGGAAGTTGAATTTGAACTTTTTGTTGATGTCGGAGAACCAGCACTAGTTGTTGGCAGAGAGGCAACCTCTAATTCGGCTGTAATGTCCTGAATTGCCGTATTCGTCATCTGAAATTACCATTATTATAAAATAGATGAAGTTGTGTGTATGTGTACGTGTTTTTTTTTTAATATTAACATGTAAAAGAACCAGATAAAATCTCAGTGCAAAAATAAGTTATAAAAGCAGGCGCATTAAAAGAGATAAAGCAAATAGAAAAAAGTATAAAAAGTTCTCTAGATTCCTCTAGATACACCACAAGTATCATGCCATCACCAAAAAATAAATAACAAAACACAGTCGTGTTGTGATAGAAAAGATAAAAAATTAGGTGTAGCTCCAAAGCGCAAAGTAAAACGAATAAAAAAATTAAACATGCGAAAAACCGTTGCTTCTGAAAAAGAAAAAAATGGAAAATAGAAGTACCATCCTAAGATTAAGAAGTTTCTCAATGATAATGGAAGGGGCGCCAGCAGTTATACCGAAAAATCAAAGTTTTCTTTCTACTGAAACGGGTATGGTTAACAAATTTTATCAAGTTTAACTAACCAAAATGATCAAACAGTATCATATGAAAGTGTACTAATGCCCCCTAGACAGACTATCTCCATAATGACTTTATTTGAAATTCAATCATATCAAAGAACATATATAACAGAAAGAACGCACATTTCGTATATTGAAAAGTTTTGTATGGCGGGTCGTGATATTACGACCCAGGCCTATTCTTGAATTACGAATGGTTGAACCACATTCGTTATATAACGAATGGTTTACGTACGAAAATAACGAATACGGATTTCAAGAATACCACATGCATATTAATTTCGAATGGTTTTGACACAAATTTTACTAAAACTCTCAGCTTTGACAACCCGCCACTCACCAGTAGTGAACGGCAGGTCATCATCGTCAAAGCACCAGAACCATAGAGCCAGCGCTTTGACGATAATTACCCGCCACTCATCAATGGTGAACGCAGGCGCTGGTTCTGGTTCTGGTGCTTTGACGATGACGATGCGCCGCTCACAATGTGGCAGTTATTGCATTTGCAGCTAACGAAGCATATAAACAGTTTAAAATCAATCAAAAGAACTCTCAAAACGTCTGCCGGGCGTTAAAAGTAGAACAAAAGTAGAACGGCAAGCGCGGCAGCCATTTAGCCAGCAGGAACTTAAACGCGTATATTCTATTGAACTGTCAAAGTGACGTAACGACTGCCGCGTTCATTGGGTTTCACCATAAGCATACAACTTGTGCATTTTTAGAGGCCAGATAAAGCTTCTTGTTAAGCTATATGTTCTTTGATGATATCAAGAAAATGAAGATGTGGCATACTGTGCGGACGAAAATTAGTTCATTTGAAATGTCATTGTCATTTATGTCATTTGACAGTTCCTTATTGTGAGAGTAAGGGGCGGTATTCTAGACCCAAGGAATTCCTGTTCCTATACAAAAACTATGTAAAATAAAGTCATGGAATTTTTTTCTGTGTCGATTTCTTCAGGCAGTATTCTCGGGAAAAGAAATTCGGACAGGAAAACTCTAGTTCTCGATTGAAAAAAAGATGTCCTATTTCGATAAATCCATTTATGTCAATATTTCTTGGAAAAATAAGTACCGATGCACCTATTTCTGTTAGGAATTTTGCCGTTTGTGGAATAATTTGAAAAATTGATGGAAGGAACGGCGATTTTGCAAGAGGTGAATCAGATTGAAAGTAACAAACGGACGAGTAAAAGTTGTTTTACATGTATCTTCATTTTTCAATTGATTAAAAAACATTTCTTTTGCGGATAATATAAAAAATTGAAGGAAGATACGATGATTTTGCATCAGACTTGATGCACTTATAATCAATTCCACAGTTTCGCTGTACTATTGTTCTGCAAAATAACAAATATATTAACACTTCCGATATAATTCATCACGCAATGACCAAATTACATACAATTGGGAATTATTTCTGGAAAAAGACGGGACGTATGAATTTGGAAGAATGTTAGGTGTTCATGACGCTTACAGATATCGACAGTCAAAGATTTTTTAATATTTTTACACCCTAGATGAAATCTATAGGGTATTCTAATTTTTTCATTTCGTTTGTAACACGTTTATATAGAAAAAGGGGTGGGCATCTATGCATTTTAAGTTATTTTGGTTTTTGCATGTCAGTTCGTCCGGCCGTCTTGTCGATAAGTCGAGAACTTGTTTACTTAAAGAGCTGAAATTTTGCAGACGGTCTTTTTAAAAAAAAATTTAGATATACATATGTAAGTTAGGAAATGGGATAAATCGGGTAATTCCTTCTTAGGGTTACCATAGAAAAATATCGTTTTTTACTATATATTTGGACACTGCCTAGAGCTTGTCGACGTCGATCTGAAATTTTGTACACGACGTTTTCTAGTATTATATTTACTAAATTTTAAAAATCGACTAAGTCGGGCAAGTGGTGTTGCCATACAAAAATTTAGGCATTCTACGTATACTGTGAAAAAGATCAGTGCTAGACGTTTATATTGTACTAAAAAATCTTCAGAATATACTTTGCTATAAAATTGTTAATATTCATTTTTAATGACCGGCCAACCATTCTAGAAATAGATGCTAAAAGCCATTTAAGAACCAGACTTGCACAAAGATGTGACCATACGAAATTACATACGGACATTCAATAGGCCTAGATCGTATCGTAAGAATTGTTCTTAGACCAATTTTAGCTTTTTTCCCTTGTTTTTTATATTTATTACTTTTTGAAATATTCAAGCAATGAGCATACCGTTTGCAATCACCTTAGAAGCAAAATTTTGGTAGACTTCCACCAAAGCGAGAAACTAGTCTTATGCCCTAAACACAGCACTCTTAATGAAGAAATAACTAACGACTCATTAGTCTATAATGATTCATAATAAACTGCGGACACACAGCCATTTCTTTAATTAAGTTGTGCTGTCAAACTGGTTTTGATGAACTTAAAGAAGCAATATGGATCGAACTAACGTGATAAACTTTGTTTTCATTTATTTTATTTTCAATTTAACAATTTCCAGAGAGAAACACATTTTATTTAAAAAAATATTAATAATATAAATTGTGATTTGTATTTCTTTGCATTTCTACTTCTTATTTTTCAAATCGGCAGATACACAGCGGAGTTCCAGACTTACATTCTATGCCAAATCTAGTACATTTTTCCTTATTATAGCTATAATGAAGGAGGAAAACACTTCATTATCATCTGATTTTCGAGCTATAATGACATATACTATTTGACACACGGCATTTTAATGAATAGTTAGTACAAATGATTCATTAGTTCGTGCTGTGTGTCTAGGGTATTATAGTTAGTCACAAGGCTCGCTTTGCTCAATGCTGAAGAATTTGCTATCACAGAGCTATACTTGTCAAAATATTTTTGTTTAAATGTAAAAATGACAATGATAGCGCCGAACTAGTGGTCATTTTGTTTTCAATTCTCTGAGGCCGTAACTGGGGCTTCCTTTAATGTATTTCTAGCTTTATCTTTTTTGAAAGAGATTAAAAAAAAAGTTTCAAGGTTCCATGTTCGGGCTGTGGGGTTGATGAGCCATCAATTCAATTTTTGAAACTGTCAGGAACGCGCTGTAGGGTTGATGAGCTATCAATTCCATTTTTGAAACTGTCAGGAACTCGAAAGTTCCAAATGTGATGTAATTTGTTTCCTCCTATCAACAAGCGCCTTCTTTTGAACTTCAGTCAAATTGTGTTGAATCCACGACCAAATATTTTCTTGATGGTCAGATGTTCATGTAGAATTGTTTTAGATTCGGGTTATAAATAGATATGGCCAGAAATTACTCGATATCTCTGTAGGTGCATCGGCGATCCTCACATGTTTCGTACGGTTTCCATAGTCTCTGGAGCGACGATGACAGTAGTAGTGCGTTCTTCTTGTGACTCATGTTTGAGGAAACATTACTCACGCTGGAGCTTATTGAACTATCGTTCTGCAATAACCACCAAGGATGGTGTGTCAGAGTCAAATAACCGTTTTAAAATCATGAAAAATTACGGCTCGAAAATTTTCGCGTGTTAATTCTATTTTTTTAATTAAATGACCAGATAAAAGCAAAGGCAAGAATGTTTTTTTATATGTGAAAGCTGTCAAAACATAAGAAACGCTAAAAAATTAGAAAATAATATTTGGAAAAGCGACACTTTTCAGCTAATAGTGTAAACGCAAAACTTAATTGGCAATTTTCGTACTATTTATGGGTGACTTTCTGGAAATTGCAGGGCTTTTGACAATGGCAATATAAAATGTAATATTGGGTATTACTGTGAAGAAGCTAGCAGCAGAATTAACTCAATATTGAGAAGCAGGTAGATATGTATATTGAAATTTAGGTAACATTATTTAGGAGGACTCCGCAGGGTGGTGTGCTATCATCATTACTTCGTTGGTTAATGGTTATCAACACTATTCTGAACTCACTTGAAAAAGAAGTATTGTGATGGTAGCACACATAAACGTTGTATTATTTTCAAGTAAACAAATATGTATAAAGGCACCAACATTCGTATTGAAAGGAAAAGATCACTTTAAAATTTACACAAATTAGAAAATTACTGTGGCTTAGCGCCTAATCCCAGAAAAATTCTGTTTAGAGAATACTTTTCACGTAGAAAAGAGTTATTGCAACTATTAATCTTCCTAGGCATGCGGTATAAACTTTAAATTGTGAGCTCACAAAAAAACTTTTTTTTTTGTAAAATAGTAAATGTACCCTAGATGCATATTTGAAGAGAACGGCCATTGCCGTCTTTATGTTGCAGGCCATGACACAAAGCGATTTTGCTCCGTTTGTTTTACTTGCAAAAGACGAAATCGTACTACTCTAATACATTCGAAGAGCGATTTTGCTTTGCAAAGGTATACGAAATCCTACTACTCTAATATATTTAAAGAATTTAATGTCACGGCCTGGAACATAATGACGGTAATGGTAAGGCCAATTTTTACTTACGGCACTTTATTTTGGCGGAACGCCCTTGTTAAGGACACTCACCTCAAATGACTAACCGATATACCAATAAAATTGATGCTCATTTCATAATCTTAAGTGTTTAGAAATCTGTATTTTTCTGTTAAAATATCAGTTAAGTAATAATCTCTGGAAGAAGATACTCACACTGATAGCAATACTGAGATATTCCAGATAAGTAATAGCGGAAGCAATATTTTGGCAAGTAACAGCACTCGATCATCGATCAGAATTCTCACGATCTTGCTTGATAAGACATTTTTGTTTTCGAGATTGTTGTGTTCTAAGTCAGCCTTTTTCCAATCTCTAAAAGCTGCATCTGTTTGTGAAGATTCTAATTTTAGATAATTATCCATAAAAATTTCATTTGAACTAGTCTGGCTGTGTTATGTACTCTACTGATTGTGGTGTTAGTGTATGAAAAACCAATTGTTTCAGATGGAAAATAACATTTTTAGATTTAATTTAACTTTAAATAAATCAGCTGGATAAATGTCAATGGCCAAGTGGTTTATAAATAAAACACAACATTCATTCCTCTCTCCCTCTTAAATTTTAATTTATTAAAAAAAAAAAAACTGATTTGAAAATTGATATTGTTGAGCATTAATCAAATCGGTGATTGATAAAAAAGAATAATGATCAATGCAATAAAAAAAAATTATCTATTTCTTATATTTTTTATTGATTTGTGTTTTAAGAGATTATGAAATTAATCGCGGATTGATATTTCGAAGTGCACTCGAGTCTTCTGTATTTTAATTTTTTCAATTTTATTAAATTTCATTAATTTTTTGTTGACTACTTTAATTTCATTGATTTTAATCAAAATAAAATATGTATAAAGACCGCGCTATTGAAAATTTTCTTCAGTTGTGAATTTTAAGTGAAATCGTCTCAGTGAAAATGATACGACGAAAGTTGGGTGTCTTTTTATTAGCATTTCCGCTGCTGGTAATTGCGGGTCCCCACCGAAATTTCCGTTCAGAGCTTGATTTTGTCAATTTGAATGGTGACATTGAATGGTGGCAGAAAGGATCTTTCTATCAGATTTACCCTAGATCTTTTAAGGATTCTGATGATGATGGAATTGGTGATATAAAAGGTAAAAACTGTTGGTGGTGTTAAAATTGAAATTTCAAAATGTTATAAATCTGTCAATATAATATGTTTTTGCTTCCCTTCATATTACTATTGAACGTTTTCCTATAGAAATTTGGTAATAAATGGAAATTTCATTTTAAAATGAAGGGAAACATTTCTTTCAATAAAATTACTGATATAAAAATGTCAGCTTCCTAAATAGACGTGCACTGGAGTTATCATTCATATAAGTTGGCTGATTGCCATTTGACGATTTTGATAGAAAATCCAGGATAATAATATCCTAAGAAAACAAAATCGCTAAAATAACCCCGAAAAGACAACAAGGAAGAAGCTAATTTAAGCAAGTGATATTTGCCATATTTATACTTTTTGATTTTTCGAATTTTATGTTTTTTTTGTAATTATGTCTCGCGATCTTGGTTTTCGGTATTAACTTCTAATTATGTGTTGGTGGGAGTGTATGTGCACATAAAGAAACAAAACAAAAAATGCTAATTTTAATTTAGTCTAGAATGATGAAAAATTCATAAATTCAATGCACTGATATCTACAGATAAATTCGAAAAATTTAAGAAAATATTTTGCTGGAAGCTGTTCCGACTGCCACGTCTTATTTCAAATGGAAGATCATTCTACAGCCTGATGGTCCCGATAAAAAATTACCGAGAGTTTTGCTATGAAATAAATTCATAACGAATTTAGTCAATATGAAAATTGACGGAATTTGCTGCCAAATCCTCAGCTAGAGAATTGAGTGGAAAAAAAACTCTTTACAGAGAAAAATCTTTGAAAAATATTTTGCCTCAAATATAATTCATACATAAAAATTGTTTTAATTGCATTATATGAGATCAGATTGGCTGTTACTTTGGCGTATACGGCAGGCAGGAACCAGCCGTACTGATGAGTATACGGTTCCTACTGATACGAAACGCCCTCTTTTGCAAAAGAAATTTCTTTTTGACAAAATTTTCGTTTGTAAAGAGTTTTTTTCCAAAAAGTTTCCGTCCTGTCCTGTATCAACAGCACCCACACGAGGCACCAGCAAGGTTAGCGTACAGTTAGAGCGAGCAAAGCAGATTTTTTCATACAAGTAGGTACTCAGGTTTACGAAAGAAAATCAAATTAAAGAGGAATAGGACGTCTCGATACATGAGATATGATGATACGTTGATCAAATCGTCTCAGGTTATATGCATATCTGACAGCAGAGTTGAATGCAGTAGTCGATTTCCTCATTGATATAGAGTCAATCTGGTAATAGATTTCACAGCCGTAAGTAAGGATTGGGCATACTAAACGTTTAATGATTTTTAATCTTGTAAACAAAGTTAAAAAGTCAGGTGCGTCAGAAAGCTTGCGAAGAGCACTATACACTTTACAGTAGTCTGTCAGGCTGAGATTATCTTTCTTAGGGATAGGTATAACTTTTGCAATTTTCCAATTATTGGGAAAGAAATAAGAAGAATAAGTTTGAGAAATTTAGGGTGCACGTTGATGCGATGATTTGCGAAAATTTTATTCAGCACCGCAGGAAGTTTGTATTAAATGTAGTGTCAAAATATGACTTCTTTGAATTCCGTATCTTTGCAGTGAGTCGATTGCGCAACGTTTTAAATTTGTTCTAAAGTTCAGGCAAACGATAGAAAAAGCCACGTTCCGGCACTTAATGAGACTGCGAATCACTCGACATCAATGGGAACATACTTTTCAAAGAGGTGATTAATGAGAAATTCGAGATAATCTACTTGTTCATCAATCGATGACATAGTAAGAACACTATGCCTATTTAGTTCAGAAGCTCGGAAAACATATAATCCAGACGGATGGTCTTAAAATCGCAAATGTAAAACTCCTCTGCAATATTAGAAAATTCTCCAAAATTATAATTTAGATAGATAAGATCATGCCTTGAAAAATTCGATGAGCTTTCACTAACTAAACTAAGAATACATCTAATAAATTATGTTGACCAGCTGTCCAAGTAGACAGATAGGTGATCAGAAGGATGAATGTTATACTCTTTCATCATAGACTAGAAAACTCGAATTTCGATTCGTATTCCACAGACTGAGAAATTAATTTTTATGTAACACAAGAAGAATTCTCATGTAAAGCATAAAATGTTGTATTCTGGAGTCTTAGTACTGCCCAAAAAACAGATTAAACATCTCGTAAATATATAAAGATCGCTAAGCATAATATCGCGCTTTGTCAATATTCTGTATACAAATTCTAAAGACAAATTTACACATGAATTTCTAAAAAAATATAAGGATGAGCGTAGAAACATTTTTACTGGCCTCGTTCTTGGGATAAAATGCTTCTGCTCACTATTTTTAGTCTATTATTGTCCCTGCTGCAAATAGGACATAAAAAAAATAAAGTAATTTTTTTAAATAAATTTCTAAGAAAGCAACGATGAAAAGCAACGATTTTGTATGCTAGCATGTATGCTTTAAAATTTTAGAGCATTTGAGGAGGACATTGAGATAGATTCCATAAATAAATTGGTTGTCAACAATTTCTGTCTGGGAAATTTCATAAACTGCTTTTCATTCTTGGAATTCAAAAAACTACTGCAAACTCAAAAACTTTAGTTTTAGTAATGAAATGCGACAACAGGGCATTTTTTTTTAACAACGAAGAACATTTTGCAGTATTTACAACATTTACAATATTTATTTAAGATTTTAACTGCCAATAATATTAACACTTTTAATGCACTTTCCAGGAATAACTGAAAGTCTTGGATATCTAAAAGAAATCGGCATCACTGCAGTATGGCTATCACCAATTTTTGAATCACCAATGATAGATTTCGGATATGATATCTCCAATTTCTACAAAATTCAACCAGAATATGGAACAATGGAAGATTTTGAGGCTATGATAGCCAAAGCCAAGGAATTAGGATTAAAAATAATTTTAGATTTCGTTCCGAATCATTCAAGTGATCAAAATGATTGGTTCAAAAAATCTGTGGAGAAAAATGAAATCTACAAAGATTATTATATATGGCATCCAGGTTATCCAGATCCTAAAAATCCTAAGAAACGTTTACCACCGAGCAATTGGGTAAGCTTTTAATTACTTTTAGCTAATAATTAGTCACAATTTAAGTATGTTATTCAAACAGCTGAGCATATTTCGAAAGAGTGCCTGGGAATGGAATGAGCAAAGACAAGAATATTATTTGCATCAATTTACCGTGCAACAACCAGAATTTAATTACCGAAATAAGGCAGTTAGAGAAGAAATGAAGGTAAGAAAAGTGTCAGTTAAGAATTTTCATTTTTCAATAATAAGAAAGAATAATTTTAGGCAACATATTCCAAAATTAATTCCCATAGCCTTGAATTAAAATAGATTGACGAAAGTTCTTTATATGGGGAGAAAAGAAAAGTCTTCTTCCGCTTTAGAAAAAAATTATGAAACGGTTTTAGATTTGCTAAAATTACATCAAACATGACTAAACCAGGAGTGATGATCAAAAGAGTGGAGGCACCAACAATTAAGATACAGATATCGACTATATTGTGTAAAAAGTGAATAGCTGTTTGTGATCTTATATTGAAAAATTAAAGCTTTCATTCAAAAGCTAACATTTGACCCCTTACTCACCACCAATGCGAAAGCACAAGTAAAAGTTTCTTTTAGCAGGTAACACTTCGTAAAACACTCGCCACTATAGGGGCTCAACTTGTACATTTGTATAGAGGCAAAGTGGAATTTTTTGGATACTGGTTTACGTATTGTGCGTACGCATGTATCGTTTCCTGATCCCGGCGGTAAATGGGATCATAAATAGACGTATCCCCTTCAGATAAATATACATCGAGCATTACATATTTTTATTCTAAAATATTGCCCCTCGTCGAGTCTTGTACCTCGATTTTTATTTTTTTTTAACGTATCGGCTCGATTCAATTTCCAATGTCCACTTTTCATACAACTTTAGGTACGACATGAACAGACATGAGAAATGTCTTTAACGATGCATTATGAAACTCTGAACATATTTTATTAACAATGTTTATTTCAATTAAACGGGGGAAATCTTTGGCGATCGAATGTAGCTTGAGCGACTTTCTTGGGTGAAAAAGTGGACATTTCTACTTCGCGTGATTGTGCGAATTGTGAAAATGTTCACAACAGAACACTAATCGCCATGGAAAAAATATATGCGAAATATAGTTCATGGGGTATATGTGACCCAAGTGCATGAAAATTGGTTCTCCAGCTGCAAAAACGTCCCGAGAGAGTTTTCTGAATCGGGAAAACAGTACACCACCCGATAGTACTCGGCGAGACCTTTAATTGGATATGCAACAGGCCACAACCACCACCCTAAAAGTATGCAGAGAAAAATTTTCCTCTACGAATTGTAGCTGGTAACGAGCAGTGAAACCCATTTTCCGATCGGACATAACCTACCGAGTTAGAGCCGAAAAATCTAGTACCCCAGTTCGAATCAAAAAGAGGGAAATACTAAAAAAGTGAGTATGGGGATGGCTTAAGTTCCGGATCCCCTGTAAGGGGTCACAACCTCAACCTTCAATCAATCAATCATGGGGATGGCTAAGCCTCCGAGTATAGGTACTCAAACTTCTTCTCAGGATCTAAGGAACTCGATTCTGTACTAAATTTTTCAAAATGTACTTGATCAGACTTTGATATGATTTGAAGCATTGCTGCATTTGATAAACCAAAATAAGAGTTTGTTTTTGCAATCGGATCAATGCCGGCATACGATTTCACTTCTCTCTTCCTTGCCTCTCAATTTGGTCCAAATCCTTTACTAGGTAGCTTTTCAATTTTGAGATTTTCATCTCTCTTCAATATTCACACATTCATTAGACACCTTCTAATCTGCAGATTTATAATTACAGAAAGTCTTACGGTTTTGGCTAACCAAAGGAATTTACGGATTTCGTATTGATGCTGCTCCTCATATTTTTAAATGTACCAGCAAAGACAATCCATTCCCAGATGAACCCAGAAATTCAGCGGTGACAGATCCTGATGACTACAGATATCTCATACACAATTGCACAATTGATCAACCAGAGACGTTGGAGTTATTGTACGATTGGCGAGTAGTTTTCGATGAATTCAAGGAGAATGGTGAGGAAAGGTAAGTTGAACTCATACTGACTTCATTAGAAGCTTAGGTTCTAAAAAAATAGAAAATATTTTTCAGGATTATTATGACTGAAGCATACTCTCCAATTGATATCATTATGAAATATTATGGTGACAAGGGAAGGGAAGGAGCTCAAATTCCATTCAATTTTCTTTTTATCGGTCTTAATAAAGCATCAAACGCAGATGATTTCGTGAGAGCAATCAATACTTGGATGGATAAAATGCCCGCAGGAAGAACTCCAAACTGGGTGGTATGCTAACAATTTGATATGGAAATGTCGGTTTTTTGTTTTTTTAATTCATAAAAAATAAATTTTCTTAGCTGGGTAACCATGACATTTCTAGAGTTGGAACACGTTTCGGTATAGAACGTATTGATTTGATGAATATTATATTACAAACTTTACCTGGAGCCAGTTTTACTTATCAGGTGTGTGTGTGCTTAGGTGTTTTACTGATTTTTTATTTCATTGCATTTCTTAACAACCGTTGTTATTTTATCTATAGGGAGAAGAAATTGGAATGACCGACGTTTGGATATCATGGAATGATACTGTTGATCCACTAGCTTGCAATTCAAATCCAAAAATATATGAGAAACTTTCGAGAGATCCTGCAAGGACACCATTTCAATGGAATGATGAAAAAAATGCTGGATTTTCTACAGGTGATAAAATGTGGTTGCCAGTGGCACCGAACTATAAGGATGTAAATGTAAAAAAACAGCAAACAGATGATAAAAGTCACCTCAACACTTATAAGAGATTACAAAATTTGAGGAAAACAAAAACTTTACGAGAGGGGAATTTACAAGTAAAATCGAGTAATCAGAATGTGCTGGGAATCTTTAGGTAAGTTGTATTTAAAAGTGTGAAATGATGAAATGATTTTTATTAATTTGTATTTTGGTTGCAGATCACTTCAAGGGGAACCCACTTATGTTACCATAGTTAATTTAAATGCCAAAAAAATTGAAACTATAGACTTATCGGCATTCATCGGACTTCCAGATTCTTTAGAATATGTTCTTGTTGGCGATCATTCACCGCATAAGATTGGGTAAGTTAAAATTAAACTTTTTTTTTTAAATCCTACAATTATGTCTAGCAGACCACCTATATGTTTGCCATCAAATTTGGAAGCAAAAAAAAATCTTTAATTCAATTTTTATATTTTGTTTTTCAGAGATCCTGTGTCTACTAAAAACTTTATACTAACACCATTTGAAGCAGTTATCCTGAAAACGTAAACCAAGTTGACATCTGACATATACAGAAATAAAATCAAAATGGTTGGGATTCTTCCAATCCTGATAGCGCATGTGTTAAAATGTATATTAGCAAGATTAAATTAATGAAGGGAGATTATGAATCATTATTATGTAATTTATTTTTTTATTTTGTCATTTTGTGATATTTAAAAAAAAAATTCTTACAATATAGGTACTAATTGGTTGATGCCTTTTTGTAAAAATCAGGTCTGTATAAGAAGTAGTTCGTATCAACAGCCTTAACGTACTATTGGTATTCAATTCCAAACCGAAATATTTTATCATAAATTCGAAAAAGTGTTGCTTTTCTGTTGACTGTTGACCTTCTTCATACCAAGACTTTAGAAAAAGTTGTTGTGTACATTGCTAGTATTTCACAAAAATATATCAGAAGAATTCATAACCTTATGAATTCTAAAAAAAAAAACTAATAAAATAAAATATAAAAGAGTGAAACGGTGGAAACACACAACTAAATAAGTATATACAAAGCAATCACAACTTAACAATACGACAGAGAAAATACAACCTACAATTCTGGTAAAAGAATTTTACGTAACAAGGACTGAAGTATAGCGTAGAGGTGATCCATCCATAACAAGAATGGCCGAGTCAATTTCCTCAGTGAATGCGAAATTTTTTAAATAGTATAGGTACATACTTTTCTTTGATGAATTACAAAAAAAAAAAAAAATGCGTCACTTAGATTGAATAACACATGTCATATGACCGCCTGGAAAAATATACAGTATGGAGGTAATTCAAAAATAATATATTTTTTTCAAAAATACATGAACAAATAAACTGATTCTAGTATAAAGATAAAACGTCATAATCTTTTATAACAATTTTAGATGTAAGCTTAAAAACATTCGAAATAGCAGGATTTCATGTACAAAATTTGAAAACTTCTTGAGAACATGCTAATCATTGAAATTGAATAAATAACTAATAAGGAAGCGGGGAATCGTGCGAATACGTATTTTAAGCAATTCATTGACAGTATGACCACTAATGGGGGGGGGGGGGGGGGGGGGGACAAGAAGGCCATCGTGTGTCAGTTCAACATTTCTGACATTTCATATTTTATGAAATTGAAATTGCTGCCTAAATTATATCAGTCATACAAAGGCAACACCATGAAATATTATCTGAAAATAAGGGGGCGCTAAAAATTTTTGTTTATTTTACATAGCAATTTGGATTATAAAAAAATGACCCCTTCAAAATGTCAGGATTTCAGTACTGCCATGACGAAACTAATACAAACATTTCGCCGAGTGGCTTAGGTTTTCACCCGATATGCCGTTTACTTATTAGTTATTTATTCAATGATGCTAACGTAGAGAAACCTTAAATTTTTGGGGTGCAGTAAGTTCACTCCCAATCGCTCTTAATTTAGCGAAGAATTAATTCTTCGGTAGGTAAAAACTTTTAAAATTCGTCCTGACCTTTTTTTAATCCTAATGGCGGCGAATCTTTCTAGAAAAAACGGAACTTGTTTTAATGAGCACAGTTTCAAAATAGTGGGGTGGTTATACAATACGAGCATTTCTACAGTATTGAAAAACATCGTCTTAGATCAAGTTTTTTTTATCCTAATTGAAGTTGCTTGACACGAACCATCCGTTTTTATACTCTAGATGCAATTTATAGGGTATACTAAGTTTGTCATAGAAATAGTGCTGGTATAGCAAACTGAATTGTACACCAATGCTTAAAATTTAAAGTTATTTTAATTTTTTAATGTCCGTCTGTCTGTCTGCACGATAACTCCAGAACGGATGAGTACTTCGAGTCCCTGATTGTCGTTCGTATAACGAATATTGTCAGCACTAGAATAAAGTGAATGAGTGGTCCTACACCTAATCTCATTTTCATAATCAAATTATCTGATTTCATAAGCAAAACTATTTTTTTAAATAAATAACTGGCACATAATATACAAAGCAAGCATGTGCTGATTCAATATAATAAAACATCGAGATTATCCAACAAAAAGTCAATAAAAAGTTGATAAAAAAAAATAAAGTGCCTTTTTTTTCAAATTCAGAATAATACAGCCGATCCTGCAGTTGTACCATATGTCAAACCAAAGTTATCGTAATCTGCAAAATTTTATTAAGTTTACTAATTATGGTGGATCTCGTAACTTGACGAGACTATGATTACATAAGGTTAAGAATACAATCCGTGGTTACGACCACGACTTAAAGAATCACTGGTACTTCTGATAAAAGAATTACTATTGCTAGAGCAGCAATTTTCTATTTTGACAAAATCATTTTAAATATTCAACCGAATTGCATGATAAAAGTTAACAAACTAATTACGACATGAACTGTAGGTGTGTGTTAGTCGTCAGTTTATCTACAGTTTCTGTCTGTCAAATTTCAAACTTACGACGTGATCTGATACTGGTGGGTGGACTAAACCAGATTTAGATTGAAAGATGTCATCTAAAGTCTGAAACTGCAGATACTAATCTGTAAGTGAATGGGACCTTTACTCAGCCAGTAACCCTTCCGTAACAACAATACAGCTAGTAATGATCACTTTTTATCTTCAATAGAGCATCCTTTTCGAACCTCAACATACTCCCAATTGGCATCTAATCAAGTTCTAAGAAAATCTACTTGATTCAATATTCTTCTTTTTTACCTTAACACTAGTATTTATGCTCAGCTCTAAAATTGTAAGAAATCAATACGAATGATTTTTTTATTTTTATGATTTTACTGGGGTGTCGGATCCAGAAGGACTTTTCTTTGTTTATTTTCCTGTACCCTCAGCTCTTTTTTCTAGTGTTGTAATTCTTACTAAACCTACATCTTATCGCTATAAACAAAACAAATTTGCCCAATTTAAAACTTGTGAAGTAGCTCCTCAAATTGCATAACATTTCTGGCGGTCTTTGTACATTTTGGCATGGGAAACGCATGATGTGCCGCCAAAGACGTCATTGTACGCCAAAGGGTTAAATGTAAAATTATATATCTCAATAGAATATTTCAAGTCATACCACACAAACATGCTTATTGAAGAAGTTAAAGATGGCATCATTAAGACAGAATCTAATTTTATAACAAAAACAAAAAAAAAACATTATTCGTTTAACAAGTCATTAAGAACCGCTAGCATTAATTAATTTTAGTGTCATGTCAGGCGTAAATTTATTCCAATCAATTAATTGCAGAACGCAAGACAGCAGCATGCTTTAGAAAATGACAAATAGAAATTTAAATCCAACCTGACAGTAATCTCTAGATGCGTATAAAACTAAAAAAATTACCACAATTCAAAAAATAAATTAAAAGCTAAAAACTATTCCCACATACAACAAGAGATAATTGCTAAGCCCTCAAAAAGCTCAACATAAAATTCTCACATTGAAATCATAAAAATCATAACATGAGAACAATGAGTGGTTGGTGGTGGTGGTGGTGAGGGGGGCGGGACAAAAAATTTACACCAAAAATGATCTAAATTTAAAAACGGTAGATGAAATTAATAATTTAGTTACAAATGAAAAATAATAAATAAAGCGGTGTTAGAATGTTAGACTTACTGAGATGCCAATGGTACTTTGGTTAGAAGAAGTATTTGATGTAGGAAGATGATCACCTGACGAACCCATTGGACACACGTAATCGCTCCATTCATCTCCAGATTTAAGACTTTTTTTCCTTTTCAATGAAAACTGTGATTTTTTTGGAGTCTATAATGTAAAACAAAAAAAACATTATTTAGCGGAATCAAGACAAATAGTAGTTCATTAAAAACAGACTTACCTTAATTTTTGCTGTAATTGTTAAAGGTTGAAATCCTAAAGTATTTTGAACATCTCTTTTCTTCTGTATTATATCCCTTCCAAGAAGTTCTTTAAAATGTGTTGCCAGATGCCGTCGTAAAAGTGTTTTACTTGGAGGAATACTCAAGAGGTCAGCCAAAAGTTCAGCAGTAAATTTAGGCTCGTAAATCATGAGAGCTCCGTGTACTCCTGTATTTTATGATAAGATCGATTTCTTATTAAGGTGGAATAATTAATTAAAAAAAAAACATTAAATATTGCATGCGATTGAGAGTCTTCAAGTCTACTAGATAAGTTTCGTAATGGTGAAAGGTTTCAGCTATATATATATATTTTTTATCTACTGAGCGACGATACAAACAATTCGGAAGAGTAGAAAAAAGATTGCATCAAGGAAAAAGACTTCCAATAAGACATTGGAAAACCTAGAAAATTCGAGTAAACATAATAAAACGGTAATGCGCAAGGAACTAGATTGACAGCCAATTGTCGAATCAACTTGTGGGTACCTACCAGAGTGCGGCTTTATACCCTAGACAGACTAAATTTCAAGGAATTGAAGAAGTGACATACTATGGACGAAAATTATTTCATTCGGAATGTCATTGACAGTTCTTCAATATGAGTAAAGATCATGACAGATTTGAATAATTTAATTAAATGCTATCAAGGAAATTTGTAAGTATTTACTCTAGTTGCAAAGCATTTAGTAGAAGACAATTTTTTGTTGTTGAAAGAGACCAAAAAGGAGAAGAAACCAGCAAAGAAATTTCTTTCGTGATCAGTTGATGGCTGTCACTGCTAACTGTATTGGAAAAACTTTCCACTTTCCAATAAATTCAGCTAATTTTAATGCCAGCGAAATGTTGCAAATGGGTCTTTGATGAATTTCACATTGCACATTTGACTCCATTTAATTAAAAATTAAGTTATAATGGAGACAGTCTGTCTAGGGTATTAATCAGGACTGATTAATTTCAGATTAAATATTCAAAGTCTGAGATATACTGGAAAGGACTTTACAGCTTAACATTGACACATTCCAAATGCCCATCAACTTTAAAGCCACAAACTAAATAATAAGGATACAGAACACTATAAAGCAACGGAAGAACTATATATTAAAAAAAAATGATAACTTAATCAAGACGATAATGTTGAGTATAGCATGCAAACAAGTAAAACGATTTTTGATGGCTCAAACAAGTCTCTTATTTTGTGTGGCTCTAGAAAAAATCGTAAGAGACATACCAACATGCATAGGATGTATTTAAATGGAACAATATTTTACAAGTCAATCCAAAGCCTCAGCTGTACACTACTGACATTAACATAAATGTAAATCAATTCCTTAATCCAATGAAAACAGAATTGAACTACAAGCATCAACTAAAAAAATACTAGACTTCACGCCAGTGAAAACAGAAGTACTTATCACAACAACACAAAATAAATCAAAATGTAACCATTAATTACCGCAACTTTGAAGTAGCCAAAAAATTACCAGCACAAATATCTTACGCGGATATTCTACTTCTATGTTGGAAAAAAACACAGTAACCGAAAAGACCTAAGACTCGTACAGAGTTGCAGCGTTAACAAGATAATGATTTAGTGTTACACAACTAAACAAACCGGGAATAGAAAACTATCTAGAAGAAACTATTGTCGAAAAGATCATATCTCTTCGTCATGAATACTGTGGGTTCCACAGAGAATTTTATTGCCATCAAATAGGAGAGAAATATATGAAATTCAAGGTGTGAATAAATTCTTTGAAGTAGTAATTCTTTGTTATGAGCCCCAGTACTCAAGAAAAAAAATAACTAATCTATGTCCTTCCGTATATCCTTAATTCTACACATACTTTTACACAAAATCTATTAAAATATTTCAAGCAAAGCATCAGCCTTACTATATAACAATTTAACCATATTTCCAAATGACTTACCAGCTCCACGTAGATTTGGAGCGTATTCTGCTAAATCTACAATACGAAGCCATTCCATTACACGATATGCTGTCCACAAGGCAACTGGCTCTTTTTTATTACCTTCAACATTCGATCGTCTTATCAAGCAATCTGGATCCCATTTATTTTCACGCATTACTTGAATACCTCGTCTAAGGCTAGCTATATATAAGCAAGATGTCACATGTAAATTAGCTAAATCTTCCATTGTCAATTTATGTAACATTCGGCCATCAATTCTAGCAGCAGAAAAAGAATCTTTATGTTGCGGTAATCCGATATCATCAAGCCATCTCATAACCTGTGGAAAATAAGTAAAAAAAAAGCTTTAAAAAAGTTATATAACTTCAAGGAATTTTAATTGTTATCAATCTAAAGTTAGACGTACTGTGGCTGGGTTTAGTTTTCCAACTAATCAGCTAAATATTTCTAGGAAGCATTCCGGAAATACAAGTCATTTAAAAGTCTAAGTGTAGTTAATCGTAAAACAACTCGGTAACCGCTACTCTAACCTAGATAAGCACTGAAATGCATCTAGGACAACAACAGGCTCTGCAACAGAAAACTAAAAACTGACTAAAACAATCTAGGACAACAACAGGCTCTGCAACAGAAAACTAAAAACTGACTAAAACAATCTCTTGTGGAAAAGAGCAGTCTACCAAATAAAAAAAAAACATCTTCCTAACTTAACATTGCCTCAGATATTCTGAAGTAACAGTTCGATAACAAAAAATAACTATGCACGGCGGGTAGCGGGAAGGGAATAGAACTACAAAGAAACTGGGGAGCAACAACCTCACGAATAAGCTTTTGGGACTAAACAAGCCTACCGTGAGAGCTCTAGTGGCTATTCTCACTGGGCATTTTTTTCTCAAGGGTCACCTACACATGATGAGATTTGTTTATGATCCTATATGCAGGGGATGCGGAGAGGAATCCGAAACGGTGTCTTACCTTCTTTGTCATTGTCCGGCTCTCTCAGGAAAGAGTTACAGATTCGTCGGCTCACATCTCCTGGATGAACTGCATGAAGCTGACAAAGAGGGTTGGGGCCAATTAGTAAGAGCGCTCGGTTGGGCTAAATGTCTGGAGGGTTAACAGAGGGCCTTGCTGTGGCCTGCGTTCCACGGATCCCGTTGGGCCCTCAAGCTCTCTTCAATCCATACATCTATCCATGTACAGTTATCTTCAACAAATTGTTAAAGCTTATCTTCCACATAAATCAGTAGCTAACGTGGAGATCCCTTCTGATATTACTAAGGAATGTATCATCGGTTTGAAAGAACCTAAGAGTCTTCCCAGATCTTGAAATCCATCACCAATTTATTCAGTCAACAAGAAGGTAGTAAAGGTAAGAGAAATACCTACTCTCATCAATTTATTGAAAGTGGTACAAACACGGAAAGAAACAGAAACATTAAGAATTCGAAATCATTTACCCTAATCTGTCTAATACGAGGATAACAACAACCTGCTCTACCCTTGAGCCATCATACTATCTATCAGCTAGCATAAATCAAATGCACTTACCCAAGACGTATCCAATTTTCCAGCATTTATCGTCAATTCATCAGTTTCCTTTCCACTTAATTCAGCTATAGCAAGAACAATTTTTTTCCTATGTAACGGTGTTTTCAAATTAAGTTCTTTTTCAATATCGACAGGAGAAGCTTTTATAATATCTTTACTGCCATCTTTTAACCATCTTTTGACATCTTCTTCATAACAACACAAACCCATATCATCAAACCATGCACAAACTTCATCTACATCCCATTCCTTAAAAGGTGTTGTTGGTTTTAAATTTTGACTCCAACCAAGTCTTGGTCCCGCTGTAGCTCTTATTCCGCCACGTTTAAATTCACCTTCTCCAGGTAAATCTTCTAAATTTCCACTATTACTTCGTCTCATTTTTCCAAATATACTCCGAAGACCTTTACTCTTTTGACCCAATGGAGGAGATGTTGTTATTTGTGAATTATAGCCTCTCATTAATTCTGCAGAATTTTCGATGATTTTTTCATTTTCAGCTGTAAGTAAGACAAAAAAATATTATTTTGTTATATTATGATTGAAGAGAAAAAATGGCGTTTAGCTTTTTTATGTTATTTTAGCTAGATTAAGGGAAATATTTTTATAAATCATTTCAGTTTAGCAAAAAAACAAAAAAAAATTACATAAAGCTTTCTGATCAATAGTCTGGCTATCATAAAAAAAAATCTGTTTTCTTATATTTATGGTTATTAAATCAAGGGCAGAGTTATGACGTAGTTAAATATAGGAGTGAAAATAAAACCTTGTCTAAATTAAATGAAACCATGCAGATATCAAGACGAGTGTGATAACGCGATTCAGAGATATTTTTTTCAAGATTTATTAGATAAAATCTTTCAATATTTTTCATGTAAAAATTCGGCAAATACAAAATTTCATTTAACTGGGACAATTAACATAGATTCAAACACTATCGACAAGGTGTTATCAGGTTGTTACACATGAATATTGCGATGGTTTCGTGTATTCTAAATGTTGATCTATCGTTCAATTCAGGGCGATCCATTACCACAATATGTGCTGGTGGCCGAGATCGCAAGTGCGGACTGCGATCCAGGAGCTGGCGGGCCTGCAAAGGCTTGCTTGCCTGAGAATTAAGGTTTCCATGCGATCCACGGCTACTGCTTCTCTAGAGGTTTTACTTAATCTGCCACCCCTAAATCACGTCATTCAGGCAGATGTCAAAAGGACTATGTGTAGATTGAGCTCACTGGGATGTTGGGAGTACGGCTGGACTGGTTCTTCCCATTGCTCATTAGCGTGTGGGCTGGAACTGGAAAACCCTCTGGCCCACATGCCACTTGATGCTATGGTTCCATGTTCGATAAAAGTTTGAGTAAAAACGAAAGCATAAAACCATTTAACAAGGACACATGGTAACGATGAAAGGAAGCATCAACATAAAAGATAAATATTTCTAGTAGCTATCGACTACATATTAGTGCACATCGTTTTGGGCGTGTATCTCTGGGGTTTTCCTGAAAGGGAATCGTAAACTGAGGGAAATTCCTTACCCAGCCTTCCGCGGCCCGCTATAAGATTTTTCACCGACGGCTCTCTCACTACTGAGGGAGCCACTGCTGGTGTTTACTTTCTTGAACCAGACATTGGGCTGGAGTACTCAGAAGGCAGAAGGCATACCTGGGCGCAGGGATCATGGAAAAAGAAAATGGTTGACCTTCTAACTAGGTCTAGCTCTGGTTATCTGGTCTCTCATCAAAGCGGATGCTCGTATGAAACATAAGTAGAGATGGTACATGAAGGTATAACCAATTTCAACGGGCCTAGTAGGAATGTCTCTGACATTCACTTAGGGCTTGGAAGAAAATAATGCAGACCTGTGGTAGGCATCTTTACCGAACACAGCTCGCTTCGCGCTCATCTAACAAGGATAGGAATTGTTGACAGCCCTGAGTGTCTGTCTTACAAGCGCAAAAAATACCATACTGAAAGTACAAGGTATTAGACGGACCAATTATCACGTATGCATAGTTTTCGCTATGCGAAAAACTACTCACGAAAAACCATAAGATAGCCATAACTCAGCAAACTACAGAAATAAGCCATGCGCATCAAGCCTACAGCAGCCTTGGAAGTGATGTTAAGACTATCAACATTGCATCTGCAAATATAAAAAGTGTCTAGATTTACAACCGACAAATTTTTAACTACTGAAGGTTGAAAATCACAAAAACTAGTTGATCCGAATTGATAATTTAAACAGATATCAAATCCGGCTTTTAAGGAAACTTCTGATACGACAATAAAACGACCAAAAGTTACGTGAATTGCAAGGCGATGTACAATGGTAAATGAAACACCTTTTTACATATAAATAGGTCCAAATTTAGCTTCGTTGCGCACTAGTTAATCACAGTGGATTGAATAGCTTAGTGTGCTTATTTACAAAACACCAAATTTAGACTAGTGTAAAGCGAAAAGCTTGTGAGAATTAAAATTTAAAGCGATTGGCCTCAATAATAATAACAGAAATTTAAATGTTCACTGTTCCGATGATAAGTTCATGAAAATATTTCCATGCAAAGATGATTGTAGAACTTTACGTTAGAAAAGTATTACGTAATTGTGTTGATAAATAAAAGAGTATACAAAATCCCTTAAGTATGAATGTCAACAATCTTGAAGACTACTACTAAAAAATTATCATTCTATGACCGAAACTTGATCTAACTCCACTAATGACCAACATTTGTAACTAAATTCCTAACACAAGGCTTTGAAAAAAATTAAAAAAAAAACACACACACATGCAGTTACACCACTGATTAATTTTGAGTATTCAAACTGTACCTTTCATTGAATCCTGTCTATAGAAACAAAAAAAGAACTAACGCCTGCTACTCTTGCAAAGAAGTAAACCTTTTTCTTCCATAACCGCATGGAATACATAAATCCTAAATAATATTCGATTTGGTGTTAAGAGCATCATATCACTTAGCGTATTAAAATCAGCCAAATACACAATTATAACAATAGCATGTATATATGTATGTACGTTCGTGTGTATTTTATTTTATTTTATTTATTTATTTTAACACCAAGCGCTCTAATGCAGCATCACACACATTAATGGAAAGAGAGAAAAACAAATGCGGGAAAAATTGTCACAAAGCGATATTAAAATGGACGTGGGGTAATAAAATGCTAAGCCGATAAGGAAAACAAGAGAAAAGTTAAAGGACCTAAATTCGGTACTGAGAACCCCCTGTCTCTTTTCAAACCATTCTGTCTATAATTATTATTATAGATGAAGTGATTAGAGCTGCTTTTCATTCCTGATGAGATCGGCATGAATGGTATAATGTCGAGAAGATTTTTACCAAATGCGACATTCCGTTGTTTTGGATTTGCATTATTATCCATAAATGAATTCGATGATGATGATGATGCTGCTGATGCTGCTGCTGCTGCCGCCGCCGCCGCCGAAAAAGTGGTTGATGTTGAACCATTTAATGTTGAAGTAAATGCAGTTCTTGGTAAACTATTAAAATGTGTATTAACTTGATGTCGAAATGATGCTGGTGGTGTCTTTAAAAATAAAACATTAAGTTATATATAGAATTTTTGTGCTAACAAAATAATACCTTTGGAGCAATAGGACTAGAACTGGATGTTTGTTGTAGACTTCCTATACTTCCATGAAATGCTGAATTACCAAGAGCAATATTCTGCAATGATGGTGAAGGTTTTCCTGGTGGCCGTCTTGGTGTTAAGGAATTATTATTATTAGCTTGACTTGCTCTTAGTTCGATATTTTCTCGTTCAAAGGATGCCTGCTGTAATTTTAGCTCACTAACAGCTGTCATTAGTTCAAGTTTTTGTGTTTCTAATGATGATCGTGAAAGAATTTCCTGTAATTGAAATGATTGAAATTAAAATTTTATTTTTAAATTAGGTAAATTATAGGGGTGTTTAATTACACGTTGTAGGATATCCTCAGTGGTATTTAATAGTTGCGTTTTTTCCGTTAGACATTTTTCTAATTCAATGATCTTATCATTTTGTGCCGATACTTGTTCGGCGAGAGCTTGAATTTGTAACGCCAGGGAATCTTTTTCTCCCTGTAATCGACGTATACGTTCATCGACATCTTGTCTCTGTAAATAAATCGAAATCAAATAAATTAACGAGTGAAATGAAATGCTGAAAGTTAAAAAAGAAAAAATATTGTATATACTGTTAGCCAATAATAAACACTTTCATTGTAAGTCAACATAGCAAACAGGGGGAGTGGGGGATGTCGTCCATATTCCCAAATAAAATGTATGTAAGCTCGATTTGGATGTGTGTGTTTTCGAAGGATTACGTTTTATATGCTTGTAAACTGCTTGAAAATCAGTAACAGTTCTAACTAAATTGCAGCGATATACGAGGTGTGGCTATAAAATAACGAGACTGGTGCTTCCAACGAAGAAGTATGTATGCGACAAAAGCGAACGGCCAATACCTGTGCATCGAAAAGCCTCCTCTTTCAATCCGGTGCCTCCCATGTTTTTGTAAACAAATTAATCTGGCCGTAGCCTTCGTTTGTATAGAAGCTGTTGTTTGTCAGAACAGAAAAATGATAAGGTGCCATAATAGAGCAACGAATCGTCGTGAAGTTTCACATGAAACTTGGGAAAAATCGCTACTGAAACTTATATTTTATTAAAAGACGTGTGCGAGTTTTTGAGTGGTTTAAGCGTTTCCAGGATGGACAAGAAGCAGTTGAAGATGATTCACGCCCGGGTCACCCTTCCACGATGAAACCAGATGAAAATATTGAAAGTGTCGGTAATCTGATTAGATTTGACCCGGTTAACTATTCGTGCGATTGCTGAAACTGTACGAAAGGATAAGAAAAAAAAACGACCCGAAATATGGAAGAAATAGTCATGGGTGTCCATCAAGGCAGCACGCCGACTCATTCTGCATTGTCTGTCAAGAAGTTTCCAGCCAAGAACAACATCCCAATGTTAGACCATCCCCCTTATTCGCCTAACCTTGCACCATGCGACTTTTATCTGTTTCCCAAGATCAAATTTGCATTAAAAAGAACAAGATTTCAGTCCGTTGAAACTGTGAAAGAAAAAGCTGCACGCATCATGAAGGATCTCACAGAAGATATAATCTAACACTGTTTCGAACAATGGAACATTAGCTTGGACGTTGTAAGGATACAAGAGGGATATATATTGAAGGTGATAATAACTAAAAAGTATAAAATCAAAATAAAATGTTTTGCAGCAATAGTTTCGTTATTTTATAGCCACACCTGGTATACATATATATATACAGTTAAATGTCATCAGCGTATAGTTAGCAAGTTTTTATCAGTACAAAAATATCAATAATAAACATAGAAAATAAAAGCGGACCAAGAAGTGACCCCTGTAGCATGCCAGTTCTAGTTAATAATGATAATTTAACTGCATTAGGAAAAAAACAGCTTGATATTTATCGGACATATGGCTAAGGATTAATTTAATAGCGTATGCTGAAAAATTAAAGTTTGATTTAAGCTAAAAGGTTCTCCGCAAATCACTATCTAACCGAGCATCGCAATTTTCGATAAAATTTTTATAGGACAAGATAAACTAGAACGTTATCAGTATAAATACGAAAAGGATGAAAAGTAAAGGCCATGTGGATTTTCACAAGATAAAAGACCTCTTAAAGTTACTTTTTTTACGTCCGTGGTATTTAAGTATTCTTCTATTAAAAAACATTCGAGAAATGAATATTTAATTAAACAATTTTCTCAACAAATTATATGGCAGACACTGTCGAAGCCGTTGGACAAGTCTAGCAGTGTCAAAATATGTAGCAATTTATCTCTTTTATCTGTTCAAACCTGAACAAACAAATTACAATTCTTCCTAACTCAGCAACTACATACCTCTGTACATTTGTTGTTCTCGATTCATTAACCCATGTCGCAACAATAATATTCAATAAAGTTTTTCTGTTTTATGAACAAATCCCGTACTCATTGCACTCACTACGTCAATGAAGGCAGCGTAAATAAAATGTTGTTGCTTAACATTAGTTAATGTACGAGTATTGTGGGACAACAAATTATTTTTCTTAGATGTAAACATTTAATTTTTATACATATTTAAAGACTTTTGAGGCAATAAAATATTCAGTCGGGAGTCAAGTTACAACGAGTTTTTATTGGTTAAACTTTTTTTTTTGTCTCTTCGGTTTCGAAGAATCTTTGATATCACAACTGTTAACGGGCTTAAATTAAGTTTGAGCAGCGTTACATTTCAAAAGCAGAACGAATATCCATAGTTATTTTCAACAGGAACATGATCCCAGCGTTTTTATACCCTCTAGATGATGAAATTATAGGGTATACAAGTTTGTCATTTCGTTTGTAACGCATAGAAAAAAGCAAAATGAATTGGACACCCATGCTTAAAATTAATTAATTATTTTGTTTTTTGCATGTCCGTCCTTACGATAATTCGAGCATGTAGTGTGTACTTAGGGAGCTGAAATTTTACACAAGACATTTTAAAAATAAAAAAAATAAATTTAAGTTCGAAAATGGGACAAATCGTATAACTCCTTCGTGGGTTGCCATAGAAAAATTTCGTTTTTAACTATATATTTGGACACTGCCTGAGAACGCGTCAACGTAGAGAAATTTTGTACACGGCGTTTTCATAAAAATAGTAAATATAATTTACAATATGGGCTAATCGGCTAGCCTATTCTTGGTGGTGCCATGTAAAAATTTAGTTTTTTATGTACATATGTATACCGTGAAAACGATCAGTCCTAGAAAGTTTTGTTGTACTGAAAAGTTCTTCCAATGAAATTGATTACAATTATTTTTATTGTCCGACGAATCATTCTAGAAATATATGTGAAAAAACCACTTCAAAAATCAAACTTGTACAGATGGGTGACCATACGAATTTACATACGGGCATTCATCTAAGGTATCATAAGAATTGGTCTTAGACCAATTCTAGCTTTTTACTTATTGTAGCATTTGTTACTATTTGTAGCAACGTTTCCGGAGGTATGTGTGCAATGCTCAGTTTAATATATTATACTATTCCAGGTCGTAATTCCGGTGTCGCTCTGGTACTGAACATCCAAAACAGTTATATGTGAACCGGGCCTTAGATGAAACTTTTGCTTATACATAGTAAACTTGGCTTCACGAATATTTAGATAAAGTTTAGTCCTTAAATATGTGTAGATGACTTTCAGCAGGACTCAATTTACGATAGATCACACTAGATAATCATAAACGTCGCCATTTCAGAAGTAAGCATAGAAATGTAATTTGATTAAATTGGAACACAAGATTGATTGTCAAAGAATTTCTTTTCTCAATTTTTGTTATTCTCATGCTCTTCTTATAAATTTTCTCTAAGTTTTGTTTATGTTTAAAAAAATCAGTGCTAATCTCATTTAGCTCTAAGATTATCGATTAAAAATTAAATCTAAATAACATTTTAAAAAAACACACACACATACATAAAACACTTTTACCACAGACCTGATTTAAATTCCAAGGTGGCTTATGATCATATGTAGACCATGTTGACTGACATCGAGGATAATAAACTCCATTACTGGAATATTCATGGGAGGTTATAACTGGTAAACCTCCATTGATATTGTTGCTATTGTTGTAACGATACAAATCATATTTTCTTTGGCAATCACAAACTCTGACATCTTCTCTACTTGATTGACAGCCCCAATAGTGATACATATCATATCCAGAATGCGGAGAATAAACTGGAGGTGGTGGTGGAATCTCCCAAAATGCTGGTGAACCACGTCGACAATTTACAAATGATTCACTTTGATAGCCGGTATCACGACGATTACCTTTGTTTGATGAAATTTCACCTGAACTACTTTTTTCTCGTAAAAGGTGTGTACTTTTACTTTTGCCATCCCTTTCTTGTCTACTTGCATGAATATGACGTCTTCGATCTAAGCTTTCCGATGGTCTTGGCGCAGGAGGTTTTCCTAATTTTGCAATCTGATTGGATCGTTTAGCAGATCCAATTGATTTTTCAAGTGAAGATTCGGAACGTACCCAAGTAAAATCATCATCACAACAAGTTGTGTCATCTAATTAAATATAAAATTGTTTTTTTTTATGGAACATTTTGTTTTTACATTTAGCATTTCCAAATTATTTTATTAACCGCTTTTTAGAATGAATTTAACTTTTTCCAGATTGAATTAAACCTTTTCCATGTATAGGATTATATTTTTTACGAACTGATTTAAGCAACCTATTCACTCGTTTAAATATCATGGCTAAGGAGCACTCGATTGTTAGTGACAAAAGAAAATCCCGTTAGTAGCAGAACTTCCGGCAGATTCTATCAAGCTGCATTTGGTATATATACATTAGCATAAATCAAGATGGAAGAACATACGACATAATAATCAATAGTTTATGAAAATTTAGAAAAATCTAATGACAGTTGAAAACCATATATCAACGCTTAAAATAATTGAAGCAGGTGTGCCTCAGAGTTCCATATTAGGTCCGATATTGTTCAATCTCTATACGTCGAAACGACTTTTCTAATTTCTATCATAAGAAGTGGAAAATTAAAATAAATCTAAAGTAAATGCAAACTTATCTAAATGTATTTGGAAATATTACTCCTGATAAAACCCCCAATCCTCAAAAGATCAAACAATAAAGGGAATTTATATTAGAAAAATAATAGAAAAACAAGTCTCTTAGTGTATGTAATTTTCCATAAACTCTGAAAATTCAATTACAGCACAAAAGCGATGATAAGTCCAAGTAAATTTCGCTAGTAGATGATTCAATAATGCAGTCACTGGCGGGGCAATTGACCCTCACAATAAAAGTACTGCTCTATCGGCTACTCAAGAGACATGTAATAAATTACAGTTTCTCTATATTGTACACCATCTCCTTCATTAGTACGGAACGTCTCAATAAAATTAATAAGAAAAACTATTCTGACTTCACAGAACTGTCAAAATTAATATGTACTATCCCAAAATAGTACTCAACATGGCAGCCAACATCATTCCCAAGTATTTATTTGACCTTGCGAAAAAAATTACCCATCCACCCCAACACGCTTATAAATAATCTGCCGGACCTAATATCATCTCGGCAGACTTAATATTTATCATCCCTGCTCTGACGATAATAGAAAAATCTACTACCAAGGTGAAGGTAGAATAATTTTTTACAACACGTAATAGCTTAACTACATAGGGTAACCCCAGATAAAACCCAACAAATATTTAAAACGTATATATGAAAGAAGAAGGCTTCTGCCCTCAGCTTCTCCATAATCCTTATATCTGTCCATTCTTTACTCCTACTATATATAAATCTAACTCCTAAGGGAAGGATATAAACCTGTGGATATTACGGTTGATTTCAATGAGAGGACCCGTCAGAACAAAGAAATTATCAAGGACCAAAAAAAAGGTAATAATGAGGAAAATAAATACAGGCTTAATTGATTTGAGATTCTCCTCATTTATAAATTCAGTAATTAGTGCAACAAAATCCATTTCGGAGATTTCGATTTTCAAAATCACAATCAGAGACAGTAAGGGATCTGATGGCATCAACAAATCTTTGGAGACGCTCCATCTTATGGCTAACAACAACATGCGAAAATGTTTTAATGTTAAACAAATTGATCAATCGTTCTTCAAGTCTCCTACGACTTTCGGCAGTCAAGGTTTAATACTCGTATACATAAATTTAAACCAAAGCCAAATGTGAGACATCGTCGTCTCGGCTGCAGTACCATCTCTTTCGGAATGTGTCCTCAAAGGAAGTGCTCATGGCTATTTATACGGTTATGTCTAATTTACAAGTCGCTCCGTACTTCATAAAACTGCTATTGTCAATTATCTTACTATATATTCCAAAATCTTGTTTTCTTAACATTTGGAAACTAGACAAAATTATACCTGTACCGAAAGTCAAAATCATGCACTTCTAATTAAATGACTATCAATATCCTCTCATTTTTGGCAAAGTTGTTCGAGAAGCTAATACACATCTAAACTTTGCTGGTAGGACTTTGATAACTTAGTTATTTGTCATTTCCTTATAACATCGAAATCTTTTATTCAAGCTATCTTAAATTTCTCATCATCAAAGTGTTGTTACGAATTAGTTATATAAGTTCGTTATATCTACCCTCTCTGATATCTGGAGTTCCACAAGGCTCTATCCTCGGACCGCTGTTATTCCGTTTTTTTTTAATAACCTTTTTTTCCCGATCGGGTCTAGTTCATGATGAAGTTTATAAATTTAATGATGGATTTAGATACTATTCACAAATAATATGATAGCTGACAAATAATATCAAGGTTTGCTTGGCCGTTTACAAAAATGTAATTGACACTTCGTACTTTATCCCAATCTTCCTTGGTAATTCGGAAATCATCTACGTTGATATATAATGAAAAGTATTGCTATGCTTATGAACTGTAATTTGCCAAATGGAATTACTATGTTAGCATGACTATTGAGAAGACGATTTATGGCGAACTGAGACAGCTTTGGATAACAACAAATTTATCAGGACTTGCTTAAAATTTATTCCAAACTTCATCATTGATGTTTTGCGTTTTTTTTTTTTTTACAAATTTATCAGTTAATAAGTTGCTGCATTTATTCGACATAACCTTCCACAAGGTCTGCAGACTACTGCAATGCTGAAAGGGTTATTTTTAATTTAATGGAAATGTCTTTGAATTCTACATAGACAATCATATATTTTTCGTGCAAGAAGCCAACACAATACTTAAGTAGGAATCTGCTGCTCCTGAACCAAATTGATATTAATTGCCTTCTATTTTGAGTTCAGTTTATTCCATGAAACAATAATTTTTCGAAATTAAATCGAATATTTATGGTTTGTGCCGAAAATTTATCTTTTTAAAACTTTTTTTTTATGTTTCGAGATTCCAGAGCTGTGCTAATTCCCAATTGCTTTTACAATTTCTTATCTACTGAATTGTCGAGGAATGGGAAATTATTTAATATTTATTAAAACATGAAAAACAGCTCGAACACTTTAATGAAATTTATAATTGGAAATTTAATTTTCTCAAGAAAATTAAAGTTATCAAAAATTTTATTTTATTTTATTCAGTATGGAAAATTTTAAATTCAAATTTTTGGAAATGCTAAAAAATGTCATTCACTACAGTAAAATTTCATAACTGACGATTAAAGGTAAAACTATAAAGCATTAATGAAAGCTAAAAAGTGCGCTCTATCTAGGTCACACTAATCATAAGAGAATTATGTACATACATTGCGCAAAGAAATAAGAAGAAATATTCAAGAAATTGCAAAAACTATTGTGCTGTTTATTTCAATCATCCGAAAGATATCATTTTGTATGACTACCTACCTGCCTTCCGGACATAAGAAATCTCATTAAAAAAATTCATATAAATTTTATCGATTTGTTTGTATATGGTGGTGTAAAGAATTAAAGGGAATACATATTCATATGAATCGTTTTATTTTAAAATCGGATTTCTGATTATTTTAAAAAAGTTAGATGGAGCCGCTATTTAATATTGAAAGAAGAGTTATTTAGCCTTTATTCTGTCCGAAGGGGCTTTTCGTTTCTTCCGTTTGATTTTGAAAGGATATTTCTGCTGCAGATATACTTTTTTTTTTACATCAATTTATTAATTTGCAGATAGGGTGGATAGTGTGTTCCTTATCCGTATGCGCACATTGACATAATAAGAATGGACTGAGCCATCCTATCTAGTTCCTATGGGCAAAAATGGCACAAATTTTGGTCAAAATCTGTTTGTCCCCTTCAAACTCAAAATGTACGTTGAACTGGAGCCAATTTTGGAAACTTTACGGTTATATTAAATGAAATGCATTGGAATTGACATAAAAACTCAGGCAAAATATATATACGTCTATCTCCTACAAACTCAATTATGTATATGACATCAAATCTGAAGAGGAGCACATTCTCCAGTAATATTAAAAATTAATCTTTGTTTCTAATCGACAACTAATAATAAATTATACAATAAACCCTGTTCAAAATTTGTGCCATTTTTGAAGCAAGAACACTCAGTCCATTCTTAAGGCTGAATTACAATGGACGCAACGGAGCGCAACTGAACGGAGAGAAATGTCAAACCGGTTTTCTTTGTATGCTTTTCAAATGGAGTTGCGCACAGTGGACGGACGAAAACGCAGTCGTACGCAACAAGTTTAATAAAATCTGAAATTAACGCAACTGAACGGATAAACATAACCTCAAATTAGCTTTGGGACTGTTTATTTTGTTCCGTGAAGTGAAACTGTGCTGCGGTAAGTGTGTAAAAAGCAGAGAGGAAATGGAATGAAAAAGGTTTTTTGACTTTATCCATATTTGTTTATAAATTATGGGTCAAACTTCACTGTCACTTTCAATTAACCATGTGTCTATTGTAAGCAGCTAACCTTGACGTCCGTTTTACTGGGTACAGTTGCGTTCCGTTGCGTCCATTATAATTCAGCCTTTATTATATGGCAGTGGTATGCGCATGAAAACCGTTTCTATTGAAATCTAGCAACACTGTTTGTCAGTGTTTCAGTTCATTTACTCTAAAGGCGAAAACCCAATGAACGCGGCAGGCGTCGCGTCGCTTTGACAGTTCAATAGAATATACGTGTGTAAGCCCTAGTCACACCGGGAGCGGCGTGGCGCGGCACGGCACGGCATGGCACTGCCCGGTGGCACGCGACAAAATAGTGTGTTCACACCGAGAGCGGTAGATTTTATCCAAATGTACTCCAATTCCGAGGAAGAAATTCTATTATTAGTAGCTCTGCTTGAAGAAAAAAGAAAAGTGATGAGGTTCGATTACAAATATACTTAAGAATGCAAAAAGCCTCATTTAACAAATTGTGCGGACTTATTTCGATTGAAAAGGAATTTTGCCGTCAGCGGCAGCGGCAAAATTGTGTTGTTGAGTAATCTCCAAAATGGCCGCGCGACAACTATTTTGCCGTGACGCGCCGCGCCGCTCCCGGTGTGACTTATACATTTAATTTTGCAACAAAAATCGTGCAGCGCCAACTGAAAAATAACGCGCCGCGCCGCTCCCGGTGTGACACCCACTTTAAGTTCGTGCTGGCCAAATGGCTGCCGCGCTTGCCGGATTCGACCCGAAAGTAGAGCAATGTTCTACTTTTAACGCGCGGCAGACACTTTGACAGTTCTTTTGATTGATTTTAAACTGTTTATATGCTTAATAAGCTGCAAATTCAAGAATTGCCACATCTAATAACTCTGATATATCCACTATTTCACTTTTAAATAATAACTCAAGCTTTTCTATCACTTTTTATACCCTAGATAAAATCTATAGGGGTATACTAAGTTTGTCATTCCGTTTGTAACCCCTCGAAATAATGATGGTAGAGCAAAATGCATTGGACACCCACGCATAAATTAAAAGTTATTTTGATTTTTGCATGTCCGTCCGTCTGTGCGCACGATAACTCGAGAACGCTTATTTAGAGAGCTGAAATTTTGTACACGGACTTTAAAAAAAAAAGTAAAATTAAGTTCGAAAATGAGACAAATCGGGCAACTCCTTCGTGGGGTTGCCATACAAAAATTTCGTTTTTCATTATATATTTGAACACTGCCTGAGAACGCGTCAACGTAGAGAGCGGAAATTTTGGCGTTTTTATAAATATAGTAAATACAATTCCATAAATGGGTTAAATTGGGCAATCCTTTCTTTGTGTTGCCATATAAAAATTTAGGATTTTAACGTATACTGTGAAAACGATCAGTCCAAGACATTTTTATTGTACTAAAAACTTCTTCAGAATACAAAATCCTATAAAATTGGTTATAATCATTTTTCCTGTCCGACAAACCGTTCTAGAAATATATGCAAAAAACTACTTCAAAAATCAAACTTGCATAGATCGGTGATCATACGAAATTTTATACGGGCATTCATCTAGGGTATCATAAGAATTGGTCTTAGACCAATTCTTGCTTTTTTACTTGTTCTTTTTATAAATAAATCTTAAGAGTACCAACGCGACGCGTCCATTGGGCCTTGCTCAAATCCTACACGCGTCTGCCGCGGAGAACTGTCAAAGCGACGCGACGCCTGCCGCGTTCATTGGGCTTTCACCTTAATGTAGTACCACCAGAAATTTCAAAAGTATGCAAATATAGAGGCAAATCAGTTAGTTTCGCTTGATCTCAATTACAATCTTTGTCACATTCTCCCGGGGGCTGCTACTTAAATTTTGCGATTAGGCTATTTCCCGCAAGCTGTCGCCGAATTTTGAAAAATAAATTATTCTGATTTTCGACGTATTTTTATGTTTTGCAAAATATGACAAATCAAAACCAAAAGCTGCCTTTGTTTTTATCCAGGCAGTTACAATTTGAATAAGCCTAAAAAAAAGCCTCGAGATGACTGAACTGGAGCAAAAAGAACGTGCTTAAGAAATTCAATCAAACTCGAGCAAAGGTATCTATTGTTTCGACATTTGTGCAAATGACAAAATTTGAATTAACATGTTGCTACAATTTCACTGGAAGATCGTCGTACGGTTCACCATCATTTGTTTGCAGGATGTTTTTCAAAGTCTACGTGAAAAATGATTAAAGCGGATGTATTGATCTCCATAACAATAATTTACAATAATAACGACATACCCTAGCCTATCCAGTTTCTAAACGGGGAATTGATCACTCATCCACTCTACAGTGCTCGGACTATTCATCACTTCATAACTTTTTCTTTTGCACTTTCATATGATAAAATGCACGGTTTTTATCGGAACATATCCCAAATGACAGTGAAAGCCAATGAAAATACTGCTTTTGAGGTGACTACGAAACGGTACGCTCAAAGTGTAAAGGCCAAAACGCAATCGACACAGCAAACATCAGCTGTAATGCTCGGTTTCATATGTATAATGGCGAGAATATGGTCTTTTTCGAAGTATCAAAGCAAGCACACATGTAAATGAATTGTCAAAGTTCCATTCGCTGCCACAGTCCACAAGCTACGCTGTGGCCGTGGCCAAGTTTGAGCAAATCTCAAATTTTGTGGCTCGTGGCCCCGGTACTACCAACATTGAAGTATAAAAATGGTAGGTTATTCAATATGGCGGAGGATTTGTAATTAATTGGAATTTTATTTATCAGTTAGGAAAGTTGTTGACCTGTGTGAACTAATTCATATTGTTTTGTAATAATTCTGTAAAAAAAATATTAATTACGTGAAAATACATACATTTATGCATAATCAGAAGAATGGCGTCTTGTGGCCAGTGGCCGTGAATGTAACTTAGTTGGCTTCAGCAGAGGGCCACAAGCCTCGAGTGGGTTGTGACCCGTGGCCGTGAATGTATTTTGGGCCTGACCGCCGCCACCGCGATAGCGACATTCATTTCAGTTGAAATAGTGCTGTCATCGCAATGAGTGAAGAACTGATTTCAGTAGTAAAATTAAACAAAAATTCTGTATGACTTGTCACATCCAGAATACCGGGATATTAAAAAAAATAATAATGTTTTGTAATGTTCCGTCAACCGTGCCACCGCACCAGTGTGTGCTTACATTCACCGCACCGCTACCCGTACCGCTAACGCCACCGCGTCGGTGTGTGCTTGCCTTCATGCTGCTTGCTGTTCGGTATGGAAAAGTTCAAATTTTGATGCTTGCTGTGACAGTTCTGCCAACATACTGGAGTAAAACATCGCAAACAAAATAGCTCCCATATTTCCTCCGGGTATGTATTATTATTTTTTTTTATATAAAGAAAATCGAGTAAATTAAAATTATAGAAAAAATAAAACTCTGTATTAAGGTGTTATGTTTACGTAAGCGAATTTCAACTATAAAAGAGGTTAGCAAAGTTTCCTATACTGTATTTGATGCTTTCATTTCGCCTTTGAGTTTAATTAAGCATCATAATGTTTGCTGCGAAAATGCTTGCTGCAGCGCTTGCGTTTTGGCCTTAAAACGTAAAGGCGATATTCGAAAAAAAAACTCAAAGAAAGGAAGTTAATACAATCGTGTTTCTGAGATGAGGTAAGGTTTTATGTAACCCGCAAAACTTAAGTAACAATCTCCGTAATCAACTTGAATACTTGAATCTTTTTTCCAAATTCAAAAAATAAAAAATAAATATCAGTAAATCGCGTGCATTATGTAAATAAAAGTTATGAATTATCTTTTTTGAATATTTCTTCATATTCAACCATAATAATAAAGTTAGTTGAATACTTACAAAATATGAACATTGCATTGGTACTAACATTTAATAAATGGGGTTTTATCTTTATAGAAAGAAATTTCCTCATCTGAAGATGACCATTTACTTTCGCCATTGTACAAAGTATTACTGCCATCTTCTAAGCTGCTACTGATCGGAGAATCTATATATTTCCACCAAATTACCGAACCATCGAAGTTTATGAAATTAAATTGCACGCGTGTAATTATTATTAGAATGTAGACGAGCGTGTTTTTTTTTTTTAAATAATAGGTATTTGTAAAAATTGAAGATGAACTTTGCTCAAAGTATATTTTCGTAGTATAACATCCGAAGGACGATAACAAAAGGTTTTGAGAAATTGGCGCACATTAATAAATTTTACTAGACAGGCGCGCAAGTCGTTCGAGCTTAAATGCACAAGGTAACAATAGAGAGAAATTAAATTTGATTTATTTACATAAAGCGAACTCTTTTAAATGACTGATTTAATAATAAAGAAAAAAAAAAGGTCAAATAACTAATACAACTTGAGCGTGTTTGAAATAATGACGAAAATACTATAAATGACGCATGAACAACAAATCAGCTGTTCTTCGAATTCGAAATGCGTCCAAAATAAAAATAAAAAAATTAAGAAATTACACCGAGAACACATCCACAAATATCTTTCTCATATCTACATTCCAACAACAACATTACACACTAATTTGAATATTATTATTATTTTCTTGTGAATTTTAAAATGAAATTATTTATTTTTTTGCATAATTTCCCACTTTCACGAACCACTTTTTATCGTTGCATTACGATACAGAATTGCTGCCATAATTGCAGCTGAATTTATATTGAGAATTTGCAAAGGTAAATCCAAAAATTCTGTACCATCGCTGGAGGAATTCTTCTCCGGTGGATGATTGCTTAAATCATAATATTCCGCCATTTACTGGTGCAACTTTATCATAAAATTAATTAACTTTTTTTTTAAATTTCTATAAAGCTTTTTTTTTATCTTGTAATTAATTTAATTTAATATTTGTTTTCAAGTACGACGAGTAATAATATGCCGAAGACGCACGCCAAAATAAACTGAAAAGTCGACAAGAGAGACGAAAAATATTTTTAAAATTATATTCTCGTGTTGTATGCGAAAGTGTTGAGTGCTTTGAGCTTGCACATTAATAATATAATTAATATGTCTTTGGCGATTAGAGTTGCCAAATTAAATTTTTATATTTGTGGTGAAAATTATTATTGTGATGATCAATGGTGAGGACTGGCTGGAGATATTTGAATATGAGAAATCTTAGTGATTCCAGATTTATAGAGAACGGATATCCCTGTAATCAGTTTCTGAATAGGTACTACATAGGTCTGTAAAAATCCGGAATTATCCACAAATTCGCCAAATTGTCCCTTTCCCAACATCCGATAAATTTAGATTTTCTCAAAAACAAATTTCCTTCAAGTTCGCCGAAACGAGGTTGCATGGAAATGCGAAAAGTATGTTTGTTTAAATTTCTTTTAGTTGATATGACGATAATCAAAAAATTGTATGGAAGATGCGAGGGGTGGAGTGGCGCAAAGGACTCAAGGTTGCTTTATGTTCCCATTTTATGAATCGTCCTAGAACTTTAAAATGATGCATGATATGAGGACGCTTCAAAAATTATTAGATACATATTTTTCGGAGTTGTCTCATAATTTTATTCCCCCTTACCCCCACCCATCCTTTCAGAATTTTAAGTTTTTTTTTATCCTATAACTTGGAACTACTATCAAAAAAACAAAAAACATCAACACCAATATTTTATATCGAGTTTAAGAAGAAGTGTAAAGTTGAAAAATACTCTCCCAGCTGCATGCGATGTGATTATGAAACCTCATCAAGTCGATATATTCAATAAATTTCGGAGCCATAGACGTTAAAAGCAACAACAACAAAATTACATATCTCCTGAAAAGATGAGAAAAACTTCGAATATATAAATCCTTAACGCTTGACCTCTTCATTGATACCGCACATGATCAAAGTACTCAGGGTATGAGGATGAATGTATCAGGACCACTGACTTATAACAATGGACTGAGCGATTTGCTATTTCATGTGACATAAATATTGTGTTTCTGCGTATCACCGTTAGAGCACCTTTTAAAATGTTTACTACATACAAAACATGTAAAACTCAACCGATCAGATGAAATTTTACACCCGAAAATCGAATTAAATTAAAATATATTTTCTTGTGTCCAAGTGATATTTTAACCGCTTATAAGAAATTAAACTCATTCCGACTTTAATTTTCAAAAGTTATTCTTAACTGAATCCTGCGTATGGGCAAGAGAGACGGAGCATGGTAAACACTACCTTTACCTTATTCTTTCTGCGGTGATTGCATCTGCAGCCAACATAAAAACATCAAATGGCATAAGAAAACGTTTTTAGTAAGAAATATTTTGTGTTGGTAGCTCCAACTCTGCCATAGGGTGAAGGAGAAAACTGTAAAACTTGTGCCATTCTTTCCTATAAGAAAATGGCAATACGCTCAGTCCATTGTTATAAGTCAGTGATCAGGATTGACAAGAAAAGTATAATTTTTTCGAATAAAAAATCTTCGAAAAGCTAAAAACTAAAACTAAAACAAAAAAGCTAAAAATCTTATTTCGTTCCGCCAGCGGCAGCTGCAAAATTGTACTTGAATAATCTCCAAAATCCCGCACGGTAACTATCTTACCTGATGTGGCTTACAGATTTATTTTTACAGGAGCAATCGTGCAGCGCCGCTTCTGGTGTGACCCCCATTTAGATTGGATAAACATAAAACATTCTCTCCCCTCTCTTAACATTTTTTTTTTTATATAGATATATTAACCCAAGCTCAGAGATACTTTATGAAGCAAAGTACGGCACGGCACAGAAGGAAATAAGAACAATTCAAAAAGTATAAATCTTCTACGTGAATATCGAGTAAACTTAATCGAACTTTATTTAGAAAATACTTTGTGCGAAAGTAATTTCGAAAATCAGGCCATGCCTGACATTGGGGAAATATGTGGTGTGTAACTACTTATTTATTTAAATCAGTTACTAGTTTTCTATACGTTAGAGGTCTGTTCGCGTTTCTGGGTAAAAATTTACTCCTTGAAACTATGTAAAATGTATGGAAAACAAACAAATCCGGTTTTCTACTAACTTCGTTAAAAACAAGGGGTGCGTTCACTGACACGATAGCGTCCTGTAGCGTTGTGTTGTGAACAAATGTTAAAAGAATTACTTTGACAGTTAGTCACTACAGCGGTGACTCTTGTGTAACCAAATTGCAGTGAACGCAAAAGAGAATAACGTAGCAAATCAAATATTTTTGACGTTTGTAAAAAATAAATAAATTAAAAGTAAAAATGAACGTCAAGTTGCAAATAGCGTTATCGTTGGGAGATGAACTTTTTTCGACATTACAAGAAAATAAAGTAATGCATTGCATTGTTTTCTTCAAAAATCCAATATGTCTATCATAAAATACTTCCACCAAGTGCCAACAGCGAATACAATTAATCACATTAAAAGTGCATTGAAATCGATTTATAATAAAAAAAAAAACTTTTTGGCCCATCACACAGACCATATTGTTCTTATCAATCAAAATTGATATATTTCCTGCTTCCATTTTCATATCAATGTCACTTTGACAACACAAATTTATTACCGCACAACTTTACTATCCTAAATGCAGGTAGTGAAATAATTTGCGCTACCATTTACTCTTGGCCGTCTCAGTGAACCCGTGAGAAAGTAAAAGGAAGTGAATATCTGTCATTTGCTATGTACAGTGAACGCACGATAGCGTTGTGTATTGACCAACGAGGTAATAACTAAAGGAGATGCAATCATATGTACGATCCGTGTTCATGAGCGTACCCAAAATTGTCTTGCATTTGGATATGTTTCATTCCGCCATTTTTGGTCTTCACTGTCATATCCATACTCAGGTTTGGTTTGTTTTGGGCTTGGCGCATTGACGCAGGAAAACCCGTGATATAACCGTAGGGGCACGAAAACTCACCAACTTTTTACCACTGAACTTTTCTTCTTAATTATTAACTTTTTTATGTTCATGTTGTAAATACTTTTGAGTATATGAAAATAAAAGCGATTAAAATTGCGCACAGGTTGTGCAATTGTGTACAGATGTACAAATGTACAAATTTTACGGCGATTATGTAAAACTATATCAGTGTCAATTACCTCGTTCACATGAAGCGGACTGGACTGGACTGGAATAGTCCTAATTTGCATAGTACAAAGTGTTCACATGCGATGGACTGGATTAAATCGACAAGAGACATCTTTCTATTGACAGTTCTTAATTTAAAGTCACCTTTCATTTGAAGTAATTTTTGTAGATATTGAAAGACGGATCATGGATTGAAGTACAATTTTACAATTTCTAAAATATTGTATGAAAGCACGAAAAAATCCAGTTCGATCCACTCAAGTGTTCACATGTGATTAACTCCACTCCACTACCGAATTAAAGCCGGTGTAGGTAATTCCAGTCCGGATGGTGTTAACATGACGAATTATCTCACTCCAAAGTACGCTAATCCACTCCCAGTCCACTTCATGCAAACGGGGTAAATGTGTTACAAATGAGTACGTGATATTTTCTCATTTGCATCTCCTTTAGTTCTTACCTCGTTGGTAGTGACATGTCACTATTTTTCTGTCCGTGACAGCACCAAAGAAAAATATATGTGAAATAAGAAAAGTAAAATGAATTTAACAGCTGTCAATTTTCCTTGCAAAAATGGTGCAGTAAATAGCTAAAAATTTTGAACAAATTCATGCAAGAGGGGAAGCTGTGACGGTTCCAGCAAATGCATTACAAGACATTGTGCCAAACCAAAAGTGAGTATGCGAACAGATCTGTTATTCCCAGGAAGGTTTTTGCCAAAATCTCGTGACAAATATTGAAAAATTATTGGTGAAAAAAAAGCAGTTGGATGTTCGTCTTATACACCTTCCATAACTCTATTTTACGAATCTCTAGCAGCATAGGATTTAAACCTTTAATTATATAGAGGATATATATGCTAGAAAGCCATAAAATCATGGTAAGCTAAGAGCGGGGGTGCATTTTCTTCAACAAAAAAAAAACTGAGTGGTTGAGTACCCACGAACCGTAAAACAATCAAAACCCAAATACGTGGTAATCATTTGGGAACTAGGTGAAATGGATGGATGGATGGGTTGAAAGTAGTATGAGTTCCCCTGGGGGAAGAACCCTAAAACGTAGGCCACTACAAGACCCATTTTGCACCCTCAGGACCCCTGAATAAGCTCATAGGTTTCAACCAGACGCTCTTATAAACCATAAGATTGGCTCCCAACCCTTCTTACCTGCTTCATGCAATTCATCCAGGAGGTGTGAGCCAAGAAATCTATAACGTTTTCCGGAGAGAGCTGGACAATGACAAAGAAAGTGAGTCACCGTTTCGGATTCCTCTCCGCATCCTCTGCGTATCGGGTTATCAGCCAGTCACATCCTATGTATGTGACCCCATGAGAGAACAGTGTCCAGTGAGAATACACACCAGAATTCTCATGGTAGGTTTGCTCAGCCCTAGCAGCTTTTTGTGAATTTTGGGTTAGGTTTACCCCACAGTTCATTTGTTGTTCTACCCGAAGGGTCGTCTAACCAAAGAAAACTTTGTTAGCAGTCCGGCGAAGTCGCAATTGTAGAGACCAAGTGTCCTGGTGCGAGCCCAATTGTGGAGGGAGGTGCCTCCGAGGCCGCCCCAAGACGCGCAACCTCGTCCGCTTTTTCGTTTCCACTAACATCTCACCCAAAGAACGAGTACCCTGTTACACTGAGAGAAAGAGTTCAGGGTGGGCTTACACTCCAGTACTAGGTTGGAGGTTATGAAGGGTTTTGACAAGTCCTTGACGGCCGCTTGGCTGTTCGAGTAGATGGCAATCTCGTTTCTCAGTATCTGAGCCAAGGAGGTACCTTCCCGCTTCAAGAATGGCCTTGACCTCCACCTGGAAGACCGTTACATGGCTTTCCAGGTGTACGGCAAGCTCCAAATAAGGCTCACAGAAGACGCCCGCTCCAGTGTTGTCTTCAGATATGGAGCTGTCTGTATAAATTATAGTATCTATCAATGCTGCCCATTCCTCCCTAGATAGGATTTTCGTTTTAAACTTGCTAATCAGCATGCTCAGGTGCGATGAACCACACAAAATCAAAGATGGTTCCAGAATGAATCCACCTCTGATTCAGGTGCAGCCTCAGCGCTACGATAGCGGCTCCCTTCTTAATATGTATCCCCACGGGGAGTATATTAAGGAAAACCTCAAGAGCCCGAGTGTTAGTAGACTTGAATGCGACAGTTACGCTGACGTGGGTGAGATAGGTTAGAGAGTGGCGACCATCACACGAACCCATGCGATTAGCCTCACTTAGACCATTTGCGGTCCATTGTGATCATTTGGGAACTAATAAAAATATTTCTAAAAATTTGTTAAGTAACCAACTAAAGGTTGTCAGTTAAAGACTTTCTGCACTTCGCCTTCGTCGGTGTGTATGTGAGTGGTTTTCCAAGGTTCTAACTATTTTCATGACAAATCTCACTATTATTTTATATCACTCATATAATAGAAATGATACCATAATAATTCAGATGTAAGAAAAATCTACATCTCGGATACGTATTATTTAGCTTCCAATATAAAATATCTACTTAATTAATTTATAGAAATACTTATGATATCTCCTAAGCTAATAAATAGCGTACAACATTGAAACTGATTCTCCACTGGAGATAAGTGTGTAAATAAATCTAAACCCTTAAGTTAACATAATAGAGAAAATCACAAATTGTCCCAAGAACGGAAATAGTTTAATAAATTCTTTAAAAAAAAGCTAAAGACATAGTGATAAACGAACACTACCTACACTCCAATAATGTATTTAGAAGAAATAAAAATCCAAAATAGAAAGAAACCGAATCTTCAAATCTCCGAAAAAAAAATTCAAATCAAATAAAATATTTCCATCATCACATGGGAAATTCTCTGGAACATAAAAAATTTTGGAGAGGAGATTAGGTGCAAAATGATTACAAGATTTATATTATGGCTTTAAAAAAAAACTGTAAGTTTAAAAAAGAAAAAAAAAATTTAATGAAAAAAATTATCGACACCAAATGCTTATAAAGTAGCAAAAAACCCAAACAAATCGTCAGTTATGAAAATTTTCAATAATAACTATTTTCTCTCTCTCACTCTTCCACTCTATCTATGTATATCAACCCTTTTTAATATAAAACAAACCCTTTTCATCCTCGTTAATTTTATTTAAAGATTTTTCCTCTGAAATTGTATCTAAACCCTTTCGTTGACGGATTTCATCATCAACAGAACTATCCAAATCTGAAGAATCACTAGAGGCTAAAGTGCAATCACCATCTTCTTCTTCTTCTTCTTCCTCCTCTTCATTTTCATCATCATCATCATCTTCGGATGACCCAAAACCTTCTGAGGTTGTACTATTTGGACGTGAAGAGCTCACTTCACTTGATAATGAGTCGCGATTTCTTACTAATTGCCTCTGCTGTGAAATTGGAGGTTTACCTCTGTTACCGTCTGGAATAAGCTCCTTAACATCATTCATTTCGTTTGTTTTATTTTTTTTTTTTATTTTTACACTTTTTATTTTACATTTGCATTATTTTACACAGAAATTTTATATTTTTGATACTTTACACACACTGTCACACAGTTTATAATCTTTTAAATTTAAACCACAAACAAAACATGAAATTTTAAATTTTATCACAAATTTACACTGAAGATTCTTAATAATTAAACAATTTTGCACGTTTTTTTCTTTTCTTTTCTTATACATAAAAACATTAAAGAACAAAACACCGTCTAAGGCAGCGGATAGCTACTGCCACATTTTTCTTTTCTTTTCTTTCTTTTTTTTTGTACAATTTTCTTTCGATCGTGTTCAATTTCCACTTAAAGAATTCGAAGCCCAGAAAATCTTCACCGAAACATCGCCGGTCGCGGTGAAATACATAATTAAGTAAATGCGATACCAGAAACGCAATGTTTGGCTTAAAAGCGTGAGAAACACATGGCGAACCGAAAATATCCCAGAGTCGGACAAAACTCCTCTTATTTCGTCTCAATAAAACATCTCTAAGCGTGGTTAATTAAAAGCGAACAGAATACATGCACAAAGGCGCTCGCTCTCATGTTTAATTATTTTCTCATTTCTATTTTGTTTTTTTTATGCTTTTCTATATTCTTCACCTCAATCCATCCATTCAAATCATGAATTCTATAAATATTTACAAATTTGAGAATTTGCTTCCGAGATATTTTATATCAGCGATTACGTTATTTCATTTTTACTACATATATGTATAGGAAAGGACTGGACTTACTATCTACTTACTAAGGATGAATTCAATTTTGGCTAAAAGAAAGAATAAGTATGTGTTTACGTGCGTAAACGTACGTCCATATGTACGATATCCACCCTTCTCAAGTTATATTTATAGCAACTCACATAGTTATGTTGCAACAGACTACATCAAGAAGGGGAAAATGAAAATAGATTTTTCTATACGGGTAAGGAGAAAGAGAACAGTTTATTCTTTGCCCTACGAAATCTGCGGACTATGGTTTACTATTTATGTTACTAGAGGGATCACTACAAATACGACTCAATTGAGCAACTATATGTTTTCATTAGTCTTGTATTGTCTTGTTGTTGTGTGTAACTTCTTCTTAAATGGATGGAAAATTATTTTTTTTTTTTTTTTTTTTTTTATTGGAGGTCAGATCCGGGTGGAAAGTGAGCTAACATCCAAGGTCAATCTGAAGTAATAAAGCAGAGAAATTTATAGTTGTAAAATAAAAGTTTAGAAACAGCAGTATCAAAAATTATTGGTGAGAGTACTCATTTCAAATTGATTCTTTCAGCTGGTGCCATTGATTTTATACATAAAGGATAGCGTTTGAATCACAAAATTATCTTAAAAAATTACAAAAAATAAAAACTCATAGTTTAAACTTTTGTCGATTACTCTAGAATAAAAAATAAAAGCGATGGCATATGCTGATGATTTAGTTACCCCCTACCGTATTCCAAGCTGAAGTATTAGCCATAGAAGAATGCCCCAATACCTGCATTAAAAGAGCCATAAATGGCTCAATCATTAATATCCTCTTGGACAGTTAAGCCGTTCTCAAGACCTTAAAGTCTTATACTATCAAGTCAAGGATTGTCTGTGAATGTCTGCAAATTCTTAAACATTTGTCAATGAGAAACAAAGTTATCTTCATGTGGGTACCTGGACATGAGGGCCATGAAAGCAATGAAATTGCTGATGGCCTAGCCAAAAGAGGAGGGGAAACGACCTTTGTCGGACCAGAGCCATTTTGTGGCACTTCAAAGTGTTACTTCAGAGCTACCCTAAATAGCTGGGAGAATAATCAAAAATGCCTTTATTAGGAAACGGTACAAGGACTTCGTTAGAGAGAAAAAGTTTATCGACACCTCTAGCGGAAAAACAAAAGAGCTCCTACTAAAGAGAACGGAGTTCAAAATGATTACAGCGATTTTCTCAGGCCCCTGATTGCCCCTTACCCATACATGATGGAATTGGCTGTGACTTTATCCTGACACTCCTGTCAGAATGCTCATGAATTCTCGGAGCACCTGCTCTGCATATGCGGAGCATTGGCCAGGAGGGCATTACGCCACCTCCAACATGCTTTTCCTCCACCAAACTACCTGCGGAATCTAAACCTCACTATGGTTTTAGACTTCAATAACAGTTTAAACCTAGAGAGGAAGTAAATTTAACGGGGACACAGAATAGATCTTTCAGGTCGCAGTGCTTGTGAGGACAACACCTGCAGACAGCCCTCCACAAACCAAATTTAATAAGTGTTGGTCTGGGGTTTAACCCCGGAAAGAGTGAACTAGTCCTCTTTACACGGAAGAGAGTTATTCGTATTTTCGCTACCCCTAAACTGGATAACATTACTCTTGAATTTAAAATTGAAGCCAAATACTTTGGGAGTGATAATAGACATCAAATTAAATTGAAAGATAATATTGAATGAGAGCGTCAAAAAGCCGGCCATTGACTATGTGCCTGCAAGAAAACTTTTAACAAAAGATGGAGTACACACCCTCGCATCGTACACTGGATGTACACCGCTAATGTAAGACCTATCCTCACCTATGGAATCTTGGTGTGGTATAATGCTCTTGAGAAAGCGACGCACCTGAAAAGTGTTACTAAAATAAATACAGATAGTGCAACGGTGTCGCTGTGAACTCGAGAAACTATAAGCTAGCAAATCGCAGATGGGGAAAACTGAGAACAGGCGCGATTTCTTTCAAAACAGCTGTGGCCCAAGATATGTCCTGGGAAGACTGAATCTGTGCTAAGGAGGAACCGGAATGACGGGCGAAAACTTATTGCAGACACTGTCAATTTAGAAAATATGCAGAGAACATGCAAGCTCCATACAACGACTTCTGCAGAAGCTGTATGAACGAGGCAGGAGGAGGTTAATAGCGTTCACCACCTACTGTATGAATGCCCAAACTTTGTTAAGCGTAGGAGGAATACAGTTGGTAGCTACTTTTTCTGCGAATTCGGGGGAATTGCAACAATGATGGGGACAATGATTTGGGGACCTGGTAAGATTCACCACAAGAGTGGGTGATTTTAACTCACGGATTTTCAGGGAATAATATATTACACAAAGTATAGAAAATTCGATAGCTGGGGAAGTCCACTCAATAGAGGAAGTAAATCTGAGCTATTGTTTTTCACCACAAGTAGCTCTCCAGAATTACTTAATTGAATACTTTTTTAAAAAGTGAATTGCCTTATCAAAAAAATCAAAATTGATACTGAGGACTTTTGTCAAAAGGTTGCGCTATCATAGCTTTTATCGAAACTCGTGGAGAAGTTAATAAGTACAAAAATAGCAATTTTTCTCTTATTAAAATCCGAGCGGGTATCCGTTATAAATTTTACAAGAGCCTTTCGCTCGAGTGACTCTTGCGAATTTTACTTGTATTTTGTGTTTTCTTGCGGATATAATAACTATAAAGGATTGCCCTGTATAAGTTCATTTTAAATTTATTATGGATATAAAATCTAAATTTTCTTTTTAATGTGAACCAGTCCACATGAAATTTACGTCAACTTTCCAACATAATTGAGCTAGTTTAGACCGTGCCACTAGTTTTAAGTAGGTCGACTTACGTAGAACTAATATGAAGTGGTATAAACATGCCGCATTGCGAGAAACTATTCGTACTTTAATTCAGTATCTGAAGTTAGTATTAAACTTAGACATAGCCTCACACATAAGGAATTGTTGAGAAACTTGAATGCGTAGAGGGTTTTATTTTGTTTTAATGAAAATAAGTGGAATTAAGAAGGAAAAAATTCGAACTGGTCAGAAGGAAAGAAATTCCCTTATAGACATTTGTATTAAGGAAGTATTTTGTCCTTACTGAATGGTAAAAAAAAAATTTAGAAATTTGGAAATGTTTTAATTCTTCTCTATGCTCCATTCTCTTGTGAATAAGGTGTATAAACAAATTCAAAATATTATTCCTCATTTTCCTTGTGAAGTAGTAGGGAGATTTGACAAATTTTATAACTTGATAGCTTTAATACGATCGAACTAAACGGCAGCCGGATTAGTGATATGTAAATCGACTTACGAAAAAATTAGTCCTAAATAGCACTGGTCTAAACGTACTCATTAACATCTTCAAATGAAACACCCTGTAAATCTAAAATATAAAATATTTCACAGATATACAAATTAATGTCCACGGGGACATATTAAGATACATTTACAAATAATTTTGAATACCTTCTAGTAGATCAACTCACCGGTAAATGAGAATCCAACCAACCATTAATAACTCCTCCAATTACAGGATCTGGAGATGGTGCATGATTACCAGCTTGTTGTAGAGCTATTGAAAGTGATTGAGCTGTTGATAGAACTGTTGAAGCTGGTATTTGATTTCTTTCATTGATGCGACTATTTGTTCCTGAAATAGAAAATTTACAAAATAAATTAAAATCAAGTATACTGCCGAGAATATAATTAAAAAAAAAAACTATTTATGTACATATATAGGAAAAGAAAGAAGCATACCAGTTTTTTTCGAATCGAATCCATTTAAGTGAACAGTTATCGATAAATCACTGTTTTCCCGAGAATTTGTATTATTACAAGACCGAAAAAACCACCAACGTGTCATAGATTTTAAACAAATTCAACAAATCAAATTACAAAAATGTGTCTTTATTGCTTTATCATGAAACCAAAACAAATTATTAATTTTTCTTTTACATTCGTCAAATTACCCAGTATAAAAAAAAGCAAAAACAAACAACATTTCATTAAATCAGGAAGCAAATAAAGTTATCATCTGATGATTTTAATTGATGCGTATAAAATTACCGAAATGCAATCAATTATAAAACGAAAACCTTCATTCACAAGTGTAATTAATGATTTTAATAATGTAAATTTTCTGAATTTTCCAATTTATTTACGCACACTATCCATACAAACCATTTATATCTATCCTCATAATAAGGGATATTCAAAGCAAACAATAAAGGATACAATATCTCATACATACATATATTTATAGCCTACGTTAAGTATCTCGTACTCTAAGCTATGTACATAGTCTCCATAATTCGCGCGATAGCTGATTAACATCAAAGGGCTGGCTACGACGAACCGAGGTAGAAAATGAACAATTAAGTTTGAAATTAAATTACGGAATTATGGGTAAAATGCATGTTCGAAACTGTTCCAGTTAAGTGAAGAGTACGAGATAGAGGATAATCACATTAAAAGTCTAAAATTTAAATGAAATTTAAAATTGATTAAGTGCAGGAAGCAATTACTAATGATGGTGTTGAATAAATTGCTTTAAGCTTCAATAGATTCCCACGATATAGTACAACCATATCACCCCAACAACGGAAGGAGCAGGGAAGTCAGGTGAATTTTAAATTATATTTTTGAAATTCAAAATTCAAATTTACTGTATCCATGATCAGAAAATCTTTTCTGTTTTTTTTTATTATTAATGCTCGAGGTTTTGAAGCTGACACACATCCCCTGGGCTGTTTTCGGAAATATTGGGCCCTATCTGTAATTTTTCATAAAATAATATTTTATGTTATTACGTGATGATAAAATGCCTTCCTCATAAAATGAAAATAAAATATTTTAAAAAGTCGTATCCTGTCGTGGTTCCATAAAATTATTTTATGGATTCTTTTATGAACACGTAACATAAAATATTTAGTACATTCCACTTTGGTTTCTATTACTTTATGAACAGCTGGTCAATTGACATTTGCGTGGTACTATATCAAATCACCCACTAAATAATCATTTATGAAAGCAGTTGCAAGAGCTATTAATCTTGAGATACTTGGCTGTAAAAGTGCTAAAATATGACAAACCCTGAGTGGAGTTTGATACGAACCATGCCGGTAGAAATGCAAAGCAGCAGAAAGACATCCATTCCTAACTCAAAGTAAACGGAATGGATGTCTTTCCGGTATGAGGCTCTAGTTACTCGAAAGTATTTGAATTTGTTTTCTTACAACGAAACATTTTGGGTATAAATTAGAATTATTTATAAGTTTACAAATCTCAATATAAAAGTTTATTAATTATCTAGCCGAAAGAACTTTGGAAGCATAAAGTTGGGCAACTCACATGGATCGTAGGAATGGCCAAGATATCGTAGATTTCGTATCCTATGATCTATTATGCATAAAATTAAAACCTAAGACAAATATAATCAACTTTTTATATTTTACCATACCAAGTGCGAATTTTCACAATTTCTGACAAAATTGTAATTCTTTTTGTATGGCGGTGGACATTTTAGTTTTTAATTAAAACTAATTAATTTCACGCAACAAATGTTAATTGACACATGTCATTTTCATGAAATATGTGAAAATACCTTTAAAATGCTTAGGATCTTTTATGTTATGCTCACTGACATGTATATAAATGGACTGCTCGTTAAACCAAAAATGCATGAAAGCAAATGGCACCACTTTCATATTCTTGTCTCTTTCTGTGAGAGCATACTTTCCCACTGAACTGTAACGATTGGGAACGAGAAATTGCTTGATGTTCAGCGGTATTTCTCACCCAAAACAGCCTTGTAAAAAACACTTCCTTCGGCTTATAATTAAAATTTAACAAAACAAATCCCAAAATGCTTTTGTGGTAAATTCGATAAATCCCACTGACATGCATATACGTAAATTCCCAAATAATTTAAATAAAACGCCAGTTTACGACAGTTGGTAGCATTGACAGTGAGAGCACACTTTCTGAAATCAAAATTGGTGCCACATGAAACAGGAGATCAGTCAGTCCATTTATATATATGTCAGTGGTTATGCTCCATAACAGGAAATATTGTATGTTACGATCACTGACATATAATAAGAATGGACTGAGCCATCCTATCTAATTCCTATAGTCAAAAATTGCACAAATTTTGGCTAAAATCTATTTGTCTCTTTCAAGATCAAAATGTACACTGAACTGTAACCAATTTTGGAAACAGTATGGCTGTATTAATTGGAATGCATCGGAATTGACATAAAAATGCATACAAATATATTATTTATATACGTCTATCTCTTACAAGCTCATGCATATTTGACATCAAATCTGCAGAGGAACACATTTTTCAGTAATATTAAAAATTAATTTTTGTGTTAATTAAAACGAATTTAACTTCCTAAAAAATTTTCATTTAATGCTTAATACTATTTTACAACATCTTTAGTGTTTCCAATCGACAAATAATAACTAATTATAAATCGGTGTGCAATTGTACGAAATAATGGGTTTTCACAGCCTGCTCAATATTTGTGCCATTTTTGAAGCAAGAACGCTCAGTCCATTCTTATTACATGTCAGTGGTTACGATGCATAAAGTAAAATAAAATTCCTGGTACAGAATAGGATTTTAGGGAATTATTTTATTTTAAGGCATAAAATAACAACAAATGATAAAATTTTACCAACAGAATAGGTAGGGCACATTATTGATATCTCCGGAAACTGTCAAATACACACCAGAGATTTCACCAACTTGGGTCCAGTGACCCTGGCACTGAGTTGGAAGATGCCCTGCAAACATTTTAGCGAAGAACTCGCTTTCTCGAAATAATATCGAATTAAGCAATAAATGAGAATTTCAAATTTCCCCCGAGATTCCTAATGAGAGGAAAATAAAAAGCTCAGCATGACGATTAAGCTTTTTACGCGAAATTTCTCTATTTCTCTGATTTCAGCATGCGTCTATCCTTCGAACTTACTGCGAGACTCCTTCGTTTCTCTGAAAAGGATTTAAATGACCCATCACGTGCTGATATGCTCAAAACATATATAATAGATCTGTTTAATGGCATATGCAGGTATGTCTAGTATTTAGTGATATAAGCTGTGTTCTTTTGTGTACCTTGTTCTAGAACTCCCATATACAGGAAAGAACAAAATTGTTCTGTCGATTAAAGCGAACTATTTGTACTGTTCGCTTCATTTATAAATCTTCTATGAAAATGTATGAGGCGTTCATTTGTGTATCTTTTGTTCTGCCCTGTTCTGCGGACACAAATACACAGCTATAATTAAAGGTGCAATGAAGTGACTAAGACAGTAATGTCTATGGACATTATTTCCCACTTGAAATTACTATTAGCCGGTTTCACAGTCCAGGCTTAAGCCAGAGCTTAGCTAAGCCACGGGTGTGGCTTAAGTCCAGAACTTAAGCCTACTCGGTTTCATAGTACTCGGTAAGTTGTCAGCACTGCTGTTATTGTGAATTTTTATAAAGGAAAATTGCCATTGTGGACTAAAAACCAAGCGAAAGAAGAAATTTTTATTTACCAGTTTATTGTGGTTTTTATGTGGAAGGATATCAAACCCAAAAACCATTGTTGCAGAATGTTTCGACAACGTAAACCATCATAGCCGAATGTGTCTGCAGTCGGAACCGAATATAATGCCTAATCTACAATGCATGGTTAAACCACGTCGTCAAAACTATATGGATTTTTGTGTTTGCTTCCCACTCTTGCATTTGAAAATTCATACTTGCAAAAATATTTCTTCCCTTTCATTCATTTGACGACATTAGCACGAGCTAATGTATAGTAGTTAATCAGCAAAAACGATGTATTAATATCTCAGGTGCATTCAGCATAATTTAGAGCTATGTAGGGGAATTTAGTGCAAAGCAGCTGTAAACTGGAGCTGGCACTTTCAGTATTAAAAACAAAGTTTTATATTTGTTGTCTTGTCAGACTGCACTCTACATAACTTTTTAGTTTGCTATAATCTTATAGTATAACTTATTGAGACCAAATACTTCCTTCGAGGTAATTCTGGAATGAGATCGAGAAAGCAATTACATTTATGATAATTGACAGGTCAACAGCTGTTTAATTTGGCAGCTTACCACTACTTACATATTTCGTGTATATATATGCATTCTTCAGCAAACGATATCGTTTTGACGACGTGGTTTTACCATGCATTGTATATTAGGCATAAAAATCAACGTCATCCAATTTCTCGCAATGTTGCCGGTGCTTTCTCGTTGCTTATATTCTCTGCATCAGATAAATAACCCATTTTTGTCTTGAACTGTTTGGTTTCTTCCTAAAACGTCAAATGGAATGCTGACACTAGCTGCCAGACAGTACTCAAAACTGCTAACTAACTGATAACTATTTTTCGCTTGGAAAATTTCAATTTAGTTTTAAAGTATAACTTTAATAACAGAAATTACAATATTTAGGCAAAATATATGTATATTTCGCAATAATTGCACAGCAACATCTGACGCTTAAGCCTTCGAGATGACGGGCTTAAGTTAAGCTTGCCTTAAGCCAGTGATATCACTTAAGCCTTGACTGTAAAACCGAAATATTTATTAAGCCTTGGCTTAAGCCATCGTTGTGGCTTAAGCCTTGACTGTGAAACCGGCCATAAGTGTCTATTTCCATGGCTCTAATTAAGTGTTCATAAAAACTCACTTCGCGAGAATCGCTTTCGACATGAGAATAGCTTGTTTCTCTTGATATATAAGAAATATATAACACCACTAACACAAACACATTTTGCGCATTTAACTTCGTTTTAACATCAATTTTAGTTCGTTTTAGGATCTAAAGCATAAGTCGATAATCATATTCCCTTTACTACGCTGGTAGTCTGTTCTCCGTTTGAGATATCGAGTTCGTTCTCGAAGTTCACAGACTACGATTTGCTGGCAAATCGTTTTCGAATCATGATGTTTGCAGGACGCTTTGAACAGACCACCTCATGCACACATCTTTCAGAACACTAACAACACGTGTGTTCTTCGCGACGTGCTTCTGTGTATAAGACCTCCGGAGTATATAGAATAAAACAGATGGCGAACATACCTCGGGCTGAATATGGGCGTGATGACAATGATAACTTGTAGAGTAGTCTACAGTCATCCATAATGTGGCATTATTGCATAACCGTCTTATGCATCTTAATCAGTTGTCACATATCGAGCGAGTTTACGAGGATCTGCATGGTTTGTGCTAGTGAAAGCACTCTGTTTCACAGGCTCTTCACTTTCCCGGCTTTGCAAAATCTAATGGAATTCGTGCACGATATGTGTCACTTGATCCACCCCAATTTTGACATCGTTTTGGAGACCAAGAGTTTTGTAGTCAGGTGAATTGTTTGATTGGCGCTGCCCAAATTTGCAATTCATTTGTACGACATGAGAATCGAAGATGGTAATCAGAATACTGGCCGACAACACCATGCAGAAGCACTTAAAAGGCACTTCGTTGCCAGATTGAAGAGACGTTCACATCTTCAATATCTGGCAACAAATGCAGACACATTCAACTGCGCATGGCAACCACTGTCGTCGGTGCAGTATGGAGCTCTTATCTCTCGCTGGTGATAACAGGCCACAACAATTGCAACAGTAGTCCACGTGACTTCTCTCCGCTTTGGAACCGTTGCCTGTGCTCTGAGAGGGACAAGCACTCCATTAGAGATTTTCAGCTGCAGGGATGATACAAAATTTTTTCATTCGTTCGATTTCTTATTTTTAATTCGGTTTCGGTATCGGTGCAAACTAAAAAATTTTATATTGAAAATTCGTTCCTTTAGACAAATTTTTTTTATTAGATCATTTTGAAAATGTTGAAGCTCTTGGAGTACACTTACCCAATTGTCGAAATTGGGACTGCTTTTCAATTTTTTGTCTATCCTTTAGATTTTTTCAAAAATTCCAGTGCCCGCTTTTAGTCTCTTTTCAGAATTTTGTGTCATGTTTGGCAATTACCTGTCATTTTTGCTGTCTATTGGTTGTTTTAATTATTTTTAATTGTCCCTATTCGCTGTTTATAACTTTTAGTTTAGCTAATGTCTTTTTTTACGATTTTTGAGCCTTTTTCCATTTATTTAAAGTCATGTATGAATCAATTAATAATAGAGCCTATTTCAACTTCTATAAACAATGCAAGCGAAAATAGTTCCACCATTAAAAAGAGTTGACAAATTTAAGCAAGAAGTATTTTTTTATTCGAAATTTGAAATATTTTTTTTTATTCGAAATTCGAAACAAATTATATTGAATAAATAATTTTTTTATTCGAATAATGTCGACTCTGGCGGATACACACATATTCGCGATTTTAGTCTAGAATAAATCTAGTAAAAATCAAATTCTAGAAAACAAACTCATCTTCTCTACGATGAGAAAGGTTACCGACTCTGAATTTTTCTAAATCACATTATTCAATAAGATTTTTCATCTGCAGGCAACCGATTACTATTTTGAAATATTGATAATTTATGTTTATTTTGGTTTTGACATCCAAAAGATAGGATGAATCGTGGATAGCACATGTTTTATGTGTTACCTATGTCAAGTCTGTGCTGGATGATGGGGGATTGTTACTTTCATAAAAATCCAATTAATACAAGAACTGAAGGCTATCGACTGTGCCGTACGTCATATATTCGTTATGTTTTGGAAGGTACCTAGCCCCAATTTAAATAAAAAAATAAATATCATTTTGAGCAACGAGATACAATTCTAAAGTAAACAAAAAAAGAACTATCGCATTTGGGGCTCCGAAAATCTAAAGGCGCGTCCACACATAACAAACATGTATCAAACATTTGTCAAGCATTTATGGAATGTTTGATGGGTGTGGGCACACATTTTATAGTTTGGAATTTTTAAAAATGCTCCATTTTAATCCAAATGAAATGGAAAACATTAGATGTTTGTTAAAGTTTGTACAGGACTTTCAGCTGTACTCAACTGTACCAACTGTACTCAACTATACTCAACTCTACTCAACTCTACTCAACTGTACTCAACCGTACTCAACTGTACTCATCTCTACTCAAACCTACTTAACTCTTCTCAACTGTACTCAACTGTACTCAGTGAAAGTTCATTTTCGAATTTTTTAATAATAAAATCTTATTCACGAATGAGAAATGCGACAAAATAAATATAATAAAATTAATAGAATTATTATATTCTTGCAAAATTTCGAAAAGCCAAAAAATCGACAATTTATAATTCAATAATTCACGACCACTTGCACTGTAATCTTACAGTAATCTTACAGTGCAAGTGGTCGTGAATTATTGAATTATAAATTGTCGATTTTTCGGCTTTTCGAAATTTTTCAAGAATATAATAATTCTATTAATTTTATATTTTATTATTTTATGTAATCTTACAGTGCAAGTGGTCGTGAATTATTGAATTATAAATTGTCGATTTTTCGGCTTTTCGAAATTTTGCAAGAATATAATAATTCTATTAATTTTATTATATTTATTTTGTCGCATTTCTCATTCGTGAATAAAAATTTTCTGTTCCATCATATCTTTTTCGAAAATTACGGCAAGTTGCGAAAGTTGCTACAAGTACGACGAAAGATGCTGCAATGCACTTTATTTCGCTCAGAGAATACAAGATTAAAACTGAACATTTAGAAAATATTTTTCACACAAATATCCTATCAGATGTTTGACATATATTTTCGTCAACTAGCCTATAAATTGTTTGTCAAATGTTTGACAAATAATTTTTTGCCAATGTGTGTGTTATGTGTGGATGTGTGGCGTCCTGAACGCACGACAAACCACGGGTGAATCGGGCAATATTTGTTTAGTAGTTCCTGGATAGTAATACTTGCTGGTTGTAAAAAGTACTAAATAAGTAGGCGATAATTTGTACAAAATAAAAACAAAAAAATAGGTATGACAGTCTCACGTCGAATTTATACGGAATTAGTTCCTTATACAAAAAGCAAAGATTTAGGATTTTTATTATAACGTTTGGATAATTTTACTTGGCCGACAATAAAATAAAAGGAAATAAACATTAGATACCAAGGAATTAAATAATAACCTTCTATTATTCTTTGTATAGTTATTGGGAATGTGCAGCTGGACTCGCTCAGACAGCAGTCCATTTCCTATTCATTATTTTCTTTTTAGTTACGCCACGAATCAGTTCACCAAGAAGCATTGTTGAACTCTTAAGTACTACTCGACACGTGACGACAAGTTACTACCGACTGAAAGGAGCCGATCCGCCGAGGTATTAATCTCAAGGTGCTCGCTGACACTCTTGTCAATTACGAGGTACTCACCGAAGGAAAGTCTTCAGTTCACTCGTTAAGATCCATGAACTATATAAAACTCGCTAAGGTCCTGAAAGGCGATACTACATCATCTATCTCTTCACTCTATTCCCAAGAACAGGCTGACGAATAGTATCAATACGGACCGTCATATATGTATGGGCCAGCTTGACATTGGGTCAACTGGTCAATTTTCTTTCTTCAGGTACCCCTAATCCGAAGACATCTTTTCTCCTGAAAATCAGCGCAGTTATGTCAAAGACGCCACTACACATCTCCGAAGAGACTTTTACACCGTCTCTGAGGAGGCTTCTGGAACATACAGGATTGCATTCAGCGCAAGCAAATAGCGGGTGTCTTGTTTCAAGTGACTACACATTCGCTAAAGATACACCTTAAGAATGATTGTTATGTAACATTTTTTTGGAAAACGAAACCGATATAACTGTTAGAGTGATTGGTTTGAGCAACTGTACGATGCTGACCGCAACTTTTTTTTGTCCGAATTACATGCTTCGATGCTTTCGAATGCCTGAATAATGTTTATTTCCAATAGAATAATAGCGCTGCTGCTTGAATAGTTCCCTGGATTCGAAACTAATTTATCTACGTGTTGACATCAATCGGGAGTCCAGATCTTTGCAACTTAATATCGCTAGACCTTTTTTTCTTTGCAGCTATGTGAAGAAAAAGGTGTGGAAAAGTTTTGCACAAGCAATTCAAACCTTCAACAGCAATATTCGATTTTTATTCACGAAATCGAGTCGAAATTATGCCAAAATATAATGGAAATTCTATTCAAATTTGCTCCAAATCTAATCGTAGAGGAGTCTGTACTTTATATATTGAAATGCAAACATCACCACTTAAAAAATATTTTAAATGAAAGCTCTTAATGGAAAGCCATTATATAACACAATGGCTATGGCTACCAAGAGAAAGCTATCCACCTGTTCGGTAATGGAACCATACATTATCCTGCTTTAGTCGTAAAATATTAAATTATTCTACATTGTTTATCTATATACATTTTATAAAGGTAGATCTGAAAAGAGATTCATTAAATCGCTGAATGTGGAGAGGGCTATACTTTCAGATAACTAAGTACAAAATTTCCAAAATGTGAGGAGAAAAAAAAAGTATATAAAAGTGATTTTAGGTTAGACCACAAATCAGGGAATTACACGATGATAAAATTGTTTTTTTTTAAATAACTTTTATCCACTCACTAACCCTTGACTAAATAACTATGTACGTGAGAGTGACGTTCGTGACGGAAGTATTGAAATTTGGGGAAGAGTTATAGGGTAGTAAACGTGGATGGATTTACATGGCGTTTTTTGATTTAGAATGATTGAATGGAGAGCTTTTCCGGTGGGGTAAAAAAATTTACGTTTTCGGGGGTTCGCAAGAGAACATATGTGCGAATTAATATGCATAGTATGTCAGATAGATTATGTACCGTTATATGAGTTATTGGCGATGCAATGAGTAGATTTAGATCTTTAAACGGATTAAAAATAGAAACTATAATTCCAGTACAATTAACAGGCAAAAAAACCATGATGCAATACTGAGGCTCTTGAAGAAATGAAGCGTGAGAGAAAATTACGTCCTGCACTTTAAAATTGATTAATTTAAAAATTTCTTAATTAATTATAGTTATAATTTAAAAGCAGAAAATAAAATACTGTTACGTGTATAAGAAAAGACTAGCGACATCTGTTAGAAATGGATACTTCGCGTGAAATGCACAGTAAAAAATATCTTGGAAATCTCTATTCTCAAAGAAGTAAAATTTTACCTACAACAAAAGTAAATGTACAAACGTTCTTAATTATACAAATTCTTGTGTGTAATTTTCATAAATGTGTAATTTCACCCATTTAATTGCTACAATTCAAAGGAAGGCGTAAAAACACAAACAATTTCTGAAAATTTAAAGTCGATGCAGCAAAATTGCTATTCCAATCATAAATTTGCGCCGGTATAAGTAAAATTGTACAAGATTTCTGTAAAATCGCTTATTTATGCAGTAAAATCAAAACAGGCTTGCTCTTGAAAGTCATTTCTGGTACGGACGTGGAAAGTGTTAGTTGATTAGCTTAGTGGTTCCAAATAGTTTCAGCTTATTCCTAGTTTCATGTTATTCCTAGTTTCAGGTTATTTTCGCGCCATAAATTTTGAATAAATTAAAATATGCATATCCATCTCATCATCAGCATAAGTGCCGTAAAAACATTAATCAACAAACACATTTTTATTACTTTTCGCTCCATATTAACTTTGCCCTATAAATAGAATGGGGAAACTTGCAAATGACTTGTCCAGTTCAGAAATTTTTTGTGACTTTCATGTGATGCTTTTATAAATCTTTTGGTGAATTTATAAATTTGCTCATTACTAGATACGCACAGCATAAAATTAATAAATTAGGTGTAAGAGAGTTCAGCTTTATTTAGGAATTCTACATACAAATATGTATATGAATTACGTCTGCATGTAATTTTACGTTCAACTATTTACGCCTATTACAACTTTTGCGTAATTTTACAATCGTGTAATAAAATATTTCCTCTAAAATGTGTAAATTTCAATCAGGTGTTTACATATATTTTGAGCTAGTAAAATTACTACAGTTAGAGTAGGCAACCTATTGACTACTCTATGAGTAGTAAAAATTGTTTAATAATTAAGTACGCGGACATAAACAACTTTAGGTTCGAAGAATCAATGTTTCTAGAACTGAATCTTCGGAAACAATTTGTACAATATAAATTTCGCAACGAAGTATGGTACGAGGCAGCCTACATAACTCCCATCAGGGAGTATCTGTTCGATCTAGAGAAAAAACAAATCTGCCAGTATAGGAATCTTCCAGTTCTTAACTTCCTAAAATTCCCTAAACATATCCAATCATCATACTCCCTTCCAATCCCTCACAAACTAAATAACAAACTTTTGCAAGAAATTCATTTATTACAGCTGATATGGCGCAGCAGCTGCAGGAAGAAGAACCAACAACATCACGTGAAGTGAACCCAAACCAAGGATCTAAAAGAAGAAAAGAGTAGATATCGAATCAAACTGAGGGCCAAAGATTAGACCCAATGCCCTAAATAAGACAATCCGTATGATACAAAAATGCATCAATTAAATTCAAGTAGAAAAACAGTAAAGAAATTTAAAGGCGCAAACGCAGGAGCGAGTCTTTTCTCAAACAGTAAAGTGAACGCAGTAAACTATTTGGATTGCGTTAATTTGAAGTACAGTACTAGCGATAATGAAAATAGAGTTGATTGGTGATTGGTTGTGAATTTTATAAAAGTAAATAGTGTGTAATAAAAAGAGCTTGTGAGTTTGTGTTTTGAATAGCGAACTAAGGCCACGCTCGTAACAATATATGTATTAAAAAAAACTTCTATATTTATAAATAAAATGCACTATAAAACAACATATAATTCTTTTTTTCTCAGTAATGTACTCAAGAAAAGTTTCATTAAGTAAGAAAATTATATTATCTCGGTTGACTTTAAATGTTTGAACTCTTATCAATGAATTATGTAAGTATACAGTTTTTGAAGTGCATTAATAAAATTTTGGGCATAAGTTGCAGTAAGACAATTGTGATTATAGTTATGAATGCCCAAAATTTTATTACTGCACTTGAGAAGCTGTAAATTTATACAATTCATTGATAAGAGTTCAAACATTTAAAGTCGAACGAGATAATATAATTTTCTTACTTTGTAATGAACCTTTTCTTGAGTAAATCACTGAGAAAGAAAAACATTATTTTTTGCTTTTTAGTGCATTTTATTTATAAAATTTTTTTTTAATATATTTAGCTTTCTTTTACTTTTTTTTTTTACTAAAACTACAAAAACTGCCTAGACTCTTTCATAAATAGTAAGTTTACTAAATTTCTTAGACAATCACACATGACAAGCATGAGAATTTGAATATAAAAAAAAACATTGAGAGCATGTTAAAGAATTTGAGCGTTCTGAGTTGTCAGTAAATGTCTACATGACTCACATTTAGATTCATTTGAAAAAAAAAGATTTAAAGTTACGTTCAATATGAACAATGCTTCCATCAAGACATCTCAGGAATAGAAAAAAACGCGGTGACAAGGGGAAATGGAGTCCAGCTTATACAGGGTGTCCCGTATGTGGTGTTACACCCGAAGCCTATGTATAGATCAGACTTAGACAGAAGAAAAAGGGTGGTAAGGAGGGGGTCCGCAATGGTTTCCGAGATAGGGGAACTTAAAAGATATTTGGGTATGATTTTATAGAGATCACCCTGTAACTTCTGAACGTTACACCATATGAAAATTTGATAGATTGGCGATAGCTGGGCCTTTCCAATCTATAAATTTTTTTCTCATACTGTTCTTCGTTCTGAAGTTTTGACTCAACAAAGTTAAAATTTCAGAATTTTAACTCGTTTTTTTTTATATCACTATTATTAAAAAACACGTAATCATTACCAATTTTTAATATTGGATTTAAGAAGCTTAAAAGCTTCCCTTTAAAATGACATATCACACTGTGTACCCAAAATAGATCCCCCTTTCTGCGTTTTTTACACTTTTTCTGAAACATATCCAGCAAAAAACTTCAATAAATGCCAGAAAGTAGGCAATTATATTTTGGGAATAAGCTTTTTAAGGCCCTTCCCTAACGGATCAGTACGACAACGGTACAACATTGAGTCGGTAAACGTAGCAAGTCGAGTCGTGTATTTTAATCAGTACCTATTAATTTTCCTTGAACCAAGGATTTACGAGTGCCCGGTTCTTATCCTAGTACCCGGGTTTCACGGGTAAGAGTCGAGTAACCCGGGTGCCCGATTCTTTGGAATCGGGTTGCTAGGAATCGATTTTTTGAAATCGGGTAGGAATCGATTCCTTGGAATCGGGTATTGAAAAAAATTAATTTTCTTAATTAATATGGAAATTCTCTTATTCATTTAGCCATGCACGAATTCAATAATGTAGCGGAGTACTACAAAATTAAGAATAGATTATATACGGATAACCCGGAATCGGGTACCCGGGTACCCGAGTACCGGGGTATTCGATTCCAGTTTAGTACCTACACATGGGTCTGCACTGCGCAGTTGAGATGCAGCATAGCGACATCTCTTTTCAGTCGATAAGCGGCATTTACCGAGAGTGAATTTCGTCGTGAAATTAACAAATTGTCTGCTGATTTAGTCCATAGCATGTCTGACCATGAGCGAGCTCCATGCGGTACGACACCGACTGGATATATGTCGTATCGTATCGACCCGTGAGGGAAGGGTCTAAGCCATTTTCGCTGAATATGTTCAAGATAAAATTCCAAAAACCAAATTTTAAATCTTCATCATACGGTGTAACGTTCACAAGTTCCAGAATTATCTAAAAAACATATCCAAATATCGTTAAGACCCGTTATCTCGGAAACCGTTGAGATTGCCCTTCATTCAATCATACAATTTTTTTGCTTGTCTAAGGCCCTTCTCTGTCGGGTCGGTGTCAATGTCGTACCGCATAGAGCTACTTCACGGTCATACATGCTATGGACTAAAACAGCACATTTTGTTAATTTCACGACAAAATTCACTAGTCAACTCGGTAAATGCCACGGCTGACAAGACATGCCGCAATGCCTTATACCGAAAATATGTTGCATCTCAACCGCGCAGTGTAGATCCATGTGGAGGTACTGATTAAAATACAGTGGCGATAATGGTTCGGCATGCTGCACGTTTACCAAGTCAATGCTGTACCGACCCGTCAGGGAAGCATGATCTATCCTAGGCCTTCTAAATTATAAACAAAAAACATTTAAGGTGGCCGCAATTTGTCAATATAAAAAATAAAAAATTTGAATAGTACTCTATTAAAATCAGTTGTTTTTGTGCATTTCAAATAATATTGAAAAACAATGTGTTATTGGTTTTTCATTATTTCCTCTTGATCCTCCAAATCATGTGAACCATTCATTATAGACCCTTCCACCCATACTTCAATAAATTGTTTTCAACAACCCTATTGACCTAATCTTCATCATCATCACCATCGTATTGCCCAGTTAAACTCCGTAATTAAATGCAGGCAAAAGGTAAAAAAAAATACAAAAAACACTTTGTGTGCTTCCGTAAACCACTTTCAAATCACAGTTCATTGCTCTTAAAAAAGTCTAACTTTGAAAAAAACTATTTTGTTTTTTTAACTAGATTCGAATACTCTACCGGCGGCATAGGCACAAAAAAATGTACAAACAAAATTGTTTTGCACAATTGAATACATACAATATGTTTGTATACCTGAGGCTATTTAAACAGCCCATATAGAGAATTGCAGTATTTCCGCTATAAATCCTATTTAAAAAAAAAAGTTTTACAAAAAAAAACGAAACCAATTTTCACAATTGCCCTTTTATTCTGATTGTACTTTTGTGCAGTTTTATTTAAATTTCATCATAAAATTTTAGATGCAAAAAAAAACATAAATAAAAAGATTATAATTGGAAGGCTGCCAAATTGGCATCTTATTTCATTTGATGCTATACAAAATTTGTATGCAAATACTTATTTCAGTTATAGATAGGTATATGTATGTACATAAAGATTAGCAAAGAGCTACAAATTCTTGTCGACTGTATATCGATCCTTTTAAAGCAGACTACAGACTAAAGAAAATTATTTCTATAATATATCCTTTAAAACCACAAATATACAATTTAGTTTAGAGGAGATACATAATTGCTGTAAAGACCGCCCCCCCTGGTACAACCAAAAACAAAACTAGACTTAAGAAGTGCAACAACCTGTACGGCATACCTACTACTACTATTACTACTACTACTACTAAAGAAAACAACAAAAACAAAAGAGCATAATTGAAATTGCATTAAACAAAAAGCCTTACAATTACACAATAGTTGCGATTCAATTATAGCACAAAATCTGTAATCCTTTTATTGATTTTTTTTATAAAGCTGTTTTATAGTCCACCTCTTCATATACTTAATACCATTTCCAAAAGTAAAGGAAGTAAATGTACAGCGACATATTCTACTGCAATCACACACTATGTATATACTCGACGTAGATTCATATGTTTATATACATATATATATATACCTATGAAGTTTCATCATAGCACACACCAACTATATTGATTTTTGTGCACTCTGTGAAAATGCACATCAGTAGCTATATAATACTCTGCTGGTAGAAATTTTATTCTACTAGAGCCTCATTCCTTTAAAAAAAACCATACACTTCCACCCACCCTCCCTCCATCTGCTGTGTTGACTGAAATACATTCAAACAAAAGCTACAGCTCTAGGCAATATCAACATTTAGAATGAGCGACGGACGACAGGATGAGGAAGTAAATGACATCCTAGAAAAGTTCACAGTTTTGAAATCTATGCCCTAAATTACTATGATGCTCTAGCACTTTACTAAAATGATGAAAACTTAATGAAGTTCATTTAGATTTTAGATGCGGTATGCGGTAGGTATATGCCATTACCGCGTGTCATACATCCGGTTAAGCATTTATAACTTTGCTTTCCTCACATTTGATATTTTATATATGTACCTCTGTATGTCCGAATAGATGTAGGTATGTATGTAGGTAGGTAGGTATAGATAACCGAAAGAGCTTAGTTAGTAGAACGAATGAACTCAACAAGTGTTTATACCACAGAAATGTATCTAGTAAATTTAAAGACCACCTTCATTAACTTCCATCCCCCACCATATGTACCTACATGGATGTAAACGAAATTATCAGTCTTCCGGAATCTAGCTAAGCACTCTATTTCTATAAAAAAGAAAAGAAAAAAAAAGACTTTTACTTTCATTCAGTATAAAGGTACTACACACTAGCGAATATATTACTTTTTTAATATGAACGTATACATTTTCAAACACTTGCTTTTTATTTATATATTTTTACACTATCTACTATACTACTTTCTACTAAAACCTAGTCTAGTCTAGCCTAGCCTAGCCTAATCTAGATTAGACCATAAATTTGTTATAAATTAATACAGAAGAAATCTCTTTGGTTTCAAGTAAAACTTAGTACATAAAACTTTTTTTTTTATCACACACAAGGAACAACAATAATTTTATTATTATATTATAATGAAAACAAAACTACAGCGCCACAAAATATATTCCGTCCGGCCACAACTGTGTGGTAAAATTTTTATATGAAACGTATGTGATACCGTAACAACCGCCGAATTATTTGTGACTAACTTTGCCTCCTGGACTGGAGAGCTTCATAGCATAGCTCGCGACAACTCCTTGTTATAGGAAGGCACCACAACACCGCATGTATCCATCCAAATCCAAACTATGAAACGTTCGACGCGCCGAAATGAACGAAGTATCGTCTGCTTTCTCTATTTATCTACCTCGTTCTTTCTCTCGTTAATATCCCAAACCCCCACCCCCCTCCCACTCTACTTCTCTTTATTTAATGTCTGTTTGTATAGTATGAGTTGAATAGAAAATCATTGTGCTTTAGTTATATGGGGACTTATAGGGAGCATGTAATATAACATAAAAATGTTTCTCAAATCCTGTAGCATATCCTTCTTCTATGTAAGTATAACTAACTACTACTATTATAAAAGAATATGGGTAATATTCTTAAGGCGATAAAGGATAATACTAGAAAATAGCAGGATAGTGTCATGTTATGTGTGTAAAGGAAATAAAGCAGCAGCAGCAACAACAACAACAACAACAACAACAACAACAACAACTGCCATCAACATAGACGTAACATGCTTTTTGAAATGACCTTTATTGAAAAAAAAATAGTCGTATTGACAGTTTTGATTTCAAATATACTAGAGTAGCACAGTACGACGTCTATAATGCATTTATGATCGGTTTATAAGATTTCAAATTGATTTTCTACTTTTTAATGGGATTTTCAAAATTCTGGCTAGAAATAAATTATAATTTATACCTACATAGTTTCAATTTAAAGGCATACAGTTATTTATTGAAGAAGTAATATCTACGTACCTATTCCCAAAAAAATAAAATAAAAACCTTTTTTAAAATAATGCATTTTAGAAGGAAGCCAATTTCTGCGACTGCGCTCGACTATATCTTATATTAGAGAATTTCTAATTTCTGAATATTACTTGGTCACTATACATCCAATTGCAGGACATTTATAAGCAAAAATATTCGGACGAGAATACTAAGGAAAAAGTGAATGGGAGAAGTAAAAAGTGGATGGGAGGGGGAGACATTACATTGTTTGAAAAGAGTATATAGAAAACCATGGAATAAAAGAAAAAGATAACTTTAATATCCTTACCCTGGAAAGTTAAGAAAAATTTATTCTTTTAGTATATAAAATTAGTTACTTCCTCTCCACTTCAGGATTATATGATACGATGATGAGAATTATAAAAATGAAGATTCTCGACACATAAAGCCTCTTATAACCAACTGTCATTAATTTATTGAAAATTAGGTAGGTAGGTAGGTAGGTAGATAACGAAAGAAAATTGGAGGATTACGTAAAATTTATTATACTCCGTCATTGTTATACGTTTTTTTATAGAATTTCTAATTAGTATAGTATCTACTTCAATTTTCCACACGGAGATAGATATATAGATAGGATACATACTTTAATGTCGCAACTGTTGCTGAATAAGCGTATAAATCTACAGTTACAACAAGTATAAGAAGGATGTTCTCCACATATAAAAAAAAAACAAAATTAATTGTTGCTATTTTTATTGATAAATTTAAAGAGGAAGATATTGATGTAGGATTAAAAAAAGACATCTAGGTAAGACTACGGTCTACAGGGTGTCCAATATGTGATGTTACATCCGAAGGCCATTCTTAGACAAGCAAAAAATTGTATAGTGGGGGGGGGGGGGATCCTAACGGTTTCCGAGTAAACGGTACTCCATGATAATTGGGTATGTTTTTATAAATCCCCCTGTAACTTCTGAACGTTACTCGCTATGATGATAATTTAAAATTTGTTAGATTGATACTCGTTGGACGACCTTTCCAATGTCTATAAATATTTCCCCTCCTCTTCTCCATTTTGAAGCTATGGCTCAACAAATTTAAAATTTCGAAATTTTAACTCGGTTTTTATTGTTTATACCCTAGATGAAATCTATAGGGGTATACTAAGTTTGTCATTCCGTTTGTATCACCTCGAAATAATGATGGTAGAGGAAAATGGATTGGACACCCACGCATAATATTAAAAGTTATTTTGATTTTTGCATGTTCGTCCGTCCGTCCGTCTGTCCGCCTGTCCGTCCGTCTGTCTGTGTGCACGAGAACTCGAGAGCACGATCACTTAGAAAGCTGAAATTTTGTACACGGACCTTAAAAAATAAAAGTAAAATTTAGTTCGAAAACAAGACAAATCGGGCAACTCCTTCGTGGGGTTGCCATACAAAACTTCCGTTTTCCACTATATATTTGGACACTGCCTGAGAACGCATCGATATAGAGAGCTGAAATTTGGTACATGCCCTGGTAGACATATCATGATGAGCTTATCAATGAGCTCCTCATCAGCAATCAGATGAACGTACTGATGAAATTTATTCGCGTTTTAATCAAAACCGGAAAAAAACTCATTTATTTACTTATTCACAGATAGTGTGCATGAGAATTGCATCTCTTTCATTTATTTAGAAATGTATGCTGTGCTCGTCTTTTGTGCATTTTACAATATTAGATAAGCACTTCGATGAGTACATAATGAGTGTCACGATGAGCTTATTAATGAGCATGTCAATGAGGGTCTCGATGAGCTTATTAATGAGCATGTCAATAAGTGTCGCGATGAGTTTATTGATGAGGATAGCAATGACTGTCACGATGAGCTTATTAATGAGCATGTCAATGAGTTTCATGATGAGTTCATAAATCAGAATCTGTTTTACGATTGATTTCATATATTTTGCCGAATTCAGACTCCGTTTGCAAATCAAACTCTGAGACGCTGGAGCGTAAGGATTTTGGCATAACGTCTTGTTCAGCATATGACCGATAGACTTTTTGGGGAAAACAAATACAAGCAAATAAAATTTCAAAAATGGACTAAATCGGGCAACTCCTTCTTGGTGTTGTCATATAAAAATTTAGGTTTTTTACGTATACTGTGAAAACGATCAGTCCAACGAGTCTCAATCTAACAAATATTAAATCATCATCGTAGGGTATAAAGTTCAGAAATTACAGGGTGATTTATAAAAACATACCCAAATATCTTGGGAGTCTCGTTATCTCGGAGACAGTTAGGATTTCCACCCACAAACCTTACCATTTTTTGCTTGTCTAAAGGGCGCCATACACGATCCGTTTTGCCGTCGTTTTAAAACCAAAAAAAAGCCCCACACACGTAACAACTTCACCACGCTTTGCCGTCATCTTGTAGTGACAATAATAATAATAATAATTCTCACAATATTTCAGCAAAAACCGGTTTTCACAGAAGCGCGGGAACATTTTATGAGGTAAAACATGAAAACTCGGCCCTTTTCACTTTTATTTACGAAAACGAAATATTTTCCAATCTGTTTCGTTGCATGCAATTTGCGCTTTGACATTTTTTATCTTTATTCATAAAAGTTTTAAAGAGAGTTTGATTTTTTTTTTATTTTTGTTTCTTTCTTTCTTCTTTTTCTTGCCGTGTACATTTTAAATGTCAAACCCTCGGAAACCTCGCCTGCTTCTTAACTTATTATTAAGTTGACTTTGATTATGAACGAGCAAAACCACGTGTGATATACATTTAATACCATAAATACAAACAACACTAAAAAGCTGTAAACACAAATTTCACAACAAATGTAAAACGCTAAAATTAATCAGCACAAATTTATTACAACACCATTCATAATCGAAAATAATTGATGATAATAATGACATACATTTATTTGCAACAAGCAAGCGATTGCACCACTGACCCAAACGATTCATCGTCAAGGGGTTTCACGCGTAAATGCATGTCATCATAATTTTATGCACATTGCTTACTCGCCCAGCGTCAGCATTTAGAATAGTAAGAATAGGGTACCATAGGTTACTAATTATGTATATATAGGCTAAGAACGATCAATAAATGGAATTCATTCAGTTCTCTTGATTTATCGAGAAAGTTACAAACCGTCGTGTATTATTCCACATAGGAGTACTAAGCTGTACAGCTGCTCCTACTATTCATACCCCCATTTTATCTCGGAGTCTGAGCTGTTAATAGCCGCTCCAGTGGAGTCAAAGTCACACGACTGCTCCCAGGTTTTTCTTTAAAAATTATAAAAGATACTACATGGCGACCGTGACATCGTAGAAACTGCGAAATTTGTAACTTTGCGAATCTGCAGACCATAATATCATCATCAAAAGTGCAGCTGGGAATTTTCATAAATAATAGAAACTTATACGGTGACATAGTAACAACCACCAAAAAACTGCGAAGACGACTACATCCACTACCAGTACCAATCAGAAGAAATTTTAGTATGAACGAGATAGATGCCATCTTCAATCACATTTTCAAGACTATTGAAGAAACTAAGAAGATACCAGAGAGGAATATAGAAGGCATAACACTGTATCCAGTAAATAAGAAGCCGACGCCGTACATCCCCAAATCAAGGCTGGACAACGAAAATCCTCCACCATACGAAGCGGGTCCAAAAAGAATCACCATCGAGGAGTATAGAAGCAGAAACACAAGCAGTGTAAAAACTCAGGAGACAAAACCACGAAAAAGAGGAGGCAAGAGACAAAAAATTGCACAGGAACTTCAAAATTACAAGGTACTTGTCGAGTTAGCAGCAACTGAGGAGGAACGGGAAAAATACAACAAACTAATAATATTGACAAAAAAACAACTGAACGTCATCAAAAGGAAGAGATAAGGGTTTAATGATCTAATTTAAAATTTATTTTTTTTTAAAATATAAAGTAGAAGTAGCGTAGTATAAAGGTATAATAATAATTAAATAATTAATATGTAAAAAAAAAAAAAAAAAAAAAAAAAAAAAAAAAAAAAAAAAAAAAAAAAAAAAAAAAAAAAAAATTTTTCTTTTGCTGTTTGCTTGACGTTGTTGGAAATAAGCGAAACATTTTCAGTAATGGGTAAAACGCAATCCAAAACTTCAGATAACAACGGGGAAATTGTTAATAATCTAATTATAGAGGATACAGTTTCGGTCGAGAATAATCAGATAATAATAATTTTATGCATATTGGTTGCAATTAAAATCATTGAATTTGTATACATACTGTACAAAGATCATAGGAGGGGTTTAAGGAAAAGATACCTCAGTACCCCAGCAAAATTAAACATATCAACCGTCTGATAAATGGAAGCACTTATAAAGATTAAGGACGAACTAGAAAATATTCTGGACAATTTTAAGAAAAGTAAAAACCGTCCATATTCTGAGAAAACTCTGCAAGAGAAAGAAAAGTTAACAAATCAACTCTGTGCCAAGGCAAAAGAAAACGCACTTAAACAAGCGGACGTCGAAACAATATTGAAGATAAAAGTTATCTACGAAGAAATTGAAAGTATAGCAAACAAAATCTTAGAAAACATAAATACACAAAAACAAACAAAGATGGGTTTTGACATAAAAACAGCTACATCGCTCATACAACCCTACGATGGAAAGCTGGATGAAACTGATTCTTTTATCGAGTCTATGGAACTACTAGACGAGTTAACAGCAAACGAACATAAAACCATCATGATCAAATTCATCAAGACACGTATAACTGGAAAAGCCAAGTACGTAATATCGGAGGGCACAAATACAGTATCAACGATCAAAGCCAAATTAAAAGAAAAATTTTCGGCAAAATTATCGTCAGATGCTATTCTGGCACAACTGCGATCATGCCAGCAAGGTAACAGAAAACTTGCAGACTTTTCCAATCAGATAGAAAATCTATCAGGCCAGCTGACTAGAGCCTTTATAACAGAGAAAGTAGCAGCTGGAGAAGCAGCTGAAAAATTGGCCGAAAAATTTTCAATACAGTCATTTATGAACAATGTTGCCAATACAGAAACAGCGATTATACTAAAAGCTAGTAGCCTAGGAACACTTTCAGAATTAACAGCGAAGGCAATAGCAGTAGATAAGCCGCAGCCAAGCAGTGTCCTGCATTATAATACCAACCCATCAAGAAAGTTTCATTATAATAATACGCAAGGGTTCAACAATCAAAATAATTTTAACAGGAACAGGGAGCGCTGGCCCAAACAACAGTACAATAGAAATATGGCAGCCAATAATAGACAAAACCACCCACGAAATCAATATAACCACCGCGATAAAAGATATTTCGGTGATGCTGCACCAAATAACGGTAGTCGCTACCAGAATAATCTGCGAGCAAATAATAATAATACCTATAATCAAAGAAGAAATGTAAACTACTTCGAATCGGGGGAATATCAAGCCCCCCAACCAGAGGAAGAAACAACACGGTTGGGGGCTGCGACGAATTCAAGCCAAGAATACATTGCCTAAACCTATCCTTAACAAACTTTATTAAAGCGTATGTCGACATGTGCGGGTCAGTATGTACTCTGATTGTAGACACAGGGGCAGAAATATCCATATTCAAGAGGGGAAAAATTAATAAAGACCAACTTTACTATCCTAAAAACACTTGTATTATCCAAGGGGTTACGGATACTAAGAGGCAGTCGATTGGGGCAACATACACAAAATTACATTTTAACGACCAGTTTGCGGTCGAACATTTATTCCAGATAGTAGAAGATGATTTCTCCCTCGGGGCTGATGCAATTTTAGGACTAGATTTCCTAACAAAATTCAAGACCACTATCGATTATGATACGTGGACCCTTACATTAAACACACCTGAAAGTTCGGCAGAGATCCCAATACTGAATGGTCCATCCGAAAATTCTATTATCATACCACCCCGATGTGAAATAATAAGAAAGTTCAAGGTTAAAAAACAAGAAGGTGCCAATGATATGGTAATCATTGGACAAGAAATCCACCCAGGCATATTCATTGCAGGATCAGTAACTTCACAAAATTACCCACTAGTCAGGATACTAAACACTACAAACAAAACCACCACACTACAACATTCCGACATAATAACACAACACCTCTCAGACTTTAACGTCATTAATACAGACACAATAAAATCAAAAAGAACAGAACAAGTTATCTCCAAATTAAACTTAAACAGCATTCCAAACTACGCCAAACTTCAATTCGAAGAATTATGCCGAGAATATGAAGACATATTTGCGTTAGAAAGTGAACCTCTAACAACCAATAACTTCTACAAACAAAATATAGAACTAACTGATAATAGAGCAGTATACACAAAAAACTACCGAATACCAGAAGCACACAAAACCGAGATTAATAGGCAGGTAGACAAAATGCTAGTAGACGGAATAATAGAGAACTCTGTTTCTCACTTTAATTCTCCAATACTACTAGTACCCAAAAAATCCAACAACCAAAATAAAAAATGGCGTTTAGTAGTTGATTTTAGGAATCTTAATAAAAAAGTTCTGGCAGATAAATTTCCCTTACCGCGTATAGAAGAGATACTCGACCAAATGGGCCGAGCCAAATACTTCTCTACACTTGACCTTATGTCCGGATTCCACCAAATACCATTAGAGGAATCTTCTAGAAAGTTCACAGCTTTTTCAACTAACCAAGGTCACTACCAGTATACACGACTTCCTTTCGGACTTAATATAAGTCCAAATAGTTTCCAAAGGATGATGACCATCGCCATGACGGGTCTACCACCGGAAATAGCCTTTCTGTACATTGACGACATCATAGTCGTCGGATGTTCACAGTCACACCATATAAAAAACTTGCAAACAGTATTTAACAGATTACGAGAGCGTAATCTCAAATTAAATCCTGAAAAATGCAAATTTTTCCAAACCGAAGTCACCTATCTTGGACATCGAATATCAGCACAAGGCATAAGCCCAGACAGTTCAAAATACGAGGTAGTTAAAAATTATCCTATCCCAAAAAACGCCGACGAAGTCAGACGATTCGTAGCATTCTGTAATTATTACCGCCGTTTCATCCCCAACTTTGCAGAAATAGCACTACCGTTAAACAAACTACTCCGGAAAAACACAAAATTCGAATGGGCAGAAATCCAACAAAAATCTTTCGATGCTCTCAAATCAAGTTTGATATCCCCAATAATACTGCAGCACCCTGATTTCAAAACCCAATTCACCATTTCCACAGACGCCTCGAATGCTGCATGTGGAGCAATCTTATCACAAAGTGTCGACGGAACAGAACACCCAATCGCATACGCTAGTAAAACATTTACTGCCGGAGAAAAAAATAAGTCAGTAATTGAAAAGGAACTCGCAGCAATACATTGGGCAATTATACATTTTAAGCCTTATGTTTATGGCAGAAAATTCACAATAAGAACAGACCATCGACCCTTAACATATCTTTTTGGCATGAAAAACCCATCATCTAAACTAACACGAATGAGGTTAGATTTAGAGGAATTCGATTTCGAAGTCAAATACATTAAAGGAAAAGGAAATAACGGACCCGACGCGTTATCAAGAATACAACTTGACATTAATGATTTGAAGGAAATAAATGTCCGACGCGTCCAAACCCGAGCAATGAAAAAACAAAAAGAACAAAACATAATGTCCGATGAAATGAAAAATACTCCTATAGTCCCGCAGCCTGATCAACTGCGCGTTTGGGAGATACCATCTCCAACAAAGATAGCCAAATTACCTGAACTAAAAGTAAAAATTGAGAACTGCAGTAATAAAGAAACACAAATAGAAATAAATATAGTGCACAAGTATGAAATAAAATATAAGCGGTATATAAATATAAAAAACAACCGACCAGTAGAGCCCGCACTAGAGCAGGTACTCGAAGTATTGGATAATGATATATATAAACAATTTCAGACCAAGACTCTGAAACTTTCTGCAGAAAGCGAGATATTTAAAATAATTAATTTAACCGCATTTAAAATCCTAGGAAACAAAGTATTAAAAAATATAAACGTTAAAATTTTCAAACCGCAACGGTACATATCAGAAACAACGAAAATAAACGAAATCCTACATAACTATCACTCCACACCTACAGGAGGACATCTGGGTCAATCAAGACTGTATAAAAAGCTGAAGGAAATGTACAAATGGAAGAAAATGAGGAAAACAATAGCGAAATATATAAACAGATGCGAGCTTTGTGCGAAAAATAAGCACCAAAAGCATAATAAAGAGCATATGGAAATAACTACAACACCAACAAAAGTTTTCGACATTGTATCCATTGACACAGTCGGCCCATTTACAAAAACCACCAACGATAACAGATACGCAGTAACAATGCAATGCGATCTAAGCAAGTATATAGTAATAATACCCACAAAGGACAAGGAAGCAAATTCCATAGCAAGAGCCATAGTGAATGGGTTCATACTAACATACGGACCTATGAGCAAAATTAAAACTGATCTAGGAACGGAATACAAAAACCAGGTCTTTGCGGAAGTATGTAATATACTGAAAATAAAACAACTGTTCGCGACCGCCGCACATCCCGAAACGATCGGAGCACTAGAAAGAAACCACAAGTGCCTAAATGAATATCTCAGATGTTTTGTTAATGACAATAGAGACGATTGGGATACATGGATTCCATATTACGCATTCTGCTACAACACCACACCAAACACCGTACATGGCTACACACCATTCGAACTCATATTTGCCAAAAATATAGACCTACCTTCAGAACTCACAATTGATAGACCAGATCCCGTGTATAATTATGACCTGTATAGTAAAGAGATGAAATACAGACTTCAACAAGCCATAGGTAAGGCAAAACAATACCTCCAGGCATCTAAAGTGCGAAGAAAGCAAGTCAAGGATGCTAATTGCAAACCAATATCAATCAAAGTAGGCGACAAAGTACTAATGACAGTACAAAATAGACGAAAACTAGATCCTCTATACAACGGACCTTATATAATTAAATCAATAGACAACGTAAATTGCATTATCGAAGATATAAATAAGAACAAAATCAAAATACATAAGAATAGGCTAAGAAAGATAGAAAATTAAAAATTATGTACTATTATTCTAACTATCTCTAGCATGTTAAATTAGATTACACACCGGTGTAGACAAATAAGAATTATTGTAATCAACTAGATAAGTAAACGTAAACAATAAAGATCCCAATTACTAATGCCATTGAGCAATTAAGAGCTATAATAATAAACTATATATAAGTAGGTATATGTAAATACGACTAGGAATTAAGACTCATTATAATCAGCTACATACAAAAACATACCATATGAACTATTAGTATACATAAGCGATAAAATGCTTCATTGCGGCGAGCAAACAATTAAGGTTTAACGTAAACAAACCAAAAAAAAAAAAAAAAAAAAAAAAAAAAAAAAAAAAAAAAAAAAAAAAAAAAAAAAATTTATGTAAACACAAATTTTTTTTTTCCCTAAGGGGGAAAGGTGTGATATACATTTAATACCATAAATACAAACAACACTAAAAAGCTGTAAACACAAATTTCACAACAAATGTAAAACGCTAAAATTAATCAGCACAAATTTATTACAACACCATTCATAATCGAAAATAATTGATGATAATAATGACATACATTTATTTGCAACAAGCAAGCGATTGCACCACTGACCCAAACGATTCATCGTCAAGGGGTTTCACGCGTAAATGCATGTCATCATAATTTTATGCACATTGCTTACTCGCCCAGCGTCAGCATTTAGAATAGTAAGAATAGGGTACCATAGGTTACTAATTATGTATATATAGGCTAAGAACGATCAATAAATGGAATTCATTCAGTTCTCTTGATTTATCGAGAAAGTTACAAACCGTCGTGTATTATTCCACATAGGAGTACTAAGCTGTACAGCTGCTCCTACTATTCATACCCCCATTTTATCTCGGAGTCTGAGCTGTTAATAGCCGCTCCAGTGGAGTCAAAGTCACACGACTGCTCCCAGGTTTTTCTTTAAAAATTATAAAAGATACTACACACGTTTTAGCGGAAATCACCACACACGTAACGTTTTGCCCACTTTTTACCCACGTTTTGAGAAAGATTCCTGGCCTGCTTAAGCAGGACCTATCCATAGCTTTCGGATGTAACAGCAAATACGGGACACCCTACATAGAGCACATGGTGTACAAACATACATACATGCAACGTTACTTACACCTGAGACAACTTACAACTAGATGTGCAAAACTCCGTATAAACCCGGAACACTTTTTGAAAGCTCTTTAACTTTTTATTCAACCAAAGAAAGCTATCATTGCGTAGAATTTATATGGCATAATAAAGCAAGAGAGAGAGAGAATATGTAGAGCTTTCTATTAGAGGGCCATTAGCTCGTTTTAGTTGGACCTGGTTTTTGTAAGGTTTTGCACATCTAGATGTAGGTTGCCTCAGCTTACACTATGTAACTATACAGGGTGATTTGTAATTGGTAGTCATAAATGAAATTAGTGATATCTTGTAGTATTGGGGGCAACCGTTTTGGAATTACAATGTGATTAACAAAATATGCTAGTTTTTCACAAAACAGAACACCCCGTAACTTCCTTGTTGTAGTACAACCTCTGAAAGTTATTTTTAGCTCTAAGCTTTCTTGCCAAAATACATGATAATCGTTACATTTTCTTGCAAGAATTGGAAACGTCAAATGTACCCTTGGAGCTGTAAATGTGTATGCAATATAGGAGGGGGTATAGTCTCTTGCGTGAGAATGTGTGACGGGGCGGTAACAGTAAAACGTGTCGTTACATAACTACAATATATGAATTGTTTTTAGGTATTGAAATACATAGATATTTTATAAGAATATCAAAAGCTTACTAAAACATCTATTGAATCTATTTGTTAAATTTATTTGATAAAATTGTACATATAAAATAAATTCAAGTCAATTTTCATGAGATTCTACTATCGTAGCAACATGCTCTCTTATATATTATAATACTATTAGATTTGATATCACTGATTAGATTTGAGTGCTCCAAGTGTGACTCGATACAAAAATTCAATGGCACGGATAAGTTTTTAGATTGTTCATTACAACGCTGACAGCGCACAATGTGGTGAGACGCCCCGAGGTATCTCGCTCGAAAATGAAATTGTTTCTTTTTCGCGATCTACAACGCGATAATTATGATAACTGGCATATTTTTTTAGGTTTTTTCTTTGATATAATCGAATGTGTTTTTACTCATCATTCTCATATACTAAAAGAATTTAAAAAGATCACTATGTAAAATAGATGATGAAATTCCCCAAATTCTAATCGCTCCTTGTGTATTGGGTCATAAGCAAATTTTCGAAAAGTATGTTTATTTGAAAAGTGCCATATACAGTACGTTTACATGACTACTTGAAGTATGCTTGAAGTAATCAAAATATCATGAAAACGCTCATTGAACGCGTAAATTTCAACTTAAATAATTGGAAAATTAAATTCAAGAAAAATTCAAGTTAAGTAATTGAAATTAATTCAATCAACCGCCCTACCTGAGCTTCAAGTGGATTTCAAGTCAAGTACTCAAGTATTCATGTAAACGTACTGATAGTCACACATGTCAAATACACGATTTCTTCTTCAGAATCTAACGATTTACCACGAAACTGAACGCCTTGTTGTAAACACTACATCACGCAATGACCTTCACCTCGTCTCGCTCAACTCTTGAGGAAGCATCGCGCGACGTTGAGCCAACTAAAAACAAAAGGGAGTGCCCATTTTAGGCCCGAAAGCCAAACAGACATGAGAGATGTCTTAAACGATGCATTATGATACTCTGTCTGAACATATTTTATTATCAATGTTTATTCCAATTAAGCGGGGGGAAAGTTGGGGGAAGGTCAAAGTTCGATCTAGTGCATTTTGAAAAATCTAGTAAGTACAGAGCCGAATTCCTTAGGTCCTTACGAAGAAGTTTGAGTACACACACCCCCATAATCACTTTTTAGTATTTCCCTTTTTATTCGAACTGACGTACTAGATTCTTCGCACCTTTGATCGGCTCTAACTCGGTAGGGTTAAATGTTCAAACGAAAAAGGGGTTTCACTGTTCGCCTCAGCTACAATTCGTAGAAGAAAATTTGTCTCTAGATACTTTTAGTGCGAAGAATCAATGCCTTTGTTTAGCATGCATTTGGTGTGAAGATGTAAATATCTATATAGTTCCTTATTTGTTAGGTGCCTGGACATTTTTATGCCTGCATGTTTGGTAAAATGGGACAAGAATTTCCGTATTCAATGCAAACTCAAAACTTATCCTTACTCTCATGACATTATGGACTTCACTTCTGTGCTTCAGGTGAAGTCTCACGGATGTGATTTAGTTAATAGCATTCCAAGACTTAAGTAAAACGTACTGACAAGGCATCAAGCCACTATTCACTATTCTGTCTCAACCGTCTTCAGAATTCATTATCCTTAGCCATTTTCAAGTATTTCAATCCTTGAAGTACAAATTAATGCAAAAATTGAAAACTCCGATAAAAGAAATAGACATTGCCTTCTTGGTAGGGAGATTCCTTTAGTATTTTCTGGATGATTTTTTTTTTTTTTGTTTTTTTATATTATTAAGCCAAGCTCAGGGGATACCCTATGATGCAAAGCACAGCGTGGCAGGAAGGAGATAGGGAAAGGATTAAGGGATATGAGGAGAGCGGCGGAGGTGCCGATGTATGTCGCCCTTAAACTTTCGTAGGTTGTATGCCGGAGGAAAGACAGAAGATGGTAGACTGTTCCACATTCGCACAGTTCGGGATAAGAAAGCATCACGGAATTTTAGTGTACGGCCGAATGTAATTTGAAGGGTAAAAGGATGAGCGCGGGATGCAGCGCGAGTATTGCGTGCAGGAACTATTCTACAAGGGATCACACTAGATATTTCATCAGAACATTGACCATGCATATAGCGATAAAGGAGCGAAAGGCATCCAACATTGCGACGGTGCTCGAGCGAGTCGATATGACGAGTAATTGCCACATCGCCAATGAGCTTGCAGGCTCTCTTTTGGACAATATCCAATGAAGCTAAGGCTGTGCGACCAGCCCCGGCCCAGATATGGGAATTGTATTCCATTCTAGGTCTGATGTAGGACTTGTAGAGGAGCGCTATATTTGATGGGCTGAAATATTTCTTACACCTTTTCAAAAAATCAAGACATTTTGATGCTTCTTTGGCAACCGAGAAGATGTGATCTGTCCAGCTTAACTTACTGGAAATATTAATGCCAAGAATGCTTAGTGACGATGAATCAGAAATTAATGCACCATCAAACGAAACGGGAGTGGTTAAGTGTTGGTCTTGTTTTAATGAGATGAGTCAGCTTTGGGTCTTAGATGCATTGAATTCGACGCGATTCACTTTGCCCCAAGCGAGAATATTGTCAAGATCGTTATTCAATGATCTAATCATGCAGTCTCGTTTAACACATGTGGCGTGCCCTCTGGAATCCGCAAGGGTGTCAAAGGAGTATGCGAAATCAAGGGTACTTTCATCAGCAAAGCTATGGATAGGATTGGAAGTAAGGGAAAGCAGATCATTAATGAAGATAAGAAATAGAGTCGGAGAAATAACAGAGCCCTGGGAGACACCGGCATTAATAGGAAGAGGTTCAGATATAACGCCATCTAATACAACACGTATTTGGCGACTAGATAAAAAACTTTCAATCCATAATAGAAGAGGAGGGGAAAGACCAAGTGCTTTGAGTTTGGCTAAAAGGGCTGGATGCCAGACTCTATCAAAGGCCTTTGAAATATCTAGAGCAACGATTTTGGACTCACCAAAATTGTGAAGACTACGATTCCAACGTTCCGTAAGAAAAGTCAGCAAGCCTCCAGATGAGCGTCCGTGCCGGAAGCCGTATTGGCGATCGTTGATGAGCTGATTGGTTTCCAGATACTTCATTAATTTGGAGTTAATGATAGATTCAAAAACCTTTGAAAGAATCCAAGTGATTGCAATTGGTCGATAATTTGAGGGATCGCTACCCTCTCCTTTCTTGGGAATAGGCTGAACGTGAGCTAGTTTCCAAGCAGTTGGAAATTTTCCTGTCGAATAGGACAGGTAGAATAGTTTGCGCAGAGGTTTAGCCAAGGATGAGGCACAGCTTTTAATTAATAGGGGCGAGAAACCATCAGGGCCTGCGGCTTTAGAGACGTTGATTCCTTTAAGGACCTTGAACACATCTCTCGTACGGATGTGTATTGGCTCTTGTACACATCCGCACGGGGGTGCACGACAGGTGCCTGTGAAGTGGGTGGAAGAAAAGAATTTGATGCGAATCTAGCAGCCAAAACATTAGCTTTATCCAGGGAGTCAACAACCACTTCAACATTATTAAGTAGTGAAGGTATAGGGGAACTGCTGAAGTTGTTCCTGATGGTTTTGACCATGGACCAGAAACCTTTACTACCTTTGCGGCTTGCCAAGATTCTTTGTTTAACATTCTGGTCAAAAAGAAATTTTTCTCTCTGGATAATGGACTTGCAGGTGTTCCGTCCAGTCTTGTAGATTTCTTTCAGTTCTGGACAAGGATGCACTTGATAGGCGCGAAAGCAGACTCTTTCGCTTTTATAGCTTGGTTGCACTTATCGTTAAACCAAGAGCGATTTGTCTGTTGTTGAGATCTGCTGTAAGAATACGGAATATATTCATGCATGCCTAGACTTAGTATGTTACTAAGTTCTAATGTGCATTCATCAGCATCCCTCGAAGCAAAACAGACCGACCAATCTATATCTCTAAGATACTGATTGAGACTTTCCCAATCAGCGTTTTTATAGTGCCAGAGAAGCCTACTTGTAGGTGGAGAAGTAGGGCGGCGCAGAGTTCAGGTGTTAAATTGAGCCGTGATTAGACAGTGGTCTGAATTACCAAGAGGGGAGCCGACTGAGATGGAATATTTGTCAGGGTGAGATGACAGAAACAAATCTAGTAAATTGGCCCTATCTCCAGCTGCATCAGGGATTCTCGTCGGTGCATCCACTAGCTGATGTAAATTGAAAGATTCACAAAATAGTTCAACGAATCGGCTTGCAGGACTTGTGGTAGAAGAATACACAACGAATTAACATAGTGTTTCGCTGTTAGAATAGAAAATTCGTTAAGCACTCCTGCCACGACTTCCTAGATCGTTGGGTAATACGATGTTACAAAAATTTACTTTAGACGATTCTTAATTAGATATATTGAATACAAAACAAATGGTGTGATTAACCGATAGCATATAGAATGGAATTTTAGTTGTGTCAAGAGATATATTGAATAAGACTCTAAAGAAAAGCAAAGTCACCAAAATATTTGCAGATACCCTAATGCACTTGGCATACTTAATACAAATAATATAATGCGAAAGTGAAATATGAGGTATGTTAGACTAACGGTATCTAAAGATCGAGCTTGGAATCAAACTGGCTAATTAGTAATGTACTGCATCGCTAGCTCTTTGAATCTCTCAGTCGAGCCAGCTGACCTGACCTGTCGAGGTAGAGTTCCAGAGGCTAGCTCCAACTTGGTACATATTTCCACCTCCAAAATGTGTCCTCAATCTGTGCAGAACCAGTCTAAAGTTAAAATTACTACTCCAGATCATGTTCTCTTGGATGTACTTGGGCTGTGAGCCATTCCTGCCCCTAAAAATGAATTCAAAGTATCTTTGTCCCAGTAATAACAGATTAATAAGTGAAAATATGTGAGACTGGCGCCCAAGTCTGAAAACATAGCGCAGGCAAGCCTTGAAAGCATTGGATTACATTGCCACATTTCCAATAAATAAGGTGTAAAATGGAGTAAACACGAAATTCAGGGGTAATTTGCTAAATGGTTCTTCATTGCTTAATAAGCAAAACATCAAAAAGTCTTTATGTAGCTTTGTTGTACGCTGGATTTAGTATTGTCGCACCGCTGAATTTAGCAAATGATGATGAGCAAATGATATGAGTTTTGGACTTTACCCTTAGTCAGTCGTTACTTTCTCAGTGATAAGAAATATATAATTATCTGATAAAGAGATATATCAATTATCATAGATAAATAGTTACAAAAAAATTACATTGCCACTAATCCGCTCCACTCTATTAACCCCAACTATACCACCGCCTAAGCAACAAACAAACCTACCTGAAATAATTCCGTCCATTTGTTGTAAAGCCGCCTCTAACATTTGACTTGCATCTGCGTTTGTTGATTTTTTTGTTTGGATAAAATTATGAGATGGCGAGTCTGATTTCCCCATTTGAGTCCTTTTACATTTGTAAATTTCAATGTTATTTTTCACCTGATGATTAGCAAACACCACCTGTGGATTGTTTGTTTCTGTCATGTCACTGTCCACAATAAAATTCTTCGGCGTTCACTTTTTCTATATCCACAAATCGTAAATTCACATATAAACATTTGCCCAATCAATTTTTTATTAAATTCACTGCTTATGTTTTATTTTTATAAATTTGAATGCATAAAAAAAAACTTAAGTAAACATGGAAATTACACAGGAAATATCACACGAACAACACTCAATAAAAAAATGATGACATTTGATGCACAATAATCAATTTTGAGTTCAGTGCACTAATATCATGTGTAACAAATGTTAAAAAATAAAATTTGTTCTAAAATTCCAAAGCTCCAAACCAGAGGTTTGGAATTCTGGTAGAAATGCGTAACTTCCGCCAGCTTCGTGTTTGTCGGCCGCCTTTCGGGGCGTAGAAAAGCAAAAACGGTCGCCACGCCAACTGTAACCAATAGATTTTCCACCGTTAAAGGCCTTTCCCATTGAAACCGAAAACCGATAAGTTCTACACCGTAAATTCCCTTTTGCTTTCACATAAAAAACCTAAAACTTTTTTCGGTTAAATAGCAGTAACATTTAATTATCATAAAAGTGAGAGCTCATATATAAAACTTATTTTAATTTTACTTCGAAATCCTTATCCATATTATAATAATAAAATAAATAATAAAATAAAATAATATAATTTTCAATGTAAATACAAAAGTGAGGTTTAGTCATTGAATAAATAACTAATAAGGAAGCGGGGTATCGTGCGAATACAGTGTACGTGTTAAAGCATTTCAACGACAGTGTGACCTATGGTCGGGTGGGGGGGGGGGGGATGACAAGAGGGCGTCGTTGATATTTTGTGTCAGTTCAATATTCTGACATTTCATAATTTTGAAAATAAGTTCAATGATTTGAATTCGCGATATTGTGAAAAATAAAGAATTAAACGTGTTTTTTACGTAATAGTAGTGTGAAATAAGGCGGAATATTTCTTTTGTGAACGACATTTTGTGTAATAGAGACTCCGGAGTCCTAAATTAGCATAATTAAGTGCTCTGTGCTGTGCTGCGGGAACAAACGGCGTTATTGTCGTAGAAAAGCATTCTTCAAGTAAGCTTAATAGCTTTACTTATTAATTATATTGTTTTAAACAAAATAAAAGTGAAATATCTGTAAAAATAAAGAGCCATGGCAAAAGATTTAACATTTTACCAATGCCGGTTTATTTGTTTACAATTGAATTGTCATTGGTAGATAAATTATTCCAGTCATACAAAGGCAACGCCAAGAATTATTGCCTGAAAATAAGGGGGAGCTAAAAATGTGTTTATTTTACATACGAATTTGGATTATAAAAAATGTTCCCCTTCAAAATTGCACGATTCCACTACTGCCATGACGAAACGAATACAAACAGAGCACACTAATACATTTCGCCGAGATGCTTACGTTTTCACCCGATATGCCGTTTCCTTATTAGTTATTTATTCAATGGGTTTAGTACGACCGAACAAATTTTTAGTTCCGAAACGTTCCACATGTGGAAACCGAAAAGAAATTGACAGCAGCAACCGAAATTTCGTTTTTCGGCCGAAAAAAGATAAAAGTTGTGTTTTTCTGAAAAATCTGAGATAAATAATCTATTTTATTAGTAAAATTATTAGTTTATCCTATTTCCCATGATTTTATTAATCATTGGAGCAAAAAACTTGTGTTAAAGTGGAATAAATTCAGTTTTTCGGTTTTCGGTTTTGAAACCGTTGTCCGAAACAAATGACATCTTCGCGTTTCGGCAGCCGCCCTCCGGGGCCACTGACTTATAACAATTGTCATTTTCCTATAGGAAAGCATGGCACAAGTTTTATAGTTCTCTCTTTCGCCCTATCGCAGGGTTGGAGCTACCAACACAAAATATTGCATTCTGGAACGTTTGCTTATAACATTTGATGTCTTTATGTTGGCTACAGATGCAATCACTGCAGAAGGAATAAGGTAAATATAGTGTTTACCATGCTCCGTCTCTCTTGCCCATAAGCAGGATTCAGTTACGAATAACTTTTGAAAATTAAAGTCGGAATGAGTTTAATTCCTTATAAGCGATTAAAATATCGCTTGGGCACAAGAAAAAATATCTTTTTAATTAAATTCGATTAACGGGTGTAAAATTTCATCTGATTGGCTGAGTTTTACATGTTTTTTATGTAGTAAAAGTTTTAAAGGGTGCTCTAACGGTGATATACAGAAACACAATATTTTTTGTGCCACATGAAATAGCAAATCGCTCAGTCCATTGTTATAAGTCAGTGTCCGGGGCGTAGAAAAATACTTACTTTTTTGTCACCCACACACATGCGGAGAAAAGCGCAAACAAAAGAATGCAGCCTATATCTGGCAGCATAGCGCTGCGCTCGAAAGGAAATAAACAATAATAGCATAGGTATAGGCACATAGTACAGAAAATAACAATTTACAAATCGGCAAACAAAATTCTCCGCCGTTTAAAGAAAAAAAGAAACGTAAATGCACAGTTAAAAGTTTTTGAATGTTAAATACATTTTGATTGGAGGAGGTAGTACTGAGCTCGCCCCTAATAATAAACCATATTTTGTGGAGGCGCATTAAATGCTGATAATAGGTCATCACAATAAAGTGAATCTTTATTTATTATTTATAAATAAAATTCACACAGGTGTAGAGCTGTTTCAAAGGATACGGCATTAATTTAAAAACTAATTTGTATAGATTTTTATAGAAAACACTATCCATTTGAAGGAAAACGATGCCGATATGTACAAACAACTGCAACCAGTCCTCCAGTCCTGATACAAAGATCAACAGGTAAAAGTGAACAGAAAATTTCCTTCGAAATTCGACCTTCTTTGCTTTATTTTCAATAAACTCGCGTAATAATAATAAAATTACTTACAAAAATATGGAAAATTGTATAATTGTAAATTATCTTGCACATTTACGAATAATCATTGATTTTGCCTATCTGTCTAGACATGGTATAAGTGTAAATTGGTAAGTTATACGCCGAATCATAAAAAGATACAAACATTTTTAACGACATTTCAGCAGCACAACATCTCCAAAAATTGTACCGCCATTCAAATACAAATAAAATTTCTATAATAATATGTATAAAATCAAAATTTCTTCCACCAAATCAACATACATACCACAAAATCAAATATAAATCACATAGCCAATAACAAAAAAAAAATCCACATACAAACAACAATACGATAATTTGTTTAATGAAAATTTTTGTTGAACTTTTGCAGATTCAAGTCAAAAATCAACCGACACAAACGATACTCTTCACTTATGCATCATTTCTAAAATCTGATCGTATTAATTGCAAATCAAATGCTCCATCATATTCCTTGATGAATGTTACTATAAAAGAAAATCGCATAAGATTATATCTAATCTGCGGACATATCATTATTTTAACCTACTGCTATTCTTATTATTTCCCGATTTTCTCAATGATGCTGATAATATTCGAAGTGTAGGACCTTCATAGGGTTCAGTTGATCGTCCTAAACTTTTAACTTCTTCCAATGCTGCTGATAGAGATGCAAATTCATCAGTATTCATTGCTAATGGCAAAGGAAAGAAAAAAAAAGAAGAGAAAAATCATCAAAAAATTGTAAATAATATTTTGCAAATTGATAATAATTACTTCTGAGTTTACTATCCATTGCTATCCAACTCGAGTTTATCACTTCCTCAACAGTAAATCTCTTGGTTATATCGGGTTCCAGTAGGTTTCCAATTAATTCCTTGACTTCTGTTGAAAGAATATTAACATATTTTGAGCGAAATTTCCATTTCTTATCCATTTGATTCTGGTGAAGCATTTTAACGTTTTTCGATTCAAATGGATATGATCCATTTAATAGCGTAAAAATGATGACCCCAAATGACCACATATCGGCTATTTTCGGATTATATGGTTCACCTTTTAAAATTTCTGGAGGAACATACGTAATCGATCCACAGTATGTTTCACTTAATTCTTTATGAAAATTAGCGTCTAAAGTGCTCCTGAAAATTACAGATAAAAAACAAATGTTTTGCTTTGGATACAAATTGGCATTAAGAAAAAATTAAAAAATTATTAAAATCTACTTCAGAAATTGTAGAACTGTTAGGTACTATAATATATATTCGAAATGAGGAGGAGGGATGTTATTGAACAAAGATAGTTTTAAATTTGAAAAAAAAAACAATTACTTATTTCCAAAAATATCTGTTACTGCCTGAGCATGCCTGTTTATGTCGATGTTGAATTAGAGCTTCCATAAATGGAAAGAGCAAACTGGAACTAGAAAACTTTCTATTTTTCTCATTTTATTTCTAGTTCAGATCTACTTGTCTTGTTTGTTCTTTAAAACTATTACTTAAACTTAGCCAAATCTTACCTTATAGATTAATAACAAATAACCCAAATGGGATGAAAAACCAGCCCTTTTAAAAGAAACACAATGCATCCCTATGCATCATTTGAAAACTTATTAGAAGAGAGTATTCACTGATCTATCCAGAAAAATAAGCAAAGGCACAAGTAGGGGAAGGGCGGATAAAGTGGCCAGGGAGGATAAAGTGGCCAGGGAGGGTAAAGTGGCCATCGTGATTTCTTCCGTTGGAGAGTGAAAGCTGCGTTTCTGCGTTTGTAGGTACATTTTGGTATTTTTTCACCTGTCTGATGTAAGGTAAGTGGCTAATATTATTGCTGTAAGTTTAGTACTAAGTAGAATTATGATAATTATTTGGTGTAGTACTGTTGCAACGTCGGTTTTTTGCCTTGGAAATAGTCTCTTTTGGATATACATAGGTCAACTAGGTTTGACTGCAGACCACGTTTTTCGTAATGGCGTTCGAACGGGCGAAGTGGCCATTTAATGGGTGGGGTGAAATGGCCGGGTGGCCACTATACCCGACCGACAATTTTTATGTAGCAACAAAGTATATAACTGCATGCTTTGCAGTTCATTCATTACAATATTATAATAAATGTATATTATAATAATGTAATAATAACCTAATGACACCGAAACCATGTTGCAACGATTTTGTGATCTTTCCAAGAAAAAGAATGAAGATTGAACTTGAAGATGGAGCTCCCCCTGGAACTGAGTTTGCCTGCTATCCCACTGGATGGATGCAGTCAGATATTTTCATGCAATGGTTTGATCATTTCTTGAAACACGCCAAGCCTACAGCCGAAGATCCAGTGCTTCTAATTCTGGATGGACATGCTACACACACTAAAAACATAGACTTCATAGAAAAGGCCAGACACAACCATACAACTGTTGTATGTTTACCTAAATATTGCAGCCACAAGCTGCAGCCACTAGATGTATCATTTATGGCACCTTTCAAAACGTCCTATGTTCAAGCTTGTGAGAAGTTTCTTCGCAACAACCCTGGAAGAGTTATAACACAATTTGCAAATCAGCAGACTTCTTGGGGAGGCATTTTTGCGTGCAGCTCTGCCAGCTACAGCGATAAAAGGATTTCGCAAGTGTGGGATTTTTCCTTTAGAAACCAATGTGTTCTCTGATGCAAATTTTGTTGCAGCAGAGGTGTCTGACATTCCCATGGTTCCTGAAAACAATGATCTTGCTGCCACCGAAAACAGAGTGATAAATGATGAAACTGTAGTGGATGGTCGTGAAGATGAAGCTGGGTGCAGTGGAAGCTGGCGGAGATGAAGCTATGGCTGCAGTGGATGATCGCGGTGGTGGGGCTACAGCTACAGTGGATGGTCTCGAAGGTGAAGTGACGGGCAACAAAAACAATTTGGTGATCGATACACCTAAATCACAACCCACAACATTCTTAATAGGTCCAAAGAACATTGTACCCTTACCTAAACAAACAGGCTTAAGACAAAGAAAACAAAATAGAAAAAAGGGCCAGACAGCGATAATAACATCTAGCCCATACAAGCTGAATTATTAAAAGGGAAGCTGAAGAAAGAGGTGGAGGATATGAAAAGAAAAAGGAGGAAAGAAGAAAAGCTGATGAAAGCTACAACATCCAAAATGATTCCAGTGAATAAAAAATCAAAAACGCGAACCAAAAAGGAAGCACAAGCTGCTGCAATGAAAAAGCTTTTTGACGCAGATGACGAAGAAGATGAGGATGTCGAGTGTTTTTATTGCAATGGGGCTTTCTCTACATCTAAGGATAACGAGGGTTGAATTAGGTGTTCCAAATGTAAGCAGTGCGCTCACGAGGAGTGTGCTGGTTGCGCAGAAGAAGATGACGAGTTTGACTGCGAATTTTGTAAATAAACTATAAGCAATAGATAAATAGTTTGTTTCAGTTCTGCTGAATTTAATAGGTTTTTAAATTTTTCCCGTGTTATTCCATTGAATTTAAACATTTCTTTAAAAAAATATAATATATCTTAAACATGTTATTCTGTTAAGTTTAAATAATAGTCTTCAAGTTTTTAAATGGCTTCCTTGAATTTCAATAGATTTTTCAATTAACACGTCAGAACTATTTACTGCTTTAATTAACCTATGTGGATAAAGAAAATAAAACTATTATAATGTTCTAACTGAGGTAATATCTTTTGTAATTTTTTTAATTTAGATGGCCGCTAGAAAAATGATTTTCCTTAGGGTAGCCACTTTACCCACCTTTCCCCTAAAACTCAAGAGCTTCTAATAGCCGTTCCTGGAAGAGAAGAGCTCTATAGAAGAGTATTTGATGATCTTCAACAGAAGTGAAACAAATGCTATTTTATCTAATTTTCTGCGAATCTAAACTGTGGATTTTTCCACAATTGTGCAGAGTAACGCATTTATCATTTTTGTACCCAAGATAGATGAACTCATAGGGTATACTGGACCCTATTGCTGAATCCGCCGGAAGAACTGACTTTGCGAATTTGCCAGTTTGTGATTATCGAAAACGTTCGATGTGAAAAAATCAAGTTTCCCTTGATTATTGAAAACAAGTGAATCGAATCCTGATACTTGTTTGTGGCAGTTCCGCCGACGGATTGAAAAATCGCTAGTGAAGGGGAAGTCAGTCTTACTTGCGGCGGAAATCCGTCGGATTGAGTAATACGGGCCACTATGTTTGTCATTCGCATTCCGTTTGTAACCCACAGAAATAATGCTGGTAGAGTAAAATGCTTGCAGTGACAAACGCCCGCAGTCTGGAAGGCCCCTATTAGATTAAGATACAGCTTTTGAAACGACACCTTCAAAAAACTTCTTCGCCCTTCATTTAGCATTCCTCCTCCTAGAGGGCTTCTTAAGAACAGCAGAGCAGTGCACGCGTCTGCAGACATGCAGGGAAGCGCTACAGCAAAACTCTTAGAACGCTCCTTTTCCCAACGAAAAGAATCAAAATCTGCGAATTGTTGAGAGCTATCTGTACATGGGCACTTAAGCTAGGCTAATAATGTCGGATTTAACTGATTGGATTTAACTGAAAGGTAACAGATTAGCACGATATACAGAGTAATAAGGTATGATTGTCTGGACTGTCATATGTGTGTGACGTCACGCGCAAAATAAAAGTGTTAATATTTACTTAAATTTATTCAACTGGATCCGTTTAAAATAGTGAGGATAAGTTCAATTTTAATTTCTTACCATAATTATATATTGAAGTTGTTAGTTTAAAGTTCCTCTCAAGTAAATCGGTTCGGATCAAAACAAAGTGCAAGTGCAACGAAAGTTTAATCGATAAACAATGCAAAATAAGACTGAAATACCTATAATTTGCAGTGTTGATTGTTTATTTGGAATCCTTACAATACTTCTAGAGTGGCATAAGATGTTGAGAATGTTATTTTCCTAAATAGGAGGAAAATTAAAAATGAACCAAAATGCAGCCTAAATAAATTTGAGGTAGTTGGTGACTAGTTAAAGTAATATTAGAATTATATTAATCCAATGTACCTTGCTTCTTAGTATGATCTGTATGGCATGGCAATTGTAATAAACCTGGCCAAAAAGTCCGAAGAGTTCTATATTAACGATGTGATTTGGTTTAAATTGGGAAAGGTGAATGAAGAACATTTCTTATGTGCATTATCACCTACGTTTGGTAGGTTAAAGCATTGATGTTCAAACCTCCAGACCAAATAAATATTGATAGTAGCCTTTTTTGAGTAGCGATAATCTGTGTGTAATGTAAATTGATACAATCCAACCGGCTTAACAAAGTAAAAATTGAATTCGACAGCGATACAGCTGTGGATGTATATGTGTAGTTAAAGCCAATTGAAAAAATCTGCATATTACTTACCCACTTACCCACATACTTACACATTCTGTCCTCCAAAGATCAGTTATATGAAATTATAAATACAAGAGAAGTAGCTTTCAGGGAAAACATTATTTTCATTTCAAGTAATTATTTTTTTTTTACTTTTCTTGTTTCCTTTTGTTGAACATGCTTATTAGTTAAATACCTTATTCTAAAAATAATTTTATTACATTAATACTTAAAGTCATCTTTGAATTTTCAAAAAGGGTATTTATAAAAATATTCCGTTGGTCTTTATTAAACTTATTGAATACAGATTCTAATTTTTTAATATGTATTTAACATGAATGGTTCACTAGGCTTCTTCAAACCCCCTTCAGACAGCTCATAAATTTTTTGTCAGCACAGCGTCTTCCTTTAAACCTTTTATGCACATTTAAAAGCACATCTACGAAAAAAACGAAGCATCTTTCCACTTATTTGTCATCTCTAGTTTTTACAACCAAAAACAGCGCACTTAACCATTTTCACTTGATAATTTGATATCTAGCTTTTATTTAAAATAATGAATTGTTATGGTCATAGCGTAATGCATGCAGCAGTATGCTACACTGATCTGAGGACACGTACACGTCGGCTTCATGAGTGGTGGAGAAAAGACGGACAAAATGTGACGAGAGAAAAATAAGAAGAAGAATGTCGACATCTGTCTTGTTGTTCAAGTGAATCACGCGAGTGCAAGTCATACAGTGAAGAATTTTTTTGTAACATCGGCAACGGAATTATAATTCCTCACGTAAGTTTCGATAATATATTAAAGAATTACCCTACTAATTGTTGGAATACTCACGCAATATAGTGGATTCAATTTGGGCAATTACTTTGTAGAATAGACAAGAGACTACATCCATACGCAGTAGCCATATTTCCATCGGGAAAATTTCAATAAGCCTGCCCAGACAGGGAAATGCAAGGCAGGATCTCGCGTTTTGGTCTCTTTGAACCACGCGTGATAGATTGGATGCAGTTTTTGAATTCAAAAAAATCATCAAACACAAGCCACTTTTAAGGGCAGCTGACTGACAACTATCAATGTGTTTAAGCATCTAAATGCACTGCATTTTCGGGAATTTTTGGCTTTAACCCGTTTTGTTGATTGACTATTAGTTCAAATTTTGGAATGAAACAATCGTACGCCACACCACCCAAACAATAAGCAGTTCATAGTCATAACCGAAGTTCACAGCATTTGTGGTAAATATTCTGGCTGGCCTCAAGTTGGCGTGCCTCAACTACGTATGTGCGTCTTAAGTCATTCTCTTCTCCAGAGTAAGTCATAAACTAGCTATTAATTGCTTTTGCTATGATAGTTTCACTTATAAAAATTGTACGAATATACTTTTTTAGGAACCCCCTTTACATTATCGATAACTAGTTCGCGATGGATACGAACGCAAATTCAAATTTCAATAGTAAATGTCTCTATTCAGTCTACCTCCAGCAGACCAGTTTAAATCAAAAATTTAAACTTTTAACATTAAGCAATCTGAGGAATATTTGAAAATATTTCTTCGCTGGTTGAAAGGTCATTTTATATTGTGGATTTTTTCGATATCGCACTTGAAACTTTTAATCTTCAGCTAATATCATCCAGTAGCAAGCACCAAGAGCAAAATAACGATTAAGTTTATTGATCTTCTTACAATCCTATTTATTACTTGTTACAAAAGTCTTCAGTGAGAATAAGTTTTATTGTATACAGCAGACTGTAAGCTAAATTGATTCTTTTTCGATAGCATTTGTAATAAGAGAAAAAGGACTCCTTTTTATTAGTTATTAATTATACTGTATTTAATAAACATTCAATAAGCTTAGTAAAAGATTCTAATTAGAAAGTTGTAGAAAGGGTTCCAATCAAGTTTCCTATATATATATGTATACATACATATATCATTATTATTTCTTTTTATTAATGTAATTAATTTAAACAGCAAACGCGGAAAATATTACGTCTAGGAAAGTTTTAATGCTCAGGAATATTGTACTTTAAAATATATTTAAGACAATGACCTATTATAACGTAATTATGCTCTAAATACTTTTTATTTCTCCTTTCACTCTCCTGGAGCCCTCTTAGCGAGAAGGTCCTAGGTCCGCTACTCTTCTCTTTTCAGCTCAGCACAGGGACTCTGAAAATTATGTCCTCAGAGTCAGTTGGGTGGTTGGGGCAAGCAGAGAAGGCAAAACATCTGCGCCTTCCCAATGGATGTAGGTAAGTGATGTAAGGGTCCCTTCATGACCGAATGTATGCGACGGCCTTTGGTTTGTCAGGCACAATTTTTTTTTTGTATATGGCTGGTGGCAGCGGCAGGTTTTCGTGGAACCTCCCCACACTCTCCGCCAATAGCCGGGGCGAGCTAGCGTGCCGCGCCCAAAGTTAACGCTGTCCACCGAGTGATCTGTCAGCTCATGCTGGCAGTGATTTTGATGAAAGAAAAAAAATTTCTTAAAAATCTCAGCTCATGCTGGCAGTCTGGACTTCACGTCCAAGTCAAGTCACTCTCTAACATACTACCATAACAGAATTTATTAACTTTTTAAAACACTGCTTAAAACAACTTCCTCTGCTGTCAAAAACTCGATTCGTATGACGCGGAGGTATTTTAGCTATTTTCAGAATAGCGATTAATGGGTCTGGGACAGTCATACCTTGTTACTCTGTATATCGTAACAGATTAGTGGCATTTTCTATGAGTACAGAACAGTTTGCTAATATGCCTAGTTTTGGGAGATTTTTGACAATGTTTCGAAGAGAAATTAATTTTTGAAATTTTATTGTTAAATTTTTTACTTATTTAAAAACTCTTTTGAAATCAAATTATTGTAAATGAAAGCCAGTAGTAATGCGAATAAAACAAAATCAAAATAGCGGTTCAATAAGCAAAACGAGCTGAGTTACACCATTAAGTTTGCTTTGCGAACCAATATTTGAAAGCTCAATCTGAAAGTTTGGCTGCAATCGTAAAAGCTATTCTTGCAAAGCTTGCATCTTCTGTATTGAATTTACAGCCCACTGTATCAGTAGACACCACATCAAGTCAAAGCATGATGTACTGAATGGAGTAAATGCAAGACTACCACATTTTACCATGGTAGTACGCATATGAATGTGTTACTTTTGGAAGCTTGCTACAAAATATTATATATGTTTGGTGAAATCTCGATTGTAGCGGATGGTTCATCTGAGGTTGCAACAATACGCGCGAGCGCATCCGCCCTTTCGTCCCACACAACGAGTACCCTGTTACACAACGAGAGGGAATGCAGGGTGATTTTGCACTCCAGTACAAGCTTGGAAGTTACGAAAGGTTTTGACAAGGCCTTTACAGCTGCTTGGCTGTCCGAGCAGATGGCAATCTCCTTACTAACCATATCTGCGTTGCGGAGATACCTTCCCGCTTCAAGAATAGCCTTGACTTCTGCCTGGAAAACCGTAAGATAGCGTTCAAGGTGTAGGGCCATTCCCATACGAGGCTCCTCACAGAAAATACCTGCTCCGGTATTTTCTTCAGTTTTGGAGTCGTCTGTGTAAACAATGCCAATGGTTGAAGTACACAGTGTGAACGCCCAATCTATCCTAGATGGAATTATTGATTTAAATTCGATTTTCAGTATAGTCTCTAGAAGGAGGTCGCTGTCGCTGTCGATGTCAGGATCGTTGGATTGCACGATTTCAAAGATGGATTCGTGTGGAACTCTTGCTCCGGCGTGAGTTCAGCTGATTGAGATGCAACCTCAGCGCTGCGATTGATGCTCCCTTCTTGAAATGTATCTGCATGGGGTGTATGTTGAGGAGAAACCTCGAGAGCCCGATTGCTAGTTGACTTAAGAGCGCCGCTTACGCTAAAAAGGCACAGTCTCTGAATCATTCCCAATATCTTACGATGATTGGCGAAATCCATTTCTTTCCACCACACCACAAAACCGTAGATTATCATAGGTCGGATGACGCTAGTGTAGATTCATAGAATAATCCGTGGTTTGAGTCCCCACTATAGTCCTACGGCACATTGCGAAGGCCCTAAGGGCCTTTTTCGCTCTGTCCTCGAGGTGTGGTTTCCAGTTTAGCTTCTTATCTAGTATGATACCGAGGTACCCTATCCTTTAACTCCATCAGTGAATTGATGGATAATCCAAAATCCGTAGCCCAGTCTATGACCAGTCGGATTGCGTTTTGCACCAGTCCACAGAGTCAACCAGGTCAACTGCATAACTAACCACCTTATACCCCATCCGGGTTAGTATTGACAAGAGCTCATCCATAATGAGCACCCATAATAACGGTGATAAAATACCGCATTGATGGGTGCCGCTGTGGATACTTTTCACTCTACTCACCTCGCCCAGACTGGCAAAAACAGTTCTGTTGTTCAACCTGTGTGTGATCCAGTATATAAGGGACTGATTCACTCCATGCTTTGTTAACATTTCCGTAATGTTATAGAAGCACATTGTTGAAGGCGCCTTCTACATCGATGAAGACAGCCAGCGTAGATTGCTTTCAATCGAGTGGATAACTTCGTGGAGGGCCGTCGCAACTGATCTTCCCTTCAGATATGCGTGCTGGTCTTGTGACAAGCTTCTTCTGTGTTTTGTGTAGAAAAGAACTCAAGCTTACTGCGCCATATGCCTTGGCTGTTGAGTAGTTTACCCGGCCAGTCTTTGGAATAAATACAACTTTAACCTTTTGCCATAGCTTCGGAGTATAGCCAGTCTTAATACAGGCCCTAGGACTAGGTTTCTAATCATGAGTCGCCCGTGTATTGAACGAGGGCTGGAAAAACTACCGTTCTTGCCCATTCAATGTCCATTTCACCGACTCTTCCGTGATGAAAACCCTCCCCCCCCCCCCTTCCAGGAACAGGTTGATAAGAACTTTCGGTTCGTAGAAAAGAGGAGCCGTCATCAGGAGCGTCAGGGAAGTTTTCGTATAGTAAGATTTCCAAAGATTCCCCAATCAAAGAGGTCCGTGCACACTCGTTAGTGAGGAGCTCGGGTTGGATGGGTATCTTGGATAAAAATCTTTTAAGCCTTGACATCTCATTTACACTATCCACATTTTCACAGAAGAGTTGCCACGATTTTCTTTTAGATGTGCGGATTGAATATTTGTAATGACCTAGAGCGTTGTTGTAGGCCGGCCCATTTAATCTGTTGGCTTTGTTATAAAGCCTACGCACCGCTTTACTTTGATTTGGTTAGGTACCCACCCACCTCGTCCTATTTTATGAGTAAAATGGTGTTCAAAATTATTGTTTTTTATTTCCGCTTAATAATTTTCTACTTCAAAGCAGTTTCCAAAAAACTAAATATTTGGTTTTCTAGTCATTCTCATTTTGTGTTTGTTTTTTTTTTCGAAAAATAATCCGAAATTTCCAATTCAAATGCTAAAAATGTAGGTTTTGATTGTTTATGAGGCGGTTTTTTTTTAAGATAAAAATTTTGTGATGATTCAGACGAAATTTCAGTAGTTTGGGAGGAATCAACTTTGTTTGGAAGAATATTGATACCAATTAAATACCATGTAAATATTGCCAATTTTCTCAGTATTATTAAAGCTATGCAATTTTTTCAAGTATTTTTTCATGCTAATTGTAACAATTGTAACAATTGGTAGCCTTGTAAACAAAATTGATCAGTTAGTCAGCTCTATGGATGATTTGGTGGGTAGTTATGCTTTTTCAGACCCCGGAGATGACTAATTTAATCTCAACAAAATTCAACAGTATTCTCGATGTTAAGAAACCTCCTTTCGACACATGTTCAAACTCTCATTATTTAATTGCGAAATTTCTGCTTTTTTTAAATTGGATTATCCATAGTTTATTTTCTTCAAAAAATTTCTACATTAAATTCAGTCGCATCAATCATCTTCCACAAGGCTCAGATCTCGGACCAACATTGTTCAATCTCTACACTAATGACAACGTTGAAATTGAGGTACTCAACAGTGAAAAACTTACTTATAAGCTACAAAGAAAAGAATACCAAGTAGCTTGGATGTATCTTTTAAATAAATTACAATAGCTACGCTAAGTCAGTCATAAAAAAACCGCCAATTACGCTTATATAGCCTTGATCATTTCTTGTATAGGCATCAGTGGGAAAATATCCCCGATCAAGTATAAGCAGAGCACTTACGTATTGTCTTCATGCAAAGACTTTTACTCTCCCTTCCTTAACTTTTTTCGATCACAGTTTCGGTTAGATGGTGGTCGTCATACTGGGTCATATTGACCCAATAGTAGATTTTTGAAATGAGTGCCGTTGGTATAGTATATACCCCCAAATCGATCAAAAAATAATTGTGAGCCAATAATACCTATATAGCCTCAACTTTGAATTTAGATCAGGCAAACATCTCCACTTTTCCTCTATTCACGTACCTTGCAAAACCAAAATCTGACAACTTGATATTGTTATGTATTGTTATAAGTATATTTTCACACTTCACATCACGATGAGCAATCTCCATTACATGCATATATTGTAGCGCAAGAGCAATTTGTCTTGTCCAAAATCTAGCTTGGCGCTCCCTAATGACTTCATGTGCTTTAAGATATTCGAGTAGGTCACCCTTTTCAGCATGTCTACATAAAAATAACAAAAAAAAAAACAAACAGATTTCCGTGCAATTATCGTAAAACGTAAAAAAAAAAACCTTTAAAAACGTACCTCATGAAAATATAAATTTTACCCTTTCTCCGAAAAATACTATGAACTTGAATGATGTAAGGATGATTCATTTTAGCCAAAGCTCTCAATTCTCTGGGAATGAATTTCTCTATACAATTTCGAGGCAATTTCGCTGTGTCTATGATCTTACAGGCTAAATTTGCACCAAATCTCGACGTGTTTTTGTCGGCGGTTTTATACTCTCCCAAATATACCTTTAATATGGAGAATTTATTTGGAAAGTTGTTTATTTAAATCTATAAATGTATCATGGCATTATTTGTTTACCTTTGCGTAACCACCCTCTCCTAGTTTCGATAAAAGTTTATAGCCCTTACTTTCAAGAACAGCTGCCTCCGAAGGTGATCGATTCAAATTAGAAGGCATTTCAAAATATTTTCGTAATAACAATTTAAAATGGAATTTTTTCACGATTTTAAAATTTCACCAACTTAAAATAATTTTTAATTACAAAAATCTTACATAAAAAATAATTACATTGCACGAACAGTGACAACTAAATTGTCAATGTTAACTCGACTTACTGTGCGAAATTGAAAAACAAAACTAAAAGAAACTCAGGTCAAAAAAACAAAACTAATTTTTTTTTCATTAGAATCCCAGAGGAGGGAGGATTGCAACTGTATTTGTCGAGTTCGTTAATAGTACGATCGAATATGGGGATATTAGACTGCATGAAATACCGGCTTTTCGACATCCGCATTTTCCAGTGCAGCCACTTTTGCAGCGAGAAAAAATTGAAGTCAGCACGGTGTCAGGAGCTGGAGGATCAGTGGTGGTAATTGGCTCGAGGGTTCCATCAGCTCCTAGCTTCCAACCCCACATTTCAGAAGGCATTTCGTTACCCAGCCACTCTTGTACTTGGTGGAATACTCGTAATGCGTGATATTTTGCTGACCCTTTAGTATGGGGGAGAGCGGAGAGATCAGCTTTCGACTTGGTACTGGATTTAACAAAAAGCGAGTATCGATGGCTGTTAAGATCAAGCTGAATAGTGGCCGTACGATATATCGTCAAAAACAACGTTTCTCTTGCTTTTGCTATGGTTTCCGATGTTGATACTTCGATATTTCTACCATGTCACTAATCACGTCTTTATTTTAGAACATATATTTTATTTTAGAACAGATGCAACAACCAAATTACAAAAACTGCACGATACGACACCAAACAATAACAGCGTGGATACCAGGTAAGCGTTGTAAGCATACTAAATTAGGCGGTAGCGGTGGCGGAACGGGAAGGCGACCCGGGCGGTGAGAACGAGTTTTAGTTCAACCTCTGTGGTAGTGGTATCCGGCGATCCGTGCCGCGCTGACGCCCATCGTATCTAAGGACTCACCGTATCTCGCACGCTCGGCTCTTATTTACATTATCGCCTTTTTTGTTTAGAATCCTCAATAGATCGACACGGGGTTTTTTATGTTGGGTCGGCAGATGACTAAACTTGCTCATTCCAAACTAAAAATGTAAGTGATGATGAATGATGACAAAAAACGACGCCGTTTTCTTAAATCGTCTATTTTTTATCTCTCCGTTAAAACTTACACACCCTGTAGCTCCTAAAGTATTGATCGTAGAGCAAAAATAAATATGACCGAATTTGTAGGAAGTTTTATGTAGAAACTTTTGTTAGACGTAAACATAATGCTATTCGTACAGATATTCGAGATATGAGCAAAAACCTCCCCCCCCCCCCTCTACACCCAAAGTACACACCCCACCCTCGAGGACTTTTAGTATGTTCATCTGGATACTGCAAGGTATAACGGTACCAATTTACAAAACTACACGAATTATTTCCCCTGATTGTATTAATTTTCTTGAACTATAAAATATTCGATAGAAAAACTTCCGTCCTCAGTTCCCCCAGTGATAGCATAGGAAATTTCAAAAGTAGATAGGTCGTATAGTATAGGGATAAACTTCATTTTTTTATTTTTTTACGATGTTGCCAAATTTGTAGGGGATGCCTTGCTATGCTCTACCATAGACTACATTGGTAGTCTATAACAGTTTAAACAGGCACGATGGAAATACAGAAAATAGTAAACTATGAGATGGAAAGAGTCAAATTATTGGATTCTTTCTAATTATAGACAGAGTAGTAATTGATGGCGTACTTTGATAGAAATGAATAAAAGGCATGCAAGATCGGCTTTTTACTACATTTCAATTTATTCATTTCTTTGACAACGTTAGAGAATATACAGCTGACAAAATTTCAGAGATAAAATTACTTACAGGTGTGTTGATCTTACCCACTCCAATAATAAAGATAAGAATACCGCTGATGAGCTCCGTGGGTAGAACGAAACGACGTATGGAATTGTCAATAGATATCCTGCACAGCATCCTTAAACAATATTTTAACAATTAATATACTCACAAAATGATAACCATTAAAAAAAATTCGAGCATATCAACGGATTCGTGGATGTCCAACAAATTAGGTCATTACAGTTACCGGTAAGTAATGTACCACCAACTAAAATTAAGTTCTCAAGATGCATCTGTTTCAGATGCCAAAATTAGTGCTATAACAGGAAATACCATATATAATAAATAACAGATAAGAAAAACCAAGGAATATCAAAGATTTTTAAGATATTTTTAATGTTTCAATAGGTTTCAAAGAAAATTGTTTAATATTTTTTAAATATTTTTACAAAGGTTTTGCCGGAAAGTTTTTAATGCTTTTCATATTTTTCTATAATACATTAGCTGTGCTCTTTTGTGTCTACATAACAGAGCAGAACAAAAGATCTCTCCGTCTGCCTTTTTAATTTACATGAATGATCTGTTTTTCTTTACTTTCAATCCCTATTCATTGCTTCGCTGATGACAGTACTTTTGATTTCTTCTTTGGTAGGTACTCTTGCGGACTTCAGAGGGAGTGCCGATTTGATCATTGAATCACGATCTTGTAAATAATCTCTTTAAAACAAGTTCATAATTTGACCACTCCCATTTATACATTCTTGGCATTAATATTTCGAGTAAGTTACGCTGGACAAACCACATATTCTGTGTTGCCAAAGAACCATCGAAATGTCAGTCCGTCAAATCTAGCGCAGACCTAGAATCGAATACTTTTTCCACATTTAAGACGGGGCTCGGGCGCACAATCTTAGCTTCATTAGATATTATTCAAAACAGAGCCTTCAAGCTCGTTGGCGATGTGGCAATAACTTGTTATATCGGCTTGCACGAGCATCGCCGTAAAGTCGAATGCCTTTCGCTTCTTTATCGCTACATGCATGTGTCAATGCTCTGAAGTAATATTTATATCTGTTGTAAATTAATTCCTGTACGAAATACCATAAAATTCCGTGATACAACACATCAAGAACATATTGTCATCCGAAAATTAGTCATTTGCCCAATGGCGAACTTCTGCCTAGTCAAACTAGCAAAATTCCCTTGTAGGGGGTGCCTTCCAAAGGCTGACACGGACATTTAAAAAACATTTAATTCACTTTATTGTTCCTGCATACAGTGGCGAATTTACCAATAGGCAGAAATAGGGCGGCAAATTCGCAGTTACATTTTTCGAGAAAAAATCCAAAATCTTTATTGGTATTTCTTTCGATTTAAATATTCTATTCGGGGTCATTTTAACCGCTGAAATATCTACTTCAAAATGGTCTATATGTCACGAAAAGTCTAGACACTCATGTAGAGTAGGCAAATAGTGTAGCGGTTTTGACTTAGCCACTTTTTACATTATGTGTCTGAAATTTTTAGTCAATTCATGAAATGCTAAAAGCCTTTACGCCGATAGTGTAGTACCACTCGATATAACCAAAAACTAGAAGAGGGAGATGGGTGGTGAAGGGGGAGGTCGCACCCTGGCCTGCGATAACACAGCCACCCACACCCACATATAAACACACCCACATACACACATATATACACACATACACACACAAACACGCGCGCGCGGAGTGATGGGGGGGGAATAAGAGGGCTGCCAAGGAGCAGCTGCACAACACTCCTATAGAGTTTATTACCAATTGCAAACTTGGTTATTTGGACAACGAGTCCAATAACAAAAAAGCTAAGCAATAGGCCTGGAACTAACATCTAGTTCTAGGTAGACTCGTGCCGAAATTTATCACAGGCAGTTCTTTGCAGCCCCCTTATTCTAACCCCTCCCCCCCCCGTCTATAACGTTTTCAACGTCATGTTATGGTCGTGGCGTGCTCTATGCAGCAGCATGCTTCATGTACGATGCCGACAGAAGTAGCAGAATTTACATTAGTCCACACGGCGAAGGTGCTGCCACGTTTAGCACGACCGGACAATTTAACCCTGGCTGGGACTGATCCCAGACAGAAAAGAAAACAGAAGAAGAAGAACATCTCGAGATGCCGGATGAAGTTCCCCTCTGAAAGTTCGCGGCTCTTTCTGAAAATGATAAAGACATCCCAAGTAATTTTGAAGACTTAGCCGAATTTGCAAAGTTAGTGAAAGAAGTGAATTGTTAATCATACAGAGCAAATCTCTTAAGATTTTAATATGTAAGTCTACTGGAGAAAAACTGATCAGCAAACTTCAGCGAAGAGTCACCGAATTCTTCATCGTGATTCGTATAGTCAATTGCAGTTTCACGTGACCAACGAAAAAATAGAATAAAAATCCCCCGGGACAAGATTAACTGCCAACAAAAAGACCTCTACTAAAATTCAACCTTATTCTATGAAATTTAAGTACCGAGCCTAACATAGATGAAACTCTGGCAACCGATCCTAAGTAAAATTCCAATAACAAACTACTTGAGAATTAGTGGAAGAAAAAGGCTACAATCATCTCCAATTATTCCGGCGTGGTCCAGACGCTGAAAACCACCCCGACATCAATTGTCACGTTAAGGCGCCCACTATCCACTGGTATAGGGAGAAGTTACAATGCAATTGCACATGCCCCGCTATCTAATTCACATACAGCCGAGTCTATCCAGTCATTTCGTAAGAGATTGCGCTTCTTATGAGGCCGACTTGGTCTACTGACGCTGGAAGCCCTATGTGTAAAAGGTAACACGCTGCGACAGGAGGATCCACCAAATCGTCAAGCAAGTCGATATACTATTGAAATCAAAATATGGAGTTTAGAAATTGAATACTATTTAAAAGTAGACTAGAACCAAAAATAATTCCGGAGTGAAGAATAATGCTGAGATATTTCTATATTGCAACAAATTAACTACTTAAATTGAGGAATGGAATATGAAGGTTAAGCGTAGAACACTTCACTTTTTTTTCTTTTACCAGAATTGAGTACTGATACTAAGATATTTTTTATATTTCGGCAAATTAATCGCGGGAAAAATTTAGAAATCACGTATTAATATTTTGAATTTGATCAGGAAAATTTTATTCATTCTACTCGAAGGTGCTTAATTAATTCCGGAGTTGAATTATTAGAACCCACAGGTAGTATGAAACAGGAACCGACAAACGACTAACACTTAAAATGTAGGGAACGAACATTAGACATGGATCCATGTTCGGTAGAAGGTATGGCAACTTCATAGAGAAATATCCTAGGGCAAGTAGCATAGTTTTAACTCACGTACATAGTAGGTACCCGTTCATTTTACCTCAAGTACGTGCCGCATTTATCTTGATAACTTATCTAAATGATATTGTTGAAACTGAAAGAAAAGAAAATGTAGAGCTGTCCATGTGCTCGGTTATATGAACTTTTGTTCTGTTTAAATTTTATTAGGAAGTTTCGTTACACAGACGATAGGGCCTAGTATTCGGATTAATTAATAAAGACGATATTATAACGTAATGAAGCTTTAAAGTTTGTCATTTCACTCCTTCACTCTCCCGGAGTCCTCTTTTCTTGGCATGGTTGACTGAGATTCACTACTCCGCTCCTCGTCTTACAGGTCATATAGGGACACTGAAAAACAACGTACTGCCCTCCGTGTCATATGGGTGGATGGGGCAGCAATGAAGGCAGACCATCTGCGCCCTTAAGAAAGCAAAGGTAAGTGGGGTAAGAGTTCCTTCAGGACCGGATGTGTTGCTTGTGGTCTTTGTACAGAGACGATTTTTTTTTTTTATTGTTCGTGACCGGCGGCAGTGTTATGGTCGTAGCATACTACATGTAGCAGTATGCTACACTGAGGGCGACGGACAAAAAAAAAAGAAGAAGATTTTTTCCGCCTTGTGACCATTGAATAAATAACTAATAAGGAAGCGGGGTTTCGTGCGAATAAAGTGTACGTGAGTAGGCAATTCAAATCCAAGGAGCGTGGGGAGAAATGACAACAGGGCTCGGGTCACGTATTTGAAAATTCTGCTTGACAAGTCACTTAAATTATCATAGGCAACGACATAGAATATTTTCTGAAGATAAGGGGGCGCCAAAAATGTGTGTATTTTACATAGCAATTTGGATTATAAAAATTGCCACCCTTCAAAATTTCACGGTTTCACTATAGCCATGACGAAACGAATATAAACACAGCACACTAATACATTTCGCCGAGTGGCTTAGGTTTTCACCCGATTGGATAGAACGGATAAAAATTGTGTTGGTCACGATTTTAAAGTTATCCTCATAAAGTAAAAAAGTTCGAATTTGTTTTTATAAAATTTAAAAATCCTAAACAAAGTAATTAATAAGTGGAGCTCGGAGACAGTCGATGTAGTTTCGCTTTGTCGATTTAACTTGATTTAATTCGGATAGCTCCGGAAAGAAAAGTAAAAAAATGGAGCAAAACTGACGTGTCTTGTGTGAGCTCCGACATGCATCTAAAATTTTTCTTCCTTGTATCGGTTTAAATCGCATAAAATCTAAATCTACGGTTGAACAATTAAAATCAATCTCGTTTACATCAACGAAAGAAATAGCGATTTCATTTGATTCCATTTGAACGAAGAACGCCACACGGAGTCCAGGCGAAGCGTGCTGATCGGCAATTGCTCTGCGGGTTTGAAAACCATCCTTCTGCATTTGAACGAGAAGACAGAAATTTTTGCTAGTGCTACATCCCACCAGAATCCAGAGGGGCTTTCAAAGGGCTGAATCACGAACTCTGCTACTAAACTGAATAATCACCCCATGCGCAGACATCAGCTGTTAACTACATTTCCCAGTAACTTAACGGCAATCTGCATCTACAAGGTACTAGGTACTAACTAAAATATCTAGGTACAATACAATTATTAATTATTTTTAGGTTTAGTTGGAGTATTTACCTTGGAGTTTATGGTCGTGCAATAACTTTGTGATGCCAATTACAAGGATAGTACCTGCTCGCATCTACAGAAGGTAGAACAGGATTAATGATATCAAATTTGGATGAAAATTAGAATAGGGAGAATAGGTAAACCCAATTAAGGTAAAAATATTTCAATAGCCGAGATTAAACCAAAAAAAGACCAGACTAGAATTCGGAAATATATGGTAACTGAATGAAGATTAGATTAGTTATATAGATGCAGTCGGAATTAATCTGAGCATGTAACACCGTGAGATTTCACCATGAAGAAATAAATAACACTAGACAAACTGGATTAAGTACCAAAATGTTGGCTGTCGAGTATTGATACAGAATAAACTTGTAGATATATAATATAGGGCATTGCTAGATTCGGGCCATCCAATTCCAAGTTAAAAGCATCCAAAAATGGGTGAAATTAAAAACGGAGGGCAGATCAAAATTTTTATATAAAGCGAGAAAAGAATTTTTATTTTTGATACAAAAAAAAATGAACTAAGTAGAACTAGATATTTAAAGTAATTGATCACCCGGAATTCAGCCACATTTTTTGAGTGGAATTTTCTAAGTAGATAAATATAGTGCCTACATAGTCGGAAAGATTTTGTTACAATTACATCAGGAATTAGTCTCAAGGCTTTCTCAGGTATTCGGACAGCAACCAAAATTCCTTCTGCAAATTTTTCAGAGACTCTTCGGAACACTAAAGGAAGCGCCTCTGCGGTGGATTCCCCAGCTTCACAAGATGTAAGTGCAAAATTTTTGTTTTTACCAATTTCATTTTCTTTCATATACATATCCCGGGGATTACACGAGTCAGTAGAACTGACTCTGACTGCGATTGACACTTACACAGGCTCGTGTAAACCCCTACTGACTACTCTTTTTTACTGACCAGTCTGTACTGACAAGATTTCTGACGAGTCAGTACGGACTAGTCAATAAACTGTCAAACGTACAATTAAGATGGCGTAAATTGAAAATAAAAGGTAGATGCTAGTGGATATTTGTGTTTATATTCCTAATCTTTTCTCTTTTGAGTGGGAAATGACTGAAAAGTGTTTAACATACATTTTATTGTTTATTTTGTAGAGAATAAAGACGGATTCATGAAGAAATTGTTTGATATTCATATAGAAGAGGAATGTCTGCACCACTTGACGACATTTTATTATGAACAGACTGGTGAATTTTTTTTGTCAGTAAATTTGACAGACGAAATCAGGACTGTCCGTCAGTTCTATTGACTCGTGTAATCGTTGCGTGGGATGAACTGACTTTACAGTATTCAAATCCGGTTTCTTACTCAGATATCCGATTTTCTTTCCACATACTTTTGAGCAACTGTAATGCAGTTAAGATCATATACTCGTACGGTCAAATTCCTATGAAAAGGAAAACAATTCTTTTCATCTGAAGGAGTTATTAAATTCATAATTTTGTGTAGCATTTCTGCACCCGGGTAAATCAGTCTATACAGTAGTGGTAGTAATGTTTAGTTGTTCGCAGTATAAAAGGATTTTATTCTGGCTCCAATATTTAGTCATTAATTTATTTTATAAGTAAGATTTTTCGTGAGTTTGTCATCAGTCCTAAGGAATTTAGCAGTATATAGTCATATCCGCAGTAATTAATATCATTAAAGTTAAAGAAATTTATGAATGAGGATGTCAAGTAGTAGTATTGGATGAATTTGTCTCAGGATCTGCGGTTAGACAAAAAGGAAAAAAAGAAAAAAACAAATAAAGGTTAGAAAATAATAATTTTGATGATAGACTAAGTAGACAGACTTTTGTTGGTCAGAAGCCCGAACGATTTTACTGATAAATGTACTGCTCAGAAACTAGGTAGTACCTCCCCAGGGAAGGTGAATTAAGTCTTAGTGCTAAGAGTAGAGGCCAACTATCAATGTTCAATAAATATCATTATAACGTAATGACGCAATAAGTCTTTTGTTGCTCCTTTCACTCTCCTGGAGCCCTCTTAGCGTGAAGGTCGACTAGGTCCGCTATTCCTCTCTGCCCTCAGTGTCGATTGGGTAATTGGGGCGAGCAGAGAAGGCGAAACATCTGCCCCTTCCCAATGGATGTAGGTAAGTGGTGTAAGGGTCCCTTCAGGACCGAATGTGGTGCAACGGCCTTTTATTAGTCAGGCACGAATAAATTTTGTATATGGCTGGTGGCAGCGGCAGGTTTTCGTGGAACCTCCCCACACTCTCCGCCAATAGCCGAGGCGAGCTAGCATGCCGCCCTGCAGTCAACGCTGTCCACCGAGTGAGCTGTCAGCTCATGCTGGCAGTCTGGACTTCACGTCCAAGCCAATTACTCTGACATAGTTCCATAACAGCAGGCTTTGGTTAACCCCCCCCCCCCCCCTATAACTCTTCCGCACTAGTCGAGGTGTTAGCGTGCCGCCTTGTGCTATCGCCGATCACGGAAGTGAGCTGTCTGTCAGCTCATACTGACAGGATGGACTTCACGTCTAAAGCAACTCGCTCGAAATACTACCATATATCATTATCGAACTACAAAAACGTGGTTCTGCTTACGAAAACTTGAGTAAACAGCGTTCTATGTAAGAAGATTTAGGCTGGACTTTGGGAAACTAATGTCTGGATCTGTGAGCTCTCCGCTGAGGCTACAGGAGGAAAACAATTATGGTCCCTAGAGTTCTACAAACACATCATAGAAGAAGAATTTTTGAACATTTATTCAAATTTGGGAATAGCGTTCCGGATATTGTTGTTTACACCAGGGTCAAACTACTCGTTTTTGGCACTAACACGAGTGAGAAACAATTTAAGATCTACCACAGAAGAGATCAGGCTCAATTCACTCTCTGTGCTGTACATAGAGTCTGTGGACTATAGTGAGGTAACAGTGGCGTGGTGTCTTTGGAAGCAAGGGAAACATTGCTTCCCTTAGGATTTCTGAATTAATAATAAAAATTCTTCAAAATATTTTTTATGAAGGTATTTTTTCCGACCTTTGCTGTAAATCAGGAAAGACAGGAAATTAAAAATCAACCCCCGTAGTAAAAAATTATCACAACAAAACTATGGAACAATTTCCAACGAAAACTATTGCATGCGAACAAGTCTGGGCTCTACCTATGACGTCACACAGTATTGCTAGCTATTCGCCACTTACAGTGTATCTACACTCAATATGAAATTCCGTTTAGGCTAAGGGAAGCAATTGAAAAAATGCTTCTTGGGATCTACAAACACAGCTATACCGGTAGCATGTATTAGGTTAATTTCATTCATATGATAACATTTTTCTTATAGTAGATCATCGCTGTATTTGTTTTAACTGGATGCATTTTTATTTCTGCTTCCATCAATTTCATGTCGGTAGGTCGATTAGAAAGCATGTTCGCGAGGAAGGGGGGGGGGGGGTACTTTCTTTTCTTCTGGGTAGGGGAATTTCATTTTAAAACAGAGACGTCTTCGGCGAACTTCGGGATTTAGTGACTTAAATAATTTCCATAAAGCAATAGATAGGCATGGAAAAAAATTTCAGATCACTTCAAATCAGTGCTAGCTCTAAACTTGATTCTGGTCAATGAATTGACCAATTAATTTATAGTAATTTCAGATCGTCAATTATAAAGCATAATGAATTAGTTAAGAAGAACCGGGAAATTATTAAAATCTTAATAGATGTAGTTTGCCATTTCGCATGCCAGGGGCAGGCTTTTCGGGGGTACAATGAAGCCTCAAATTCAATAAATCGAGGAAATTACATTAAATTAATTTCGCTTTTGGCCAGATATAACCCAGAACTTAAAAATCATTTAGATACGGCAACGGTATTTCCTGGCTTATCGAACTATATAAAAAATAATTTAATAACTGCTATCTCCTGTACACTTACAAAAAAAATGTATTTTGAAATTCAAAACTCAGAGTATGTTGCAATTATTTGCGACGAAACAACTGACAATTCATGTCGATCACAGTTGTCGACCATTTGTTCTTCCGGAGACATAAAGGAGACTTTTATTGGTTTTAAGAATGTTTCTGACAACCGAATGGCAAGTCGTTTGCATGAACATGTGGTGAACGTCATGCAGAGCTTTGGAAGCGGTAGTAAGCTAATTTGCCAGAGTTATGACGGTGCATCAGTTATGGCAGGTGAAGTAAGCGGACTTCAAACTAGAGTAAGGAAGGGCAACGTTTCCTAATGCGCTTTTGTGCACTGCTTCGCACATTGAATAAATTTGGTCCTGTCCAAATGATGTGACAAGATTCGTGAATGCAAAGTGTTTTTCCAATCAGTCACTGCTTTTTCAACTTTTTTCAGTCATTCAACCAAAAGAACCGTTGCTCTTGACTCTAAAAAGAAGACTTCCCAAAATAGCTCCCACCCGCTGGAATTTCAATGGCAGAGTTATTTTGTCAAACTTTTCTCAAACTTTTTTTTGAATATATTGTCGAAAATGAGGAAGATATTTGGGATAGTGAGACTGTTAACAGTGCTCGGGGTCTTTCGGTACTTTTAAACGATTTTCTGTTTATTTTTCTGCTAAAAATGTTTTGAAAAATATTTCCGCAAACTGATGTCCTTTTTGTTATCTTCCAAGCTAAACACAGTGATATTACATTTTGCATTAAAAAAAATTAGAGACTTTCAAAATCAGCTTCTACATCTAAGAAACAATTTTACCGAAATATGGAATGAAACTTCTTTGCTGTGCGACGTACCGCGTCAACGTAAACGAGTACGTTGTATAGTTGATGGCTCCCAAAATTTGAATTAAGTTTTAAACGTTTATTTGCTGAAATTATTGATATTATTCATGAAGAAATTATATCCCGATTTTCTTCTTTAGATAAATTAAAATTCTTAGAGCTTTTTAATTCTTGTAAATTTCACAATTATACAACGAAATTTCCTGATGATTTGCTTCAAAATCTTGATGAATGTACTCGAAATTATTTGATAAAAGTTCTTTAAAAACGGAACTCATTATGCTGTTCTCTGATGCCGTCTTCAACGGCAAAACCGTTCAAGAAATTTATCGATATTTTATTAACAACAATTTTCAAGATAGTTTTATTCAATGTTTTAAACTTCTACGACTTATTATAACTTTGCCAGTTCTTTGCCAGTTACTTAGTGCGTCCGCGGAACGTAGTTTTTCCACGCTAAAAAGAATATTAACTTTCTATAGAAACTCAACGTCTGAAGAAAGATTATGTAAGTGACTTAGCTTTATTGTCCATTGAAAAAAATAAATTAAAAATTTTCCTTTCCCACGAAGAATTTTATAACGATATTATTGATGAATTTGAATTTGCCAGTAAAGAAAGAAGAATTTAATTAAAGTATAAATTTTAATTAAATTATTTAAATAATCTTTGAAATTCTTGAAAGGATTTATGAAACATGTGTGTTGTTGATTTTCTTTTTTATGCATTTAAAAAATGTGTTTTTAACGCTTGTTTTTGTTGTTAAATGTGTAAACCTATTGAAGTGGTATTTCGTTTTGTTTATTTTGGTAGTTTAGTTTTATGTAGCTTTAGTTTTTTTTGTGCGCTTTTAAGAATTAATGCTGTCACATTAAAATCTACATTTTTATAATGCATGCTGTATAAAAATGTATTAACTTTTAGTAAAGTTCTTTATCTATCTACTAATGTTTTAATTAATCTTACCTATTCGGAATTTCGTATAATATATTATATATAAGCAAATTGCGATCTGACTATGATCATTTGATTAACCCTTTTAATTTGACAGCACGGGGGCCAAAACACTGTATTTAAAAAAAAAGCTCACTGTGCCTACTCTCACGTCCTCGATCGTGGTCCCTGGGTGCTTTAGAAGCAGCTAACAAGAGGGGTATAGATAATTTATTAGAATAACTGCAATAACTTTCGATGCATGCCTATTTAACGCTTTTATAAATTTAAATTTGATTGCTTCCCCTCTCATCAAGTCCACACCACGCCACTGTGAGGTAATCCGTTCTTTCACAGAAAAGAAAGTGCGTCGAATGGCAATCTAAGCGTATACTCGTATGCTTACACGCAACGAACATTCTTTGCATATACTTTTGAACTTATTTGTGATATTTTCAAATCTGCTTGTTTATTTTCCAAGGTGCGTTACATAAATGAAAATCAACGGTAACACATTTTTGCTTTATTATTTAAAATGGGAAACCCCGGACATTTAGACCCGGGCCTGCATTTCCGCTTCAATCTTATATTATAAAATGAGAAAGATTTCCAGCACACAACGTTCAAATACATACCTTGCAAATCCAAAATCAGCCAATTTAAGATTATTATGAGCTGTGACAAGGACATTTTCACACTTTAAGTCACGATGTGCAATATCTAAAATGTGCAAATATTGAAGCGCAAGGGCAATTTGTCTCATCCAAACTCTGCTTTGATCTTCCTTAACAGAGCCACTATGCCTAATGTACTCAAGTAAATCACCCTTTTCAGCATACCTTAGAATGTATATAAGAAAATCTTTAGACAATACATATATAGTCATCTCAATAGAATTTCTTTTTATACCTCATAAATATATAATATTTTTGTTTTTTATAAAATATGCTATGCACTTCAATGATATGAGGATGACTCATTTTCGTTAGAAATTTTAGTTCTCTTGGAAGAAATTTCGACATAAATTTTTTCGGTGCTTTGTTTGCATTGACAATTTTACAAGCAAGACGTACTGTTTTATGATTAGCACGAAATTCTCCCAAGTATACCTAGAAGATTTTTATTATGAAATTATATACATATATACAAATAGCGAATAAATATTTTACGTATAAATACCACCTACCACAGAGTAGCCACCCTCACCAATTTTCGATACAAGTTTATAACCTTGAGTTGCAAGGAGATTTAACTCAGATTCTGTCTGCTTTAATTTATTTGTCATTATGTTTTTTTCATTTTCATACACATAATAATTTTAAATAACTTTTGACGTATAAAATAACTAACAAAAGGTAAGAAAATAACCAAAAACTTTACAACACCATCAAAACAACACGATTTGAAACAAACACCACCGAAAAGCGACATGTATGTATTAATATTATCAAAACCTACTTTAAACTATTCGAGAAATTTGAATGTCAAGAAAAATCTTTTTATATTACATGAAAATAAATTGTACAAGAAAATCCAAAAAAAAAAAAAAACTAATAAATTTTCAGTTCATGTAGCACGGAACTTTTTCAGTTTCATTTATGTATGTATGTATGTACGTCAGTGGTGTTGATTGATTTAAATGTTTGCTGCTCTACACTACAATTCCGGGTGGTGTTGATTATGAATACTGTTCCGGAACTGTAAAATATTCAAAATTTTGTGATCGAACAGACATGTTCGAGGAGTATAAATAAGAAATCAGATTTTAATTCTATGACTCACACATAGATGTCACTTTTATTTTTCTTTATTATCAATTTAAATTTTTTCATACTAATTAATATAAAATCTTTTTTACTTGTTCAAGTTACGTTCAACATAAGCAAGAAATATATAGGTATACAGGGTGTCCCAAGTTAGGATGGCCAAATGAAAGGAGGTGATAAAACTCGCTAAGAAACGAAAAAAAAATGTATGGGATGAGTGAGCCTTTTTTCACCCTGCTGGGAGCTACGAAGGCTTGAAGTTTTTTTCAATGTTGAGTAAGTGCTTCAACATATTTCCCAATATCTCCTAGGTTTTTTAAGATATCGGAACGAATCTTTTTCTAGTCAATGGTTAATTAAATGCCCATTAAGTAGGGGTGAAATGCTTTTTCCTGTTGTTAATGCCTTTGGAGTCAAAAAATGAGTTTTTCTAATACAAACGCAATTATCTCAACATTTTACCCTATTACGAAGGTCACTATTTATATTGTGAGCCTTGGCAATACTAGTGTTTGTCGATGCAAGCCATTGTCATATACATACATAAAGTTTGACATTTTTTACCATAAACGTTCTCAGAACGTTTTGATTAACAATAACTTTTTCTTTTCTTTATATTCTCCTTTAATAAAAGTAGATATTACTCTTTAGGAGTTTTTACCGGGGTAAACTTATATTTGTTCAAGAAGGATTTTTTTTAGATTCTCCGGTATATAGCAAATGCTCAAAAATGTTTTTAATTTGTTATTCTATCACACAACCCATTATATTTTTGGTGGCAAGTTTCAAGTCTTGGTGTGACTCATCAGGTCCCCAAATAGCGAAGTTGAGTGACTTGAAAAACAAATAGAAAAATAGAATAAAGAAAAGAAATGAAAAAATGAAAAAGATTGAGAAAAATATAGAAAAAAAAAATTTATTAAAAAAATTTAAAAAACCAGATTCATTCGAAACGAATCGAACCTGTATACGCCCGCAGTGGGCTGAAAAAAGAAAAAGGAAGAAGAAGAAGCGTTTCGTGAAAACCTTACACTCATCGGTACAGCTTAGTTATCTGCCTGCTGTAGACGCTTGAAAACAGATCAAATTGATCTCATCTCATATATAGACTCAGAATATATTCAATTTCGCTATTTGGGACCTGTTGATGAGTCACACCAAGACTTAAAACTTGCCACCAAAAATATAATGGATTGTGTGTTAGAATAACAAATTAAAAACATTTTTTAGCTTTTGCTATATACCGGAGAATCTGAAAAATTCCTTATTGAACAAATTCTTCTTTAAATTCAACTTGGTAAAAAAATAGAATTAACACGTGAACATTTTCGTGTGATGATTTATTACTGTTTTCGACGTGGATTACCAAGACAAGAGTGCATCGATCAACTTACTTCAACTTTTGGAGATGAAGCCCCATCCTTCGACACTGTGAAACACTAGTTTAACGAATTCAATCGTGACCGCCGTTCGCTCACCGACGAATTTCGTAAAGATCGTCGAAAATCGGTTGTTGTGCCACAAAACATTAATGCTGTGCAAAAACCTATTCTCAAAACTATTTTCAAACCTATTCTCAACGATAATTTGTTTCCTTAGCACGTCATTTTAAAAAATATCATCTAATTTCGGTGTGACCTGAATAGGTTATAATTTAATAACTGTTTAACGGCTACAGTTAACACATAAGGTCTAATAGGTCAACTTAAAGAGGAGAGTCTACAGTTTACAGTTTTTATAAAAAAATGTTATGTTAATGGCCTTATTGCAAAAATAATAGAGGTTAAATTTAAAAAAAAAAAAGGTAAGAAAATCCGAAATTTTTAGTTCAGACAGCCATAATTGTTGAGGGGAGAGTGGTATGGGGCTGGTTGAGTGGTCGTTGGAAAGGTCAAGAAGTTCTGCATACAATGAGCTCTTAACAAAGACCGTACGGTGTGTACTTTTCAATATACAGGGTGATTTGTAAAAAAATTGCTTTTTTTCATAATCACCCTGTAACTCCTAAACGGTTGATATGCCCCCCCCCCCCCCCCGCCACACAATTTTTGGTTCTACTAGGTGAGTACTATCTCCTCCCGCTCTACTGACCTCCTAGTGGGAAACACCCTATATAAGACATTGCATGAACACTTGGGCCTGTCCGGATCCAAGTCTTCGTCTTCGTCTTGTTATTACAGCTAGTGACGTAACACAATAAGCTCAGATATGATAATAGTTAGACGAAGACGAAGGTAACCTGTCCGAATTCGTTCGTTTGCTCAGCTTGATTTCACAGACAGCAAACAAACATAACCTCACAATACGTTGTCTATTTAAAATAGTCAACTCGAGCCTTGACTCGATGATCAAGCTAACCAGATATCAAAACTCTTATACAAAGTAGCAAAGCTCGGTGGCATAGACATGAATTCGGATAGAGCTTGACTCGATGTTACGCCACTAGCTGTAATAAAAAGACGAAGACGAAGACTTGGATCCGGACAGGCCATTAGTAGCAAAAAAGATTTGTTCACGTTGGATTTCGCATAACTTGACAATCGGTCAGAAAAAGGCTCGTATCGATTGGTGAAAAAAAATGCTAATTCTCAAGAAATATAGTCGTGGTGCTTCAAAAGACGTTTATAAAATCGTGTTGTCGTCGTATCGTAGATCTATGCGTATGAGCCCGAAACTAAAGAGCAATCGACTGTATGGGTCTTCCAATATGAACCAAATCAAACAAAAGTTGTTCACGGTCGAAGCACTGAGAAGCAAATGTGTTTTTTTGGACTAACAGGTCATGTGGCAACTGTACCGTTGGAACAATAAAGAACACTCAATTCTGAATGGTACACCATCTTTTGTTTGCCAGAAGTGTTTGGTGAATTGAGGAAAACAAACAAACGTTATCGAATCATTCTTCACCATGACAATGCGAGCTCTCACACATCTCATCAAACAACCGATTATTTGACGAGTGAAAAAATCGAATTAATCATCATCCGTACAGCCCTGATTTGGCACCTAACGATTACTTTTTGTTCCCGCACATCAAAAACAAATTACGTGGACAACAATTTTCGACGCCAGAAGAAGCTGTTGATGCGCTCAAAAACCATGTTTTGGAGGTGTCTCAAATGGAATGAAAAAAATGATTTGCCGATTGGTTCAAACGCATGCAAAAGTGCATCGATCAACGCGGCGAATACTTTGAAAAACAATGAAGCCATATTTGTTGACAAATTAATGTATTTTATTGTTAGGCTCAAAATATAAATAGTGACCTACGTATTTTTTTATTTTTCGGCCCAGAATAAAGCTCAATCGGTGCTCCACAAGTCAGTCTTCACAGCACTCAAAAGTATTTGACCGTTCAGGCTTTACCTGAATTCCATTTTATGAATTTAAGGTTTTCACCAGATCAAAATGAAATCTTTTTCTGAAACAACTACAACAATTTTCATTAATCTAATAAAATAGAAAATGGTGTTCGAAAAGAATTATGACAATGTGGTGACTGTACCGACTAACCTATGTACACTTGATTAGTCACATCCTCAAATTTGAAGCAATCCATAAATCAACTCCAGTTGAGATTACCTAAAAGATTGTTTTTGGGGGCACGCGCATTACCTGGAGAGAAAGATTCATTCCGATATCTTAAAGAACCTAAGAGTTGTTGGAAAATATGTTGAAGCACTTACTAAACATTGGAAAAAAGCTTCAAACCTGCGTAGCTCCTAGAGAGATGAAGATAGGCTCCCATCCCATACATTTTTTTTCGTTTCGTACCGAGATCAATCACCTCCATTCATATGGCCATCCTAATTCGGGGCACCCTTTAAGTATGTAAAAAGAAAAAAAGAGAAAAGAAACATAAAAAAAATAAGATACAAGTAAGAACTACCTAAAGTTACAGCTAAAAATTAAATAAAAAAAAAACAAATAATAAAATAAAAATAACAAAATTAATCACTACTTAACTTGCTACATATGGTATAATGCTACCTAAATCTATTTGACTCCTAGATATTTAGTTACTGCTGTTTGAAGACATGATTTCAACAGTTTTTTTATTAAGGGCTTCAAAAAGAACCCGACACAATCGATATTTTAACATTTTATAGCATGACTGAAAAACAGGCGCTTAGTAATCAAATATTCAGATCTGGGCAGAAGGCATTTGACTATTCTAGTAGATCTCGCGAATTTAAAAATTAATAAAATAAACTAATTATAAACGGAATACTATCCTGATCTTGAAACTATAGGTATTTCAAAGGTGCGCCCCTTCCCCCTATTTTTCATCCTTGAACAATGGAATAGTTGTTCTTTCTGCTTTCCATAATACGCAAATCATTATCACTGTTCGCATCCTGTCTTTTGCGCAGGTGCCTCCCAACAATATATATAAGCTGAAATATTAAAAGAATAGTAAATCTTAGTATTTATGCCGAATGAAAAAATTGTGTGTATATTTCCTCCTTTCACACTTTGTTGAATAATCTCCTTTGTCCCTCTAGACTAGATGCATTTTCCTCTGTTCGTAATCACCCCGATAGTAATTCATTTTTATATTTTGATAAAACAAATTTAACCCTTCAATCAATCAAAAAAACAATCTGCAAATTGTTATAGAAATAGGAAATTTTACCAGTCATTTAAATGCTTCGTGCATTAAAATGCCTAGTAAAATCTATGGTGACTTTATAGTGCCATCTATGTTATTAAGATCGAACTTTTAGCTCTTAACGGTCAACTACGTACTTGCACCATAAAAATTACCGTAAAATTTGTGCTTGCTATTGTAGCAGTGCTAAAATTTGTATGGAAATGTCACATTTTAATCAAAGTCGATGCTTGGCTTAAGCTTTTAATTCGTAATTACGGGAATAATATTTTATTTTATAAAAGAAATTTATGTAGGATTTTTAAAAAAGAGCGAGTTTTCACGTAGCTGGTCGTAAATGTAGTAACGGGGTGTATTCCACAGCACAGCAGGAAGGAGATAGGGAAAGAATTGTGGAACACGAGGAGACTGACGGAGATGCTGATGTATGATACTCTTGAACTTTTAGGGATTGCAAGACCGAGAATTTAAACAAACAAAAAATATATGTTTTAAAAAATACCCAAGAAGTCGACAAAATTATTCTAGTGCATTTACGTACCTCTAGTAGTACAAAAACGAATAACAAAATCATAGACAATCTTCCAATTCTAGATGGTCAAAGGAAGTTAAAAATTAAAAATTCAAAATTTCACTTAATGCCCTCTACATTTCCGGGCGCCTAACTCTGTGCTGTGTAGAAGGGTTGTAGAGCAATGGAGTTTTTTCAGATATGTTTAGGGTGTACTTAGAGTAAAAAAAATACAGGTGAACAATTTTTGTGGATGGGTGTTTTTTTTCCCAGATATGACAACATTAATCTGTCTAATTTTGACTACTGGCAACACGTTTTACTATAATTTTATAGCAAATATTTAATAAGTTATCGGTCAAAATGAAAGAAGATAAAAATACGTTTGTAATTTGTAACTAAATATGGTGAAATTGAAAGTTTCTAAATATTTTTTTATGGAAAGGATTCAGATATTGTTTCGGAGGTAGTCCCTTGTCTAGAAACAGAAAGCAGTGCATTCACAAATTCGTTGCAGTGGTCTTTTTTGAAATTCATTTCAGATGATTTGGAAATAGATATTCCATTTTGACAATCAGACAGATCACTCGACGGACAGCGTTACCTGCAGGGCGGCACGCTAGCTCGCCTCGGCTCATTGTGGGGAGGTTCCACGAAAAACCTGCCGCTGCCGTCAGCCATAATCAAAAAAAAATTCCTCGTGCCTACATACAAAATGCCGACACACATTCGGTCCTGAAGGGACCCTTACGTCACTTACCAATATACCTCGTCGAAGGCGCAGATGTTCTGCCTTCTTTGCCTGCCCCATCCTCCCATCTGACTCTGAGGGGCATAATTATTCAGAGTCCCTATGGCGACCTGAAAGAGAGTAGAGGAACGGACCTATTCAACCTTCATAACAAGAGGGCTCCGGGAGAGTTAAGGAAAAGAAATTTAAACTTTACGATTCCATTACGTTATAAATATTTATTAGACATAAGGTTACGTTCCATATATTACAGATTACTTTCAATAATTTGATAAAAGCTAAGGCTAAATAGCTAGTCCGTTCTTAACTATTCTATGTTATTCTATTAAAATTCTAGAGAAAATTACTCTACGTTAAATATCACTGAGTGATCGTATGGATGATATACTGGTGTCTTAAAGACAATATCTGATTTTGACGTACTCTACGACTCCTGAACCCTTTATATCTCTTATACATCTGCAAACGTTGTTTCTAGTATACTTTGGACTTTTCTAGTAATTCATCTTGGCATAACTATGGCGTGTCAGACTATCATTTCTGATCCAGCGTAACAGGCTAATTGTTGCGAAATTGGTGTCAGCTCATATGACTGCGAGGCCACCATCTGAATTATCCTGTGTAACTTCCAACACACAGAACTTTTATGGAACCAACTACACTGTAACTTGTGTGCCGCGGGCTTTTCACTAATTACGCCGAGAATATGTTAATAAAAACATAATACCTGGGGATTGTTGTTCTTATCTGCTTACTATAATTAATTCTTCATCGGGGCCTTTCTGCACACACTATTTCCTTTCCAGCCTTACTTTATCCATCCGAGTTTTCTTCTCGTTTTCTTCACTGCTCACTTGTGGATAAACCATCGACCACTTGATTATTATTTTATTTTACGTAGAACGATTCCTTTTTCCTTTGCAATCTAAAACTTTTTCCAACACAATTTTCCACAGCTCAGATGTCTGTTCACCTTCTTGTTTTTCTTCTTCTTCCCCTTTTTCTCTCTGTCAACATGTCACACTGAGCTCAAGGAAACGCACTTCTCTCGGTCGGGGTGCGTTTTTAATTTTCTGCTCGTCGCGGCCGGCTTACACGCTTGCTTCAGTACTTTGTGTAGCATATTGCTATATGCAATATGCTACGACCATAACAAAATCGTTCCATTGACCTGCACTGCTAGAAAAAGTGTACGTGAAATGACCCTTGTGCTACACCCGAAATATCGGCTGGTATTAGTGAAGAGCACTTCTCCAATTTTTCATTTTTTACCTTTTTTATTGACTAATTATCTTTGTTATATTGTAATCAGTTTACACATCATACTATTGCAACATTTCCATGTACATAATTCTTTATTAGTTTCTTGAACTTGTGCACTTGCTCCGTATTTCTTATTTCTTCTGGTAATCCATTGTAAATGGGTAGAACTGTATGTTTCAAACTCTTTAGTTTCCTGTCTGTTCTAGCATAAGGTAAGCGTATATGTTGGCGTAATCGTGTGCCATGGTTATGTATTTCTCCATGCTCTATTAAGTTTATGTTCGGCTTTATCATCTTATTTCGTATCTTATATATATATATCAGAAGAATATGAATATTAAAGCGAAAGTATAACTTGAAATTAACATAGTTGCCACACCCCTGCCAACAAAAGTTGACCCATATGAAACAGAAAATCAGGAAGTCCACGTTGCATATGTTAAGCCCGGTATGCTAGAGCCAAGGAATTTTTGTTCCTATACAAAAACGATGTAAAAAAAAAGTCATGGAAAGCTCAAGGAATTTTTTTCTTTGCCGATTCCTTGGAGCAATATGCTAGAGACACAAGAAATTCTAACAGAAGAACTCTACTTCTCGATTGACAAAAAGATGTCGTTCTCGTCGAAAAATCCATTTATGCCAATATATTTCTTGAAGAAATAAGTACCGATACACTTATTTCTGTAAGGAATTTCGACGTTGGTGGAATAATTGAATCAATTTTAAAATGACAAATGGACGGATAAAAATTGTTTTACGTGTATCTTCATTTTTCATTGGGAATTATCCATTTCTTCACTTTCTTTATTATTTCTTTATTGTCAGAAATATCACACAATTGACAAATCCAAATTATCAAAAATTCCTTGACCTAAGTCAATTTTACTTTAAGAAATAAGTGGAAAAAGTCCTTGACCGAATTCTTTGGCTCTAGCATACCGCACTTTAGTGGCGTGCATGATACAAAGATAAGAAGGTATGGCCGATTCGAGAGGAACTTTTTGGGTTACTACGTCATTTGTCAAAGCATGTCAATTATTTTGTAAAATATCAAAATATTTGTATCTGTCAGTGAACATAAAAAAGATTGTTTGGTTGCGTTTGGATGTTTAAAACTTTATAAAAATTTTAAAAAAATTTTAAAAAAGAATTCGCTGTAAGAAGTTATCCGATTGTTGACCGTTTTTTGAGATTACATTACAACAAATTATCATATCAGCAGTGCTCCCTTAAGCAATTCGGTACTCTATATTCACACTTTTTAATTTTATTATATACATATATCACAAACTGTTGTGAAATAATATGAAATTTTAGCTTTCTCAAATAAATAATCACAACTGAGACAATGACAAATCGCACGACTGAATGACTTTTGTCATCCTATGACGTAAGCACCCAATTGACAGAAAACTCGGCCATACCTTGTTTCTTTGTATCATGAGTGGCGTGCACTTTTTGTAAAATATCAATGGAAATCGACATTAGTTAGGCAAAATTTCAATCCCCATGCTACCTTGATTTAAAAAAAGAAAAAACTTTGAATCGACATTCTTTGGTAAACGTCATTAGTTTGTAATTTTACAAAAAAAAAAAAATAAATAAATAAATAAATAAAAAAATACTGTATCTATATATATATTTCCAAAAACAAAATGCAAAAAGAAAGTTTTTAAATACAATAATTCAAAATAATTGAATATTTTTTTTTTAATTCGGCTCTAAATTATTTTTATTTTAAAAATGTCCCAATGTCCTTTAAATTGAGGCAAACACACTCAGAAGAGAAAGCCCTTCAGGATAAAGGATATAAACTGTTATCAAAAATCGGTCAAGGTGGATACGCTAAGGTTTGTTATTTATAAGCAAATTTGAATAAAACGTGTGTACATATATTGATAAAGTCAATTTGAATCATAACTCCTTTCTCAATCTACCATATTACCAGGTATGTTTGGGTGAATTTAAATCTAGCGATAGAATTAAGCCGATACAGCTTGCTTGCAAAATCATAGATCCCACTAATATGGCGAAAAAATTCGTTACTAAATTTCTACCGAGAGAATTGACGATTTTAGTGAAAGTCAATCATCCTCATATCATTCAAATCCACAGTATATTTCATAGAAAATCGAAACTTTTTGTATTTATGAGGTAATTAAATTTTTTTCTTTTCTATAATAGTAGAGTCATGGAGGAGTTTCAAAATAAACCAGACTAAAAAGAAAAGTTTTTTGGTTTTTGTTTTTAGATACTGTGAAAAAGGTGACGTGTTTGAATATATTACAGAAAACGGAGCTATTAGGGAAGATCTGTGTAGAATTTGGGCTAGACAAATTGCCCTTGCGATTCAATATTTGCATATTTTAGAGATTGCACATCGCGACTTAAAATGTGAAAATGTCCTTGTTACAATTAACAATAATGTGAAATTGGCTGATTTTGGATTTTCAAGGTTAGAGTAAAAATGTTTTATAAAAATATAATTTTAAAACAAAACAAAATAAAATAATTTTATTTTAGATACGTTGTAAATAGTTATCATCGTAGAGAGTTAAGTGAAACATTTTGTGGATCAATTTCATATGTTGCACCGGAAATTTTGAAAGGTGAACCCTATGATCCGAAAATAGCTGATCTATGGTCTTTTGGATCGATGCTATACACCATGCTAAACGGTTGTCATCCATTTGAGGTGCGTAATACAAAACTTTTATATCAAAGTCAAATACAGTATAAATGGAGATTTCGTTCGAGATATACTGATATTATCTCAGAAGAAGCCAAGAAAATAATTACGAATCTTTTAGAGCCGGTTGTTAAGAATAGATATAAAATTGAACAAGTCATTAACTCAAATTGGATAGCAAAGGATCCAAAACTAAGAAGTGAGAAATAGAATATTTTTTTCTGCTTCTAAGGATGTTTTAGGACGTTCATATCTTCTTTTTAGCCTTGACTACTTCTGAATTTTCAGCGCTTAACGCTGCAATGGAAGAAGCTCAAAGCGATGGTCGAAGTAATGGACCTTACGAAGGATCTAGAAATCGAATTTTATCAGCTGTTAGAAAAGGAAATTCAACTCGAAACAGCAGTATGATTATAATTTTCATAATACATATTCTATAATGTATATACATACAAAAAGGGTTAATTTACAAGTTTTTTTTTTGTCTTTTTTAGTAACTTTCTTTAAGGAATATGATGGCGGATTTGATCTTGACTTAATTCGATCTGAACTTACAAAAGAAGTAGCAACAAAAATATCTGGTTAAAAAAAATGTAATATATCCGTAACATTGTCATCTAAAGTTTATTAAACATTTAATAGAAAATCCTGAAACATTCGTTCTAAGCGCGCTTTCTTACAATTCTAAGTAGCTCTAATTTTTGTCGTTTTTTTTTACAAAGCGCGCTTACTTAGAATATTTTGCGAGTTTCAGGATAGTCAAGTAAATGTAGTCAATTGTTAAGATTATATATATATATACATGTAAAAAAGAATAGTTAATTATTTATCAAAATGTTAGTTATTATGTAAATTATGTGACTCTATTAATGATGATCAAATTAAATCTTAAGGCCCCTACTCATAAGGCTTATAACGATCGTCATATATGTAAATGCAAGAACAAAATTTGGGTATAAAACTCAACTCGTCTAGTCAAATTGTTGCAAGTAATCTCAACTCAAACCAATAAAAAGTGTTATCGCTTTAATCAATAAATTTTATGGATTTTTTATTTATGCTATAAAATCATTGCAGCAGAGATGTTTTGAAATTTTAGTTTTACATTCGAAATTTGTTAACAAAAACTGCGTCCCCTGCTCCATGGCATCCGCAGAGAAACCAAGACCAAATCATATCTTCATAATTATAGCTGAACTTAGGCAGCTCATCGGAAATTTGTAACTAGCAAGAATTGAAAAAAGAAAATTTATTACTATTATACTAGAAGAGAAAAATATTGAATAGAAGAGTAAGGTTATATCGTTAAGGGCTGGCTGGACGATTTATGGATATTCTAATATCTTACCGGAGACAATAGACTGTATTGGTGGCAATGTAGTAACAGACTCCCAAGTCCTTTCCTAATCTTTAGAGGAGGGTTCAATATACATTCATACTCACTAGAAGCAAATGGAAGGGGAACGATGGAATTGTAACAACAGACATCTCTATTTTTTACAGTTGCGTCGAATACATGTACAAGGCCCAATATGACTCGATACTTGGGAATCGTCCAATCGAAATATAAATTTGATATCGTTGGGTCTATATCAAAATTTTGCTTAAGGTTGTGGGAGACTTTGAATGTTCATCTTCAGGCTCAGCTTTTAATTGAGCCAAGCCTGTGTTTGTGGAGAGGTTGACCGAATTGTAAGTTGAGCTCTATGTTTGCGTCTAGGTTTGAAGAAAACGAATTGAATAAAATCCAAGAACTGCTCCAATTGTATTAGAACTCGGTATTTCACCAGTTTGTGGTATGGACCACTGCTAATCTTACGCATTCTTTTTTCTCTCATCCTCTCATGCTACTTTGTAAGCTTTTCCACTATGTAGAAGCGGCGTCTGATTTGTTTGAGTCCTGCAACTGTTTGGTATGATTCTCAATACCGTCCAATATTTATAACACCATTTATAATACCATTAACAGTTTGTGAACTTAAATATTTCGCCAAAGCTTGAGACAACTACAAAACTATCATCACTCGGCTGAGCACAACTCGATAGCTGAAGTAGTGTCGTACATGAAGCAAGAACGATACTCCAGCGATAACTTTCGATATCGAGTTACATTATTTGGGCCCAGCAGGTATAGAGCAATGAGTATACTTCAGTACATAACAGGCATAACAAAGAGTCATATAGATTGCCTGGACAAATATTGTGTTTTTTCAGGCAGAATTAATTTAATGTAAGGGTTTAAGAAAAATTGTAGATATTTCTTTTTAACTGTATTTCAAATAAAACCTATCTCACTTCTATTCTTTAACTTCTTAACAGAACCGGTTTATGACAGTCGATTGAGTTATTTGTCGATTGGAAAGAGTCGATATCGACAAACATCTTTATCGAATCAAGTTTTTGGAAAAAAAAGATGGAGTTAGATTGGAATTTTGGACGCAAAGTTAATTGAAAACAAGAGAACAAGTTATAATTGGTCTACCACCAATAATATTATATCCTAGATGAAAATAACAGTTAAATTGAAAACCATAAGTTTTGTATGGCAAACCCAAGAAGTGGCTGCCCGATTTAGTTCGTTATTGAAAGTTTATTTACTATTTTTATGAAAACGCTGTGCACAAAATTTCAGCTCTCTACGTCGGACGCGTTCTCATGCAGTGTCCAAATATATAGTAAACAACCAAAGTTTTGTATGGCAACACCAAGAAAGGATTACCCGATTTGGTAAATTTTTGAAATTGTATTTGTGTACAAAATTAGAGCTCTCCGCGTGGACGCATTCTCACGCAGTTTCCAAATATATAGTAAACAACCAAAGTTTTGTATGGTAACGGCAAGAAGGGGTTGCCCAAATTAGTCCATTTTTCAAATTTTATTTACTATTGTTATGAAAACACTATATACTAAATTTAAGCTCTCTATGTCGACGCCTTCTCAGGCAGTGCCCAAATAAATAGTAAAAAACGAAGTGTTTATATTGCAACCCTACGAAGGAATTGGCCGATTTGCCCCATTTTCGAAATTAAATTTACTTTTTTTTTTACTCATTTTGCTTTACCAGCATTATTTACAATAGGTATGACAAACTTAGTATACCCAATAATCTAGCGTATAAAAATATTCTGATCGATTGAATGCATGGACATTTGCAATTATGTTAAATTTGTTTTTAACTTGTTTTGATGAATACTGTCTCTCAATCAACTTTCTTTCAATTTCCAATTTCTAACTTTTCTAAATTTGAAGATAAATTTAACACGTTTGCGACGAAAAGTTGATATTAGACCCGAACTAGAATTACGACAGATCATTCGACTGCGTCTTTGCCCAACTGGTAAATACATGTGAGGAGCGTCTCTTCAAAAGGGGATATTTACGTCCTAATCTCTTTTTCAGAAAATCGAAAAAACTGACTGTAGCAATAACAAGAGCTTTACAGAATAATAGGAGGAATATATAGAAAGGATATAATAAGTTATCTAGAATACATTGTTTTGAAAAAAATTTAATTTAATTTAATATTGGCTTGCAAAGTTTGGAAATATCCCCTTTTGAATAAAAATCTTTATAATACTCCCTTTTGTTCTGTACCATTTTGTCAATATCCCTTTTTGTGTTGTACGTTTTTGTAAATATCCTCTTTTCATTTGTACATTATACTAGAATCAAATTATTAAAGCATATTTTTAACATTCTTGTCAGTTTTTATTTTTTAATTCTTACTTCTATTTTTACTCAAAAATATAAAACAAAACCTTGTCCTTTAAAAATTTATTTCGACTATTGAAATCGTACTGTAAATATCCCCTTTTGAAATGAAACCAAAGTAACAGTAATAATGTCATATTTTTTAATGTAAATATCCCCTTTTGATCGGAACAAGTGTTTTCAAGTAAGATTTCCTATGAGTTTATCGCGTTTTGTTTCGGTTTACAGTGACGAAATCTTGAATTTCAGAGTACAGAATATAATCTCATACTTAACTTAAAAAAAATGAAAATTGTAAATATCCCCTTTTGAAAAGACACTCCTCATGTGGTAAGATTAAATTACAACTTTGACCTCGGCTGCGACTGTGACTGTAATTAAACTTTGCTCAAAGTGAAAGGTGGTGTCGGCTGCGGCCATATTCTGTTCAATTACAGTTTAAATACAAAATTACAGAAACAGCAGTTCCAGCTTTAATTTGATTTCAAATTTCACCTCAGCATCGACTTTGATTGATAATCAAGTCGCAGTTGATTGGTCAGTCGTATTTGTAATTCTGGCCTTATGCACCATGTGGTGCTACTCGTTTAAAATTTTGCAATCTGACTCCCGTTTAACCCTGGAACAAAAAAACAAAAGACCGCTCAAACTAGTTTGCAAAAACTACGGCGACTGGCATGTCTAGGAGTAACTGGTGCCATGCGTGCCTGCCCAATTGCGGCCCTAGAGGCATGTTGGACCTGCTACCCTTACATTTGCATATTAGGGAGCAGGATTTCATAGAGGACCCGATGGCTAACATGGAACACGGATGAGTCTAAAATGGTAGGTAAAGCAGGCGTGGGCATATATGGGCCAAGGTGCCATCTCGCAAAGGCATTGGGGGCCTCACCAACCATATTTTAGGCAGAAATACACGCCATAGAACTCTGCGCTCGCGAAATAATTCACAAGAATATGCGTGGAGCGAAAATATACATAATATCAGACACCCAAGCAGCACTTAAAGCGTTAAACTCGTTTACCTTTGAGTCTAAGCTGGTTTGGGACTGTCTTACTGTCTTGAAGCAACTGACCGAGACAAATAGGGTGACACTGATCTGGGTACCAGGACATGAAGGCATTAAGGGGAACAAGATTGCGGATCGCCTTGCAAAGGAAGGAGCCACATCTCCGTTTATTGGCTTAAGCCTGTCTTTGGACACCCAAAGAGTCACCTCTCAGACCAGATCAGGCTTTGGGAGGACAGAACTAAGAAGGAATACAAGGAATACGGGGAAAATACCCCGGGGCTGAGACAAGCGAAGAGGCTTATAAAGTATTCGCAACAGAGCACAATAGAATTCCTCACACTCAGCAGAAAGGAACTGAGGCTCATAACGGGCCTACTTACTGGGCATTGCCCACTTAGATACCATCTTAAGAAGATGGGTAAGGACGATGATGAGACCTGCCGATTCTGTATGGAAGACGATGAATCCGCTGAACATGTCCTGTGTGACTGTGAAGCTCTGTGCCGTATAAGGCTAAGACATCTAGGAAAAGCATTTCCATTGCCAGAGGATGTCGGAAAAATAGCCTCCAAGAATATTATAAGCTTCATCAAAGATCTTAAGTTCGAATGGGCGCCCTAGGCATTTAGGGGTAATGTCACAAAAGATCTTATAGGTCGCGGTGAAAAGATGAGAGGCAGGAGTCCTGCCTGCATTCGGTTTTCCAGTTTTTTGCAGCTTGGCGCAAGTATCCAGAATCCAGAATTTGTGCCGGTGAGAAGAGTATTTTGTTGTATTTAAATTAATTCAAAAAGTCAATAATCGTGTTATAGTAGCCTCTTATAGGCGAACATTAGCATTACGGTACAAACAATTTATTTTAGTATTCTAGGGTTAAGGCCCCAATTCAAAAGAAATTTTTGTCCGATTAGACAAGACACGCCTGTATTAAACTTCTTATTAATATATACACGATGTTCAGTAAAAAAGGTAGAATTGAGTATGTCAAGGGATTCTGGCTATGTGCTGATCACATTTTTGCTATAAACCCGGCCTCCCTCACGACTACCGTAAAATCACTCCTTCCTACTCAAATTTACGTCTGAATTGTTCTTTTGTTTCTTAAAGGAAATGTAATCGCTTAATTGGAGTACTTTGAATGATATCGCAAGATCAAGCTTAGGCACTTGTTCCAAAGAGGAAATTTTATCCTTTATAATGATAACATGTTACGATTTATGCTTCATATGCTTCAGTTATCGAAGCTTAAAGTTGAATCTCAAAAAAAAAAAAAAAATCATACAGATTTGTTGTGATCGTTGATCCTGTAAAATGTTTACACCATGGATATATATTTTTCTTATCAAATTAAAACCTGCTAACAGTCCTTTAAATTAAAACATAAATATTATCCCACTATCTACTTCCGTTCAAAAGTTATTAATATTATTATGTTTTTCGAAAAGTACAAAATTTTAATTTCCATTTTACAGCAATAATTTGCATCTTGGAAGAGGGGGAGGGGGCACCTAAAACAATGTTAAATATTGGATACCGTTATAAAGGAAAGGAAATGTCCTCTTTAGAACAAGTGCTCAAGTTTAATCCTGTGATATCCTTGAAAAGACATTATAAAGCATTTAACACTTTTTTTGAAAACCGAAAATCTTCAAACGTAAATTTGAGGAGTGATTTTAGGGGGAAGTATTCTAGAGCCAAATTATGTGGGGGAATCCATAGACATACTCCATCCTACGTATTTACATAGCACCTCCAGTATATATTTTTGTGTCACCGTCCCCCCATTCTGTAATTTACATATTTGATATGAAAAAAAAATAATAATAAATAATTTTTCCCATAACAATATTATAAACAAAAGTTTTTAAAAATAAATGGAATTATCAGAGACAGGTAAAAAAAAACTTTTTGATTCAGTATAATTATTAAGTTTCCCAAAAAACTGCAGCATCACAATTGACTTTATTTAAAATTGTTAATAATATAGTATATATATATTAAATTCATTTTGTTTTTTAATATTTTTAAATATACATTTCAAACTTAACAACAAAACTAAAGCAATAAATAGGTACTTCTCTAAAAAAATTGTTTTTTTCCTTTTTTTTTGTTTCTTTTAACAATAAATAATAAATAATAGTCAACAAATACTGTACATCCCTTTTCCCATTTTATCCTAACTAATTTATAATTATAATAATAATATGCAATAATATTATGTACAAATACTTGCCAAAAAGGTATCGCAGTAATTAATTACAATAATTAATAATAATTATGTTCATCTTACCTCCCTATACATACATAAATATACATACAGACAAGACATCCTGTGGACAGCCATAATACAGAAATTTCTTTCTTTTCTTTCTCTTCTCTTTTCTCTGCCTTTTCATTTTAATTTTCATAATTATCATCAAAAATAGTTGTTTAGTTTTTGTTTTATTATATATTATACCTATATAGGTTTTGTTTTGTCTTTTATTTTCTTTCATAATTATACTTTTCTTCACTATCTACATAATATGTTTATCTCACATCATAAGCTTCGCTGAGTGTTTACTGTTTATATAATAATAATCAATTGATCTCAACAAATACATACATAATAATACATATGTATGGAAAATATTCATCATAAATATGATCGCCAATTGAAAACCTGTAAATAAATTATAACTGCGAAAAACCTTCTGAGCGAAGCAATTTGTATTTCATATGTACACAAATTTGAATAAACCAAATTATCATAACTTTTTTTTTCGTTTTTTATATATTTATCATTTCATTTAAATAAGCCACTTTCAAATCAGTTATGCCATGTGTGTGTGTGTACATAAAGGTAAATTTAATTTATAATAATTATAACAACTATATATGCATGTATAACTCTACATAAATATGGAAAATTGTTTTTCTTTTAAAAATAAACAGCGCTGATATAATTAACTATATTATATTATTATGTATATTATTATTCTGTACAATTCATGTGTTGTTGTTGTTGTTGTGTGTGTGTCTATATAATTTATACAAAAAAAAAAAAACTGAATTCGGAATGTTTAATATTCACACACGCGCATAGGTTATTACCGCTGATGAGATTGCTTTTTTGATAGAAATAAATCGTTTTTTTTCTTCTATTTTTTCATATTCGTTTTTTGCCATTTATTGGGAGTCCATTATTTTAAAAAGAAAGGACTTAATACTGACTTTAAGGAATTGAATTGAAAAATTGAGAAATCATTTTTTTTAACAACAATAGAGCTTTAGCCAATCATCATTATAAATAACTGTTATTAAAATATCGTAGCTAAATGGAACCATAAGTAAAATGAACGAAACCTAGTCGCATTCCTAATCGAGAACAGGGTATGAGTTTTCTATAATATACAGAAGCTACAAAGTATAGACGAATATAGTGACCCTAGTCGAGGTGTATCCATCCCCAGCGGGAAATCTGCTCAGACCTTCCAGGTGAAGGCTTATGGAAGCAGTAAAACTTGAAACTGCAAAAAGATAAGAAAGAAATTTTTGATCCATTTCAGATTGATCCCGGAAGAAGCTTGTTGGAAGGTAGAACGTATGTTATCAAACTCGTTCTTGTTTCATTTGTGAAACCAAGTGCATGAAGTTTTATTTTCGTTTGCACAGAGTAAATTTTAATTGTAAATTTTTGTGATTTTTACTAAAGTACAACATTACACGAGAAATAAAATTAAAGAATTTTGTAAATAATTCATATACGCAAAAATGGGACTTCTTTTAAATATGCGTGGGTGTATAATCCATTTTGCTTCCATTTTCGTTCCAAGAAATACACGAAAAGCTCGAATTTCCTCCTCCCAAGGACAGTGTCTTCAAAACCGGCAAGCGTATACTAACAAGAGAAATCTCTTGAACAGCTTGCTGTTCAATACACACTTCTTCGCCAGTGCGTAAAAAACAACAGTGAACCACTACAGACTTATTCGCCAGTGTGTAAAAAACAACGTGCTTGGTTATTGAAAAAAATTTAAACATTTCTCCTTCAGAAAAAAACAAAAATATTTCTCCTTGTCACACACATGCTTAATTTTCTTAAATGTTACATGCAATACTTTCTTTCAAAATTTGAATTCATTTTTTATTTTATTTTTTCAAATGGCGCCTACTCTGGTAGGTAATCTCTGCCATTTAACAGCTGTTCAAGAGGTTTCTTTTGTCCGTATACGCTCGCTGATCAAAACAAGAAAATGGTCATGCTCAAAAAGAGAATATTTCTCGTTTGCGCAAGCAAATAGGTAGTGAAGCTCAAAGTCACAGTGATATAACGGCTCGGGCTCGTAATTTTTTTGTCTTTCGATCGTAAGCACTCTTGCTGGTGAGTGAGAGGCACTTGTAAACAAAATGGCTCTTGTTATCGAGAAATTTACGATCTGTGAGCACATCAGGTGCCGCTCACGATTGAGCACTTTTGTATCCTGGCTAAAACCCTTGATACATACTTCCCAAATCATGAAACTCAAGTTTTCATTAATAACTTCATGATTCATGATAGATTAATAAAAGCAATAAAGAGAAATAATATAAATGATGTCTACACTATAATTCTACGCAAGGCCACTGGAGAAAAAAAATCCAGAAAATTATACGGATCATATGACAAAATTTACTTCCATTAATTAAATAAAATTTATGGTTAACTCCCTACTCTCGGTCAAATCTTTTCAATATTTAACAAAATAATTCAAATGAAACAATGGTAACCTTAGATTATATAGCAAAAAGTATAGGCTATGCTGTGTAAAATTCGTGTAATTGTGATCAGCATTTTTTTTATAGACACTGAGGGAAATGATTAAAGGGCTTGCCCTTATGTTGTGTCAGGTCGACAATTCTGCTACATATCTCACATTTCTCATTTTACGAAAATAAGTCCGGTGTTATTTTAGTGATTGTTTGTGGAAGAAAGTGATTAATACTTTATAATACATAGTCCAAACTATTGTGATATTATATTTTGTGCAAGAATTTTATATAATCGAGACTCCGAACAACCGGCATTGTCCTTGCAGAAAATCATTTTTCAGGCAAGTTCAATGTATCGAAACAATGTTGTAAGTAAAATAAGAGTGGAACAGTTATAAAAATAAACAGCCGTGGCAAAAAAAATTAGATTTCCAATGCCAGTTGGTTTGTTTACAATTGAATTGTCATTTTAGCCTTAAATTGTATCCAGCCATACAAAGGCAAAACCAAGAAATATTATAAGAAAATAAATGGGGTAAAGGAAAAATTCTTAAAAATTTTAAGTTATAAATTTAAAAATTAATTTAAAGGTTTTGCGATATAATGGAATATAGTCTATTGAATTTCTTCAATACTTGTAAAGTTTCAACCATTTTTCGCGCTATGAAAATATCGTAGCTTACTACTTCCATAACAAAAACAAACACATCTATGCGGTTCTACTACATGAAGAAAAATCCTTAAGTTTTTCTTCCTCATGAGCCTACCCTTTCGCTATATAATCTAAGGTGTAAATTTAAAATTTCTAGCTTTATACAATTAATGATATATTTCGAGCTTAATTTCTTTCTTGCAAAAATATATGGTTTCAACTAAAAACAAAAAAAAATCACTTCGCTGCCAAACACAAACTAAGTGAGTGTAGAAATCATCGATTTAAAATGTTTCTTTTTCCTAGGTTTTGTATCTGATTGTAAAAGATACATTTGGAATTATTTTTTGCATATTTGTATGTACATAATTTCTCCTTTTGTACATAGGTTGTACGTACGACCGCGCTATATATGCAAGTAGGCCAACAAATATCCATTGAATAAATAACTAATAAGGAAAGTGGGTATCATGCGAATACAGTGTACGTGTTTAAGCATTTCAATGAGAGTGTGACCTATGGGCGGGGCGGGGGGGGGGGGGATGTCAAGAGGGCTTTGTCGCTATTTTGTGTCAGTTCAACATTCTGACATTTCATATTTTTTGAAAATAAGTTTCGGATTTGAATTCGCGATATTGTGAAAAATAATTAATTAAACGTGATTTTTACGTAATAGTAGTGTGAAATAAGCGCGAAATATTTTTTTGTGAACGATATTTTGTATAATAGAGACTCCGGAGTCTTAAATTATCATAATGAAGTGCGCTGTGAATACAAACAGAGCACACTAATACATTTCGCCGAGATGCCTACGTTTCCACCCGATATGCCGTTTCCTTATTAGTTATTTATTCAATGCAATCGTTTCTTTTTTCATATATATACATATAAATCTCTGCTACAAGAACTCTTGGTTTTTGTGATTGCTATTGGCTCTTACATATGTAAATCAATTATAGAAAAGAAATAAACTGGATGCATGTGCTCGGAGCGAACTCTGAAAACTGAAAATTATCTTTAGCTACAATTACCTTACGAGAAGTTTTAACATTTTTATAATTATATTTATGATTTTTCGTTTTACTTAAATCATTTCAAAACTCAACAAATTTATCTGGAATTTACAAGTATAAGGCAAGACAACGTTTTTTTTTTACATAATAAATCCTTTTTCGGTATCATTATTTGTAGGTATATAATAATAATAATAAAAACAAAAAAAATATTTTCAAAAAAACAATCTCATAAATAAAAATTACTTCATTTAAAAAAAAAACATAATTTTGGACGGATTAAATGACTAAAACCACTAACTATCTAGAATAATATACACTAAAAAAAAAAAAAACAAAAAAAAGTCAACAACAAAAAAATGTGTTTAGAGTCTAACAAGACTTCCAACTTGTTGGAATTTATCTACAATAGGTATTGTGTTTGGTCATTTAAAATGGGTTTCTTTTTTTTTTGTTTTGACGTGCAAAACCTACCAACTTTACACCAGAGGCAAGAAGAAGGTTCCGCCTTGTAGGTGAAACCTTCCGGTAATACAAAAATACTGTGTATCTAGCTTTATATATATATTTTTTTGTTTTTTTGTTTTTTTTTTCGTTTGTTTTGTTAACAAATTGTCTCTAAATTACCTTAAGTACTCTTTGTGATTCGTGTATAAAACTATTAAATTTCTTTTACCTATTAAAAATATATAGTATATAATATACTTCATACATTTATTAGAATAGTTCATTTTGAGGATGAGGAGGAATGTGTTTCTTTGAACTACTTGTTTACGTTTTCTCTTCGACTTTCTTTTTCCAAAAATAATTACTAATAATAATAAAATGTTTCGTGATTTTCATCATTGATGACTCTTACTTAACAAATGTGAATTAAATTCATAAACATTGTTACATTGTTCACCACATATATTACATTTCCATGGATTACTTTCACTATGACAGCCTTTGTGCAAAAAGTACAAAGTCTGATCGGGAAATTCGATTCCACAGAATAGGCACTGCAGGTATCTTTTTCGGCTAAGAGGTGATAATTCCGATTCTTGACCTGTTGATGTTATAACACCATTCGATGTTGTTGCTGTATTACATGGTGTTGTTTCACCTAGACTTGTTGTTGTTAAAATGCCACTATTATTATTGCTGCTGATGTTGCTATTATTGTTGCCCCCACAAATACGTGATGCTCGGCTACTTGCTCTTGCACAAATTCTTCGTTTTAAATCTTCTCGTAGTAGAGATTTTAAGGGTGAAACCTGAATAATGAAATATTGTTCATGTATTATTATTTGTTATATTTTAAAAAAATTCATTGCAAATCCCCTAAAAATAATAAGAATTGATAAAAATACAAAGTGTAAGCAGGCTATAAGACAAATTCAATATCAATTGCGGAAAGACTCAATTCTCTTCAATCTCTATACTTCACGAGAATGATACAACAGTCTTATGCGCCGGTGACTCCCTCATGTATGCCCAATCTCGCTACCCAACTTTGGCTACAAATAAAATCAACCTTTACCTTAAAAAGTCAAACACCTACCACAGAAAGTGGGCAATCAAAAAAAATGTGCAGAAATATTAGTTGATCTGCATTCGGAAGCCTTGTACTGGACAAAACTGACAAGCTGGAAAATCTAAGACCATTGAGGCCATCTATAATGGGAAAAATAAAGTTCACACAAAGTGCGAAATAGTTGGGTATTAAATTTCTTGCACTCCTAAGATTCAATGACCATGCTAAAGCGACTATTAGCAAAGCCGATTTCAGCTTATTCAGTCCAATAATAAACTTCAGGGTCGGACACTCAACTCAGACCAAACTTCTGTTGTACAAACAACTCATAAGATCTGTCATCACTTTCTGCTTCCCTATCTGGCACACAATTTCTTCCACCTATATGGAAAGACTTAGCAAGCTTGAAAGGAAGATTTTTAGAGTTTGTTCGGGACTCCATAGACGAACCAGCAGAAAAAACTTTCCCAACAGAATAATTTACGAAGCAGCCAACATCAATCCAATTCAGGAGTATCTATTCGAACTTGCGAACTAGCAAGTTCAGAAAATACCAAATCACCCAAATCCACTTATAAGCAACCTGCCGGATCTTCTCATACCGGCAAACTTTAAGTACCTGTCACCCTTTCTCTTAACAAAGCCCGAACTAGAAACATCTACCACCTACATGATGGTAGAATAAGTTTCTACGACTACAAAGCTGATTACGACCGCGGGTAATCACATTTTAGCCAAGATCTTAAAAGTGTCTCTTAAGAAAACTAATTCTTTAGGAACCATTCGATTCCTAAACTCTCCCAACAACAATACACATCCTATCCTTTCTTCTCTCTCCTTCCCTATCGACATCAGAATCTTAGCACTGTAATATAAAATCAGGCAGTAGAAGTAGTCTAGCTTAAGCGAAAGCAAGAGCAATGTGGATTAAAACAAGATCCACCTCCAAAATCTACGTATATATTGGGAGAGTGTTACCTTGGTAGCATAATTACCAACTTTGGTTTATAGGAGAGGACGTAAGTTCCGGTATAAATTAATCGTATTGAATTTATCCAGTTGTCTCTTGAAACACGCACATAGGTATCCCCCTCCACTTTTAATGTGTTAATATGGGCTTTCTTGGCTCGTTGGAATAATGGATATGTGAAGGTCTATTCCCAAGCCTTCAAAGCCTGGCTAAAGCACAAGCACAATTGCCAGCATTAAATAAAAATTAATGTGATGAGCATCACATGCGCGGGCAGCACGGCATCGGCAACTAATATCTTGCAACTCGCATTCATCGGGAGTTTCCACTGCAGGGCGTACTAGTTGTTCTAAAACATTACTACAATATCATAGTTTACAAAAAGGAAAGGGCAGCTCATGCTTTCCAGAAATTTTTCTATTAACATGCTCAACCTGGCGGACTTTTTCAAATCCTGCACGATGACACTGCGTGGTTATAAATTGTGTTTAGTGTGGTACGGATCTTTGGTGGTTCACGCCGTCAGATAAGAGCACAGCTTGTGGGCCACTGATAGCCCACTTCGGACTGAACGCATTGAAGATGCTGTTACTATTCCTTTACAACAAATTTATACCAACTGGTCGCATTTTAAATTCAAATAACTTCTAATTAGTGGAACGAATTTCACTTTTGACGGATTATTGTTGATCGCCGAGGTTTTTGTTATAAGAAATATTATTTCAACTTACCAATTTTAATGTCAAGGTAGAGTCAGGTATGAAGCAATTTTACTGGAAGTCTTAATGGCACTTTTACCAGTTGAAATTTATTGGAATGAGTTTTGATAATTTTGCATTGTGTTCTTAAAAAGATTTCAACTCCTCCTTCGGAATTTTTGAAAAATATTTGTTGGTTCTCGGATCAAAACTAAAATTATTTAATTTTCAAATAGGTTTTCGTAAAATTCCAATATACAATATAAAATGTGTACTACAGATTTCTAACTAGGATTGCTCTGTAAACGCGGTAAGATGCAAGGATTACACAACCAAAAAGAATTAGAATAAATCGGTTAAGAGCAAGTTGGGCTCACGCAATTAGGGTTCCGTAACTTTATCATCGACCGAATTTAAGTAATTTTAGAAGCGTTGTCTTATAAATTATTATAAATTAACACACAAGCGGTGGGGTGGGGGGGGGGGGGGGGGTATTTTTTCGCGTTTTGGGCTATATCTTTATAAGAAATTCACCAATTGATACCGCACACGATACAAAACATTTTTTGAGTGGGCCAACCCACCCGCATTAAAAAAAATATTACATAACTTTCACTGTCGAAATATGTGCGCGTCATAAAGACCTAACATTCTGCCAAATTTCAAATTCCTACGTCACGGACGGACGGACACGAAAGCGATCTTATAGGGTTTCGTTTTCTCCTTTTGTTGTATGGAACCCTAAAACGGAGACAACAAGAAAAGAAAAAAGAAAAATTGTTCCCGTGAAAATTCAAAATTTGTAGGTAAAATAAGTAGTTATGGATTTCGACGATAGATAGCTCTATGGATGCGCAAAAATTGCAAGGATTATAAATCTAAAATAACTTTTCTAAATGGTCTCCTGTTGGTATACCTGAGTAAAACAAAAACAGCAATTAACTAATTTTATACAACAAGACTTGCAACGAATTTCCGAGGATGCCATTTTGGATGCAGTATGAAGGCGAGAATTACAAATCTAAAAGAATTTTTGAGAATGATTCCCCAGTAAAAGCTAAAGAAAAACAACATTTTGGTTAAATACTTCCGTAAAAATTCAAAAACTGTGGGTAATATATGCTGTGACGGATTTCATTATGACGGAGGGGATGCTGCTATGAACCCTAAAAGATGCAAGGTATACAAATTTTTAAGAATTTATAAAAGGACCTGCTGGTGGTTCCAGAGTAAAATGCAACACACAATAACCAAATTTTCTACAAATTTTACGAATAAATTGAAAAATTGTAAGTAATAATTTCAGTCATCACATAGACATCCTAAATCCTATTGTTTAATGCTCCAATTCTATTGATCACAATATGGTTTATATGACTATCTGTCCTTCCATCAAGACTCCCAAGTTCAATTAATTAGTTAACATTAAGGTTCAAGCTCAATTGCAACGGGTGAGGGTAAACGACGAAAAAATTCCGTTGTCAAACTTCTAAAAGAACAACGTGTTATTCGAATCCCAAATTATGACGGGCGACGGTCAGCGCACAGTGGGCCATTTTCAATATCTAGGTAGTCATAATTGAAAAAAATTACGTTTGTCAATCATCTCAAGGCCTATATAAATCAAAAGCTGAATTCGCCTGGAGATGTCCTTCTGTACACCAATCCTTATCTCACACGTATTCGCAAAATACAAACAAACGAAAATAGGATTTTACCTGCTCTAGATAAACCGAACTGGCCACTCTTTAATTTGTGCTCGCATTGAATGGTTATAGTGTTTCTTGTATTAAGTTTTGTGAAAAATTTTAAGGATTATGGATATTAGTGGTACAGGTATGTATTTCCTTGCCTAATATTTTTTCAGTTTGCTAATTTTTTAACGTGTATACAGAAGAGACAAACATTATAAAAACTAGCGTGTTTTATTTTAGATATGTGTTACTTTTAAAAGACCGCAGTTTTTTTTCTTATTGTTTTCTATTTAAACATTTAATTGTTTTTGTGTAGTGTATTTATTATTAATTAAATGTCACCACTTTTTGTTTGCAGAAATCTGCAGATGCAATAAACATTTTCATTGTTGCAGGAAGACAATTGGTGGTTTCGCGGAGAGATTTTTGAGAAGTTAAGAGAAGTTGGCGCTATGCAACCGGGGGCTTCGCATTCCCAGGAAATAATACTGAAATATTTGAAGAAGAAGTGGAAATTGGAAAATCCATCAACGGTAATGGAAAATATTTTGGTTCGTGTTGTATCTTCACTGTCAATTGCACTGAGTCAGCGCTGGAAAAAATGTCACCGCAGCTATAAACATTTTCTTACCAAGAATTTAATATTAGACTTTTAATATGTACAAATGTGTAAACTAAAGTTGTTTTCTCATATTAATATTTCCGCCAAAAAAATTTGTTTTATTTGATAGTGTAATAAAGTCCAGCTAGATAAGGCCGATGACACACTGTGCAGCGGTCGACGAATTTTCCGTCGGATTCATCAAATTCTAATTTTGTCGGCGTCGCTGCAGTACTACCAATAAAAAAAAAATAAAAATTAAATTGTTTCGACATTTATTTTCGTCTTTTTGAGGTTGTAAGACGCCGTGGCAATTTTAAAACAATAAATTTTGAGGAAGTACGAAATTATAAAATAATTTATAATTTACAAGACATGCAGTATAGACAAGTGGGCAGAAAAGACATGGTTTGGACGAATATTGCGAGGCGCCTAAATACAAATGGTAAAGTTGTGATATTTTGCATTTACTTTGATTTTAATTTAGTTAATTTCTGCATTTTCAGTTTTTCCTTTCAGCACTTTGGTCCATTGTACTTCTTTCAATATAATATAAAATATTCTCGACAAAAATCTCCTTTCAAACGCTCAAAACAAATAACAAATGCTATTTCAGTATCTTCTTCTTTCACAATCGCCGCTCACCGCCTGTCGTTGCAATTTTTCGACTGGCCATTTGCCGCTCTGATCTTCTAAATCGTGCTTAAGCCTTTACTTCAATAAAAACGCTTTTATTCAATACAAAAAGTTCCAACTAAATGATATAAAATCTTGTTCTATACGAATGAAAGCAACTAGAAAGATGTGTAATTTTGTCGGACAACATTTGGCGATAAAAAAAGACCCACCAATGAAATAGAATAAAATTAAAAAAGTAAAAATCTCAATATACACCGCATACCTTAATCAAAGTCGTTAAACTACTTGTTGGAGTCGTCATATCAGAAGAGTTACAAATACCCGTACTAATTGATAATTGATCAGGAGAATTTGTAATTCCATTTTTATTCTCCGAATAATCTTCATGTGTAGGTTCCTGTAGAATTCCAAAAAGTTTTTTTTTTTAGTTAAATACTTCTTTTTTTATTTTTACACACTAGACAAAAGCATACCTGTTTAATAGGAATTAAACTTATTGAGGGAGTTATATGACTCTCCGGATGACTGCTTCTAGGGCTTTGAATTAAAGATGTAAGAGTATGTGAACTAGAAGGAACATTTGAATTGGAATCAGCGGATTGTGGGGATGATGGTGAGCCTCCATTAGGTCCGTTCGTTGCTTTAACTTCCAACATTGAATTTTTCGATGTCTCTGGTTCAGGCTATAATAATATATAGAAAATTTTATATGAGAAATTAAAAGTATATCTCGCCAAAAATGTTTCTTACATTGAAAGCTTCAGCATTTTCTGCCATAGATATTTCCACATGAGGAGTAAGAAAGTGCATAGGCGGTGTAGCATTTTCAGCTGATCTTAATGAATCACCACTATCACTATAGCTGGGAGCAATTGTTGTTGCTGAATTAAGTGATGGTAAATATTGCCCTGTATTTTGTGGATCTAAAGCAAGTAGTAATGAAGAAGGTGCTCCTGGACCTGGATTATCCAAATCAATGCCGTGTCTTTGAGAATAATTGATTTCAATAAATTGTTATAATAGAGAGAGAGAGAAGAAAAAAGAACATACCGATTAAAAAAATGAACTCGAAGTGACTTCATTGTTCCAGCTCTGTAACTACAAAGAGGACATGTTTTAACCAAATCATGTTGTCCGACGTGTTCATTTTGAAAATGTGCACGCATTGCTATCTGTCGCTGAAATCCTCTATTACATATTGGGCAGTGATAGGGTAAGGTTTTTGTATGTGTTGTAAAATGCTCTGCTAAATGATCTTTTCGAAAAAATCTACAAAGTAGAAAATAAGAGAAAAAATCTGAATACTGATTCACATTTGTAGTAGAAATCATCATCATCGTTACCTTTTCTGACAAACTCGACACTCGTATGGTTTAACTCCTGTATGCCTCATTTTATGGCGTCTCATATTAGCGCCATTGGAAAATTTCATATTACAAACATCACATTCAAATAGCTTTCTTGATGTCTGAGGTTGTTTTTCACCATCCTGCCCAGCAGTTGATCCCATAGTGCTCTCGTCACCTTCATCACCTTCTTGTTTTGTAACGGTTCCAGTGCACTGCACTGTATGTACCAAAAGTATAGGATGTGAATGAGTTTCGAATTTATCACAACGTTCACAGCGAAATACTGGCGAACTGCCATCGTTTGAATCAAAATTTGAATTCGATGCAGATACTCGATCATTCTCATTATCTGGATCTTCGTTTGTTGATGGTGGCTCTGGAACAAATGTTGCTGTAGAATTTCCAGTTCCAGAATCAGCCTCGTCGGCCATTTGGCTGTAAAAAAAAAATACATATTTTTTAATATTTATAAAAAGAAAAAAGAACAATATTTAGCTTTGAAAATAGAAAAGTCAGAATTTGAAATAAAAGTTGGACATTGAATTGAGAACAAATGTTTTTGTGAGATGAACATAGTGTTGAGAGACATTTACACTACGAAAATGGATTCCAAGCTTTGAGACTTGATCTATCTAACAAATTTTTAGGACGCGGCAATTCACGAAAATCTGCCACCGATGGGCTCTACATTAAGTGAGCTTTCACAATTCATAACAATATAATGAAACTGCGTTCACATTGGGATTGAAAAGTTTTGCAGTTTTGTCTTGATTGAGATCTATCTTGAGTGGTACGTATATGCGGCACCGCCAGTTTAGATGAAAACGGTAGCTATAAAACAAATATTCTGAACAACCGCCACGTTATGGTTATTGTTGTTGTAAATAACATCCCAAACGACCTGCTCGTCTTAGTCCGCATTTCCTTGGTTTTAGCCCAATTAAGTCTTAGAACTAATTTCTGCTTCTGCAAAATTTAATTTACGGCCTTGAGGTACTGGCATCAACATATTCCAGATCTTATAATTGTTACCGAGAGTACTGATTAGGACGTCACTTATTATATAAAACAACAAAAAGAAACGCGCCTTGAGGAAAAATCTTGTCAAACTCTGGTGTTCGAATTAAGCTGTCGGACAATCGCATTCTGCATCGAGAGTTGCTACAAAAATGCATTATTGACTCGTTTATTTCCTGGAGAATACTGCGACTGTGCAGAACATTCCAAATATACCTCGTGTCAGTCGAATCAAAAGCATTTTCGTAATTCATTAAAGCAGGTATAGGGATGATATTGGTAATTTGTAGATTATACTTCTTACCAAGATGTTAAGCGATTTGCGGTAATATTTCTGTCTTGGATGGATCACACTTGCTAATCCATAAAGGTTGTATATTTTTTAATTGTCTTCTTTTGGACGAACGCTCTAAAACCGTTCTGACAGCTTTTATTTTCTTATATCTGTTAGAGCTGCTTCTCATAACTGCTTAGCTCTCATTATTACTTTCTTCTTTCTGGAGCCCCTTTCTAAGTGCTTTCTACTGATTTGGTAAAGCGCTCTGTTGTTACCATTGTGTTTGTCGACTTTTCTGTTTTTGAATCCTGATTTACTATTTGTCTCATTTCGTCACGCACACGTTGCGATTGACTCTATATGCGACTGAAAATATTTTGCAAATCACACAGATTTGGATCTAGCTGATGCTGTCTTGAAAGACCTTCCATACATTTCTGACGGGCGTCACCTTTGAATAGTTTTTTTCCTTCCTTGCCTTAACTTTATGCGGCACACAGCTTCACAGTCAAACAGGACGTGTTCAGTGGTTTCATCGTCTTCCATACAGAAACGATAGATGTCATCATTGACCTTATCCCATCTCTTTAAGATGATATCTAAGTGGGCAGTGCTCGGTAAATAGGCCCGTTATGAGCCCCTAATGCCTTTCTGCTGAGTGTGAGGAAAACTTTTGTCCACTGTTGCGAATACTTTACAAACTTCTTTGCTTGTCTCAACCCCGGTATATTTTCCCATTGTGCCTTTTTAATTCTGTCCTCCCAAAGTCTGATCTGAGCTGAGAGGAGACTTTTTGTGTCCAAAGAGGGCCGATAAACGGAGATCTGGCTCCTTTCCTTGCAAGGCGGCCCGCAATCTCGTTGCCCTTATGCCTTTATGTCCTAGCACCCAAATCAGCGTCACCTTCGGCCAGTTGCTTCAAACCAGCTTAGACTCAAAGGTCAACGAGTTTAACACTTTAAGACGGCCAAGCGTCTGATATTATGTATATTTTAGCTACCCGCATATTCTTGTAAATTGTGTCGCAAGTGCAGAGTTCTATAGGGTTTCTTCTGGGGTCTACTTCTGACTGGAAAATGATTGGTGAGACCTCAGTGCTTTTGCGAGATGGCACTTCGGTCCATATATGCCCCCGCCTGCTCTACTTTTCATTTCGGACCCATCTGTATACCATTTAAGAGATCCTATTTCAAAGGGTAAGTCTCCAGTGTGGCGCTGTTGACGGTGCACTGAGATCACCTTAAATAGTGTATCAAAGTTAGGGCGTTTCGGCATAACGTAAAGAAATTGGGTTGGCCATCGGGTCATCTAGGAATTCTTGGAGGACTTTCAGGTGGCCAACCAAGGAGGATGGCCTCTAAGGCTGCAGTTGGACAGGTACGCATGGCACCAATCACTTCCAGACATGCAAGCCGTTGTAGGTTTTGTAAACTAGAATACTTAGTTAGTGGTATTTTTGTATTACCGCGCCAGTCGTCTAAGGAAATTTAATCGAATAATTCCGCTATGCTGTGTTTTCTGTTCCTCATTCACCAATACCAATAGGAACCATCTTATTGTGATGTACCGCAAGGCCAAAAACCTCGAAAATACTTCCCAAGCCATGAAACAGAAATCTATATGCGTGCGTTGGGAGTTCGTTATCTAAAATGTTCTATATTGATACTTATGGAAAAGTGCCAAACATTGACTTTATATATGCTATAGAGCCTAAACTACTATCCATATAGGAAAAGAGTCTTCTAGTAATTTACAGCGTGGTTTCTTACCTTCCCAAAGGCAACACTTACTATATACCTTACTTAGCAAAATAATAAAATAGTTTTGATTACAAAGTATGCGGATGATATCGCTCTGCTCATTTCCAGACACAGCATGACTGCTGCCTGCGCCTTCTTGCAACGAGGCCTCAATATTGTTGAGCACTGGTGCACCCGTCATGATATGACAGTGAACCCAACAAAGACCAGCTTGGTTCTCTTCTCCAGAAGACGTAAGCTTGGGTACTTTGTTCTTCCAAAGCTTTTTGGACACACTCTTCAACTCTCTCCTCATGTCAAGCACCTTGGAGTCTTCCTTGACTCGAAGATTGCACGTAGAGGAAAAAGTTAATACGGCTATGAGGGTCTTCGCTTAATGCAGGAGAACCTTTGGCTGCACAGGGAGCTTGAGACCGAGGGTTTTGCATTGGATGTACACCTCGATCGTCAGACCCATGCTCACATATGCCTCCTGTGTATGGTGGCCCAGGACATTTTTGGGGACTGCGATCCGGAAGCTGGCGGGTCTGCAAAGGCTTACCTGCTTGGGAATTACGGGGTCCATGCCATCTACGGCTACTGCGGCTCTTGAGGTCTTACTCAATCTGCCACCCCTGGATCTTGTCATTCAAGCAGAGGCCAAAAGAGCTGTGTGCAAATTGCGCTCATGGGGGGGATGTTGGAAGGATGGCTGGACTGACTCTTCTCATTGCTCTCTGGCGTATCGGCTGGAATTGCAAAACCTTCTGGCTGGTATGCCACGGAATGCGATGGTACCTGAACTTCGTTTCGGTCATTTGTTGTGATGCGTTTAACAATTTTTTTTTTTTTACTAACTAATTTTCATTTAATTCTCGTCGAGGTAAAATCGAGAATAAAACTGATGTAGCAGATAGGCTACATTGAAAAACAAAAATTATTATAAGAAATTCAGGTTTTCAATTATTATGTGTTGTATAGGCATGGGATAATTTGTCAGGACATTTAAGCCTAACAAGCCTACCTTGACTTGCTTGATCGAAACAACATATCCAAAATTTCCGCATTTCCATTTAATTCATCTGCAATTCAAACTCAAGGTCTACACGATAATAATAATGAAATAATTTGCAAATTTTCATTCATTTCTACTCATAGACGGCCAGCAGACAGATAAATAAATTTTTTTAAATTAATTATTTTTTTCTTTCTTTAAAATAGAATAAACATTGATCAAGCTTTTATCATTTGATATCGCTTTAATTTAACGCAAAACTAAAAATATAAAAATATTAAAAAAAAATCAGAGTGACTTTCACGGCAACACATGTACGTATATGTATATTACCATAAAAGCAAAAAATTAAAATCAACAAAATTTAGCACAATAAAAATCGTTGACCCAAGAAAAGATGCAATTTATCACTCACACTACGATTTCATGTCACATCTTAAGAAATCACAGCCTCGATTAGGTAAGAAAAATGCAGAGAGGAGATAACCACCATATAAAATCGAGAAACCAAAACTACAAAAACAAAAAACAAAACGAAAAAAAAAACTTTGAAAAGTGAATGTTTTGTAAATATGGGCCAATGACCACCAAAGTTGATTTCGACATGGCGGGACCAACGCAAAAAATTATACAAAGCCTCACTCTCACACACCATATAGCCAAAAAAAAGTCGTTACCAAAATTGTGTAATAATTAATTTCAAGATTTCCTAATCCGAGGGGGCAATAACCGCCGATCACAATTCACCAATGTCACACAAGACTGTCGGTTACCAATTCTATCATGAATTTCATAACACCATTTTCGGCACTTAAAACTTCTTTTGCAACATAAACGGATTGTGGATGTCAAATCGATCAACACGGGTGTGGTGGGTGATACGAAGATTTAGAAGAAACTTGCAGAATAGTAAGTCCTTAATGAACACACAAATATTGAGTAAAATATTATTATTATAATTACGCACCTAGGGTCTTAAACGCCTACATCATATTAGACTTCATGTGACAAATTGATACACAAAGGAACTCTAATTTAGATTCGATTATTTATGGTGGTGAACTGAATTGATATCTCACCGAGATGATCTTATAGTAGTAGTTGTTTTTGTTGTACACAGCTGTACAGTATACAAATTTTCATCTATGGTACGTTATGATTAGCGGTTAACCCTTATCCAGGATTATAAACAAATTAAATTGAGAAAGATTCGGCGAAACTTATGCGGGGCGCTCTAATATCAGCCCATAAATTTGATTCTTAATCCAATTCCAATTAATCTCCACATTAACCGGCTGATTTCATGCAATACAGTTAGACTTAAGGAATTTGACAGGATCTGGATAGACAAGCGTTATGACTATACAAAACAATATTCTTAACTTTTTGACAAGGAGAATGGCTACCACTTGCGTTGACTCGACTAGACTGCAGCTGAATTTGATTTCAACAAAGACATCTTTGTCGAATCCAAATCATCAGCAAGTGAATGGAAGAACAAGGACCTATAAATCCAAGATGGTTCCAAGATAGAATGCGGTGTAAATGTCTTTTCAAACCCAGCAGGAGATAGAAGCACTCAAAGACGAATGGAAGGCGGTTTCTGAAGATGCCTGTACACGGTGCATTTTTACGCATGTGCTTATATTTCATGCCCAGCGCATGCCTATTCCTAAATTTTTTTGTGCGCTTTTACGACTAGAAGCACAGCGCAAGCAGTGCGCATGGTATCCCATTCCGAATGGGTGGACTGTGCGCAATGGCATTTTCAGTCGTAGGACTTTTGCACCGAAAATACTTTAAGATGGAGAGAAAGAACTTATCAGTATACATCAGGAATTATTTTAGAAAGAGAAGGTATTGAAACCTTTAGCAAAAATATTAAATTATAATAAGAGTCTCCGGTCCAAAAATCTAAATCTATATAAGCAAGAATACCTCTCATATTTGTATCCCAATTTTTAGGGTTCCGTACCCAAAGGGTAACAAAGAGAATCCTTCGCTGTCCGTCCGTCCGTCACCAGGAGCCGGATTCACTAACTCGGAGAGTTTGGGAGTTTGGGAGATGAGAATTTTCGTTTTCCCCGGTTAAAACTCCCTAACTCTCCATTCGAGATTCTCTAACATACTTGAGGAGTTAAAGAAAATGTGAGAAGTATCGACATATTGAAAGACGGATAACTCTGTGTGGGAGGGTCGTAGAGCATTGCTGTTTTTTCCTACGGATTTCTGGTCTAGAGTACAAAAATATAGATGAACAATTTCTGACGGAAGGGCTTTTGGGGATGGGGGGTTGTCCACAATACGTCATGTTTGGTATCAAATTAAAGAGGGAGAAACGGGTAATCGAGTGGCGTAGTTTTTTTATCATTTTAACTTCATAACTGACTTTTTACCGCCGAAAGACGGATTTTTTGCACGTGGGTCATATACACCCCAGTTCCTATATTTTGCATATATTTCTCCCGTTCTTTGTTTCACATCCATTAGTACTCTGTTGTGAACATTTTTATCATGGAAAGTGAATTTCCACGACTTACCAGTTCTTCATAATGATGAGTTGAGAGTTGAGTTTTTGTACCAGAAAACGGTCATTTTTTCATCTTAAGAATGATTGATTGACTTCTTTTGCAGTTATCTCCAAAACTATTTACCGGAGTCACAAACTAATTACATATCTAATTAGGGGACAAAATGTAGATGCGATTTCATCCTACATACAAGCTTTAACGTGCATATTTAAAATTTTTATAGCATCTCTTCTGTACTGGAAGACGACCAAATTGGCCATATTCGCGTGCATTACAATTTTTAGCGGGTACCTTGAAGCACAAAAATCCTTATTTCTCTGTAAGTATTGCAAGGATTTCCATAATTTGTTTTTGTAAACATAGCCAGAATATGCGTGAATCCATAAATCAATTTGAAAATCCTAGGTACATTGCATTGGTACCTTTACAAATGACAATAAAAGCAGCCAATACTGTCAGTTGAGAAATATTTTTCTTACTTCTCCACAACTAACACAGCCGAGAGTTTTGCCGAGTTGAATAGAGAGTTTGGTAATTCTCAATACAAATTCCACGAGTTACAGAATTCCGAGTGGAGAGTTAAATGGCAAAAGAACTCTCATCTCCACAACTCCACAACTCTCCGAGTTAGTGAATCCGGCCCCAGGTTGTATCTCATGAACCGTAATAGGTAGACAGTTGAAATTACATTCCCGCTATAACAACAAATAATAAAAATAAAATTAAAGGGGGCCTCCATACAAGAAACGTGAATTTTTCGGCGTTTTTTTCCTCGTTTTATTCTCACTCATTATTATTATCATAAGTAGGTATTTTTTTTTTTCAAATGACAGCATTATTATTATTTTTTCATGACGCCTACTCTCATTTAAAAAAATAAATAAAAAGTACGCATAGTGTTAAATTTTGTACGGTGGTACGGAACTCTTCATGCTCGAGTCCGGCTCGCACTTGGCCGGTTTTTTTTTTTGGCTCAATTGTTTTAAGCAGAACTTCGAAATCTGTCCAGGATATCCTGTAAAATTTTTAAATAGCCAATCTTTATCTTCTCTCATTTCTTCCAAAATGTTCTTTTCCTTTTAATAAAAAACTGTCGCATCTATACTTTTTTATTCCTTCTTCCTTTTTTTCGAGAATTACAAAAATAGCACTTATAGCGGCACAAACTTCGTGCGATTGCATTTCCACTTATTTATGTATGTACTCCACTGGACTAACTAAACCAAGGTGTGAAAATAACATGCGCTGCGCTCTCTTGTAAATTGTATCAAGCGACGCGTAAAATTGTATGCGCTTTATTGGAAAAATTCTTTCAACTTCACTATAAAATTGATGCGCAATTCAACCCAGTTATATGCGGAAAAAGGCACCGTGTACAGGCATCTTTAGGAAACTTTGAGCACTGCGCCACCGTATCCTCGTTAATATCTTTTTAATAGAGACCGAAATTAACAGATATTTTGAAAACTTTTAACAAAAAAAGCTGGGATAAATCATGATCGTGGAATTTTGTAGAATATACCAAAAGATTTCTCGTGAAACCCGTTTCGATTCCTGCAAAGCTTTTGAAAACTTAACTTTTTATTAAAAAAAAGCTAAAAACACCAAGCTGGAAAGGCTTTTTATTTTATCTGGCAAAAAAATACATATATAACCAGCTTCAAAACCTGTTACTTCCAGCTCGAAAAAATAAAAAGCCAAGCTGGCTTTTTATGTTTGCCAGATAAAATAAAAAGTCTTTCCAGCTTGGTTTTTTTAGCTTCAAATTATTATCGGTCAGGAATAACAGGTAAACTTGGCCTTTTTCGTAAAAAGTCATAACTGATTCGGTCCCTGCTTTTTAATGTATATGCATGTTCCCAGAGAGCAGTACTCACTTGGACAGATGCTAGGGAGGCACTCTAGAGCGATTATAGAGAATACAGAAGGAATAAAGAGAAAACTTTATTCAAAATTTCAATTTGCTTTGTGTTTTGAACTTCAACTTCAACTCAAGACTAAAAGTTATTTTCCATCTGCTTCTTTGAGATGCAGGCAAGTCATCTTTTCATGAATAAGCCTAAAATCAGTGAAGAGATCTGCTTCCGGAAAGATTCCTTTGGGTATGTTAAAAGAAAACTTCGAAAAATATATTTACTGGCTACGGTGTGGAAGCGCTTCCATTTGTTGCGAGCGCTTATCACATTTCCCGGTGAGGAGTTACAATCAATACATATATAAAAATTTTAATGATTACCGAATACCGTAAACATCTTCCAGGCGAAGATACATGTGATACTCAACGCATATGTGATACTAGAAAAAAATTTCAATGGTGAATTTTCCTCTAAATTAGTAAGTCAGTGTAGAGAGAAATTAGCCTCTCTGAAAATTCTTTACTTTTTTTTTAAAAAAGCCAGTGTGCAAAATTTCAGCTCCCTAAGTGAACGCCTTCTCGAACACGAACAGACAGACGGACGGACATACAAAAATCAAAATAACTTTAAATATTATGTGGGGGTGGGTGTCTAACCCATTTTTCTCTACTAGCATTATTTCTGTGTGTTACAAACGGAATGACAAATTTAGTATACCCTATGATTTCATCTAGGGTATAAAAGAGACATAAGGTGTCCAACTTAACGGGCTAAACATGGGATAGCTCCTACCTACTTTCACGCGGAACATATTTACGTCTCAGTGATTGGTATACACAGTGATTTTATTACAAATAAACAAAATAAAATAAGTTCCAACTGTTTTCTAGTATTGCCATATTAAAATTTCGATTTTAAATATATTTAGACGCTGCTTGAGAAGGCGTGTTGACATAGAATTGAAATTTTGTACATGTGGCGTTCTCGTAATAATTGTAGATCTAAGTTGAAAAATGCATGAAATTAGGCGATTCCTTCATAGTGTTGCCACACGAAAATTTATAGGCTTATAAAAATTTCTCACATAAAGGGTGTTGCAAACGTATGGTTACATTCGCTAAACTTAGGTAGCTGGAATCAAGCTAAGAAAAAAATTCTTATAGTTTTGCCCCATATTTCGTTGTTTCCTAGTTATGCTGGCAATGGCAACACTGTTTTGTGTACCGAAAAGTGTAGAGTTTTGAATTTTAATGTATATCTCAGGAAGGAAATGACTTAAAGACTTGTTTAACTTACAATATCTTTCACTTTAAGAAAACATATTATTGTCTATTCATCCAGTATCGATAATTTTGAAATAACAAAATGTCAAAGTGGAATTTGTTGCTTACACGATTCCCTTTCCAACAATATGTAATTCAATGATGTATCTAGAGAGTTTCATAAAAACACCTATCACACTCTGTACCCAAAATATAACTCTTTCTGCGTTTTTTGCAATTTTTCTTAGGCATATCCAGCGAAAAAGTTTAATAAATGCCAGAAAGTAGGCATATATATGTACTATATATAGAGAAAGAGAGAGAGAAGAAAAGTGGTTGATCTGTTGAAGACCTTCGGACATGGAGAATAAAACTCCTCAACGGAAAACATCAAATAAATCGGGATTAATGTAGTTGAAGCGTTGTAGATATAATATGGATTAATGTTTATCACAGCGAACGTCTGCGAATACATTAACCCATTTCGCCCCAACTGTTCTGCAAGAACATAAATGACAAATTTTCTACAATAAAAAAATCTTGGTTGGCAATACTATTTTTGTATGCTGTCTGTTACCGCTTATTATTACGGACATCTCGTTATCAATGTTCATTTCGCAATAAAAAGAATTCATTGTGGCACGTTTTTATATCCTAGAATATGAAATTCCAGAAGGCACAGAAATAATGCTGGTAGAGTAAAGTGGGTCGCACACTTACACATAATATTAGAAATTATTTTGATTTTTGCATTTTCCTCTGTCAGTCTGTCTGTCTGTCCTCATGGACACTGCGTTCTCGAGTTATTTTCCATGCGGTCTCTTGTAAAAAAAAAAAGTGTAGATTTAAGTTCGAAATTGGCAAATCGGATGTTATATTTTACACTGTTGTATACTTGAGTGTCTGTGTACTTTGTATAAATGTTGGGGTTCAATGCGCATACGAAATAATTACTTTTGTTAACGTATTTGACTTTATTAATTAATCATATAAAAAAGACTTAAAAGTTATTACACTTGCTAACTTCTGTCACTCCACAATGAAGCTTGTTCCAAGTGTTCCGTATTTGCGAGAGCGCTGCTTCGGGTTTCCATACAAAAATTTTGTTTTTCACTATATATTTGGATACTGCCCGAGAACGCGTCAGCGTAGAGAGCTGAAATTTTGTACACGGCGTTTTCATAAAAATGGTAAATGCAACTTAAACAAGTGAAAAAGCTAGAATTCGTGTAAAACCAATTCTTATGATACCCTAGATGAATGCCCGCATGAAATTTCCTATGGTCAGCCATTTGAGCAATTTTGATTTTTTGCATTGCTTTCTCGCATATATTTCTAGAACGGCTCGTCGGATAGAAAAAATGATTATAACCAATTTTATAGGATTTCTTATTCTGAAGAAGTTTTTAGTACAATAAAAATGTCTAGGACTGATCGTTTTCAAAGTATATGTAAAAAACCAAAATTTTTATATGACAACACCAAGAATGAGTTGCCCGATTTAGTCCATTTTTGAAATTTTATTTGCTATTACTATGGAAACACAATGTAGGAAATTTCAGCTCTCTATGTCGAAGTGTTCTCAGGTAGTGTCCAAATATATAGTGGAAAACAAAATTTTTGTATGGCAACCCCACGAAGGAGTTGCCCGATTTGTCTCATTTTCGAACTTAATTTTACTTTTTTTTTTAATGTCATGTACAAAATTTCAACTTTCTAAGTGAACGCGTTCTCGAGTTATCGTGCGCACGGACAGACGGACGGACACGGACAGACGGACATGCAAAAATCAAAATAACTTTTAATTTTATGCGGGGGTGTCCAATCCATTTTGCTCTACCATCATTATTTCTGTGCGTTACAAACGGAATGACAAACTTAGTATACCCTATAGATTTCATCTAGGGTATAAAAATAGACTAAATCGGGGAACCCTTTCTTGGTGTTGCCATACGCAAATTGTGGTTTTTTATATATATTGTGAAAACGAACAGTCAGAGACGCTTTCAGTGTAGTGAAAAGTTGCTCACAATATGAAATCCCATGAAATTAGTTATGATCATTTTTACTGTCCGACGTACCTTTCTAGATGTAGATGTGAAAAACCTCTCTGACAAACAGACTTGCACTTAACTATAGGAACTTACATACTTACAGGCATAAATCTAGGGTATCAAAAGAATTGGTCTAAGACTAATTCTAGCTTTTGCTATTGTTTTTATTATAATGTAAATAACGTTTTTTGCTTCAACCATTTTTTTACAACCAATATGGAATTTACAGTTTCTACCGTCAAGAGAATTTCGGGTTTTAGTTTTAATAAGAAACCGATCGGCGAAAAGCTTCCTTCCGTACTTGCGGAGCATGTGGAGGGCATAAAAGCATAAATTTTTCCAAATTTAGGATTTTCTCACCTAGGGCATTTTTAACATTAAAAATCGAGATCAAGTATTCTTGAAATATTAGTGATCTTGCATAAGACGCCATTCTTCATCTAACGCATCGCTATCAGTCCGATTAAAACGGTTTGGGAAAAGTGTGATTAAAGGTATTAAGGTTAAGGTTAAACTATTTAGATCGACATTCCTGCAAGTGCTTTTTTAGTACTGGATCCTCAAAAATTTATACGATGTAAATAATTCTTTGTATATTAGATAAAATAGAAATCACGGCATCGTTTACTTATTTCTTGTATCTCTTGTTCTTGAAGTAGTTTTTTTATATGAATTTATTTCTCCATTTTAAGACTTAAGGTCAACCTTCCATGAAAAATGTTGAACGGATCTTAAGGCAAACTTTAAGAAAGGAAAGGAGCGATTAAAATTGAACTTCTAAATTAAATTCTAGAATTCTATGCTCTTCGAGAGTATGCTTACATTTGCACAATTACGCCAACATAACAGCATAACAACTTTACATAAGCCAAGCCAACGAAACGGATGACAATGACACAAATGACATTTCACATTTGAAACCCCTTCATTCTATCTTTATTTTCAATAACAGATTTGTTCTGATCTGATTGAACTTGGTATATTTCATTGTAGTACCATTACCAAACCATCCTGTCAACCTGTACTGTGTACCATACATAGTTGCTCAACTTAGTCCTCCCTCCTGGTTGGTTTGCTAACAAATGCAGATGTTTGAAAAATAAAATGAACTATGTAATACCAAAAACGGAGTACTTTTAAAAAATGAGTAGTACCGGAATACAAATACATACTCCGATCCGAGTACAAACGACAGAACTGCTTGTGATACACCAATGAAGCGTATAAGACACCATTAGGAGTGCGGATTCAAAATTATGAGCCGGACAAAAATCTGACTGCCAACTGAGTTGATAGTATATTCTCTGATCATGATTTGTGTATGCATATAGTTTGCAGGGATTTCCAAAGAATATATGCATAATTCTGTATTGATTACAAAAATAAAATAATTGCGGGCGCTTATTAGTCAGCATTTTTGGACCGTTTAAATGCTACCTGGAAAAAGGAACAGCTCCAGGACACAAATCGGCAGTTGTAAGTAATGTGATTTGAACACACACCGTATTCACCAGACTCTTAGCCTTGTGCGACTTCTTCCTTTTCCCAATTCTGTGAAAATTAGTTCGCAGGGAAGAAATTTATTTTCAACAAATAAAGAGGTCAAAAATCAACAGTTTTTTGACGAAATGAAAAAATTTGAAAACCATTGGATTGGACCAAATACGCGGCCCTCAATGGAGGAGACTGTTTTTTTTTCCGCCTAAATGACCTAGTATATTTCAGTTTCAATTGATTCTAATTTTGTTTTCAGAAATTTTTTCTTTTTGAATTATCTTTTTTGGCAATTGACTTTCCCCTTTATCTTTCAGCGATATTTTTTTCTTACATTTCGTCTAACTAGACTAATGTCGACTTTCATTGATATTTTACAAAAAATCCACGCCAATCAATGACAAGCGAGTTCATTGGACTCATATCCGTGTAATTTGTCAGATTGACATTTTCTGAAAAAATAAGACCGAGCGAAATATAGCACATTATAATTATAAGCTCAGAAATTAAACTTTTAACAGGATTTTCCATTTTATTTTATTAATTAAATGAGTTATTACAACTTTACCTTGTTTTAAAATTAATTTCACTTGACATTTGTTTTGGCATTCAGCAGAGACATTTCTCAGAGATATATGTGTACGTTTTCCGGTGTAAAGGCACTCTCACATCAGAACCGGAAACCGAAAAAACTCAATTTATTCTACTTTAAAATAAGATTTTTGCTCCAATGATTAATAAAATTATGGGAAATGGGATAGGAAATTTTACTAATAAAATAGTATATTTATCTCAGATTTTTAAGAAAAAAACAACTTATTTTTTTTTTTCGGCCGAAAAACGAAATTTCGGTTTGATCTGTCAATTTCTTTTCGGTTTCCACATGTGGAACGTTTCGGTACCAAAAATATTTTCGGTCGTATTATTAAGGCAAGCACACATCGACGCGGTGGCGGTATCGGTAGAGGTAGCGGTGCGGTGAATGTAAGCCACTGCCATATAATAAGAATTGACTGGACCATCCTATCTAATTCCTATAATCAAAAATGGCACAAATTTTGGCTAAAATCTATTTGTCTCTTTCAAGCTCAAAATGTACACTGAACTGTAACCAATTAATTGGAATACATCGGAATTGACATAAAAATGCAGACAAATATATTTATTTATATACGTCTATCTCTTACAAGCTCAAGCATATTTGACAACAAATCTGCAGAGGACCACATTTTTCAGTAATATTAAAAATTAATTTTTGTGTTAATTAAAACGAGTTTAACTTCCTAAACAATTCTCATTTAATGCAATACTATTTTACAACATCTTTAGTGTTTCCAATCGTTAAATAATAATTAATTATAAATCGGTCTGCAATTGTACGAAATAAAGGGTTTTCACAGCCTGTTCAGTATTTGTGTCATTTTTGAAGCAAGAACGCTCAGTCCATTCTTATTATATGTCAGTGATGTAAGCACACACCAACGCGGTGACACGGTTGACGAAACATACCCAAATTTCGTTATTATTGAAAAAAAAAATTTCTAATATCCCGGTATTCTGGATATGACAAGTCATCAGGGCCGGACTGGGTCTTCAAATCGACCCGGGCAGATAATGACAAAGCAGCCCCCAAGAGCCTTCAAAAATTACTGTTTTATAAGAGGCAAACAACCCAAATTATTAGGCTGATTTGATGATGATGAATATTGAATTCCATGCTAAATAAGAAGAAAGAAAAAAGAAATTTATAGAGGAAATATGTATGCACAGAATATGTATGTGTAAGAGCGGCTGCCGTTCAACACTTAAAATTAAAAGTAAAGCAGCGTTCCTCTGGGGAAACAGTATCCGAGAGACCAACAATTTTACTTACACATCTGTAATAAGAGTAAGGCAGGTAAGGCGCCGCTCGTTGAAACAAATTATTGCGGGCGAAAATAATAATATTAAAAACATTTGCCTTTGACAAATAAAAATTATTTTTGATTTTTAACTGTTAAATAATTTTCTTGTTTTCGATTTGAATTTACCCGCTTGACAACGCTGAGGTTGGCTCGTGATCCTGACATGAAGGACATTTTTGACAGTGCTACATAATTTGTTGAAGATACGGATATACCAGCAAACGTTAAAGAAACAGGAAAAAAGAAGCGACTCGAACTAGTTGAATCACAAAATGAAGAGTGATCTTAATATCGCCACAAAACAAAAGCTTCGTACACCAATTTTTGAATCGATTGATGTACCTTTATTCCAACTGACGAGGAGGTACGAAATGTTGGAACAAGCTTCAGAAGATTTTGGATTCCTTTCTGGCGATCTTCTTAGCAAAATGTACGCCGATAATCTGAGAAAAGTCGCGTTTGGATTTGCTTCAATCAATTCACGACTACAGCCTCCAAGGATTCCATCTAAATGTGAAAATCGCGTTCAGAGTTTTTGTGAAATTGTCAATGACGATAGCTTCATATTAACGAAGTTTCAAAAAATTGAAGTTAATAAAAAATTGCCTGTGATCTACAATGAGTTAAGAAAGATTGTCAAATGTGGCTGTTTTGTAAACCAAAAAAGAAATTATAGGAATGCTTGTCATTTTGAGAATATCCCTCTATAAAATCTTGCAAATATTTCTATCAAATTGATTTACCTAAATGTTTTTAAATGTTTTTTAAACGTACTTTTCTCGCAAGAAATTAATATCAACTAATAATTTTATGTGCAATAAATATTATCTACTATTCTTCTCATGATCAATTCTTGCTCAACTTTGTTCAGTCAGTTGATAGACCACGTTAGAATAGTTAAAGTTGAATAACGTTATGTTGAGAATTTTATGGATCAGGGGCGCAAATTTATACGTTTGCCTCAGGCGCCAAAATGAGTTGTTATAGGTCTCCGTGAAGGAAATAAGGAAAGAATTGAACTCTTAATCCTACTCCTTATTTTTGGAATCTTTTTGTAACTCCTTAGAAATTCAATCGCTCCTTCACTTACTTGTATGGTCCAATATAGTAACAAAAACAATCCCACTGCTTCAGCAAATGTGGAAAAATTCAGACTGGTTCTAATATTTGGGACTTTCTAATACTAGAAATTTGTCATAAGCAAAAGCTGACTGTAATATGTATACCATGACCATGTATATACTCTACTTCAAAATTATTTTTACATGAAGTAAAATTTGGTGTTTTTTAATTGGAAAATAAAAGGGAAATTTAAAAACTGTTTTATATTTGTTCCTTAATTTCAAATTTGTTTTAAAAGTACACACATAGGTATAGCAAACCTTTGAAAGCCTTGTTGAACCCTTCTGATAAAAAACAAATTTTCCCTACGAGAATGCCAAATTTGCCATATATAAATGCTATCTTGACAGCTCCCACTTAGCTCCGCTCCTGTCAGAGTTTATAGCTAGTGGGACATTTCTGAGTATTTTTAACTCATAACTCTCATCTGCACAGATGGCCTCGTTGCCGTGGGCCAATTAGCTTTATTGTATTAGGCTTTTAGGTTATGCAGCGCCCGATCTCCCAGTGCGGCTCTGCAAGTCATACAGAATTTTACTTAATTTTACTACTGAAACCAGTTCTTCACTCATTGCGATGACTGCACTGTTTCAACTGAAATGAATTTCGATATCGCTGTGAGAATGCAACATGCAGCAACTCACCGCCATCGCTACCGCGTTTGGTGTGAACGATCGCAATCATTTCAATAGCTGTGTTCTTTTGTGTCCGCAGAACAGGGCAGCACAAAAGATACACAAAAGAATGCTTCATACATTTTCATAGAAGATTTATAAATGAAACGAACAGTACAAATAGTTCGCTTCAATCGACAGAGCAAATTGTTCTCTCCAGTATATGGCAGTTCTAGAATAAAAAGAACACAGCACACCGTATCTACCGCTACCGCCACCGCGTCGGTGTGTTCTTGCCTTTAAACCTCTATTTTGTGTTTACATTGAAAATTATACATTACATTTATAATTTGGATAGGGATTTCGAAGTAAAATTAAAATACGCGCTTTTTCTTATTAGATCTCTTCATACAACTTTTATGATAATGAAATGTTACTTCTATTTAACGGAAAAAACTTTTCGGTTTTGATGTAAAAGCAAAAACGAATTTTCGAAAGTGCCTTAACACCGCTCATTTTTCTAGTGTAGCACCAGGGACATTTTGACGTACACTTTTTCTAGCAGTTCAGGTCAATGGAACAATTTCAGTGTAGCACTCACTGCATGAAAAGTGTAACAATTCTGCTAGAAAACGTGATCAATGGAAATCGGAGGAAAAAAGGAGAAAATAATGACTTTGACTTTTTTATCAAGCAAGAGTTGAAAACTCCTGTCACCAGCATGGGTCTATGACATTTCCCCTAAACATGTTTGCCAAAAGGACTTGCTCTAAAGACATATTACAAAAAGCATTTCACAAAAGGACATTTTACAAAAGCAATCTTTCCCAACTGAGACCAAAGATAAAAAAGTCGCTTTCCAAAAAGCTCTTTGCTAAAACGACCTTTGACAAATATGTGCCTACAAATGGCAAATATGTTGCATGAAATGGGCTGCACGGGTGCCTCTTTCATGCAACATATTTGCCATGTGTAGGCACATACTTGCCTAAAACATATTTGCCATTTGTACAAGTTAAAATTGACTTATGGAATTAGTATATCATATATTTAATTATTAAACTTTTCAATGTTTTGGGAAATGTGCATTTGGTAAAGATCTTTATTTGGGAATCATCCTTAAGCGTGGGAAGCCATTAATTGATCTAATATACGAAGCAAATAATAAATTGTTTATTACACAGGGTGTCCCGTACGTACCGCATTTCCTTTATACCACGGATTCCTCACTCAATTTCGAGAAATAAATTGTATGGGAAGAGAGCCGGGAAATAAACTGTGTGGGCGGTAGGGGGTTTTGAGATTTTGGGTGCTTATTATCCTAATACCATGCAACTTTCTTGTATTATACCTTATGAAGGTGACTTGCATCTCAGGTGATAGTAAACCCTCTACGGTTTCCAGCAAATGCCCAACCACCTCTCTACCCTCTTTCCGTCGGCATTTATAGGATGTCAAAGTCAAAAAATTGGATAATTTTGCAATTTCTTTTTCAATTTTAATGATTTTCCCGCCAAAATGCATGATAACTATACAGTTTTATGACAAGATTTAAAGACCCCGGAATGTTACCTTTAATTTGACTATGCGCATGTACCTACCTAAATGGTACCGTTTTTTAGATATTCCCGTTTTTATGATGCATAATTTCATTAATTTTGCTAATTTGCGTGGAATTGCATAAAATTAGGCGCGATTTCTATTATTATTAGCAAAATTAATGAAATTATGCATCATAAAAACGGGAATATCTAAAAAACGGTAGCATTTAGGTAGGTACATGCGCATAGTCAAATTAAAGGTAACATTCCGGGGTCTTTAAATCTTGTCATAAAACTGTATAGTTATCATGCATTTTGGCGGGAAAATCGTTAAAATTGAAAAAGAAATTGCAAAATTATCCAATTTTTTTACTTTGACATCCTATAACTGCCGACGGAAAGGGAGTAGAGAGGTTGTTGAGCATTTTTTGGAAACCATAGAGGGTTTACTATCACCTGAGATGCAAATTACCTTCATAGGGTGTATAACAAGAAAGTTACATGGTATTAGGATAAAAAGCACCCAAAATCGCAAAACCCCCCTACCGCCCACACCGTGCATTTTCCGGCTCTCCTCCCATACAATTTATTTTTCGAAATTGAGTGAGGAATCCGGGGTATAAGGAAATGCGATACGTACGGGACACCATGAAATGTACCTCATTTTCCAATGATGTTATTTCTGAAGCTGGCAAATTCGTTCATAAAGTCAGGAACAGCTACGCGCAGCTATGACTGGTTACGAGATGGCTATGCTTGGATGCGGCCAAATGTTAAAGGAAATTTTAGCAAACTATCTAAACCAATATATCCATATCAATCTGTGTACAGGATAGGACACAATACACAACAGATCAATCTGATCAGATCTGATCGTGGTATCTGCAGGATCCAAGTGACCTAGTCTACTTTTAACCTTTACCTTAATCTATATACAATTTAATAGTTTAAGATATGGAAAGATATGGGAAACCCATCGTTTTCTGTTCATATACATTTGAAAAATTACATTATTACCTTTCCGCAATAATAATACCGACTATTATAAAGAAGAGGAAGACCCCCGCTCCTCCCTCCTCTCCTTTTTAAATGTGAATCAGACACAAAATTCTTTTGATAAATATTAAAAATTTACGAAATTCTTTACATCATTTCAATGATCATCTCTCTACTCATCTTCTTTAAATAAATAAGGCAACTTTGTTCTGAGCATAAAACAACATGGAAAGGGCTTTTTAACACATTTTTCTTTTTTGTAACTAGGGCAAAACATAGTATGTAAACTCTCACCTATATCTGTGTCAGTAAAACTTTTTAACCTGTTCATCACACAAAGAATGAGTTCCCGAATGTAGGTGAACTTAAAAACCATCGAACATGGTATGGCATCTCGTATAAGGTGTTACGCGGGCAAAGGAGATTACCCAAGCAAGCCCCACAATATTGGTGGACGAGAGAAGCAAGATTAAAGACAGCGAAAAATAAAGATAAAAGAAAAAAAAAGAATAAAATAAAAACTCGTTCGCATTCTCTGATATATGTGTCAATGTCCTCCAAACGTTCACCATGACTCCATGCTCCAGTGCTCTCTTTTTCCTATGCGCGCGACTTACAAAAAAAAAATATAGACTTGTTAGCCTATAGAGCTAGAATCTAGCTAGTGAGTTTAGAGTAATTTCTAAGTAACTATAAGCGATAATAATATGTACCTTACCTATGAGTACGAGGTAAACATAATATGTACCTACTACCTACTACCTCTCTGCGGGGCGCTATACTCGTTTCGAATTTATAGAATTGAATGGCGCAGGCATAGGCACTTGGTTTTAAAAGTTTCGTAACATGACACAATTCTTATTTTGCAGGTAAAGTCATATTGTGGTGGTGATCCAACCAATCAAGCCTAAAGCCGCGCACCTCGCCTGAATTGAGCCAGGTTTTGTATGATTCTCTTTCGAAAGTGTTTCGCATGTGGGATACCAAAAAGTCTATGCCTGATGGGCTGGTGTTGCTGCTGCTGCTGCTGCTGAGGCTGGCATAGCATGAAAATCCACAGTCTCTTTACTATTATAAGGCGCAGGTAAAGTAATATTTGCTTGCTATAAGAAAATTGAACGATGGATGGATTTAACATGAACTGTTAAGTGTTAGGTAGCAGCAATATAGCCAACAGCACAGGCAGTAACAACATAACTTTTTTACCTACATATATAGTATACCTATAGATAGGTTTAGAGTAGTGTGGTTAACTCACGCTTTCTTGATCTCATTGAATGTTATAGCGCGGGCATAAAATATTAACACATCCACGAGAGTAACTATATACAGAGACAAACAGACAGATGCCTTCTCCGAGTAAATCAGAGTGAATAATTTTATGAAAAAGGGTCACCATATATGCTGGCATATATTACGTCATAATTTAAGTATAATGTTGCAAGTTTTGCATCAATGTGGAAGATACGGTCGATATTTTATGAAAATGTTACCATCTTTTGAGACTTATGATTTCCCAATGCAGTAAAGCAAGTGCATTTCATATGCTATACACACACCTACATATATTCCGTTGTGACATTGCGCATCTTGCAAAAATCAACCTCACACATAATCATAATCTGCCTGTCTGTTATGAATTGGAGCGTATTAACTTTGGATAGAGAAGTATAACTAAATAAATATGTAGAGTCGCAGAGACGAGTCCACTTATGATAAATTAAAGAGGTTTCACAAATTGATACAAAAATTATTTACATTTTTAATAAAGAGCTTTATGTATACCTATCTACCTACTACATAGGATCGTTAAAGTTTCAGTATGAAAATTTTTCGTGTTCCATATACATATGGTAGGTAGGTATGGTGATGAAATTGCAGTTTGATTTGACCAATAACCGAAATGGCATTTCCGTCCGTCTGTCGGTCCATTTACGTAAATTTCAAATTTTTGCATAGAACCAGATTGAATTTCGGTTTGTTTCTTTTACAAAATTGAATAAATTTGGTTATAGTATATGTTTATGTGGACTAGTACTACTACTACTAGAACTACTCCCTACTGGTTAATTATATCTGGAAAAAAATATCCATAGCTACCTACCTACAAATAACCCGTGTAAATTGAATTTTATTTGTACAATCAACATCAGCCAGCGATAAAATTTGCATATCTAAGCATTAAACAAAAAAATTATAGAAATTATAGAAAAGGTAAAAACCGGATTTGAAGAATTTTTCCATGGAAAATGAAGATTCTTTTTTAATCAAAAAATTCTAGTAACACTTCTAAAAATATAATATTATCATTAAGGGAAAAGAAGAAACAGAGAATCTACCTGGCACTTACCAACATTTTTGTGCGACTAAAAAGATATCTTTTGACTCCTGAAATTCTTTTATATGAAACTCAATAGCTTTCTTGTCATTGACAGTGACAAAAACTCTTTTACAAACGAAAAATCTTTAAAAAAAAAAATCTATGTAAAAAGCAGGCGTTTCGAATCAGCAGGAACCGTATACTCATCAGTACGGCTTGGATCCTGACTGCCGTATACGCCAAAGTGAACAGCCAAGTTGACCTCATGTACCTATGCGCTTCAAATAAAATAATTTTTATGTGTGAATTATATTCGAGGCGAAATACTAAGTATTTATTTGTATGTCTAGCAAAATTAGCCATATGCGGGACGACTAGCATTTCATAGAGTTTTGCTATGAAATGAATTCATAGCGAATTTAGTCAATAATAAATTGACCAAGTTTTCTGCCAAATCCGCAGCTCGAGAATTGAGTTGAAAAAACGCACACGAAAAATATTTAAAAAAAAAAATCTATATAAAAACAGACGTTTCGTATTACTAAGAACCGTATACTCAGCAGGCAGGAACCAAGCCGTACTGATGATTACGATACGATTCCTGCTGATACAAAACGCCTGCTTTTACATAGAAATTTATTTTATTTTATTTTAAAAGATTTTTCGTTTGTAGAAGAGTTTCTTTACTCAATTCTTGAGCTGAGAATTTGGCAGCAAACTCGGTCAATTTCATATTAACTAAATTCGCTATAAATTTATTTCATAGCAAAACTCTCTATTCACAGTGACCATTTATATTGCTTACTATACGATCAACTGTAATCAAAAGAACAAAATGACTCAACATTTAAATATTAATCGACGAAGATACATAAATGAAATGAATTTGTATCAAAACTAAAAGAAACAATGACAAGAGAACATAATATAAAGGAAGACCGCTCGCGCAAACCACATACATATGTAGAACTGCGGTCAAGAAAATAGGCCTGAAACTACTGGAAATGTTTGCGATTGAAAAACAAAAATATAATAATTCAAAAATTAAATTACTCTCCTTAAAAAAAAGGCAAATCAAAATTTTATTAATTCAAACTTTAAAATTTCTAATGATTTCCGAGATAACGGTACTTAAGCATATTTGTGTATGTTTTCATATATCACCCTGTAATTCCTCCACGTTACACCCTATGATGATTAATTTGGTAGATAGATAATCATTGGACCTTTCCAATATAGAGATGTGTCGTTCCGAGGAATTTCTGGAACTGGATTCGGATCTGGATAATTTAATTTGGACCCGATTCCGCGGATGCGTTCCATTCGAAATTCAATTCAAAGAAAGATGTTTGATCTCAGCTCGCTCATTTTTTATTAAAGAATTAAAAACCAACAACGTAGCATCCAAATAAAAATATATAAACATGTGAAATTTTCGATTCTTTTTATCACTAATTACTTGGACAAGCTTTGGTCAAAACCTTTCACGTGGGATTGAATTTTCTGGTATACAAAGCTTCATTTTTTACCAATTGTAACAGAAATTAAACGTAAAAACAACGCGCCTCAGTTTCACCATCAAATAAAAAACAAAGCCATTCAGCGTAGATTTCTGTTTTCGTTTTACACAACTGATAAAGGGGATGATAGATGCGATGCGCACTGTTAAGTTCCGTTATGCACATAAGCTAAATTAAGTAAGACCGAAGCAATATTTGTTTTGGGCTTAAATTTAACTAGTGTAAAAGCACATTGCAACATGCACGTACAAACAGCTAGCAGAATTCATGAAGGAGCAGTCGATTTATTCTAGGATTGCAGATCTATCGACATTTATACTCGTTACCATTCATTTATCACTTGTTATTTTTTTTTTTTTTTGCACTCATCTTAATTTTTCTCTGCATTTTGTGTCCTTCGTTACTACCTTTTAAGTCAATGGAGGTAATTTTGGTTTCACTCATATACCTACACAAATCTTATATGATACCCGGATTCCCATGATTCTGATATATTCTAAAGGGTGTACGAGTAAAATTAAACAAATTCCTATAAAATATTAAAATGTGCAATCAGAAAAGACAAAGTGTAATGTGTTCAGATCAGTAAATTTCTTTGCATAAATTGGTTTAAAACCGTTCCTTTCATTTCTTGTATGGACCCGGTCCGAATGGACCCGTTCGTTTCAGACCGTCACATCTCTACTTTCCAATGGTCTGTAAATTTTGCTCCTCCTTCCATCGATTTTGAAGATATGGCTCAACAAAGTTAAAATTTCGAATTTTAACTCGTTTTTTTTTTATCATCAAGACAAATTTTTCATATTGGACTTAGAAATCCCAGAAGCTTAGCTGACTTATTACACCGAAAAGGGACCCCTTCTGCGTTTTTTGCAAGTTTTCTTATTCAAATCCAGCGAAAAAGTTCAATAAGTGCCTCAAAGTAGGCAATTGCCATGGGGTCGAGCTTTTTAATGATATGTTCAAGAAAAAGTGCAAAAACCGAGGGTACAGAGTGTAATTGGTCATTTTGAGATTCTTAAATCCAATATGAATGACGTGTTTTTTGATAAAAATAGTAGTTAAATAAAAAACAAACGAGTTAAAACTCCGAAATTTTAACTTTATTGAAACATAACTTCAAAATGGAGGGGAGGAGGGGCAAAAATTACAGGCCATTGGAAAGGTCCAACGATTATCTATCTACCAAAATCATCATCATAGGATTTAACGTAGCTAAGTTACAGGGTGATCTATGAAAACATACCCAAATATCTTTAAGTCCCGTTATCTTCGAAACTGTTACGATTTCCATACAATTTTTTGCTCGCCTAAGTATAGCCTTCGGGTTTCACACCACTTACGGGACACCCAGTATAAATGTACCGAAAAGTGAGAGAAAAGATCTTAGGAATGAAATAACAGAAAAAGTTATAATTGATCTAAGGCCGAGATGAAAAAAAACCTAAATAATGTGAAAACCAAAAGTTTTATATGGTAATACCAAGAAGACGTTGGCCAATTTGGTTAATTTTTGAACCTGTATTTAAAATTTTAATGAAAACGCCCTGTACAAATTTTAGTTTTCCACGTCGGCGCGTTCTCATTCAGTTTTCAAAATATATTGTGAAAAAACAAAGTTTTGTATGGCAACACCAAAAAACGTTTGCTACAATTTACTCCATTTTTGAAATTGTATTTATAATTTTTATGAAAACGCCGTGAATAAAATTTCAACTCTTCAAGTACCCAAACATATAGTGAAAAACGAAATTTTTATATGACAACCCCACGAAGGAGTTACCCGATTTGTTCCATTTTCAAAAATAAGTTTCCTTTCTTTTTAAAGTGACCGTGTTCAAATTTCAGCTCATTAAATGAACGCGTTCTCGAGTTATCGTGAGGACGGACGGACGAACAGACATTCAAAAATCAAAATAACTTTTAATATTATGCGTGGGTGTCTAATCCATTTTTCGAGGTGTTACAAACGGAATGACAAACTTACTTTACTCTATGATTTCATCATAGATAGAAAAAAAAAACAAATAAAACAAATTTGAAAACTTTAAAACTAAACTCCTGATTTGACAATGAAAAACAATGATGATCTCAAGCGAAAATACTTCCGCGGAAAGAACCATAGAAATGTAAAGAATTCAGTTAGGAGAGATAAGAGAAATAACATCGCAATAAAGAAGCACAAGAACTAGTTAAATAAAAACAACATGCGAAGGCTTCACAATAAAATAAGATCACTCACAAACAAAAGTGTAAGAACAAATCAAATATAACCAAGGTTGGCTGCTAGCCTCGATACAAGAATAAATCCACAAATTGAGAGAATACTTTATTATGAGAAATCAACTTCAACGTAGAAGAGTAAAAACAACAACAAGCCGACGCGGGATAAAAACACAATAACCAATTCAATCAGAATCCTCTATCCAGGAGAAGAATAATTGAACTACCTATTACCAAAAGCTTAAGAACAATAAAGCTAAAGGTGCTGACGAAATTCCTGTGGAACTATTCAAATATAAATACACACACCACAGCATGGGAGGACGTGGACTTACAAATCAATTGAACATGCTGGGACTAATCGTGGAAAAATCAACAGAGTGGAAAACTATGTTGTAGGTACATTCGTTGACTTCGCAAGAGCATTCGACAGCATATATCGCGGAAAAATATGGAATACATTAACTCGCAAAGGAATATATAGGGAAAATATAATACGCATAATCAAGGCACTTTATAACGATGCCGAGTCTACTGCAATTCTCCAAAATCGACACCTGTATGATCTAATAACACTTAGATCTGGGAAAAAAGAACAATGGTGTCCTCTCTGTCTCTCCCAACTACTTGTTTGTCATATATCACAACAACAGAATAGCTAACATAACATCAAAAGAAATTAGATAGACACCAACAATTAGAAGACCTAGACTACGTAGATGACATCGGAATACTAAGCCACCTCCCTGATAAGGACATAAATGAAAAGCTTAAAAAAGCGAGAACGACTTTCGGAAGAATGAGCAATTTAGAAATCCACCCACTTAATGAGGAATACCAAACTTACAATATTCAATTTCTGCGTGAAGTCAAATTGTACTACACGGAAGCGAGCAATGATTTGTCCAGTAAGCCATTCAAATGTTCATAAATATTGCATTATATGCAAGATAACGGTCCAGAAAAAAAAGGAAATTGGATAGGACAAATGCTTAAGAATACCTCATCAGATATTAGAATGCAATCCACATGGAAAACCAATGCAGAAAGATCAAGAACTATACATGGAGGGCGGATAATAAAGAAATAAAAATGAAAATAATAAAACCTGAACGATTTACTTGTGGCTTTTAGAATTAAGGATTTCATTATGACATTTTTCGATGTTATCTCATCTAGAGATTATGCTACTAAAGAAATTTATCGAATATCATGGATGTTAAATCATGTAAAGAAGCCAACTGCAATTTAGATCATTTCTTGATTATAGATTCCACTTTCGATTACGTCTTGCTTGAAAAAAAAACGAAATCGAAAGTCGGTTTACCAGCTAAATATTTAGTAAACCGTCAACCGACGTGGATATAAATAAATACAAGCTGAAATTAAATCAATCAAGTCCCAAAAAAAAAAAATCGTTAGACTTTTGCGTACAGGCGACAAACAAAAACACAACATATAGAATACCGGTAGGCGTCGAATTGCTATGGAAAAGAGAGAAAATATCTTGCAAAATCAACGTAAGTTACAGTTTTGTAAAGTTTGTTAAACGGCTACATTTGCATTTATAAAAAAAAAAAAAAAAAAAAAAAAAAATTAAGGATCCATTGTTGAAAAATTAAAAAAGAAAAGGACGTCGACTTTAGAGACCCTGGGAGTATCTTTTACAATATGTCCAAAACATTCGACAGTGATTCCATATACACGAAATCTAATATAGTAAAAAATAAGGACAGTTTGTTAATTGTTCAAACAGTTAGATGACCGGTCCCAATCTACCAAATTTTTCAAGATATCATTGGCACTCCTACACACATACTTTAACTTCACTACAAGCCGCTACATGCTCAGTAACGCTCCGACGGCAAACATAGTTATGGTCCCATTCGTTTACCAGACTAACATCTCACTGATGATAGTTCGAATATTACAAATAAATCTCGATCCTTCACCACTATATTGACTAGTTTTGCATGTTCAGAGAATAATCTGATGCTATTACCAGTTTAGAAAATCCCAATAGAAGGTCTCCTGTCCAGTTTCTCGAAAATCGAAAAAAATCCCACAAAATATACAAATGCTACTAAATAAGATTGGAAGTTGAAATAAAACGTAAAACCTGATCTGCCCCAAACTGTATGTATCCAAAGTAGTAGGATAAAATCCAAAGCAAAATATTTAAAATCATTTTATTACCTGGACGTCATCAATCAAGTAAGGAAATCAGAGATTTTGTTATTTTGCTTATACATACTAAAATTCTTCCTAAGTAAACGACTGGGAGACAAGTTAGTTTCGCGATCATCTAACTTTTTCAATAGCCTTGATATCACTAAAACGTTGCATTCTTTTAATAACTTATTACTCTTTTTGGTCGAAAATTGATTCAGTTGGTATTCTGGTTATTATAAAAAAAAAACGCATAACGACAAGGATGATATCAATGCGCAAGAGGTAGTAGAAGTTTTATTTATTAAGTAATAAAAAAAAAGTAAAAGTAGATTTTAGCACAGACCAAGATCTAAATAATATAAAAACTACTATAGCAATGCAAAATGAACTTTAGATTAATTAATGACGAATAGAATTAGGAAAATAATCTATGAATCTAAGTGTTCCAGAGCAAATGTCTACCGATTTTACATAGGGGAGCTCGGGGCATAAGGACGAATGATTTTTCTTAAGTCCCTGAACCGATTTCTCTTGAAACTTTAAATATACCAATACTAAGTAGGGTCAATCAGGAACAAAATGTACAATAGATAAATTACCGTCTAGCATCCTTATGAAGTGCACTAAGTGGAGTCAGCTCGTCACTATGCCCCACATACGAGGCATAATAACGAATTATATTTAATACATGAAACAACATCTTTTTTTATCAAAACATATTATTATTCATTAATGACCATAATGAACCTGGCAGGAATATGGTTTTTACAATAAAATTATACATTCCAGTTTCGAATTCCTGAAAACATCTTATATTTTACCTTGAAAACAATTCCTGAATTTCGGAACTTTTAGGATAAATATATTGACATTTCCAAAATTACTTTTATATTCATAGAAATCGAAAAAATTTGTTTTTACAAAATGTCGATTTCTCAGTTTTTGAGCAACCAACGTCCGAAAAAACGAAAATTTCAGTTTGCGAAATGCTAAACACACCAATTGTTGGAGCCATTTTCCCCTGGCAAAGAATTTTCTTCTAATGTAAAATTATTGGTGAATTCTTATCAACAAAATGGAACAGTCACTGAACTGAATCAGAATCTGTCAGATCTATACCGAACTTAGCCGTGTCCCGAACGGGGAAACAAAATGTTCACACTTTAATTACAGACTCAAAGTATATTTATTGAGACTTGTAATACACAATTTTTCTTCTTCTTACTTAAGACTAGTTAAACAGTATTTCAACTTAGCTGACTTACAGGTTTGTCTAGCTAGGAAGTAAACAAATTAACATAAAACATGTTAATCCATTAAGATTACCTAAGGCATCTATCCGATACTAGATAAGAGCAAGAGTACACTTACTCCCGGCGTACTATAAACTCTGCCTCCTGTGGCCCTTAACCTACCCTATCAACTAAATAATAGAAACCAGATCTCCATGAAGCTCAATACATAATTTTGTATTTATATAAATATTTACATATACAACATATTACCAAGGTAATATGTTAGACTTAATATTTAGTTTTTGATTTACATATGGAGTGTAATATCTATTTTGTCCCTATATTGATTTGCGTATTTTCTTTGCTTAGCCAACTACTGCTATTTCTACTGGCTTCTGCCTTGTATACTTTATTAGAATAGTCGGTCCCACTGGGAGCTGATATATATTTTCTTAATTGGGTTCTGCCCTGCATCACACGCATTGTGTACGTGATCAGGGAGGTTTTATCCTCTGAAGTTTGCAATAGATGCCTTCTTGTAAAATGGGATTCTTAAGATATTTTCAGGCCGGCTATGTAGGAGCGGTTTAGATTTCTCATGAAGTAAATTTATGGGGGAAAGATAACAGTTATCCAGTAAGGAGTCATTCCTGTTTTCTTCTGCTATTTGTTTAATCAAAAGGTTGGGATGCTCTATTAGACCCTCTAGCCTTTTTTTGCAGAGGCTTAAAGCGTAGGTTAGGGGGGGGGGGGGGGTCAGCTTCCTTATAGAGATATGTGTCAGGGTGCCACTTATAACTGTTAGTTCTCCTGAATTTTCCGGTACAGTAGCGAATCGTTTTTCTTTCAAAGCAAATGGAATGCCTTCGGCTACAGAAGGTAAGGTGAGATCGAGAACCAATTTGAGAACCCATACGTGAGTATAGGTCGTATTAATGTTTTGTAAATCCTGAGTTTTGTTAATTGCAACAGAAATTTAGAGTTTAGGAGAGGCCTCAGAATTGCTGCAGCCATTTTGCCATCTTTTAAAGCTTTTCTTGCATGGATGATTATTCCGCATTTATTATAGTATCCGATGAGGTTGGGGATAATAATGTGCCTGATGCGGTCTTCCATGTTCACTTATAATAATTGTATCAGCATACATTACTGCCACCTTGTTGATCTCATCAGATTCCACTACGGGGAAATCATGTAAGTAAATGTTAAATAATTTCGGGCCCAAGATTGATCCCTGTGGTACTCCAAACTTCACTGGGATCCAAACAGAGGATACGTCCCCAATGACAATTGAAGTCTGTCTGTCGCTTAGAAAGCTGAGCAGAAGCCTAGTGAGGTTTGTTGGACAATTCGTATCTATTAACTTGTGTATTAGGCCCTTGTGCCATACTTTATCCCGATTTGACGTTTAGCTCCGAGCCGTAACCACAAATTTGCATGGAACAAGAAAGTTCAAAACCCGTGCAGAAACCGAACATAGAACCGCTGTGAAAAGAACATACGTTCGAAACCAGTTCTGTGCTTAGAACATATAGCAAATTGCTATATATTCTAAGGCTTCTTGTCAGTGTGATGAAGAAAACACTTTTCCGACATGTTATGCAAAATTTATCGAAAACTAATATGAAATCTATCATTATCCCGACAAACTGCACACCATAAATATACTAGACTTACTCAACATTCAAATCAAAATGGCTAAGATATTTTCTCAAATACAATCTTTGGCAAAGCTGAAACTTGTGCATGTTCTAATTGCAAAATTCGTCTGCTCTGTTCGTACAACAAACATAGACAGACTAATGTGAAAAAATGTTGGACATAGGTTTCTAATACTTCGCCCTGCATTCTGGGTAGCGCTATTACAGATAATATTCATTGGTCACTATGCCCCGGGCTCCCCTATGTATTCAAGATATTTTGGGGAAAACGAATCAACTCTAAAAACCAGTAAGCATCGAGTCGACTGACAGACAGACATATACAGAGTGTCCCGTATGTTGTATTGCGCATTCGAGATTATGCTTAGACAAACAAAAAATTATATGGGTGAGGGAAGGAGGGGGAGACGTTCCGAGATTAGGTGGGGGGGGGGGGGGGGGGGCAAAGATATTTGGGTATGTTTTTATAGATCACCGTGTAACTTCTGAACGATACACCCTATGATGATGATTCCCAAATATGCAAAAAAAATTCCAGATTTGGAATTTTCGCAGGGAATTCCAGTGGAAAAATTTGACGGCAAACTCACACACACAGCTGTTTTTACCCGCTACAGCGAACGCCATTTTCAGCTTACAGATGTGTTGGCGGTATACGGAAAATTGTTAATGGCTTTAGCTATGTTCTTTTGGTTCAGTGTAGTGTTCTGCAAAACACAGGCGATTGCTTATTGAATTGATTTGTAGAGTGCATAGCAGTAGAAAAAGTTTTGAAAATGTAGAGAAAATAATCAAGGTGCCATGACTTTAATTATACTTTCGAAAAAATGTCTACTGCTTTGCATCCTACAAATTATCTATGTTCCCTGTTTAATTAAAAATTAAAATGCAGAAAAAGCTTTGAAATCTCTAGGAATTCCATATAGAAATGCCACGGAAAATCTGGGAATTCTATGCAAAAATAACAAGGAAAAAACATGGAAATTTGATAGATTTCCACGTTCAGTTCCATCTACCAATCAATCAAAGACTTGGAATCTCGACGCAGTTCCCTTCGGCCAAAGAAGCGGAAATCCGTGCGCAAATAGTATCTACGGATTTCCAGGTAAAATGACAAGGAAAACGACCGGAATTCCATTCAAATTGCTTATTGGATTTTGATAGATAAGTAATCGTTGGACCTTTCCAATGGTCTCCTCTCTGATTTGAACACCGATTTTTAATATTGGATTTAAGAAGCCCAAAAAAGTGACTCATCACACTTTGTACCCGAAAAGTAACCCTTTCTGCATTTTTTCTTAAGCACATCCAGCGAAAAAGTTCAATAAGTGCCAGAAAGTAGGCAATTAAGCCTTTTTCGCTGGATATGTTCAAGAAAAAGTATAAAACAACACATTCTGAGTACAGAGTGTGATACTTCATTTTATACCTAAACTTTTGGGGATCTAAATCCAATATGAAAAATTGGTGTAGGTGACGTGCTTTTTGATAAAAATAGTAGTTACCTACAACCCCCCCCCCCCCCCCCGAGTTAAAATTCCGAAATTTTAACGTTGTTGAGCCATAACTTCTAAACAGAGATGAGGAGGGTGGAAATTTATAGACCATAGAAACCGTTGGGATTCGCCCTCTTCCTACCCTAACCCACCCGTACAACTTGACATATCCATTGCCTTCGAGTGTGGTGTAATGTAACATCAAGGAATATAGAAGACAAGTATTCCCATTAAAATTTTGATACAATGCAGCTGATAGCCTGTGACGTAATTCTGCGACTAATAAATATACGTTTTTATAGAAAACACAAAGAGAGGAGATAGAATATGGTGTTCTCTGTGCCGTACTTTCCTATACATTTCACAATATTACGTCACCTAATAGGGGAACATAGTTCGTAATGGGAATAACTTGGTGTAACACCACATCCTTGTATATAAAAATTAGATTTTTACACTCCCACGAGAAAAAGGTAATTGGATAAAAAAGGTTTTAAAAAATACTATAAATATTTGAATTTAATAAATTCATGAAAAAAAATCGTGAAAATGACATTATTAGTACCTAAGCTTCACGCTTAAAGGTAACAGTGCTTTTTCCTTTGCTCTAGCATGTTTATAACAGAAAAACAAGAAAGTATTGATTCCTTCGAATTTAACCCGTTTTTATATTTCGTTCGCATAAGAACTAAAAAAAATTATGCTGTCAATTCATTATTTTATTACGGGTTACTGTGACTTAAAAGCATTTTGTGTAAATTTATACAAACATCTTCTAGCTAGGACATCAGTATATATATGAAATTGCACCAGTTTTCGACGTATAGTGCCATTTCCACGGGGATTCCATCTTCATTCCACTTGATATTTTTTATTGGATAGGGAGTGTATTTACCCATAGAGGAAGAGAAATATATTACAAGTTCAAATAGACGAAAGTGTAAAGGCCTAGGTTAAAGTTCAAACAAATATGCTCAGCATCATCAGATAGACCATAGTCCAGTGTTGGGAGATCGTGGAAATTCTCCCATATTATGTAAATTTTCGGCCTGAAAAAAAAAAACCTAAAAAAAGGAAAATGGAATTATTACGTTTCCCCATACAAAAATTATGGGAAAAAATCATATCGGTATCCAAAGTTCAGAAAATATTTCTTTAAAATTGACACAAAATTGAATTTTCCTGCGCAAATACAGACACCTATGTTAAATTAATTAATTACGCATGAGCAAGAAAATCAAACATTGAGCATTTTTCAAGCTTAGAGAACTTTAATGAGAATAAGAAAATATGTATACATATATGATAAGAACTGTGATTAGGGATAATAATTTGTAGTATTTTTATACTTTTTGGTATCTAGGTAAGAGTAGATGGAAATATGTGGGAAAAGTTTCCAGTAACTCCCATTTGCGAGGGAATTTTAGACGCAACAACCTCCCAATGGAGGCTCTACAATGATCTCAAGAGGAGCAAAGAAGAAAAAAAATCAAAGAATCTTCTTGAAGCCCTAGAAAAAAATGAAAGTTTCTATAAATTTCGCTCAAATAATAGTCTAGCTAAATCCACTCATCAATAATATTCCGCAACTTCTAAAGGCGGATAATCCATTTTTATAAAGCAAAACAATTCCAAAACATACCTAGAAAAACTTACACCTGTTACCAGATTACCTGTAAAAACCGGCAGCAAGTAATATTTTTGAAACTATTTTCACTTACCTAAGAAAATTGTAGTCTGCAAAATTAACTTATAGGCCGCTGCCAATTCCAACTCCTCCTCCTCCTTATTGTTTAGACTGGACGGATTCAGCTCGTTGGAAAACTTCAAATTCCCATTGACCCGAATCTCCAGTCTTGTGAAGAACGAGTACTACTACTACGCTGCCGCTGCTGCTACTAATAAACACAAGAGAAAACGAGGCATTCAAGGCTGAACCAACTGAATAAGCAAGCATAGGCTAAACGCGATTTATCGTAAGAGAAGACTGCTATTTGACCCAATTTCGAACTGAGAAATTGGAACGTGTCAAGAAATTAGCGATTGTAACAACCTAAATTTTAGGAAGGCAGATCAGTTCGAAAAGGGGTCAACCCATAAACTGGAATTCATCAACTCATTTATTTATAATTTTTGTGATATTTTATCGATGTAATGTAGTAGGTATATCGGTTTATGATTCTTCGTTTATTTTGATACTTTTATATGAAGGCAATAAAGGTAATTGACGAAAAGATATTATTATTATTATCTCTGGCTCTAGTACGGCTGTATCGTATTCTTCGTATCAGCACACTATATATAATTCTTTCTTCCCTCCAGAGGCTATGAGTTGTTGGTTTTCAGAGCTGATGGGCAAGTAATTGACGCTCCGCTGTTGTTCTGTCGAGGAGAATATCACCCATTCGATTTGCTTTCTGCTGGAGGAGCAGGGCGCATTTGGCAACACACTTCATATGCAATATATAATAATGGAAAAAAAAGAAATAACACACTTCACATATGAGACGCGATCCAATACACTCATGCAATTACTTTTTTTTTCAAATGCATGTAATTAGGTCAACAGGTTTTGAAATTATATTTTTTTTATTTTGTGAAATCTTAAACACAATTGTTTTCCCAATTAAACATACTTTTCAATAAAAACACTTTTGCGTTGCGTATTCTCACAGGGATTATTCTATCACAGATTCAAGTGGGTAAGGTACCAACAACAACACAAAAATTCGTCATTTGTCTGAAAAGCTTGCGGGCATTATTTTCATTGTAACTTTGTCGCACCACACACAGAAATACTTTTCTTATTATTTTCCGAAACACTTGATAACAGCTGGTATTTTGTCGTTCTCAAACTTGAAATAACACACAAACTTCAAACTAAAAAATAAAATTCATAAAATAAATTACAATTATTAAGAAAAGACTCAAGAATAGAAAAAAATTATTTAGGACGAGCGCCTAAAAGATAAACGTCAATTTTCCCCACGTTGAAAAGACGACATGCGCGTGTTGACAGTTCGGACGACCGAACCAAATAAAAACACTGGCGCTTTTGACGTCGTTCGTTTCGTTGCGCCTTCGCACTATTCATACACAATTTTACTACTACTACTACTACTACTACTAATAAACATTCCCCGCGATTTTTTTTTACGATTTCAATTCAGAGTTTCGTTCCACTTTTCAATGTTCATATTAAATCGTATCATTGTGGGAATTGAAACGATTCTCGAAACAAATTTCGATTATTTTGTTTGTTTTTGCGTCCTAGCAGTGCCATTTCAATTCTTCTGCGTAAAATTAATTATATTTAAAATAAAAGCAAACTATTTTAAAAAAAATCGTCAATTAAGTCAATTTGATATTGAAATCGTTAAAAAATCAAAATTTTGCAATATACTATACCAATTTTGTCAGCTAGCAGTGTAGCCCTGCATTACCTTAATATTTGACATTTCTCTACTTATTTTTCTCGTTGTTCTTGCCTTGCCTTGCCAGTTTTTTCATTATTTTGTAAACTTTGTAGATTGGGGACTGTGTTGGCTTCGGAATTTTTTTCCAATGCATTTTTAACCAAACCGTCATTAAAATCGGAAAATAATTGAACTAAAAATTCATTGTAAGATCAATTAAAGGTTGGTTTTATCTTATTATGAGCATTATTAAATACGAATTAGAAGAGGTATTGAAAATTTGTAACAATGTTGTTCAAAACAGTCAAATAATTACATGCAATCCAAGCTTGGTAAGTATACTTGAGAGTGAGATACTTTTTTCTTTGAAATTCATGGAAAGTAGTTATCGGTACATATGTATATGCCTAATTTTATTGTAGGTACGCATAAATATAAAACAAACTGATACTCGACAAATTACAGTCTGTCTGCGATTTCCTGAAAACTATCCAGAACATCACGTTTTAGTTGAGCTAAAAAGTCGTACATTATCGCTGAAGTTTTTGGATGCTCTTACAAATTTAGCTGAACAGAAAGCACGAGAATATCTTGGAAAGCCACAGGTAAACTTATGTAATGTGATTTGATTTGATAGATTAGAGTAATTTTGCATGTACAGAGAGTTTGTTGCAACGAAATTAATTTAATTAATTTTTTTTATTAATTTATATAATTAATTATAAGCTTTGTATTCTAAAATGACAAGTCTCTTAATGAAATCTCATATTTTTATACATAGCTCTCTTACATCAAGCTACGAAATTGTTTTATAGAATAGAAAAAGCATTTATTATAGAGCCTCCACCTAAGCTACGTTGCAACGTTAGGTACCTACATCGAGTATAAAACATAAGTTGAATACAAAGTTAAGAAAAACAACAAAAACATAACTGGCAAACTCGCTGCAACAGAAACTATCAAGTAATAGAATTATAATTCGAGGACTTTGACTAAAACAAAGTAAAGCTGTTACAGGTTTAGCCTTTTCCTTATTGTGATTACTAAAGGTATTTCCAGGCAGACCGCTTACAGTATATGACACAAAACAATAATAAACTTAATATAAAAGTACTAACAAATTTAAACCCATATTATGGTCTTATAGAAAAATTGATTGCAATCAGTGTGGAAATGTAATTTACAAAATCTTAATTAACAGAAATGGATTGAGACGATGGGGAACGTTAAAAGTCTCATTGCTTCTCTACCAAATCATCAGGAACCTATTGTCCCATAAGCAGAATGCTCTAGAGGGCTGGACGTTACTATTTTGACTCATGACCAGCCTGTTGAAAACTCACTAACTCAATTCATTTATTTCGAGGGAACTGATATTACAAGATTTGCAATCAAATTCAAACTCAAAGTTTATTTATTACATACCACGGCATAAGCGCCACGTCACTGACTTTGGGTAAAGCGATTTGGATATTAACACATAGATTATATAGTTTGTTAGAGAATATTAAGTAAGTATAAGGTGTTAAATAATGGATGTACATAGTTCAGAGTTTACATACAATGTTTGCACGCTCGAATTTACTTAGATTTAGTTTTAGTTAAGAGTCTACCTTTAGCTAGTACAGGATATACTGACAAAGATAGCTCTTGTTAAAAATTAGCTATTAACCTCTTTTAAAACATCGAACAAAATGGCGAGAGAGCTAAATAAAACTAAGCCTAACTTAAATTAAGCTAATATAATTATTTAAGTATCGAAGATACATATTTTATTAAACATAATTTCAAAAAGATATTTGCAAGAATAATAAAATTATAGATTAAAAAAAGGAAAAGAGCTGCGCGTACAAATCACCGCAACCTAATGTCAATTATGCCAAGATAAGAGTCGCTTAAATTTGCCGAGCAAGTTAGCTATCTGGATATATTCATGCAGCAAGTTCCAGATTCTAATCAGTTGAACAATGCAAGATCCATCAAATATGGAAATTAAGTTGAAATACCAGTTTATGCCCCTAGTAGAGTTTAAGTGTTGAAAGAAGGTACTCAAATAGACTCGTTGAGAAGAACGAAGCAAGTTAAACAGTAATACTAACGGCTCTGCTGCTTCAAATATATATCAAGCGAACAGCCCAGTAATTAAGGTAAGATACATGATCAAACCTCTTCAGTCCAAAGATAAATCAAGTAAAGTCGTTTAAGGCGACTTTAGGTCTTTCTGATGAAACCCCAGGTAAACCTAGGGCTACACTGTCTTGTTTTTTTTAAAAACCTAGCCTACCCCGCACTTACACTGAAAATTTGCTCAGGTAATGTTTTGACATTTGTCACTTGGAATTTGTTGTTGATTGGGACACATAAATTATTTCTTGAGCAAAAAGTAGAAGAAAAGAAATAGAAAAAAGGCTAGAGCACATTTTATTTGTCTTCACCCATTTTATAAATAACTTTTATACTCGGGAGAAATGTCCTTACACTAGGCTTACTGGATGTTTTAAAAACATGTTCGATAAACGCACAAACCCTGGGTAAACATTGGAGAGGAAAATTTACCCGGTCTTTTCATCGAACAGACCTATCCAATTTTCTTGTGTGAATACAGACAGCGATGTCCATTCGTCTTCAAATACATCATGGCCCGACAGAATGTACATAGCTGAATACAGGTTATAACGGTTATATATAAAAATTGAGAATAATAAAACTTTGGTGAAGCCCATAATATACCATCATCACACACGTGATTCTGGAGTACATAGTTAATACAATATTTTTAAAATATTAAACTCAGAATAACTGCTGATTGTCAACATACAAATGTTAGATAAAGCTGGGAGTAACTAAAGAGCGCAGATAGGACAGATTGCATATCATTATCTGAGTTCTATCAAAGAAGGAACGTGTAACAACAACTAGCCTGGCATAACATATTTTCCTTGAGAGAATTTTTCATTCCAATAGAACAGAAAGCAAAGCAGCAAGACTTATGGCTGGAAGAAAATACAACGTATCAATGCCGCAGTAAACGTAAGGAATTGTCACGCAAAATCTGAATGCATTTGAAATAAATTAGTTTGCACACAGTTACAACTTTTACGCAAGTACCGCAGAGAAAATTGTCGGCAGCTGAAGAAAACGTTTCTTTTGAATGAAATTTGTAATGTAAAATTAATTACTGAAGTGCGGAATATGTTAAATGTTACTCTTATTATTCGCACAAGTTTTAACAATATAAAAAATCCACAAGTACAACATTGAAAATAGGAGAATTGCATTGAGTTGTCATTTAATGCAGTCGTTCTGGGCAGTACTTTATTTTCTGCGTTTTTTGACAGTTAGCTGCGGAATACTGCGTAAACTCTGTGTTGCATTCTTTTCCTGCGGTTACGAACACCGACAGTAATACTGGCGTCAGCTGTTACAATAGTCTGTAAACGCGAACTGGCTTAGCTAGTTTTTGGTGTCGGCTACGGACCTTATCGGCTGGCATCGCGCTGTACATTCGAAATGATTTGAGCTAGTGTTTTCAAAGTTCAGTTATGTCTAGGTACCGCGAGTACTTTTCGCTTCAGTAGCTTTGGAATTAGAACAACGTACCGATCTATGAGTGAAAAGCTTCTGTTATTCGAAAGTATAATTAAGGAAATACTCCTTTCCTCCAATTAACGCAAAATGGCAGAAATTGTGTGAACGTCATCATCTATACAATATGTTGAAAGCAGATGAAGGACGTTTATTTGAATACATACTACAAAATAAAACCGGCAACATTTAACTATATTTTGAGTAAAATAAGACAATTATACAGAAAGATCCAACGGTCCCCTTATCATTGTTTTACCAGAAGAGAAGCCTGCTGTTATATTGACGTTAATATAATGAAGATGAATTATTGGAAAGTTCTTATTGTACATCAAAATGAAGAACTAAATGTAATCGCAATAATTTAGACTCGAAATCAGCAATAAAGTTTACGATAAATTAAATATTGGGAACAAATTTTCATCGGTTGCTCTTGAGTTTACTGTAGAATTTCTCCGATTTTCATTGCTTGCACAGGAGAAATTAGTTGTTTGTTATTTACGGAACTTGTACAACTAGAGACGGAATGTGATCGTTAATCAGTCGTAACTTTCAAAGGTACCTCGCCCATTTTTATGCGCAAAGGTAATTTTTGAATATACACTCATTTTCTTTATTATAGGCAGAAAACTGATAAGGAAGTTATAGTTCCCATTCAGCTTTTCCACATGCATTTTTTGTATGAAAACTTTATTGCACCTAAACAACTGGCGATCGCGTGCCTGGCGCTTGTAAGACTTTGATCTCGTAACCACAACATTTACTATGAAAGAATTATAATTGTTGGCGCCAGCTGGTGTTAGTATTACGGGGGAGATGCTTAATCGCAGCCTATGGAAGAAGAATTGATTGCTGGCATTCCACAACGGTTCAAATAATAATTATACATGTCAATAATCCAAGAAATTTGTTTAAGAATTTTTATACATTCTTAGAAACCAACAACAGTCCAAAGTAGTTAAATTAATTGAGATGTCTCATGAGGCGCCAAAGATTTTTATGAGCGTGCATTTGTGGCTGATATTAACTTAAAAAAATTACAATTTTCTTTTTGGATATTAAATTGACAACAGTCCAAATATTACAAAAATAATTATAAACATGTAGGTGTACCGTTTTACATTTTTAGATCGACGTCCAATCCATTTCAATAGAAATGAATGAGCTGAAGACAAAAGGCGCTTTCGGCAAGCACATTCTCAGTGAGACAAGTGAGATATTCTCAGTTGGCTCACTAAGATTGCACTTTCGATGAACTGTCTTACTTCCATATTGAGCTACAAAATTCGAACGCAAGCACTGAGCAACTGAGACAAGTGAAACTGAATTTTCTTGTCTCAGATGACTCAGTTTCGTTAGTTTGTGATTTTAATTGCTAATTATTAAAGTTAAGTGAGCTATTTGAATGAACTAACAACACTTTCCTCAATATATTACTATCCATTTTCTGTGGTCAAAATTATTTAAATGTCAAAATTGGCAAATCAGCTGATTGGTTTGAACTGAGAGAACTGAGACGGTTGCTCAAAGTTTTGTTTCAGTTGTCTCACTGAGACCGTGCTTGCCGAAAGCCCCTATAGTGTACGTATCTGCCGAAGAAAGTGAACAAAAAACAAACGTATGCCACATGAAATAGCAAATCGCGCAGTTTATTCACATGTCATTATAACTATTTGGCATTTAATTGACGACACGTATGGTGGCTTATGGAGAAATAAGAAATCACAAGAATTGCGTACATATGTGATGTTATGTTTGTTGATCATATTTATATTAGCCTTACATGTTGGATAAAGCCATCCGGCTTCGAAGAAACTTCACCCAAAAAACTACTGCTCTTCCTAGGAAGTATGGGATTGTTGGATGAACTGTAAAAAATACGGTGCATAATAAGCCAATGCATGCCTGCAGTACAAAGGGCATTTACCCCGCTTAATCCCTTAATCTAATCTAATCTACTTATTGGATATAGCCACGCTACCACCTATCTAAAATTAATTTTAGAAATTGATTCGAATTTTTTTCTTAAGAGATTGTACGCAACATGTGCCAAGCAATCTGTACTTACTTGCGAAAATTTAGTGTAATTAATCTATCTTGGGATTGTAATAATGCCACGTGAGTACCCAAGAGGAGGCAATGCTTTCGAATTCTCATCACAAAAATTTATTCCTGTTCCCTTTTATCTCAAAGCCTGAGAGTTTCGTCAAAAGTCAAAATCCCCGGAAGATATTTCTGTCTTTATGAATCAATTTTCCTGTTTCGTAGTAAGAAGATAACTTGTAGAGTGCTAGGTGGTCTTCATTTGAGATCATTCAAAACAGATTTTATTGAAGTTTTTATCCGTCTGCACATTATTTTTTCTCTTCGAAGTTTGTACAGGTTTTATGACGGCTGTTCTACGGATTGGGTGTACCTACGACCGCTTCTCGCTTTATGTTCTACTGTAATACATATGTAATACATCTGTAATGCAAATTAAGATATACCACTTATCATAAGTGAATCATCTTTAATCATAAGTAAATCACAAATGTATATACGTATGTACAGCATGAGTTAATCAGCATGACAAATAGTCATGAAACAATATAAACAACTGTTCGAAATGCTTTAGAGTACTAGAAATTCAATGTTAATAATTTGCAAATTTAAACCAAAATGTCATTCATTTATATGACTTTCATTCTCAACTAACCATACAAAATAATTTCAAAGATTTTCTTTATATTTCAGATAATTCACGTTTTAAAATTTGTAGCGCAATATCTTCATGAGAATCCCTTGTGTATTGTTTACGAAGAAATAATCGAATTAAAACAACTTTTAAAAAATAATTCAACCGATTTAAAGTTAAAACAGAAAACATCTTCGGTAATTCTAACGGCAAAAGGTGGTAAATACTTTTTCAAGCTTAAAATCGAAGTACCTGAAGACTATCCAAGCAAATGTATTGTATGGAAAGATTTTGAATCGAATTTGCCACTTGTTCTTGTTCGCTATTTAAATGGACAAGCAAAAGAAATCGCTAGACAATCTGTTGAGCCGCCATTAAGACAGCCAAAACATAAAAATGCAGTGGAACCATTTATTCCCAAGCCAAGCTTGCTGAAATCATTGAAATTTATCATTGAGGCAACTGAAGAATTTGCGGAGGAAAAATGTCCAATATGTAAGTCTGCTGTTCTGCCAGAGGAACCAGAGGTATTATAACTTTTAATTTTTTATTTCTATAGATAAAATCGTATTTTTCATTATAATAAAATGTTTGATTTTTTCTTTTTTCTAGACTATCATCGCAGATGATACGAGTCCAATGTTTGTGGAAAGAGTTTATTGTGGGCATCTTTTTCATCAGGTAATTTAAGCAATTGCCCAAACTTATAAATATAAGTTTTTTTTTTTTGTAATGTGTATGTAAGCGTTATATTCATAGAGCAATCATTAACTACACAATCAATTGTTAGATGCTATATAATTGTGCTACGGTCCTCTTGACTAATAATCATTACAAGATGGAACTGCACGGAGTTATGATGGAAACAAGAAAGAAAAGAAACAGAAAATTCGCATAGAAATATTAGATTATTCGATATCGCACTAGATAGATAGATTTGGAATGATTAATTGGAAAACTATATATAAAGCTTAGATACTATGAAGTGCAAGAAAATCACTACCATATCAATCTCAGTAATAAGTAATAAGAGCTTTCGAAAGGCGCTGAACAGTTTGAAAATGAATGAATTTTTAAGTAAAAAGACGTAGGTGCAAATCTCCGAAGGGTCTGCTATAGTTGTTTATGGTGTCTAATCCTAAGTTCACCTATTAACGTAGCCAGAAGGGATCGGAGAAGCACTCATTATAACAGATAATTTGAAAAAGATAAAATCTTACGCAAAACTCTTATCATTCACGTACTAGGAACAATAAATAAAGCAGATGTGGTAATTACTTGGAAGATATCTGTTAACGCAATCACTCTACAGAGTGTTCCGTAAGTGGTGTCATATCCGAAGGCTACGGAGAGGTCATGCTTAGACGAGCAGAGAATTATATGTGTGGGTGGGGAGGGGGGATTATAACGGGTTCCAAGATAACGGGACTTCAAGATATTTCGGTATGTATTTATAAATCATGTAACTTCTGAACGTTACATTCTTTGATGATGTTTCACGACTTCTTCGATTGATAATCGTTGAACCTTTCCAGTAGTCTATAAATTTTTCCTCTCCTCTTAACCGTTTTGATGTTAGGCTCAACAAGGTTGAAATTTGGGAATTATAACTCGTTTTTTTTATTTAACTACTATTTTTGTCAAAAAACATGTCATCACTACCAACTTTTTTATATTATTTATTTTTCCCGCGGACGGGAATCGAACCTACACTTGTTAGAATCGGTCAATGATGGAGAAATAAGAATTTTAAGAACTTTTATTTTTAATGATTCTAAATCAAATTTATAAATACAAGAAGAAAAAACAACCGCCTCGTCCGGGATTTGAAACCGGGACCTTCCGCTTGCCGGGCGACTGCTCTTACCACTGAGCTAACGAGACAGATGATTTTCCCTCTTGCATTTATCAAATTTGTAACTAGCCTACTAAGCCACGTTTTGCTTTCAGCTGGCATTAACCAGTAACGATGAAAGCGCACAAATAAATTGTAAATTCAATTTTTTAAATCGCGGACGAGGCGGTTGTTTTTTCTTCTTGTATTTATAAATTTGATTTAGAATCATTAAAAATAAAAGTTCTTAAAATTCTTATTTCTCCATCATTTTTTATATTAGTTTTAAGAAGCCCAAAATCTTAGCTTTAAAATTACCTATCACACTCTGTACCGAAAATGTAACCCTTTCTGCGTTTTTTGCACTTTTTCTTAAGCATATCCAGCGAAAATGACAGATAATCGGCTACGAGTGTTTTCAGCCATTTCAGCTGCAGATGCTTAAGAAGTATAAAAAACACAGAAAGGGTTACATTTTTGGTACGGAGTGTTATAGGTCATTTTAAAGCTAAGATTTTTGGCTTCTTAAATCTAATATGAAAAATTGGTGTTCATGACGTGTTTTTTGATAAAAATAGTAGTTAAATAAAAAAACAATTCAAAATTCCGAAATTTGATATTGTGATATTGTCGAAAATTTATGAAAATTACTGGTATGGTGACGATTTCATTAAAGACATTTCAAGCGCGCCGTATAACTTTTCTCCTAAGTACACCTAAGCGCAAATTTCTTTGATGCTAGCCTTCTTATATATTTTGACTCGATTAAGATCCCAAGATATAAGTATGTTCGTACAGAAAAGATTCCACATTTCCATAAATCAATTAGTATTCTTAATATATCGTTATCAAGTTGTACTCGCACATGGAATAAATCACAATCATTGCAACATCTTTATACTTTTATATTTTTAGTTTTTTGTCATTTAAAATTTCTTGTATTTTTCCTATATTTTCTACTTTTCTTAATAATTCATAGGTTTGTCTTAAACCTGATACTCAGAGCTGGCAGTTCCTGGTGCAGTTCAACCGATAATACAAACCGAGACGTACATGATACATTCCTATACTTATAATCTGTTATGTTTTCTATCAAATGGGATTGAAAAGTTCAAATTCAAAATCAAAAAGAACTTTATTGCATAACCTTAAAATTAAGCTATTACAATACAGTGGGCGGACTACGGCAGCGGAAAAGTTATTGACGTGGAAAACCGTTCAATATCTTGGAATTAACAACTTGCTAAAGTCATGCTAATCTGGCAAATCGCATAGTTGTGAAACGGCTCCTTTCAGACTTAAAGCCTGCGTATAGCTAGATAATTATTATATTATGTGTTCTTGTTTTACTTGACTTTTATAAAAAGCGTTTGATTCGGTAAGCTATACTTGCTAAATTGTCTACTAATTTTCAGTTTCAGTCGACTGCAATTTCCCTTATCGGCAGTTTTTTTTTTCTGGCAGGTCGCTGCGGGTCAGTTTCATTCGACTGTAGTTCCCTTATCGGTAGTTTTTTTTTCTGTCAGGTTGCAGTGAGTAAGAATAGGGGACAATTTTTCTGATACTTTGCCTCCTACTCGTGGTGTGCCTCAGGGATCTATTTTGGGCCCTTTACTTTTCAGTATGTATGTATATATATCAATGACTTTCCTGAAGTCATTGATGACTGTAAAATTCAGATATATGCTGATGATGTGCAGTTATATATTGTGAACAATTAAATTCTGACTTGAGAAATGTCTCGAGTTGAGCGATTAATAATAGTTTACAACTGAATCCCCAAAAATCACAATGCATTCCATTTTATCGACGGCCAATTGAAGTTTGTGATTTGTTTGTTGTTGAATAATAAAGTTCTAGCATTTACGGAATGTGTGCGAAACCTAGGGGTTTTCTCAACTCCAGGATGAATTTTTGTGGTCAGATTAATCATATGTTGGAAAAAGTTTATGGTTGTCTTCTGCAATTTTACCTTTTAACATTCGTTCAATGCTAGTAAAGTCCCTGCTTTTACCCTACCTTACAGCTAGCTGTCTATAATTCCCTTACTTGGATTCTGCTTGCACGTTGAAATTATTAGTCGCATTCAATGACTGTATGAGGTTCATGTTTAGTCTGTTCAAAGTTCATGTTTTGTTTAAAAAGATTTGATCATGCTACACCGCATGGTAGCCATCTGTTTGGTTGTCCTCTGAAGGAATATTTAAGACGTAGGCTTCTTGCATCGCTTCATACAATTATACACTCCAAAATCTTCTATTATCTTTTTGACCAACTAGAATTTCTAAACTCTGGGAGACGTTTTAACTTATTGATACTTAGGTTTTAACATTCCACAATGGAGCACCATTACTTTGTTCAAGCTATTCGTGCCTGGAATAGTTTACCAGCTGATGCTCAGCGTGTGGGCTCGACTGTTAGGTTTTGGAGGTTGATGGCACAGAGTTACACTGTTACTGAACTGTTAAAAACTAAATCTTGAGCAGCATTGCACGATAAAGCTTTCCACCAAACTTAACTTGCATGGCTTTATCGAAGGAATAGATTTTTGTGTGACCTTACATATCAAAATCGCACGAAAACGAGTCCAAAGTGAGATCTCGTGAAATTCGATCAGCATTTGACAGCCAGAATAATCGGAAGTCAGTTGAATTTGAAATCACCAAACCGTTGAAAACATTTTATTTTACCAACGAATTAAGTATGCTGAAAATGTTTGCCAAGCTAGTTACAGAGAACATCTTCAACGAAAATCGAAAGGCTGCCTTCTCTATAAACGAATTTTTCATCAAAAAGGGTATTCCAATGTTAGCCTAGCCCTCCATAGTCTCCCAATATTCATCTCATCAGAGTACGTGTGTTCAAATTCCACATTAAAAATGTTTGTTATTTTGAAAGTTATTGTGACAGACAGAATTAAAAGCTTCCAACAAGGCACCTACTGTAATAATGTTAATTTGTAATTATTTGTCCTAAGTTTACGTCAAATTACTCAGTTCTTTACATAATTTCTTTCAATGTACTTCTATTATAAATTGGAGCCTCCCTAGAGCAATAACTCCATTGAAAAATAAAATTTCATCTAGAATGTTTGAAATGGGGTGACCGTACGTATGTGTATATACTGCACCCCGTTTATGTTTATGCTCAAGGGTCTTTCACAAAGTGGTCTCTTGAATGAGTTCATAAAGAATGATTTCAATTCACAGATTTCTGTGTTTTTTGTTCTTTTTTTTTTCTTGCCTAGACATTTTGCTAAATTTTAACTAATTTTTTTTTCCATTAACACGCAAGTTGTCGACACGCGAATTGAGTTTGTTTTACATTTAGAAGAGGGGAAAAATATTTTCTCAAGAGGAGTTGTGGCATTGCTCTATGGTGTATAAAAAGAAACCGTCAAGAAAATGAATTAATTGCTTTTGTTCAAAAAAGAAACTGTTAAAATTTTAATGGGCTTCGAACATATTTTCAAGCACACACGCACTACAAATTTTTTGATTTAATTTCATATGTGATGACTGTGGTAGCATTTAATTGTAAACATCTTGACTTTTGCCTTTGGTGAATCCTATTAAAGAGGAATTAATAATTTGTGGGGTCTTGGAGAGTGTATTAAATTAAGTTCATATTCTTATAGAAGATCCCACTGAAGGGAGAATATTGTTAATATTTCTAGTAAGTAAGTCTGGACAGATCACAGCTTCTCTGTTGCCAAAGAAACATCAAAATGTGTTGGATTTCTAAGAAAGTGTATGAATTATTTCAGTCCATCGAATTTAGTGCTCCTCTACAAGTCCTATGTTATACCTAGAATAAAATACAATTCTCACATCTGGGCCGAATCTAAGCTGGTCGTACAGCTTTAGGTTCATTAGATATTGTCTAAAAAAAAGTCTTCAAAACTCATTGCCGATGTGATTGTGATTGTCATATCGACTCGCTCAAGCATTACCGGAATATAGGATGGCTTTCGCTCCTTTCTGTTAGTGTAGTGTGTAGTTTTGTAGTGGTGCTAGAATCACATACACCAGAATTCAAAGAATAAACAAAAAGCAAAAAAGAAACCAAGTTTCTTCGTTTAAGGTAAGATGAAAAAGAACAACCGAACAAACAAGACCAGAGATGTGAGATATAGTTAAACCTGTGCAACCCAAAAATGAACCTCTCACAGTCGTTTAGGGCAAATTCCATCTTGCGGGTACAGATACTATTCAAGTTGGGTAAGTCCATACATCCAAAAAAGAAATAAAGCAAGATTAGTGTTTTTACTAGCTTTAGACGAGAATGACTAGATAATATATTCGCTGATAGTCACAATCTGCGTAAGCCCTGTAGATTTTTCCGATCGTATTGCTAATGTTATCTCACAACACTTCATATTTGGGTTTAATATGATCCCAAGGTTGGTAGCTGTATTTGATATGGGCAGTGAAACGCCCTTTCAAAAGTATAGGCGGTATATCGATTTAATTGGGTGTGCTGGAATGTAGTGCAAAGTGACTTCCCAGGTTTTATTAGAAGGCGATTATTGTTGAACCAGGCACAAATTCGGTCCAAATCAGAGTTTACTCGTGCAACGCAATCCTCGAGGAGACCAATAGGTCTACAGGTACTTAGATAAAGCTGTATAGATGAATAGATGAATTTTCACATCACGCACAACTCCCGGTAGATTGTTAATGAATAAGAAAAAGAGTAAAGGACCCAGAATTGATCCTTGTGGAACCCCTTGTACAAGCGGCCGCTCAGGGGAGAGACAATCCTTCCACGCTGACTTGTTGACGACGGACGGTGGGATAAAAAGCTGTTAAGCAAGGAAACTGCTGGGGTACTTAAATTAGAGGAAAAGAATGCAATAGTCTACGTAATCAAAGGCTTTCGTAAAAATTCAAAAGAACCCGAGCTGTGAACTTGTCGCAGTCCAAAGCTAATCTTATGTCTGAAGATCTTTAAGCTATGGGAAGGGCGGAAGATCGATTGCCAACATGTTAATAAGTAGCTGAATTCCACATAATGAAGTTTTTGCTTGTACATAAGTTTATCTAGTACTTTCGACAAAAAACACGGTAAACTTATTGGCCTGTAATCAGCGTGAGATTGAGGAGAGGGCTTCTTGGGCACTGGCAGAACAGTTGCTACTTGACACTCACTAGGGAACGTAGATGATATTAAATAAGTATTACTGATATGTAAGATAAACTTACCAATGTACGGAAATAGCATTTTGATGAACCGTGGTGACAAACTGTCTGGACGGACAGCGCCTGACTTAATAGAACTGATAACTACAGTCAGTTCATTTAAGTCAGTCCCACGGAAAGAGTATTAGAAGGATTAATGGTAGCATGTTCTACTAATAGATCATCAGGAATGCTGGGTTGGTTAGTTATCGTAGGTATGTTACCAGCGGAAATGAAAAATTCATTTAATTCGTCAGGTTTTCGATCGCAGTCAGCGCTCAAGTCTCACATACACCTGCCAGTTTTAAATTCCGCCATAGTGTTCAGGGAGAAAGAATCGGGTAGGATTTAGAAGTATAATATTCACATTTAGCACGTGTAATAGCCAAGTTAGTTTTATTGCATGCAATCTTGTATAACCGATGCGCTTCAACAGTCCTGAGGCGCCTATAACGATGATACAGATACTCACATTTAGAGATAAGAAATTTAATTCGTTCGAAAAACCACGGGTAGCCAGTCATTCGCAGTTACGCATTTCGTTTTGACAGGGACATACTTTACAAACAGATTAGAAACTACTAAGTTAAACATAGGCACTTTGTGGTTTATTAAGGTATCAATTAGAGAATTAGCGTCGATGTTATAATAATCGCGGTAGGAGTAAAGACTATGATGGACGCTCGCATCTAGAGAAAATTCATAGCTCATGAATAAGACGTCATAGTCCAAAGTGCTAGGTGGATTGATTTGGTTGTGCGATAAGAACTTGTCACAGTCGGCTACAAGAAGCAAATCAAGAATTGAAGGATAAAGTACGTAGAAAATTAGTTCACAATATGCAGGTGGGCAGAAAGTCGGGGAATGAGAGAATTGGTTGTCTTAAGTTATTATCAGGTCAAGCCATCAAATCAAAGAGTAACTTACATTAGCACTTCCGCCACTCTTCTCATGCCCCTTAATCTTTTCCCTACATTGTTCCTGTCATGCAGTGCCTTGGATCACTTCGTTTAATAATATAAAAAAAAGATACGTTCTTAAAAACTCATATCTACTAGAATTTATCTTAATTTATTTATTTTTCACTTAAAAAAAAAGAAAACAATTTTAAAATATCTATTTTCAGGAATGTTTAAAAAACTACATGCAGGAACCACCATTTCCTGCCGGTGGTAAAACTTGTCCAGCTAAAACAAAACATCCCCGTCCAGATAATGCTCATTATTCCAATAAGACTAATAATAAACAAATAGCAGTAGCATCTTCAAAACTGAATTCCTCAAATAAAGGTATAAAAACCTGTGGAGTACGTTTAGCCCATGATCGTTGGGCGATTAATATAAAAGTCGCTGAAGCACGTTGGGCACAAAAGCAGGCACGAGTCCGAGAACTAGAAGAAGTTGTTGATTTTTTGCAATAATATATTTTACTATGAATGTATAAAAAAAAAAGAAAAAACAAAAATCTCTAATCTCTTAATTTTATTTATTTCATTTTGTATCTTTTGTATTTCCATATTAATGTATGCATGTATATATTCAAATTGGCATTCTCCTCAGCAAGTAAACAAGTTTCATCGTTTCCCGCCGTTTTCAAAAACAATTTTCTCTTAAGATTCCATTCCATAGCAACCGTAGAAGGTCAGAGCACTACTGCGAGTCTGGGCATGGTGATAAGTACATATAATTGCAGTAATCAAAGTTAACCAAAACATCTATAACACAGCAGGACTTTCAGGATTAGAGATTATTAAGATGGGCGGGGCGTGTAGTGTGTTTACTTACATGCTTTATTCAATAATATTATCTTGTAAATTGTAGAATGGAATCACTTAATTCTCTTGTGTTTTGATAATCGTCTCCGCATGGAGAGTTTTTCAAATCAAATGAAGCATCATTTTTGTATTCGCGATGAATATACATACAATATAATAACAGTGAAAATGTGGAAGAAGGAGTAGTAACCATTTTCATTTAAATGCAAAATTGTTTTGGTGTTTTTTTTTCTTCAGAAAGGGAAAAAAAAGGAGATTGAGTCTTCTAGAAATTTCTTGGGTAGTTTTTAAAATGAAATCGGAAGAAAATGTTGTTTCTGGGCAAGGTTTTTACCATGGGTGGAAATCTTTAAAATAATAGAAATCGACTGAAAAATAAAGTTCAATGGATTATTTTCAAATTGTTTTCAAGTAATTAATGATGAATTCAAGCCAATCAACTAAAATAATGATGGGATGAGACAAAAACGGATAAAACTAATGTAGACGAAATACAAATCATCGAAAACGATTGGATGTAGTTTTCTACAGTAAACCAAGAATCCAATTTACTGATTACAAGATATTCCAAAGTAAATTGGTGCAAAATAGATTTAGTAAGATTACAATTTAGCACATTTGGAAAAATGTTCGGCGTACATAAGTAGACAATCAAAGACACCGAAGCAAGGTATATACTTTGGAATTAATGATAATCATTGTAAATATAAGTACAAATTCTGCAAATCATTTTAGCCAAGATATAAGAACTAAAAGGAAGGTAGGTGGGCCTTAAATTGAGGAATACAATTTGTTAAATGAGGATATCGTAACGTGAGTCTCCCTTTTTCGTCTCTCTTGTATTCTTGCAAATTTCTAATTAAATAGATTCTGGACAACTGGAAAAACCAAAACTATTTGATAATTTATTCAATAGGTTTTTATATGGTAGACATAGTTAAAAAAACGCATTAGAAAAAAATCAGCAACACCTAAATCGCACTTGTTCAATTGAGAAATGAATTTAAATCTTATCTTGGAGTTTTGACGGTTGCCAAGTCTTGTTGGGGAGATGTGTTTACAATTGTGCGTCGTCTATAAGAGGCAACTGCGAGGCCTTGAACGCCTGCTTAACGAAGGAAACTGATTGCTTGAATACAAGCTGCGACGTTTTGAATGCCTGCTTAACGCAGGAAACTGATGGCTTGAAAACTAGCTGCGACGTCTTGAATGCCTGCTTAATGCAGGAAACTGATCGGTTCTGGACACCTAGCTCCTGGTCGATCAATTGCTCGATTAAGAGTGACCAACCTCTGAACCTGTAAAAGATTTTGGAGGCCGCCAGTCTGCTTGATGGAGACTGGAAGTTGTCGTCATATTGATCTGTTGGACGAGTGTACTTTTGTTCCTATAATAGCCTAAATGGGTGCTATTCCAAGAAAGACGAGTCCTATCTCAAGTCGAACCAATGTCGACTTGACGGTCGTAAGAGCAAGAGCTACGATGCTAGTACTGCGAGCGAAATCCGCTTCTTGCGCACCAGATTGACAGTTGATTTATGATGGGAATAAAAAACCTAAACGGTGAAAAATAAGCATCACTGAACCTGTTAATTTTCTGAGTTTTCATAACAGTGTTATTGAATTGCCGGTTGATATCAGATTAATTTTTTTTTGCTCTGTTTTTTTAGGGTTCGGGACCCTATTACTAACCCTCCGTTGTCCGTCCGTCTGTCTGTCAGCAGGCTATATCTCATGAACCGTAATAGGTAGACAGTTGAAATGTTCACAGAGTGTTTATTTCTATTGCCGCTCTAACAACAAATAATAAAGAGAAAATTAAAGGGGCCCCCATACAAGAAACATGTACGATGGTACGGAGCCCTTAGTGTGCGCGAGTCCGACTAGCACTTGGTCGGGTTTTTTTTTTTTATTTACACAAAAGCAAACGCGTACCTACATCTAAGCCTTTCTACGTGCTGTATGGAAATTTTCATGTGTATATATGATATGGTTTGTCAATGGTTGAAGCACGGAATGTGAGTCCCATTCTGCCTATCTGAAATTTTTGTTTTAAAGTTGCTTTTTAGCATAGTCTCGAGGTGGTGATCGTTGTTCCTGTCTATTTCAGGTACACTGGAAAGCACGAATTCAAAGATGGATTGATGTGGAACTCTCGTACCAGTGTGAATCTAGTTCTGATTAAGATGCAGCCTCAGTGCAGCGATTGACGCACCCTTCTTAACGTGTATACGCACGCACGGGTTGTATATTGAGGATAACCTCAAGAGCGCCGCTTACACTAAGGAGGCGCAAACTTTGGATCTTCTCCAATATCTTAAGATGATTGGCGAGCTCCATTGCCTTCCACCACATCACAGAACCGTAGGTTAACATGGGTAGTGTAGATCCATAGAATCATCTGCGGTTCAAGTCCTCACTCTAAGAGCCTTATTCGTTCTGTCCTCAAGGTGTGCTTTCCAGCTTAGTGTTCTATCTAATATGATACCTAGATATTTTACTCTGTCCTTCAGTTCCAAACGTTTGGAGCCGATAGAGGGCAAGTTCAATCTGGGAATGATCCTGTTTTCAGTAAAGAGGCATATATCTGTTTTCAATGCTTTGACGCAAAGTCCGAAATCCGTAGCTCAGTCTATGACTAGTCGGATAGCGCTCTGCACCAGTCCGCAGAGTTCAGACTCATAGCTACCGGTGACAGGTCGTCTGCGTAACATACCCATCCGGGTGAGTGTTAGCAGGACATCATTCATAATGAATACCCACAACAAATATGATAAGATACCGCCTTGAGAGGGACCCTTCTGGACTCTTTTTACTCTGCTTACCCCGCCCAGTTTGGCAAAGATAGTTCTATTGTAAAACATGTGTGCGATCCAGTTTTTTAGGGACTAGTTCACTTCATGTTTTCTTAGCGTTTCAGTAAACTTATTTAGAAAAACATTATTGAAGGCACCTTCTAGTTTCTACATCGATGAAAACAGCTAGTGCGGATTGTTCAAAGAGGAATCCCTTTTCAATTGAGTGAATAACCTCGTGGAGGGTCATCTGAACAGATCTTCCCTTTAAGTACATATGGTGTTGTGACAATATGTTTCTGGGAATAGAGCACCTTAATTCCCAGTCGCAGGTACGCTCTAGTGTTTTAAGTAAGAAAAAAGTCAAACTTGTTGCTCTATATGCCTTTGGAGTTGAGTAGTTTACCCGGCCTGCCTTGGAATTTTTTTTTTATATAGTAGAAATAATATTACAAATAATTTTAACCGAAGGAATGAAGTCTTCAGAAACTTTGGCCAGATGTTGTCCAGCAGCATCAGTGTTGTATAATTATTTCGTCATTTACAGACTAATCTCAAAACGTTGTTCCAACTGTTTTCATATTACAAATTAACCCATATATATATAAGCTTCTTTCTTCTCTTCTTTGTAATAATTGCAAAGATAAATACAAAAAACAAAAAACATTTAATGTGCACCGATCAATGCCCGATCAGCATAAATAAAAAATGACCTAATGGCTGATCAGAATTTATAGCGGAGTGATTTAACTTACTTGAACTGTGTTGAATTGAATTAAGTAATAATAATCCGAAAAATAATTTGTGAATCGTAGACAAAGCCCCACATCCCCCTTTCCTAGCGGTATACAATATCAATCACCACACCACTATCATTTTGATTCGATAGAGAAAATCGCCTCAAAGCTTATGTAAATCCTTCCAATTTGTCTGAGTTAAGTGCTTTGCCTGATGGGTAGTTTGTGATAGACTAGTAAAGATTATTAATTACCAGAAGAAAAAAATTAATCAGGTAAGTAATAATTAGTACCCCACCGAATATTGGACTTTCTTCGACAATCAGTAAATTTTGCATATTTTTAGGCTTATCTGGTTACTTACATTAGAAACATTGATTATTTATATGTACATACATAGATGAGCACAGAATCATTGACGTCTTAAGAGCCGAGATGTCACTACTTGCTGAAAATGTGATTGAAACTTTTATTTAATGTAAAAATACAACTTTCCAGCATATAATATAAAAATGTTTCAAAACTAAATCAAAACTCCTTACCAGTCATTAATAATTCTTTTATTAGAAGTTTTAAAGATGGAAATAAAAAACGAAAGACACGTAGCGACATCTCATTTCTAAGATGTCAATGATTCTGGGCATATCTATTTATAAATAATCAATGGTATTTGGTTTCAGAAATTAAAGTAGCATCGTAACTAGGGGTGGCCCAATGGGGCAACTGCCCCAGGCGCGCGCCTTGCCGTGAAGGCGCCTGGTACACGTGCATTCTTTATACCCTAGATGAAATCTATAGGGTATACAAGTTTGTCATTCCGTTTGTAACACCTCGAAATAATGATGGTAGAGCAAAATGGATTGGACACCCAAGCATAATATTAAAAGTTATTTTGATTTTTGCATGTCCGTCCGTCTGTGCGCACGGCACGATAACTCGAGAATGCGCCGAAATTTTCTTTCTTTGTCGTATCTGTATATTCGCAGTGTTGGCACAAGTAGGGAATGAAGAAGCATAAAAAGAACCAAACTGTGTATCTGCAATTAAAAAAATATTTAACATTTTAGATCATAATAGGTTTTATTTTTTATTTAACCCAAGATACATTTTGACAGGCCTTCCAAACTCTGAAGACGCTGAAGTATTTCTCTACTATTTCCGTCCTTAAGTGGCAGGATGCGGTCAACAAAATCATCTACGCGTACTATTAAATGATTAGATTTAGACGGGAATAAAAATTCGAAGTCGATGTTTATCTAAAATGGGGAAAAAAATTAAATACATTGCTGCTCGTATAATGGCCATTCTTTAAAAATGTTAACTAATAAGACTTCTTTGTTCTTGAACGTGTTTAGGCGATGATGAGCTGTATTTTTCCATTTGCAATGTATTTCGTGCTCAGGAGAGGTTTTATACTGCAACCATTTTTTGAGGCCATTCTCTTTAACTCGTACACGAATTTGTCTGTCTAGATATTTCTTTTTTACTATTTTCGACACTCTCGTAGACCCACTTTTCGTCATCACAGCGAGATGAAATTTGGCACACTGGTTCATGTCGCGTGACAATTGAATCTATCAAAATTTAAACCGGAAATTTCCATGGAAACCCGGAAAATCGGGAAAAATCATTTGAAAATTTGGTACAAATTTGAATAGTGATAAATCCGTTTCAGGAAAAATGCAGTTTTCCGATTTTTCCGAAAAAAATTTCCGGAATTTTCCGACTTTTCCGGTAAAATACTTTTCTAATTTATGCAGGATCAAGTTCTCTATCAACTGGCATCATTACTTTCTCTCCAACAATGGTGAAAACTTGCAGAAAAAATCGAGGAAAATTCATGTAAAACGCTTTTCCGGAGTTTTTCAGACCAAGGAAGCGTTTGAGCGTTTTGCAACCTAAGACTGTGGAGCGAAATGAGTTGCATAAAGTTGCTTTTGTGGAAAACTCCATTGAAAACCCGGAAAAGCGGGAAAATCATCGGACTAATTTTCATCGATATGATTAGTGATAAATCTGTTTCAGGAAAAATGCAGAATTTTCCAATTTTACTGGAAAATTTTCGGAATTTTCCAACTTTTCCGGAAAATTTTCCGACAAAATTTTTTATAAACTATGCGGAATCATTTTTTTTCCGCCCTACTGGCATCAATACTTTCTCTTCAACAATCATGAAAACTTGCATGAAAAATCGAGGAAAATTCATCTAAATTTTTAAAAAAAATTTCATAGTAATAGGAAAAGTCTGTGGATAACATGGAAAATCGGGAAAATTCAGTAAATCAGTGACTTTTCAGCCGTCATAAAGTTGTTTTAAAATATCTCCATGCAGCACGTAATAGCAATTTAGTTAACGTGAAAAAGGCAGAAAATAAAATAAGTAAAAAAACGAGTTTTCAAACAAAACTGAAACCAAGAAAAAGTAGAAAATAAACCTTTTTTCACACACTGAGGTGGACTCAGATTTTATTCGCTGACAATCACCGATATATTTCAGTATGATCAATCAGAGGTAATAAGTGATTTGATTCATAAGAGGAAGAATGTTCAAGAGAAATGTGCCAATCAAAAAATCTGAGTGTGAAGAAAAGTTTATTTTCTACTTTTTCATGCGGCTTGGCCTCAGTTTTGTTTGAAAACTCGTTTTTTACTTATTTAATTATTATTTATGATATCTTCACCTAGAAAATTTTATAATCAATATATTTAAAATTACTTGGATTCTCTTCAGACTCCGTTTGCAATTCTCTTGATGGTAGCGGATTTAATATGAAATATAAACTACAAAAAGAATTATTGAGAAAAACTTACCAATGAATTCTGTAAGAAATACAGCTCCCTTAAGGTATGTTAACACTTTACAAAGTTCTTCGTTTTACACTACACTGTTTATGGTTTTTATTATTTCGGAAGGAAAATTATTTTGAATTTCACCAATATTTTCTGCACACACTGTTATCTACACTCAACGATGGGCTGAACAACAATGAATGTAGTACTTTCAGCTTAACTGAACTGACTAATCATTTATTGTAGGGCGTTATTAGATTAAAGACCGATTTCATTGTTTTGATGAAATATTTTCCCAATTAAGCCGTATAAGAACTAAATTTTATACCATGATAATTAATCTAATATCCGACTGTGCTACTTTCGTTTAGTTTAGCTAACAAAGGAAGATTTCTTTGAAATTACGAAATATGTTATTTGCTGTAACAAAATTCGGTCTTTATTTCAAATTCTTGGCTTTTTTTTTTTTAAAAAGAACGAATCACTTGTTTCTGAAGATTTTACCTTTAATTCAAGGCAAATGAAGGCAATAGTTTTGAAAAGAAAATGGTTTTAAGGAGGGTTACCACCAAAAAAAAATTTTAATATTAAAACAAAGTATGAATAGATATGCCCAAACTGGAATAAAATGTTGGACGGCTTTCATGTTTGGCGGCGCTACCGTCGTAAATAATGGTTGTAGTCACAAATAGCAGCACTTCTAGCCGCAAACCTGAAGTGATGCATTGCGCTTTACACTTTCTGATTGGAATTGGATTGCAATATGTTCGAGTGACTCATCAGACTGACGAAATAAAGAGCTGCGGGCAAATAAAGACAAAACGTTATGTTTGTATGCACACGCGCAAAACCAAAAGCCTCAAGAATACTTCCCAAGCCGAAACAGAGATCTACATATATGTATGCGTTGTGAGTCCGGTTTTCTAAAATGTTCTATATTGATACCTAAGAAAAAGTGTCAAACATTGACTTTATATATGCTATAGCGCCTAAACTACTATCCATACAGGAAAATACTCTTCTAGTGATTTAAAGCTTGGTTTCTTACCTTCCCAAAGGCTACACTTTCTATATACCTTACTTAACAAAATAATAAAATAGTTTTGATTACAAAGTAACCTTACCATTTTACGCTCAATACCTCTTAGCTGAGTGATAATTGCATGTGTGTATGTGCAGCCCTAGTCCGAATCTGTAGGCAGCTACATTCGATATCATCAGCCCACTACAATGATTACTCAGCTGAGAATTTTTGTTTGAGGAATCGTAGTGATTTGGTTAAGATAATTTTTTTTAAATAATTTTGTTAGGAAAGGTATGAAAATCTTATTACGGTTCGGAAGATAAGACAGCAAGCTTAAAATTAACAGAACACCATTTTTCTGTATGAATAGTAGTTTAGGGCAGAGGAGCTATTCAAATTAAACTTTTGTCAGTTTTACATAAGAACACTGCAAATATTTTAGAATGTAAGGACTCCGTTGTGCCTCGCATGTGGAAGGGAGGGGGTCTGTTTCATGCAGGGACCGAAAGAGAGAAAGAGAGAGATAACAGTCTTATCTTAAGTTTTATATTTCTCTCTCGGTTTAACAGTTAAAAATGCGTTTTATTTTTTTCCTCAAGAAATAAAACTCCTTAGTTGAGTCTATCACTTTTCTCAGCAATTAACAGTTAAAAATTAGTGTTATTTTTTCCCTCAAGAAATAAACCTGTCCGAGTAAGGTTCTTAGGGAAAGAAATTTTGTACGCGGACTTAAAAAAAAGTAAAATTAAGTTCGAAAATGAGACAAATCGGGCAACTCCTTCGTGGGGTTGCCATACAAAACTTTCGTTTTCCACTATATATTTGGACATTGCCTGAGAACGCATTGATATAGAGAGCTGAAATTTGGTACATGGTGTTTTCATTGTACTAGCAAACAAAATTTTAAAAAATGGACAAAAGCGGGCAACTCCTTCTTGGTGTTGCCATATAAAAATTTAGGTTTGTTACGTATACTGTGAAAACGATCATTCGAAGACATTTTTATTGTAACAAAAACTTCTTCCGAATACGAAATCCTATAAAATTGGTTATAATCATTTTTTTGTCCGACGAATCGTTCTAGAAATATATGCGAAAAACCACTGCAAAAATCAAAATTGCTCATACGAAATTTCATACGGACATTTATCTAGGGTATCATAAGAATTGGGCTTAGACCAATATTAGCTTTTTTACTTATTTGGATTTGTTTTCGCTATGGGCTTTATGCGGTTGCTCATATTTTCTGATTTTACTTAGGAAACACTTCTGTCGTGGCACTTGGCAGACTCTTTTCAACTCAAAGGGTGTTAATTTTCCGCGTTGTTTGGTTTCATTGATTTTCATTTGAAATTCAATTCAATTCTTTGGACACTGAATTCGGCCTTTTTATATTTTATTGGTTTAATAACGTTATAATTTGAGTTTTTTCCTCAATTTCGTTTAAGTTGCATTATTTGGGTTTTTTTTTCATTGGACGTCATTTTTAATTTTTGATTAATTGAATTACTCATTAAAATTTTTTATTTTTCTTGTATTTCTACTGTGTGCGTAAATATAAGTGGGTTTTTACTTTGAATCCTTTCAGGCTTGAGAGGAAATTTTTTTTATTGTACTTTTAAGTTCTATGTAGTAATTTTTTGGTTTCTTTGATATTCCTGCTAATTTCAATTCAATTCTTTGAACTCTGAATTTGGCCTTTTTATATTTTATTATTTGATTTTTTTCTCCTCAATTTCGGTTAAGTTACATTATATGGTTTGTTTTTCATTGGACGTCATTTTTAATTTCTGATATTGGTGATAGTCATTTTTTCTGTCCGACGAACCGTTCTAGAAATATATGCGAAAAACCACTTCAAAAATCAAACTTTCATAGATCGGTGACCATACGAAATTTGATACGGGCATTCATCTAGGGTATCATAAGAATTGGTCGTAGACCAATTCTAGCTTTTTTACTTGTTATTTATTCATATGATTCGTCCAACGGTTATATGCATCTGCTAATTTGGAAGCCGACTATGGAATATATAAAAATATGCATGGCGATGTACTCATCAATTGAAAATCTTGTAGGGTTTATTTACTCTCTATGTTGACTTGAAACAAATAATAAAACTAAAAGTAATTATACTGGATCTTAATTTTTTAATATGGAGCGTCTTGATTCAGTCATTTCATGAGCATTCCAATCACACTACTATTTTGTTCTGGCCTCCGCAAGAAGGCGAACTGTTTTTCAACAGCCAGTTTGATTGCATAATTTTTTCCTTTTTCTTAAATTTTAATGAAAATCCAACTTAAATGAAAAACCAACAATAATGATTATTATACCCTACATCATGAAATCATAGGGTATATTAACTTTGTAACGCATATTAATAATGCTGCTCAAAATGTATTGGACAAATATGCATAGTATTTTCTGTTTGTCGTTATAAAACTTTTAAATACTATTTCAAAAATGACCTAAATCGGACAACCCTTTCTTGGTGTTGCCGTACAAAAATGTAGGTTTTTCATGCATATTGTGAAAATTATCAGTCCTAGATGTTTTTATTGTACTGAAAAGTTCTTCAGAATATAAAATCCTATGAAATTTGTTCTGGTCAGTTTTACTGTACGACGAACCGTTCTAGAAATTGATGCGAATAACCATTTTAACGATAAAACTTACACAGAGAAATTACATACGGCCGTTCATCTAGGGTATTGTAAGAATTGTTCTTATACGAATTCTAGCTTTTTCCTTGCTTCGGTCATTAACCCTCCAGTGTTCTAGCATTATTTAAATTTGAAAGTTAGAGCTCACAAAATGGAAATTCGATTTTTTCCGTAATTTTTATTGAGAAAAATTATTCTACTTCAATCGAGCGAAGTATCAGATGACTGACAAGAATCTACATCTGAAATCTAATGTGTGTTATTGTCACGAAGGCTACTACAAATTCTCCTTTTACTTTCCAAGAAAACTTCAAATCAATACGTTTAAATAGCTATTGACCATCTACATATGCAACTTCATCCTGTGTATCTTTCTTCTCAAATAATATATCTACTCTAAAAAGCCACAAGCCTTTATTTATTCTTCCTTCATTCAAAATCATCATCCAATATTTCCCTCCGCCCTCAAAACGATAAAGAATTCTATAATACAAGTACATCTTCTATTACATTACTAAAATAATAAAGCGGTGCCATTTAATAGTACATATTAAGTTTGATGCTCTAATTGTCACACAAAATAAATTTCTCTTCAAAATTCTTTATTTTTAAAATCAGTCAATATAATCCAAAACTCTTTTTGACTTTAATTTTACATCCATCACACACTCTAATCTTTTCTAAAACAAATATCATCATCATATTATTAAATGATTAACGCAGGAAACTAAATTTTATTTATGTATTGTAATTTTACTCCAATATTCATGTATGTAGATACATAATATTGTGCGTAACACATAATAATAATTAACAAACTCATCACTAAAATTTCCTAATCTGGCATTACAATAAATTCTCTAACCGAAAGCAAAATATTCGCGACGTCGAAGAATATAAGCTCTATTTTGCTCATCTGTTCAAAACGGTACATAGTGCGGCATCTGTTGAGAAAACCGTGCACATTTTTGGGCACATCTAGTATGTACTATATTTAGTACCTACATGCAAAGCTGTATGGTGCTGTGATATTCGTCTGTATTGTACTCCAAATCATGTCTCGGGCATCTGCACATCAGTTGGGTAGAATTGCATAGGCATGGCGAGATTTTAAATTTGGAAGTCGGATTTTTCTTAGAATTTTGTTGAGGAGCAACAAGGGGCGAACGAAATGTATGCGCTCTGTGCTGCTGATCAGACATTTTTCGTATAATTTGTCTGGCACTATTTATTGCTTTGGCAAATTAATTTTACTGAAGGCAGTTATCAAATAAAACTCTTCCGAGAATTCTGAGTTCACACTTTGTCAGATTACCATTTTATTAACTAGATAACCAAAGAACTACTTTAGAGAGTTAGATTTAAATTTACCAACAACACAATTTTCAGGTTGAGCTATGCTTGTAGATTTTCTAATCCAATTTTAGTATATACATATATACAATTTTATCTCTATCTAGTTCCTCAATTTTGCTCGCATACAATTTTGCATGTTTCAAGAAACGCAATTCAGCCAGATTAGCCTAGTTGGAGTTGGGCAATTATAATGGTGACACATTTTGTTTGTGTAAAATTAGCAATATAGCAAATAGTGAATTCTTTACATACCTAACAATATTCAGTTTTCTCTTCTTTATTCCATAATTATTGGCCCGAATTTTACTAATACGTCCCATAATTAAATAATAGTTACTCACAATTCGTTACCTATAACCATAATAGAAGTGCCAAAAAATTTCTCGCCTCAAAAGCAAAAATAAAAAAAATCCGAATGATAAAAATTAAAATATTCCTGGAAATCTACACACATACATATACCTAATGCAGAAAATGGCGGCATACACTCTCCGAGCATGCAGCTACAGTCCGCTAAGCTTTCAAAACAAATGAAAGCCTTCCAAAAACACATTACTCCATCTGACGATGATAAAATGAATTGAAAACGCCAAATTGTATGCAAAATATATAAAAACAAGAAATTTTCGCCATTACCATCGTTAACATTATTGACTTTATTTCCTTTATCATTGCACTAAAAAATGTGAGTTTTTCAAAATTAACAGAAAAAAGTTCGATCTTTGTTACAAATTGAACTTTCTTTGAAATAATATCATAATTTTGGTAGTTATTCGTCTCTGAAAATAGCAGCTTTCAAACGAAAATATATTAGTAACCAAAACTTTTTTACTGGTTTTCACTGGTCACTGGTCACTGCTTCTTCCAGGCCAAGATCTTCCATACTCGAGTACAAATTTATCTATTTATTGTACCGTTACTATGTTTTGATGTACCAAACTTTGGAAATTTCATGAATTCTAGAGTTTTCTAAAGCTAATTACATACATACAAAAACCCCGATATCTTTATTTTTGACACGTCATTACCTAAATTTATGCTTTTTCTCTAACTATGTGCAATTTTTATCATGATAGTACGCACAGATTTGCAGCAAATTTGTATTAACGTTTTGTGTTTTTTAAGATTTCAGTGGTAACCCCCCTTAAGAAATTATAACTTGTTACTATGTGAAGTCTATTAGTTTCTTGGGAGGTAATTAAATTTTCGTCTTATTTTCAACACTATTCCTATTGTATTGAAGAAGGCTCTATGATTCAGAATGAGAGTTCATTTTCCTTTGGCATTTTGTAAAATTTCATTCACTTAAAGAAAATTTTGAATAAAAATTGGAAAAGCTACATTTGATCAAATTAAGTAGGTACATTTTCTTTGTTCTTATTATATGAATTTTTCTGAGTGTAGGCATATACATACATATAGTAATAGATCTAGTCAATAATGATGAAATTTTCAAAACTCCTACCCTACAATGAGTAAAGGACACATTTCAACTACAATAAAAAATAATCTAATTACAGCTATGCGTGCAGTTGCAGTCAAAAAGTAAACGAAAAAAAAAACACAAAAATAAACAGAATACGGAATAGGTATCCTTCACGCCTATAAAAAAAAAACAAAAAATTGATCAATATTTGTTGTTTTATAAATAAGAATTGAAGTTGCTTTGTCCTATTACATAAGGTGGTGGGGTGATGGGGTTTTTCATTGATTATGATTGATATATATAAAATATTTCTAAGACTTTCCAAGAAATTGGGGCACGTCAGCTAGAAACCACCAAATTTATATTCTCAAACGTATTTATAGATGATTCTAAGGATAAATCTTTTATTCTTAAGGACTAAGAAATCGCTGTTGTAGATTTTTTTTTTTGATAGTCTTAAAAATATTAAAGAAATATAACTATCCTTTATTAACTATATGGTATCTATGTTAGACAATATTATTTCGATAGTAATAAAGACATCCTTAATTGATTCATTCGCGTGTAAAATTAATGAAGGGTGGTCTCTCAATCGTCTCATATCAGTGTTTCACAAGTCTTTACCCATTGCCAAATATAATATTCACCCTTTACACCATTTGTGTAATATCAATTTTCATGAAACAACTATCTTGCGGAATTAGATACGATGACGCATAGCGTGAAATTGAAGGAATTATGAACAAATTGGCTATGTTCCCCCCTTTTTCCATATCATATCATATCCATTTGTAATTTTAGTGTTTTTTTATTATTTTGATATCCCTTGTTTCCTTCAGATATGTTTTTTTTTTTCTTATAAAGTAACTTGATATGAACATTGGAGTTGTTAGAGGACAATCATGAATCTTGTGCAGTAGATTGATTGCATTTTTTAGAATAGATTGGAAGAAAATTATATTTTTGTGATATTTTAATTTAGTTTTTGTATACAAATTATAATCACTAATGTGCGTGCATACATATGGATTTCTGTTTTCTTTTTTTTTATATGGAATCGGTTGTTTTTTCTGATGTTGTTTTATTCCCTGAAAGAGTCATTAGGGTGAAAGACAACAAAAACATATATTAATAAGAATCAGCTGAAATCTTTTTAAATAACAAAATACCGAACGACCTACTGAGATTTGAAAATTCTGAAAATGTCAATAAAGTTAAAAATTAAAGGACCTCCATGGTTTGAAAATGCCTTGCGCTTTATCTAGGAGATTACAGAAAATATCCGAACAAGATGGGTAACATTTTCAAGGTACTGGTACTACATTTTAAAAAAGCTATAGTAAAGGCACTTTCACATCAAACACAAGAATCGAAAAAATGTAAACCGAAGAACTCAATTTATTCTACTTTAAAATAAGATTTTTGCTCCAATGATTAATAAAATCATGGGAGATAGGATAAACTAATAATTTTACTAATAAAATAGTATATTTATCTTAGAATTTTTGAGAAAACACAACTTTTATGATTTATCGGACGAATTTTTCCGACGAAAAAGTTTTTCGCCCGATAAAACATAAAACTTGTGTTTTTCTTCAAAATCTGAAATAAATGTATCTGTTTTCTCAGTAAAATTCTTAGTTTATCCTATTTCTCTGGATTTTATTAATCATTGGAACAAAAATCTTGTTTTAAAATGGAATAAATTGAGTTTTTCGGTTTAAATTTTTCTGTTCTTGTTTTTGATGTGAAAGTGCCTTAAGGCGTGTCGCAAAAGTTTTGAGATAAATTTGAATTGTTCAGCCCTGCACACTGTTGCATGATACGAGATGAATCATGCACTTAGAAGATGTAACGGTATCTATAGAACATTTTCAAAGTCAGTGTGGCCGGAAAGTTGCATTAGCAATGTCGTACAAAATAGATTTGCGCAAGACTGTCGCAAAAGTTCTTGGAACGTCAAGTACAAGTGAAATTTTGGAAGTGTTCAAAGACAAAGATATTTCTCGTCCAACGATATATCGAGTGATGAAAGATTGTACGGAAAGGCACTTTCACATCAAAAACAAGAACAGAGAAATGTAAACCGAAAAACTCAATTTATTCCATTTTAAAACAAGATTTTTGTTCCAATGATTAATAAAATCCAGAGAAATAGGATGAACTAAGAATTTTACTGAGAAAACAGATACATTTATTTCAGATTTTGAAGAAAAACACAAGTTTTATGTTTTATCGGGCGAAAAACTTTTTCGGCGGAAAAATTCGTCCGATAAATCATAAAAGTTGTGTTTTCTCAAAAATTCTAAGATAAATATACTATTTTATTAGTAAAATTATTAGTTTATCCTATCTCCCATGATTTTGTTAATCATTGGAACAAAAATCTTGTTTTAAAGTGAATAAATTAAGTTTTTCGGTTTACATTTTTTCAATTCTTGTGTTTGATGTGAAAGTGCCTGAAGGCAAACAACCAGAAAATAAGTCAAAAAGTGGTCGACCAAAGAAGTACAACGAAACAAGTGCTAGAAAATGCAAAAAAACGAGGTCGGACAGTCAACCAGGCGATTGGGGTGAAAATTTGGTGTTGGAAAAGATACAATTTATCGTATTTTACGAGAAAATCATTTCTACAAATGAAAACAGTTAGAAAGAATACCGAAATGTTGTCGTTTACTGCGTTTGAAACATTTTGCGAACAACACATTGACCATTTTGGAAGATGAAAGTTATTTCACATTTTCGTGTCACAATTTGAGCGGTAACGATTGTTTTTATACCGATAATATTGAAACAGCACCCGATAATGTCAGATTTGCTCCCAAAGAGAAGTACGAGCCAAAGGTGTTGGTAGTATGGATTGCGGTTTCATTGAAAGATCAGCGCCGTATATTCGACCAATCGATGGTCCAGCAGTTAATTCTGATGTTTATACCAGCCAGTGCTTGCCGAAATTGAAAAATTTATTGCAACAAATCACACTCCAGACAAAATAATGTTCTGGCCGAACTTGGCAACTTATTCGAAAAAAAACTATCTTCTGGTTAAATAAGCAAAAAGTGCCATTTGTGCTGACAACCCACCAAACGTTCCACAGGCACGTCCAATCGAAAGATTTTGGGCTATTCTCAAACGGGCAGTCTACAATAGAGGCTGGGAATCTAAATCTGAATAACAATTAGTCGGTAGAATTAAGCGAAATTTGAAAGAAATTGACATTTCGGTAAATCAAGCCTTGATGAAGAGCGTTCGCCACAAGCTACGTAAAATCAAAGATAACGGGCCATTAGCCACAGTTTAAATGTTTAGTGTAATAGTTTCTGAATAAAAGTAAATGCCTTTGGCAACTGCTTTCAAATATCTTTTTTGTATTACAAACACCAAACTTTTGAATTTGTCTCAAAACTTTTGCGACAGGCCTTAGTATACAGCTAATAACAATAAATATCGCGCCTAACTTTATGCAATTCCACGCAAATTCGCAAAATTCATGAAATTATGAATCATAAAAACAGGAATATCTAAAAAACGGTTGCATTTATGTAGGTACATGTGCATAATCACATTAAAGGTAACATTCCGGGGTTTCTAAATCATGTAAATAAACTGTATAGTTATCGTACATTTTGGCGGAAAAATCGTTAAAATTTGAAAAAAATAGGACTTTTTTCCAATTTTTGGACTTTGACGTACTACAACTTAAGATTGAAGATGACAGTAGGTATAATTGGACATTCATAGACATTCAAGCATAGACGGTTTGCTATCACCTGAGATAAATTTCCCCTTGATAGGGTGTATATCAAGTAATTTACAGGGTGTAAAGTGGAAACAGTACTAAAAATAGTAAACCCCACCGTGAACTTTCTGGCTCTCCTCTCATACAATTTATTTCTCGCCACCTCCTTCGCAAGGTTCTCCTTCTTCACCAACCTGCAGGCAAAGACCGTTACATTTCCGCACAAGGGAGATGGATGTGTGGATGTGTACAAGAACCAAAACACGTCCGTACGAGAAATGTGCTAAGGGTCCTTAAGGGGATCAACATCTCCAAAGTTGCAGGTCCTGATGGTTTCTCGCCTCCCTGTTTAATAAAAGCTGTGCCTCATTCTTGGCTAAACCTCTGTGCAAAATATTCTACTTGTCTTATTTGATAGGAAAATTTCCATCAACTTCTTGGAAACTAGCTCACGTTCAGTCTATTCCCAAAAAACGAGAGAGGTAGCGATCCATCAAACTATCGACCAATTGCAATCACTTCGATTTTTTCAAAGATTTTTGAATCTATCATTAACCCCAAATTAATGAAGTATTTGAAAACTAATCATCTCACCAACGATCGCCAATATGACTTCCGAGCTGGACGCTCATCTGGAGACTTGCTGACTTTTCTTACGGGGAACGTTGGAGCCGTAGTCTTCACAATTTTGGTGAGTCAAAAATCGTTGCCATAGATATTTCAAAGGCCTTTGATAGAGTCTGTCATCCAGCTCTTTTACCCAAACTTAAAGCACATGGCCCTCCATTCCTGTTCTATTATGGATTGAAAGTTTCCTATTTAGTCGCCAAATACGTGTTGTAGATGGCGTTACTTCTGGATCTCAACCCATAAATGCCGGTGTGCCTCAAAGCTCTGTTATCTCTCCAATTTTATTCTTAATTTTCATTAATGATCTGCTTTCCCTTACTTTCAATCCCGTCTATAGTTTCGCTGATGACAGTACCCTTGATTTCACTTATTTCTTTCATACTCTTGCGGACTCCAAGGGGAATGCCGCATATGTTAAACGAGATTGCATGATTAGATCATTGAATAACGATCTTATGCAAAGCGAATCGCGTCGAATTCAATGCATCTAAGACTCAAATCTGTCTCATCTCATTAAAACAAGACTATAACTTAACCACTCTCGTTTCTTTTGATGGAGCATTAATTTCTGATTCACCGTCTTTAAGCATTCTTGGTGGCATTAATATTTTCAGTAAGTTAAACTGGACAGATAACATCTTCTCTGTTGCCAAAGAAGCATCGAAATGTCTTGGAGTTCTGAAAAGGTGTAAGAAATATTTCAGACCGTCAAATCTAGCTCTCCGCTACAAGTCCTACATCAGAATGGGCCGGGGCTGGTTGCACAGTCTTAGCTTCATTAGATATTGTACAGAAAAGAGCCATCAAGCTCATTGGCGATGTGGCAATTACTTGTAATTTCGACTCTCTTGAGCACCCCCGCAATGTTGGATGCCTTCCGCTCCTTTATCGCTAATGCATGGTCAATGTTTAGATGAAATATCTGGTCCAATCCCTTGTAATGATTCTTGCACGCAAATCCCGCACATTCTTAACCCTGCGGAAGTTTAAGGGCGACATACATCGGCACCTCCGCCACCCCCCCGTCATATCACCTAATCCTTTCCGTATCTCCTTCCAGCCATGCTGTGCCTTGCATCATAGAATACCTCCTGAGCTTTTCTTTATAATATAAAAAAACATGAGTCAATCAGGAACCAATGTCTCCATAATTTTGGAGAATCCAAGATCATCGCATTAGATATCTCGAAGGCCTTCGAAAGAGTCTGGCATCCTGCTCCTTTAGCTAAACTTCAGGCATTAGGTCCAGACCCTCCTTTCTTAAAATGAATTGAAAGTTTTCTCTCCCGCCGTTCAATACAAGTTTTATTGGACTTCTGACAATTTTATAATTCATACCGGTGTACCGCAAGGTTCTGTGCTCTCTCCTACTCTCTTCCTCATTTTTATTAATGATCTCTTAGTTCTCACTTTCAATCCTATTATAGTTTTGCAGATGACAACACCTTTGATTTCGTGTACTCGTTTGACTCTATGGCTGATTCCATGTTCAGTTCACTAAACTATGATATCATAACAATACTTGCTTGGGGCAGAGCGAATCGGGTCTTGTTTAGTGCTTCCAAAACCCAATGTTGTGTGTAATCATTCTAACATCCGTTCAACCCATTTCCGTCGATGGAGAAGATATCTCGAATTCGCCGTCTGTTAGCATCTTATAGGCATTGAAATATCCAACAATCTTAGTTGATCTGATCACATTTTTAGTATTGCCAAAAACGCTTTGAAATGCCTGGGCTTCTTGCAAAGATGCAAGAAATATTTCAATTCAATATTTTATATATCAGGGGAGTAGACACAAAATAAACTTGTGTCCGAAAAGAGTAATAATAATAATATTTATTTGGCAACCGTACAAAGATTTTAATATCTTATTAATATACAGGAAACTAGTTGGGAATGTAGTAGGTCAATGAGTGACAATAACTACTAACTAATAAAAAAATAACATCGAAACCAAAATAAAAAAATTAATATTTAAAAAAGTTAAGGAAAATTTACAAAAAAAAAAGAAAATAGACAAAAAAAATATATTTACACATTTTCGTTGTAGAACTGTCTGGGTGGAGTGAAAACAGTGATGTTGTCACTGGTATTCTAGTTTATCATGGGATTTATTCAAGATAAGGAAGGAATGTGCAATTAGGTAGAACTAGTTGATTTTCAATATTTAAGAAGAACCCTGTTGGAGCCGACACTCTGAAGTTCTGATGGTAATAAGTTCCATTTACGAGGAACTTGAACAATGTAAGAACGCTCCCCAAGTTGTGATCTGCAGCGCAGCATACAAATATTCATCCTCTTTGGGAACATAGAAACTGCAGCTTGTTGCAGAGTTACAGGATTTTTAAAATTTATTAGCTTGTACAAAAATTACAAGTTTATTATGGTCGTAGCATTATGCTACACTGGGACTAGCTGCTAGCATGAAAGCACAGACTGCTATCTGTGTGGACGGAGCGGCTATATACACCGAACGCGACCTAATAAACTTCATCGCACCATATAGAAAAGGTGGGGAAAAAGAAAAAAAGAAGAAGATTCTTTTTCCGCCTTGTCAGATTGCAACGAACGGACGAACATTGTGTTGAAGTGAACTGAGTAAACTAAAGGTAAGATAATTTTTTACTCGAAGTAATTCATTAGGAAAAAGGGCGAGCATATCAAATAAAAAAAATATAAAAATAAAACTGTGAACACAAATAAGAACGACAGGTGGAATCCTCCTTCCCGGTTCAGCGAACATGCTTCAATTGCAAGCCCCTTTACTAGCGGGACTCCCAAAAGAAAAAGGAGCGTTGCTCTTTACCACAGAAGCACGCTTTTAGAATTGAGGTTAGACCACCGACGCAGGCGGGTATAGCGTTACAGCTCCAGTTATCTGCAACCGTGGCTGTGATCAAAAGAAGTTAACAGCAGCACAGGAGCAATGTTGGGCACCCTACACTAAAAGAAAATTCGGGTTTTTATTAGCATAAAAGAAAACTTTTTCCACCGTCGGTCAAGAAAAAGTGCAAATAAAGCAGACCGAGTATTATTCTCCAAACGTGCCAGAAGCCCCACGGGTCTGCCAATTCCAAAGGCAGATACTCGAAAGGAATTTCTGCATGTACACGAAAAGAACTAATGCTATACGCGAACTAATACATATCTGGACAACCAAGCCTATGTGGAATAACGCTAATCTCGGACATTCATACAAATAATTAGTTTAAGAGTTCAGTAAGATAAATTTTAGGTATTGGAATTCCAAAGAGCATTAGTTGTGATATCATCGAATTTTTTTGTATAAGTATACTTTTGTCCATGATTAGGCCAGAAATTATAAACGTAATTCTTGACCCACGGCACAAGACAACTTTTCGAGAGATGCAATTTGTTTCGTTCATACAGGTACTTGGCGGCAGCTAGAGCGCTTCAACGTGTCGGGAACATTGGTTTCTTACTGAATAATAGTAAGACATGTCTCAAATGAGGTACGCTTAAGGATTATAGATTTGCAATATGGTGAATGCTCAGGTTTTGAAGTTTGTGCCAAAGCTTATTCAATGTTATTACAATATTTTAAATGGATTTAGCTTAGTATTGAATTTTTTTATTATATTCACCAGTACGTTATTACATATTAAATCCTCTTAGTTGTGAGCTTGTGAGTTGGCCCCACAGCTTATTTATTATTATTGCAAATTTTTGGATTTAAATTCTTGTATATGCAATGATACTTTACAGAATATTACGTATAGCTTTAAGATGTTAAGGTTGTATCATATAGCTCATTCACTAGTAATACCATGTCATTTAGACTGAATGTATCTAGAAATTAATGTTATTTATAATATATTCAATAATACCTTCTTTTAGCCGCAAAATGGTAGACGTAGAGAATTATCATTCTACATTACAATAATAATCTTGTCATTATTTCCAACTTTTATGTAGAATCATTCCATTACATTCGCTCAATTACGGTTGACAGTTTGAATCTAAGGTAGTAGCTTGTATGTATATAGAAACATTATAAAACAAGGAACTGTCTATATAATGACGCGTCTACATCTACGGGGTGAAATTAAGAAAACAAGGAATAAATGATATTTTTGTTTATAACGAAATGAGGCAATAGACTTGGTTATTCTTTCTCACTCTCCCGGAGCCCTCTTTAGTGATGGTCGATTAGGTCCACTCCTCCACTTCTCTTTTCAGGTCTACAAGGGACTCTGAGAATATTTGCCCTCAGAGTCAGTTGGGTGGTTGGGGCAAGCAGAGAAGGCCGAACATCTGTGCCTTCCCAATGAATGTGGGTAAGTGGTGTAAAAGTCCCTTAAGGACTGAATGTGTGTTACGGCCTTTTGGATTAGTAGGCACGAACAATTTTGTATATGGCTGGTGGCAGCGGCAGGTCTTCGTGGAACCTCCCCACACTCTCCGCCAATAGCCGAGGCGAGCTAGCGTGCCGCCCTTCAGTCAACGCTGTCCGCCGAGTGATCTGTTAGCTCATGCTGGCAGTCGGGACTTCACGTCCAAGTTAATTCACTCAACTAAGATCCATAACAAGTTACTATGGGTAAGGTGGATGTCTAAAGGAAACCCAAGAATACAATTACGATATGGTGAGATATGGGAGCTAGAAGGCAGTTTATACGCACATACCTAATACAATCGTTGAAAGCAACAATCAGCCGTCTGTGGCAGACTGAATCTATTATTTATTTATAGAATTAGAATTAGAATTAGAATTTATTAATGCAAAGACGTACACAAGATATTACAATCTTTTCAGTACATTGTTATTTGGTAAATGAACTAAGAAAATCAAAAACAAAAGCAAATTAAAAAGATTAACTAATAAAAGAATAATAAAATACTAAAAACTAAAATAAGAAATAAAAAATATGTTAAACTATAAATGCGTAAACAAGCAATGTTATACAGGTAACAAGATAAAAGAGAAAAAAAGACACAATAGAGTAAATGCAAAGAAAAGAAAGACAATAATTAAAAGCTAGTTAAAAATAATACTAAATAAAAAAATAATGATAAAAATAATTGTTAAGTTTATAAGGAAACAATAAAAGAGTGAAAGAACCAAACATCGAAATTGTTGGCAGCATTCAGGCAGTTTAGGTCACTGGGCAGCAGCCCAAATAGAAAAATGGCACCTTAGTAACCCCTTGAATATGCCGAAGCAACCAGCGTTTTGAATATTAGCTGATAAGTTATTCCATTAGCGAAAGATCTGAACATAGTAAGAATCCTCAAAGATGGCTCTGCGAAACCGTGGCATGATCAAATTTCGATTCCTGTCTGATTGAAAGAACTGAATATTATCAAGCAACTATTTAGGGGTGTTCGTGCTTAGTAAATTAAATAAAAAGTAAAGCGCTTTTAGGTTGAGATACGTGGACAGTGAGCAACCAAGAAGCTGTAATTTATAGGGCGACACATGGTCGAATCTGCGTAGGGCAAAAATAAATCTGATGCAGTCGTTGAAGGCAACTTCAAGCTTACGTCTACATGTGCTGTCAAGCTTAGGAAACACTAAGCTACCAAACGTGAAGTGTGGCAAAAGAAGAATTTTAACAAGCCGTAGTCGCATTTCTTTGCTTAATATATCGGCGGACAGCCAAAGCTGCCGAAGTACATAATAAATCTTACGTATAGAAGCATTAACATGATCACAGCACTTCATATTAGAGTTGATAAGTAAGCCTAGATTTCTAACTCTATTCACTAATGTAAGATTAGTTCCGTTGAGCTCAGCTGCTGGAAATTCATCAGTATGAAGACTATTATTGTGGACTATCATATATTGCGATTTGGATGGATTCAATTTAAGCTGATTGTTTACTGAACATTTGTGTATATTTTTGAGGTCGTTATTTAAGTCTAAAAATTTTTACCGACGGGCCTCTCAGTAATGACGGAGCCGGGGCGGGCATTTACCTTCCTGCAGCTGACATTGGGTTGAAAGATGGAAGACACACCGCTGTCTTCCAGGCTGAAGTCTTCGCCATCGCAATGGCAGCAAAAATAGTCCTTAATCAAGAGATCAAGGGAAATGACATTGCTATCCTTTCGGATAGTCAGACAGCCTTGATAGCTCTGAATGACCATCGGATAACATCTAAGTTACAGGGGAACTGAAGGTCGTGTGTGGATAAGTTGAGTATCCAAAACAAGGTATCCGTCCCTTCAATGGGTACATGGGGATCATGGGGAATGAAAGGGCTGACCTTTTAGCTAAGACTGGCTCTGATTATCTATTCCTGGGCCGGAATCCGCCGTAGGCGTTGTCACCTCGACTATTGGCTCTCTCATCAAAGCGAATCTTCATAGGAAGCATCAGCACAAAACTGTTTCTTGATGGGCCCAATAGGAATATCTCTGATTTTCTCATGGGGCTCGGAAGGAAACAATGTAGAACTGTGGTTGACATCATCACCGACTACAGCTCTCGCCTCACGCTCATCTAACAAGGATGAGAGCTGTTGACAGCCTTGAGTGTCTGTCCTGTCTGGCAGTAGAGTCTAAGACAACCGAACACTTTTTGTGTGCTTGTACGGCCTTCATTCGGAGGAGGCTGGATATCCTAGGTTCTGCAATCCTATCTGTGACCAGTTGAAAGCCTTCCTCACCAAGACCTTTTGCGCTTCATTAAGAGGAAGGGTTTGGTGATAGAGCTTCTAGAGGGTAATTATGTCATTATGCCCCGCAAAAAACTCGTTATTATGCCCCACTACAAATTAGTCTTTTTCCGACATTTTATGCAAAATTTATCGAAACCTAATATAAAATCTATCATCCCGACAAACAGCACACCATAAGTATACGAGACTTAATCACCATTCAAATCAAAACGGTTAAGATATTTTCTCAAATACAATCTTTGGCAAAGCTGAAACTTGTGCATGTTCTAATTGCAAAATTCGTCTGCTCTGTTCGTACAAAATACATAGACTAATCTGAAACACAATGTTGACCATATGTTGACAATACTAAACCCTGGATTCTGGGTATCATAGCGCGAGTTTAGAATAAAGCTGATTACAGATAATATTCATTTGTCACTATGCTCTGTTCGCCAATATGCCCTGGGCTCCCCTTCTATATCTTATTTAGCTTCAAATTCAAATAAGGATACAAAGTGGCTTCGGCACAGCCCAGTATTAAGTGCGCTAGTTTAGTATCCCAGGAGTCGTCATGGATTTGAATTCCACCTTGACTCGAGTCCTGCATTTTTTTCCTTTCGCTTTTTCTATGATTCTTGGCACCAATATTTTCAGTAAGTTAAACTGGACAGATAACATCTTCTCTGTTGCCAGAAGAGCTTCAAAATGTTTTCGTTTTTCTTAAAAGATGTAAGAAATATTTCAGCTAGTCTGATCTAGTCACGCACATTCTTTTACCCTTTAAATTCCTTTTGACCGTACAGTAAAATTTCGTGATGTTTTTTTTTTTTCATACCGAACTGTGCGCATGTAGAACAGTCTACCATTCTTTGTCTTTCCTCCGGCATACAATCTGCGAAAGTTTAAGAGTGACATACATCAGCACCTCCGCCATTCTCCTCATTCTCCCTAATTCCTTTCCTTATCTTCTTCCTGCCATGCTGCGCTTTGCATTATAGGGTATCCCCTGAGCTTAACTTAATAATATATAAAAAAACAAAAAAAACGGTATACAGTAAAGATTGAAAACAAAAATAAGGACACTTAAACTAGAAATTCTTGTGTATATTCATAAAAAATAAATTTATATAATTTCCAATAGATAGTGTAGAAGCAAATACTCTATAATACAAAGATGTTGCAGGCGCATATGGTATGTCTATAGAACTCAATTTTCTAAATTAGAATTAAATATCTGAAACTCTACAGTGTTTCGCACCTTCAATTTTTCCTTAGAAATTTACTGGATATTTTTTCATTAGAATTTGCATGCATTTTTGTACTGAAAATAACTTCATTCGGCCGCTAATACCGGAGACAGACTAGCAATTTCAATATTGATATTGTTACATGCAATAGAAAGAGACAACTGGTGACATCTACTGGCAATAAACAACTTCAGGTTCGGAGAGTAAATGACTTCAGGTTCGGAGAATCGATTATGAAATCTACAGGAAAGTTCAGGAATAGAACGAATAGAACAAATAGAATAGTCAAGAAGCTTTTGGAATAGAACATTCCAGAATTATCCGGAGAGTTTCTAGGGTATAAATATAACAGTTCTCATCGCCAGAAAAAGAGTCTTGCTTTAGACGTTGCAGTGTTAAGAAGCGAAAGTAATAAAGAAGCGGAAGTGTATGTAATTAGATTGCAATAATTGAAAGTACAGTGTTAGCGATAATTAGAGTTGAGTTGATTAGATGAATGTTTGTGAACTTTATATGATTAGAGTGAAAAAAAGAACTTATATATTGTTGCGAGCGTGGCCTTTGGTTCGTTATTTAAAACACAATATTAAATAATTAATATATAAGTTCTTTATTACACTTAAATCATATAAAGTTCACAAACATTCATCTAATCAACTCAACTCTAATTATCGCTAACACTGTACTTTCAATTATTGCAATCTAATTACATACACTTCCGCTTCTTTATTACTTTCGCTTCTTAACACGGCAACGTCTAAAACAAGACTCCCTTTTTCTGGCGATGACAACTGTTGTATTTATACCCTAGAAACTCTCCGGATTATTCTGGAGTGTTCTATTCCAAAAGCTTCTTGACTATTCTATTTGTTCTATTCCTGAACTTTCCTGTAGATTTCATAATCGATTCTCCGAACCTGAAGTCGTTTACTCTCCGAACCTGAAGTTGTTTATTGCCAGTAGATGTTACCAGTTGTCTCTTTCTATTGCACGTAACAATATTAATTATTTAATATTGTGTTTTAAATAACGAACCAAAGGCCACGCTCGCAACAACTGGTGTCAGAAGTGAAATAAATTTGAGAAATATAGTGGTGGCAATTGACTAAAAATTAAAAGAGTGATTAATTTTGAGAAATTGTGTTAAATTGTGAAAGTTCTGGAAAATAATTTATATTCAACTGTGAGTGAATTACTACAGTAATGGGGCGCAAAGTGGACGAGCTTCGAACGCAGGATTTGAAAGTGGAGTTAGGGAACCGGTCATTACAAACGACAGGCATAAAGAAAGTTCTAGTCGAGCGACTTAGACAATCTTTGATAGAGGAAGGAAAGAATCCTGAAACATTCGTTTTCGAAGAGAACTTGGAGGAAATCGAAGTTGAAGAAGCGCCTGCGATGAAAATGGAACAGCTGTTGAGTACTTTAATGAGTAAAATGGAAGCCCGTTTTGATGAGCAAAAGAATTCTCTCGAGGAACAGAAGAAATCTATGGACGAACAAAAGAATTCTCTTGAGGAACAAAAGAATTCTCTAGAATCACGTATAGATGAACAGAAGAAATCTATGGACGAACAAAAGAATTCTCTAGAATCACGTTTAGATGAACAGAAGAAATCTATGGAAACGCGCTTGGACGAACAAAAGAGTTCTCTGGAGAATTGTCTAGAAACTTGATTGGAGGATCAGAAAAATTTTCTAAAAAGTTCTTTAGAAGAACAAAATTTGAAAATTGAAGGAATTGAGCAGGAATTTCAACAAAAAGTTTCGGAAAATCAACAAAAAGTCGCCGAGCAACTTGAAAACGTTAAAGCAGATCTGGAAAGAATAAAGCATCGTCAGCCTCTAAGCGTAACAACTGAAATATCCGGTGCAGGTAGAATGAAACCTCCCATATTTGATGGACAAAATTCGTGGCATATCTTCAAGAGGCAATTCGAGGCAGCTTCAGAGGTAAATGGATGGAATGATGAAGACAAAGCTATAGCTCTGGTGTTAGCACTTCGAGGTCCTGCGTCAGAACTCTTACAAACTGTACCGATTGAAAATCAACGTAATTACTCTTCATTAGTACAGGCGATAGAATTACGTTACGGAGATGAGCATATGCAGCAAGTATATCGAATACAGTTGCGCAACAGGATTCAAAAACATGGCGAATCACTACAACAACTGCAGGCAGATGTAGAAAGATTGGCGCATCTGTCATACTCCAGCGTGAATGCGAATTTTCTCAATGAAGTGGCGACGGAGGCATTTGTGAACGCTATTACAGATCAAAATTTACAACAATCATTGAGGCTAGCAGGAAAGAAATCAACAGCAGAAGCACTAGCCTATGCATTAGTGTATGAATCCGCCAGACAAGCTTCGCGGGGTGCAGTACGAATGAGAGACATTTCGGTGGACGAATGTACTTGTAATAGAATGCAGTCATCCCAGAGCTCACCTTTGCGTGGTATCCTTCGATGCTGGAATTGTAATAGAACAGGACACCTACAAAGAGACTGCAGAAAACGCCGACGAGTGGAATCTCTAGATGAAGAGAGGAAAGTGGAATTGCAAAGATATCGAGCTGAGCAGCAGACTTGCAATAGATTGCAGTTATCACTGAGCACCCCTTCACGTAGTGTTCTTCGATGTTGGGATTGTAATAAATTAGGACACCTTCAAAGCGACTGCAGGAAACGCCGTCGAAAGGAATCAACAGAAAAGAAAGGGAGAGAAGAATGTCCAAATTGGCGAGCTAGAGAGCAAACTATTCTTAGGGAGACTAGAATCCAACCTTATGGCTTTGAGAGCCAACACAGGGAAGGACGTATCCATGGAAATGCAGAAGCCTTGGTACAACGTCAATGGGAACCTGAATGTAAGCATTACGGCTGGGAGAAAGGAAATGAGAAAACAGCTACTATACAGTTGGTAACTGTGGAGCCATCAACAGGTTGGGACATCGAGAGTTTGCAAACAGCACAACGAGAAGATCCGGACATATCGCCTATTCTTGCTTGGAAAGCAGACATAGAAAAACCAGAATGGAAGGATATTTCGAGGATGAGTGAAAAGCTGAAAACCTACTGGGCTCAATGGAATTCTCTTCATATTGAATGCGGTATATTAAAACGCAAGTGGGAAGCACCTAACGGTAAATCGTTCCGAATGCAAATAGTCGTGCCGGCATCAAAGGTCAACGAGGTTCTAGGTAAAGTGCATCGTGGAGCATCTCGAGAACATTTGGGAGTGAATAAAACAATTTCTAAAATACGAGAAAAGTTTTATTGGCTACATATGCGGGAGGATGTAGAGAAGTGGTGTCGCAGATGCACTGTGTGTGCTTCTTACAAAGGGCCGCCACGTAGCAGCAGAAAGGTAATGTACAAGTGTAATGTCAGAGCCCCATTGAAACTGAGAGCTGATGTACAAAGGGCCACGGGGGCGAAATTAGCAGTAAGTACCCAGCGGATGAGGACACGCTATGACTTACGTGCGAATTCAGCAGGATTCAATGAAGGTGATCTTGTTTGGCTATACAACCCGAACCGATGTAAGGGATGCTCTCCAAAGTCACAACAACAGTGGGAGGGACCGTATTCAGTAGTAACTAAAATAAATGACGTAGTATACAGGATTCAACGTGGTACAGGAGGCAAACGAAAAATCGTCCATCTGGATCGCTTGTGTCAATACTACAAGCATCAATACCGTGGACCACCTGTTGTTCGGGACGAACAAGTTTAAGAAGGGGGCAGTGTTACGTGCAATAGAAAGAGCCAACTGGTGACATCTACTGGCAATAAACAACTTCAGGTTCGGAGAGCAAATGACTTCAGGTTCGGAGAATCGATTATGAAATCTACAGGAAAGTTCAGGAATAGAACAAATAGAATAGTCAAGAAGCTTTTGGAATAGAACACTCCAGAATAATCCGGAGAGTTTCTAGGGTATAAATACAACAGTTGCCATCGCCAGAAAAAGGGAGTCTTGTTAATTAGATTGCAATAATTGAAAGTACAGTGTTAGCGATAATTAGAGTTGAGTTGATTAGATGAATGTTTGTGAACTTTATATGATTAGAGTGAAAAAAAGAACTTATATATTAATTATTTAATATTGTGTTTTAAATAACGAACCAAAGGCCACGCTCGCGACAATATATTGATTTTGCAATTATGTCAATTACAATATAAAATTTCAGAGACACACTTACGGTGTCATTTGACTTAAGAAAGTTCGGCGGACGTACAGAATGCCAGCAAATATTCTGAAATTTTTTGTCTAGGCATATTGAAAATAAAAACGAAATAGACATTTCAACTTGGCAAGTGTCAAATATTAAATGTCAGAAAAAGTTGCAGCCAACATTGCAGTATAAAATTCGGTTCTAAAAGGTTCATGTATTAAATGATTATGGTTTATAGCTAGGGTCATATTGCAATACACTCGTCTACCGCGTACATTTTTCGCAATTTCAATATTGAGCTCCAATGTACCATATACTGAGTATACACCGAGCGTGTACTGAGCTGTTTCTCAGTATATAGAAACAGACTTGCGATTTAGCGCAAATTGCAATATTGAAATTGCAAATCTGTCTCCAGTATATAAATGAATAAAAATTCTGCCGAAACATTTTCTGTAAATTTCTAAGAAGAAATGAATGCTTATTTCTTAACTAGCGTCTACGCTCATAAAAATTATTAGCCGCCTCCCAGCCAGCACCTGTTGTCGACCAAATGCATACAAATTCTAAAGAAAATATTTCCAGTAAATTTCAAATGGAGGCCTTCTCTACATCAGGTCGAAGCCGTAGAACTGTGGTCTGTTGTGCTCATTAGTGGAGGCCGTGTACAATGCGAAGTTTTAATAATTTCTCAACAGAGGTGGAATCTCGGAGATTCCATATTATTTTTCACTGAGGCCAAACTACACAATATGCCTGCTGCAATATCTTTGTTGTATTATACAGTAAAACCTACCAATTGGGACATTGCCCAATCGGACCACTTGCACAATTGGACCACACTACCGACACACAAAGAGTTTCCTGAACAAACTTAACTGTATAATTGGGGCACCTGTGTAATCGGACCGTGGACCACATATTTATCCATAATTTTGATCTTTTTGAACCTTACAAATCGGACCTTACAGACGTAAAGAAAAATCGCAAAATAAAATAAATGTGCATGAGATTGACATTATGAAAAATTTCTTTCTGTATCTAATTACAATATGAAACAGAATGGCTGTTTTGTGTAAAATCCCTGTACATTTTTTAGAACAATATGCATACATTAGAGGACAAAGTATGACAAAGCAAAGTTTTACCTACATCGAAGCTGCGTATTTCTACTGCATACATATTTGCAGGACCACGAATCGTTCTCAAACATTTTTGTACGTTTTTGTGTGATTCCTCGAAATTTAATTCCTATGAATATGAGTCATTTGATAAATAGATACGCATAACACTTTTTATGAGTTACATGACTGTAAGTAAGGATCTTATTTTATGTGATCTTACTCAGGATTAAGCATACAATTTTTCATCACTGCAGTGGTATTAATAATTTGTGAAATTAAGTGTTTTTGAACAAAAATTAGCAAGCTACATACAAGGATCCCTTCATTAAATAGGAAAGTAAACCTGAGGATTCATTTTTAATTAGGTAGGTTTTTTCAAATGGGAACTCAAAACAAATAAATGATGTGTAAATTTTAGGAAACAAAAAAAAATACCCACTCTAACATCTTTTAAAAATGGAAAAAAAAATACAAGGAATCCGACGTTAGTAAAAAATTAGAAGTCATAAAAGCGTTTGAAAAAGATAGGCTTAGTCAGAGGAAGATTGCTGCAAAATTTGAAATTAGCAAAAGCCAAGTGCAGCGAATTTAAAAAAAATAAAAATGAATCAAAAAAGTCGCTTGAGACATTTGAAACAACTGGAAGAAAGCGCTTAAAATTAATCGTCCCGTATGCAAAACTGGATAGCACTTTATTTCAATGGTTTGTGAAAGCTCGTGGAAAAAATTTATCAATATCTGGACCACTTCTTCAAAAGAAGGCTTTAAAAATTGCAGAAATGTTAAGTTTGACTGAATTTAAGGCATCGAACGGATGGTTACAGTCATTCAGCAAGCGTTACAACATTACTTTCGGTGTGCTATCAGGAGAGGGAGCAGATGTTGATCTGAGTACGGTTGAGGCATATCGCAGTACTATTCAAAGCCTTTGCGAGGGATACGAACCTTAAAATATTTTTAATCTGGATGAAACAGGACTCTTCTTCCGAGCAACACCAACCCCAGGTCACTTCTTTTGAAGAATGAAAAATGCTCAGGTGGGAAGCTATCCAAGGAACGCTTAACGGTGGCTCTTCTCTGCAATTTAGCTGGTGAAAAAGAAGATCTTTTAGTAATTGGCAAGGCTAAAAGGCCGAAGTCTTTTTGGCAGAATAAATATTCAACAGCATTTATCTACACTGTAAGACTTTTGTCTAGTTATTTTTAACTAGATGAAACCTAGTTGACGTTTTTCCTACTTTCTCAGTTAGTTTTACTGATATTTCGGCAATTACAAAAAATAACATCAGATATTCAGTTTAAGCCGGTTGGGTTATAATATCAAATTAGAATTACGACTGGAATTTTGTTTCATTCGTGTAGTGGTTTTACACACCCGACTCGATTCTGATTGTGTTGAGTTCTCAGATACAGCCCCTGAGCTCCTAGTAAAATTAACTAGAACATTATTTCGGGGCGCTCGTAGTTCTAGTGAAATAACTTGTGTACTCAGTAAATTTCTTTAGAATAGTAAAGGGAAAAGACATGTTTAACACTACCGACTCTTCTGTTTTACGTTTGCCAGTTGAATTGACCGGACGTGAATTTATTATTGTTAAAAATTCTTTTAATTGAAAGTGTAACTGTTAGTTGTTAGCTCTTGAATAGTGCATCTGTTATATTGCAAATTGTTCGCAATTTGTGAAAAATAAAAAATGGACTTGCTGGTTGAATAGTGCTGTGTATATAAAAAATATAATGGATGGGCGCAGTTTGCAGAATTTTTAAAAAATGGAGGGATTGAAGCAGATGTAGTACAAGTCTTACAAGGTCATAAATTTAAGAAGGTACTTAATATACAAAAATTTGTTTGTGATATGTAAAATTTATTACTGATTACTAATTTACATCGCCATGTTGTTTTTTATCAGAAAAGTTATAAATAAAATAAAAAAATCCTGGTTTTCTTAGAAAGAATCGAAATATTCTAGCAATCTTGAAATGCTCAAATCATACCGAGAAATTGATTGAAAAGTTATCTAATAAAATAGAGCTAACTTGCAAGGAAATAAATAATCTTAACAGAATTTTGGTCGACGATCTTGATCATATTTGCGGATAGTAAGAAAACATATATATATATCTTATATTATTTACTTATTGTAAAAATTATGCTAATTTTTTAGTTATCCAACAACTGAAAACAAGGAAAATTAGGCGAAAGCTATTGTCCATTATTTTCCAGAATTTGGTCTTGTTCTGACATTCCATCATATGTAAGTTTGGATTATTTATAATAAAATTACAAATTGTAATTCCTTCCTTTTAAGGCACTATGGTTTCTCCCAAAATGATCGAGAGACGGTAGTAAGGCAGCAGGTAAAATAGAATTTCGCCTGGAACATCTGCGTCTCTCGCTTTCCCCATCAAAAAAAAAAAAAAAAAAAGTTCCAGAAAGGAAGGCGCTCTTTAACATGGCCAAAGACGTAAACGAGGTATATAATACTTTCATTTGATTACCATGAAATATCTTCATTTATCTTTGCAGATAGTGGAACTCAAAAATCTATTACCACCAGTCAGAGAAAACTTCGAAAAGATAAAGTCATTAATGCTAACCACATTTGAAAATCGGAGACATGAATTGGTGCATAAAAAAATTAATATACTCGAAGAGTATCCAAGATTCTGCGACTTCAAGGGACTTATGGTATACAAATATTAAAAAAATACTTATTTACTTATTTACTAATTATTTAACCATATACATAAAAAAGATAAAACAATAAACAAATTTGAAATACAGAGACAATTTAGAAAAGATACGGAAATAATAAAAAAATGGTGAGTTTGTTGCATATAAATATTTCATCTAATTTAAAAATTTTACTATTTTCGATCTGATATAATATGATTTGATTTGAAATTATATAGTATATATTATATATATATTATATTGTAATTATTAATATTCTTATACAACCTATAGATAACTTAAGACGAATAGTGACAATCCTCCAAGACCTGCCTAGCCGATCTTTAAAAAGAACTTATTGCCAAATTGGGATCAATGAATTAAATTGGAATATACCTATTAAGTCTGCAAAACAAATTGCAACCACTAATTCAATGTATTGCAGTGAGTATGCGCACTAAATTGAAACATGATTTATACATAATATGTGTATCTATTTTTTCCAGCTAGAAGATGACATAAAAGAATTTATCAAGAAAAATAATTTTACGCAGCCCTTTCTACTATGCAAGAGCAACGATTTTTTCGATTGTCAAGAAATTTTTTTTGTTGTAGTTGACAATTTATTCATAGAATGTGAACATGATTTCTTAAGCGCCTTTGATGTATTGTTTAAAATACATTATGTATTAAATATTAAATTTGCTCCACTCTTGACATCGAACTTATAGCTCTTAAGTTGTCTCTCTTAAAATATGACTTATACACACTTTGTTGCTATATTCCTCCAGACTCCATTAATAATATAGATGACAAAGGACAGAATATTTACGACCTGCTCATTTCAACATCCAATTTTATCCATGGTAAGATGGAACCTCTTGACGAATTACTACTAATTGGTGATTTTAACTTACCCAATATACAATGGGTACTTAATGAAGAAGACGATGACTATCTTCCACTTAACAACTTGACAGCAAGAGAATCACTTTTCCTTGACACTATTTCATCTCTTGGTCTCAGCCAAATCAGTAACGTTAAGAATGACATGGATAGGCAGTTAGACCTGGTATTTTCTACTGACGCGGATAACTTTTTAGTTGAACCTAGCCCCGTTTTAATTTCTACTCTTGACAAATACCACCCCCCTATACTAATTACGTATTCACATGAAACCGAAAACTTGACAAATTGCGACGAAACACAATACTTTCTCAATTTTAGAAAAGCTGACTTCGCGGAACTTTCTAGTAGACTTACCGCATTGATTTCAACACAATACTATCTTGCGATAGTGTTGATGAAGATGTTTCTAAGTTTTACATAATTCTTTTTGATCTATTCTCTTCTCATGTTCCCCGCGAGCGCCAGCGGTTGCATAAAACATCACCGCCATGGTTCAATAAAGAACTGAAACGTCTTAAAAATAGAAAGAATAAAATGTGGAAAAGTTATATGAGGGACAAAGATATTATAAGTCATAACAACTTCCTCGCATCCTATAATGAGTTCAAAGAACTTTCTTCTACACTTTATGATGAATACGTCCTAAGCATGCGAACGAAATTATTTAGTGACCCACGCATCTTTTTCAAGTTTATTAATATGAAGAAAAAAACCGACAACTACCCCAATACCATGAAGTACCAAGATACTTCTAGTGATGATTCGTCTGAAATTTGTAATATGTTTGCTTCATTTTTTGACAACGCATTTGCCTCGTCAAATTTTCAACCTCTAAATAGCAACTTCAATCATATGAACGACTCCCATAACGTTTCATTCACTGTCCCTTCCATTTCACATGAGGATATACTCGATCACATTTATGAGCTTCCTAATGACTTCACAACGGGTCCAGATGGGATCCCTCCAGCCTTTTTTAAGTCTTGCTGCCTTGCACTGGCAGCTCCGCTAAGAATTATTTTCCAAAAATCGCTCGATACCGGTTGTTTCCCGCAGCTATGGAAAAATTCCTTTATCATACCTATCCACAAAAAAGGTAGTAAAAATGAAATTTCTAACTATAGGCCTATTGCAAAATTATCTTATATGCCTAAATTATTCGAATCCATCATTTACTCTCAGCTGTCAGTTTCCTGCAAGAATTTGCTTTCTTCTAACCAACATGGGTTTATTTCAGGCAGATCTACAACCACTAACTTGTTGGAATTTGTCTCGGATACCATTGGCGGATTTGCAAAAGGCTACCAGACGGATTGTATTTATACAGACTTTAGTAAAGCGTTCGACAAGTTATCTCACTCCGTGATACTCTTTAAAATGGAAAAGTATGGGTTTCCCCCAACATTTCTAAAATGGACGGAGTCTTATTTAGATAACAGAACATACCAAATCTTATTCCGCCATTCCATCTCTAAAATCTTGATGGCTTCGTCTGGCGTGCCTCAAGGTAGTCACTTGGGCCCGTTGTTCTTTATTTTATCTATTGACGACATTGTCTCTGTTGTGAGGCACTGTAAAGTCTTGATATATGCTGACGACATTAAGTTTTTCGCTCAGATTAAATCTGTTAGCGATTGTGAACAGGTACAGGCTGACCTTCACAAATTTTACGACTGGTGCAAAAGTAATAATTTGGTACTCAATATAGACAAATGTGAGGTTATGACTTTCCACAGAAATCAGAAACCAATCACTTATGATTACGAGTTCTCGCATTCCTCGATTCGCCGTGTTGGCTCTGTCTGTGACTTGGGTGTCAAATGTGATCAAAGATTGAATTTTATCTCCCATATAAACTACATGGTATCAAAGAGTAGTTCTAGTAGTTCTAGTTTATAAAACGTTGGTCCCGAGAGTTTTCGAATCCCACCGTAACTCTGCGTTTGTACACTTGCTTTGTGAGACCACTGCTTGAATACGCTAGCCAGGTCTGGTCTCCATTTTACGGTACACACATTGACCGTATCGAGTCTGTTCAGAGGAACTTCCTACGATTTGCTCTCAGGCACCTACCTTGGAATAACTCATTAATTCTTCCACCCTATGAGGATCGGTTGAAGCTTCTAAATATGCACTCGCTTGTGAAACGTCGCATGGTTGCCGATGTAACTTTTGTGCACCAACTCTTAAACGCGAATATTGACTCTCCTCTGTTATTTAATAAAATCTCTTTTCGCGATAGCAGGCACAATTTGAGAAGGCTACGTCTGTTGCATGTTAACCCCTCAAGGTCTAACTATAGCATGTACGAACCTATCAATCGCATGTGCATTACTGTCAATAATATGGCTGAGAATTTTGTTATAGATGTTTCTAAGCATGTTTTAAAAAAACGTCTATATAATATTTAATCTATTTTGTTTAATGTTTTTTGCATGTAATTTCATCTGGTGTTTGGTTTATGTTTAGTATAACATACTAATACTAACACCGACTAAGTGATGAATCGCATGTATTGTTGAGACGTTTATTTATTAAACGTGTCCATGCTGCGAGCTTGTGTTAAGCTGGTTCTGATAGTCAAAACATAGTCAAAATTATCGAAATTTTACAACTTTTTCGAATGTTTTGTTTATAAAATTAAAAATGTAAATCCCTTAGGAGTAACATTTCGTTATTATAAAACATTAAATCCTGCCTAATACTTATTTAGTGTTTATGTATAAAATTAAACGAATATAACTTTTTTTCAATAACATTACATTTTGTTACATGAATATAATATAATAAGTTTTTTTTTCTATACATAGTTGGTTTGTTCTTATTGAATACTTTGATTAACGCTTTGTGTAGGTATACATTATGTAAAAGTCTATGAATACGAACTTTTCCAATTTCGTTTTCACAATTGGAGAGCCCCCGATCAGAAAACGACTTTATGTATTAGTTTCTGATATGTACCTTCTACAAAAATCATAGAAGAAAATAATTAGTTGGGGTTTTTTAAGCGTGGGGTGTAGGCACACTCCAAGAAATGGAGATTAATTAGGATATCTTGCATATCAAATTAAAGGTCTCGAAGTGTAGGTACGTAGGTACTATTGAGTGGTGTACTCTTTTTCCGATTCAAAACTCGCAGATTTTGGAACACTGCAATATTATTTATTTTTGTTGATCTTGTAAACTCAGTTTTTGTGACGCGTTTTATATTTAACGGGGTTTGAACAGAATTTCTTGAGTAAATAATACCGGAAAGGACTGTAAATTTAGTCCAGTAACCAGAACTAAGATTCTAGTGAATTTCACCGTCAAACATATTTTGATCAAATTTTTACTAGGATACTAACTTTTCACACTAATATTTCAGTAAAGGAAGAACTTATTTTCAAACAAATTTCACTGAAAAAATGTTTCACTACACTAGAAAATAGAATAATACAAACCGCTTTTCTAGTAATTTGAACAAAATTTCAAGTATAACAAAACGTGAAACCAGTGAAACTTATTACTAGTTTTCTAGTGCACACATTTTCACTAGAATATTACCTGAAAAATCTAGGAGATCCACTCTAGTGACTATTTGCTGAAATTCTAGTTGAAAAATATTTACAGTGTATTATATATGGAGAGCCAATTCAAAGGCGTGGATGAACTCTACTATTTTCAGTGAGTGGATGCATACACTAGATGCGAAAATACAAAGACAGAAAAGATAAATTCTTATCTTCCTCGACAATGCTGCCTGTCATGTGGTCGATGAGCTTACTAATATAAAACTTCAATATCTCTACCACCAAATTGTACTTCACATTTACAACCATTGGACCAAGGTACATATCATCCAGAATTTAAAAGTAAACTATCGTAACTACATGATGAACCATTTAATTTGTTATTTGGATGAGGTTGAAAATTCTTCAGAACTTGCAACGAAAATTTCTCCATTTGATGCTCTCAGTTGGCTTAAATCTGCATGGGACAATGAAACTAAATCAACAATCTATAAATGTTTTCGAAGGTGTGGTTTTACGCACGATAATAGTACCGAAGAAATAATTACTGAAGATACTAGTATTGTAGAGGAAAATGTAAGGAAATTAGCAGATTTGATGTATTTTTGGCGCCACTTATGAGACCTTACCGGAAAACTGGGAAGACAATTTCTTTCAACAGATTGAAAATAGACAAGACACTGAAAATATTATAAGTAAGTCTAGCAGCAGCTCCGAAGATGTTGTCGAATCCGAAAATGAAGCTTCGAATGAAATTTCGTCCATGACTATTAAGGACGCTCTTTCAAGCATTCGTATAGCCTTAACAAGTAAAAAAGTTAGAATTGGTCTAAGACCAAATTCTTATGATACCCTAGATGAATGCTCGTATAAAACTTCGTATGATCACCGATCTATGCAAGTTTGATTTTTGAAGTGGTTTTTCGCATATATTTCTAGAACGGTTTGTCGGACAGAAAAAATGATTATAACCAATTTTATAGGATTTCGTACTCTGAAGAAGTTTTTAGTACCATAAAAATGTCTTGAACTGATCGTTTTCACAGTATACGTTAAAATCCTAAATTTTTATATGGCAACATCAAGAAGGAGTTGCCCGATTTAGTCCATTTTTGAAATTTTATTTGCTAGTAGAAAGACAACACCATGTACCAAATTTCAGCTCTCTATATCGATGCGTTCACCACAGGGAGTGTCCAAATATATAGTGGAAAACGAAAGTTTTGTATGGCAACCCCACGAAGGATTTGCCCGATTTGTCTCATTTTCGAACTTAATTTTACTTTTTTTTTTTAAAGTCCGTGTACAAAATTTCAGCTCTCTCAGTATACGCGTTCTCGAGTTATCTTGCGCACAGACGGACGGACGGACATGCAAAAATCAAAATAACTTTTAATACTGTGCATGGGTGTCCAATCTATTTTGCTCTACCATCATTATATCGAGGTGTTACAAACGGAATGACAAACTTAGTATACCCCTATAGATTTCATCTAGGGTATAAAAACGACGCAACAAAAAGGAACATACCTACCTACAGTATTACAAAAACTAAATGAGTGAAAATATGATTGAAAGCATTGTTTTAGTTTACATATCATAATTAGTTCCCTCATTTTTCATATTTATTGCTTTTATTCATTTCGTCAGACACAGTGGGAAAATAGCACCTTTGTACAGCTTTTTGTATATGTATGTATGTTTACATGTCTATACATACATAAATTCCTTTACCTGTAAAATCGGACCAGTAATTGCTGCGACCGTGAGGTGGTCCAATTATTAGGTTTTACTGTATAATCATTGCTAGAAATGAAGCTAAGTAGCTAGAGACCCCACGTGAATGAATCTAGCCTGTGTACGGTAATAAATTATCTATATTTAAATTTATTTTTACACACATAAAGATCAAGAAGAATCTATAGATCAACACAAAATATCCCGCATATACACTTCATTCCAATCAATTATTATCAAGTTTTATTATTTTATTTTCAAGTGAATCAATCCTGTGCTCTTGAATTCTCTTTTTTACTTTCATTTAAGCTCAAATATATCACACGATTGCAAAATTTCCAATATTTGGACCACCTCTATAGCATGGCATTTGACTTACTTACATATAAGTAAATTGTTGAACTCCCTTTTTTGAAACATTGACTTTGCACTGCGGGCGGGCCTCACAGTGATGAAATAAATATCTTATGTGATCATGTCCTGTGTATCAATATCGAAGATCCAATTCAATACAGTTAGCAACAAATCAAAATTTTCATCATTGAGAATCAGATGCATTTCATATATGAGCGCCCCAAATCTCAACAGAGTTCTGCAAATATCTGTCAAAAAGGAGATTAGATAAAATATTGACAAGAGGGCGAAATTTATTTAAAAAAACAGATGATCATCATCTAACACCCTTAGGATTTCACCTACCTCTATCATCATTATTCCTTCTATAGACTGGGGACGGGATTAGGCTGGCCTTCAAAATTAAAATTTAAACTATACTTACATACCTATAAATTATGATGGACCACCACAACCAATGGAGTCCATTGAAAAAGCGACGCGATCAATGTTGCAGAAATCATCTGTCAAGGTCAATCAAATCACCACATCTCTCTCTCTTGTATAGGAATTTATCCATATTAAAAAATTTTGATCAATTAATTTCATCGCTCCTCCGATTTGGGTAGACCTCCAATAGAGGAATTCTGATTGGAATTTTTCTGCTTGATTGACCGGCGCTTATAGATTTGTGTGTGTGTTGTTCATACAATATGTATATGTTATGGAAGATAGGATGAGATGCGAAATCAAAGTTGCTCCGCCGTTCGCACCGTCGGTCGCCGTCGTCACGTCAGCCTTATAGAAAGTAGCAAAGATATTAAATTTTAGAATTCTGATGTCATACTGATCTCAATTCTGAATATTGGCGCTGCAGCATCAATTGAAATGCAATTAGCGGTGTTGTAGAGATAGTGTTCGTTATAGTTAGTTAGTTCAGCAGACCATGTTCCGAGAAATTTAAGGTAAATTTATATTTTAATAGGGTTAAGTTTGTTACGTCCATATGGGGTATTAATGTGTTTGTGTGTGATGCGATATGATATTATCCACGCAGATATTTATAGATTTTTAATTGAAAACACCATTTGTATAATATATGTATTCCCTTTGGTGTTTTATGTTAGGTATCCGCGCTATCATATACTTAAAATGAACAAATAAATTTGAATTTTGATCTTTTTGAATACCGTAAAACAGGGATACATTGTACAGTGAAGGATACATTGATCGTAAGCTAAAATAAAAATTCAAAGGTCTCCTCTTCTTTGAAAAAACAAAACAACACACGTGCAAACAGATTCAAATTATTTCATAATAATTTTAAAGTGCAACTGCTATATATTGCTCAATTTTATCGTGAATGCAAACAAAGCAGGTTGCTTTTCAAATTGTAGAAGTTTTTTATTGGTGAAAATCTGGGTGATAAATTTTATAAAAATCAGGTGCTTCAGGCTAAATAATTCCAACAAATGTAGTGCAGGCAAGTAACTTATATTCTTAGCTTGAGTTTTATGATTTTCCTTGTAAAAATTTTCAATTTTATACTATTTTGTACAAAGTTATAATTTTGTATACCACTTTGACTGCTAATTTGGGATTCTTTGACCGCTCTGTCAAAGTATCCCTTGGAAGTCGTCAAAAATCAAATCACATTAATATTGGTAATTTATAGATTACAGAAGACAAAACTTTCATAATGCCGCGAAAGTATGTATGTTCCAAAGGCCGGTTCACGTAAATATGGGTATTCTGAAGAAGATTTGAAATTAGCTATAAGTGACGTTGAAAATGGTTCGTTACATTTTATTCTATTCTCTTGGGAGCTTTCTATTTGGATAACATTATAGGACTGCTATCAATTGTTAAGGCTGCCAATAAACATAAAATAGCAAAGGGAACACTTATTAATATGTTGAAGGGGAAGCACGCAGGCAATGTTGACTGTCTCTTAGTATTCACAATTGGCGAGGAAAAAGCTTTTGTAAACCATATGCTAGTCATGTCCAAAAGGGGATTTCCTTGCGATTCACGAGATCTTCGTCAGCTAGCCAAATTCTACCTAGACAAAAGCGGTAAATGTATTCCACAATTCGGCCACCACAACTTGCTCAGCGTCGAATGGGCCTGGAGATTTTTGCAGAGGTATAAAAATGAGCTATCACACCGAATGTGCCAAAATATTATTCGGTCAAAGGCAGCGGTAACACCGAAAGAAATGTGCACCTATTTTGGCCATCTCCAAGAAACCTTGAAGGAGATCACTATGGTACTGGGGAATCAACTGTTCCTCCTAAGCGTATATTTAACTACGACGACATAAATTTGGCAGATGATCCTGGTGTCAAAATATGCATTTTCAAACGCGGTGTAAAATATGCATAGCGAGTTCGAGATTCTTCAAAGGCATCTACATCGGTTATGTACTGTGGATCAGCTACAGGAATCCTATTGCCATCTTATGTGGTTTACAAATCCACTCATCTTCGGCAAACATTGATGGAAGAGGGACCAGGTATAATAGGAGCACACACAAGTGGATGGTTTGATTCCATTATATTCACTGATTGGTTTGAAAACCTATTCATACCCTGAAACGCGAAAATTTACTGGGAAGATTGAATTTATCGGTGATAATCTATTCAACCATTTTACTCCACGAGTTATTGAATTGGCGCAAGCTAATAAATATCGCGTTTGTTTGTATTCCTCCAAATTCTACCCATATCGCTCAGCAATTAGACGTCGCATTCTATGCCCCGCTAAAAAAATATTGGCGAAAAATTCTGGATGAGTGGAAATCAGATCAAAAGAAAAAGTCCCAGTTTAACCAAGGAGGCATTTCCAAAGCTCTTGTATACATTGGAGCACAAGTTATCGGATGCTATAATGTTTCCGTTAACCTCGATAGTATTTTCAAAAAATGCGGAATTTCAACATTTGACCCGGCAGCAGTAACTAGTCGTCTGCCAAGTAATGAAGATCCGGAACAAATTCAAAACCTTGTTTCGCAAGCTGTATTAGAATTGCTCGACAAAAGTCGTAATAAGACTTCTGAAAAGCCTGTACGCAAAAGAAAAATGGTACGAGTTCCTGCTGGTAAAGACATAACCTTAGAGGAAATGGAAGCAAATATCAGGTGACGATTGGGGGTCTTCTGATCAGGAGCTACTCAATTAAGATTAAAATAAATTATTTCATATTTTTAATTAAATATTGCCGATTCTTGTTATTAATTTATTTTCTATTGTAATAGTACCTACCTATAACCTATGTAATTGATGAAATAAAATGTCATATAAAATCTGCTTGTGTATTCTTTCTGGAAGCCGATTTCATACCAAAATATTGAGAGAAAAGTATTTTTCTCATCTTAAAAAATTGTAAAGTCTTCAATTTCATGCTTAGCCAGCGAATCATTGATCAAACTAACTTTATACATACAATTTATAAAGAAAACTGATCTCAGGTCAAAGTATCCCATTAAGGGGGTATTCTTTGACCAGCACCTTTCAAAAATGTCACTATCCTTATTTTGATATATTTAATAATAATATCTTAATCAATATAATAATAGTGATCGGCCGCACTTTAAAAAAATCTAAATGTCACCGCATCTCAACACCATAGCCAAACAATCTTACTTTCAATTTTAAAACTGTACTAAAGTATCCCTGTTTTACGGTACTTAAGTTAAGAACTAAAGATGGAAAATTAAAGAATGAATTTTTCGGTTGCAAATACTTGGCTTGGCGTAGGTATAATATGTTCAAAGACATTTTGAATACTCCTGATACATGAACAGACTATACAGACAGAGATCGCATACTAAAAACAGATAGTACCTATACTTCTTACAAGTTTTATAATAGGCACGTTCCAGTTCGAAAGAAAATTATTTATTCACAGCGTTGTCCTTAGATTACACGTGAGATAATTACATGTTCTCATTGTGGAGAGAGAATTTCTTTACCGTTTTTATAAAAGCATACGGTGCGCTGAGCTTTACACTGTCGTCATAAAAAGATTCGTAATCTGGTTACCATCAAAAATTCGATCTGCAAAAAGAGCATACTACAGTTCTCAGTTGAATTCAAATTTACCCAGCAAGAAGCTGTGGAATAATATTCGCGCAAGATGGGTATTTTGGGACAGAGAAACGAATCAGTGTGACGCAAGAAATAACTGATTTATTGTGAACGTTGATGGCTTTACAATTCATTGCACTAACTGCGAGCTGAGGTTCTCAATGTAATGTCTGAAATTAAATCATCTGCAGTTGGTTATGACATGATACCACCCAGATTTATTAAATTGATCGCTCCGAATATATAACACAAATCCTTCACAAATTTTGCTAGGCATTCAAATTATTTCGCCTCCAATATAATTCACACTTAAAAATTATTTTAAGTGCATATATGAGATCAGCTTGGCTGTTACTTTGGCGTATACGGCAGGCAGGAATCAAGCCGTACTGATGAGTATACGGTTTCTGCTGATAAGAAACGACCTATTTTGCAAAAGAAATTTCTTTTTCAACGATTTTTCGTTTGTAAAGAGTTTTTTCCACTCATTTCTCGAGCTGCGGATTTGGTAGAAAACTCAGTCAATTGACTAAATTCGCTTTGCATTTATTTCATAGCAAAACTCTCTACAAATGTTTCTGATGTCAACGACTTCCGACCGATTAGTATTTTACCATTTTTTTTTTTTGGCAAAGTTTGTGAAAAGCTCATTTTCTTACAAGCCAACACATTTATAGACTAAAATCGGTTATTTTCTCTTGGATTTCTACATGGACATATCTGTGAAATTGTTCTTTTAAAAGTCATTTCCGATATTAATGAAGCACTTAACACATACTTGCACTTCTGGAGTTTAATAAAGCCTTCGGTACTGCCTTCTTAATATCAAAGTTAACTTAGATGAGATTTAATTTGTGAAGGGGTGTATAGGCGTTAGCCTCGCAATCACCGCGACCTGAAAGATCTATTGTGAGTCCCCCTTGAATTTGCTCCATTTATAGGTTTAGACTGTTAATAAAGTCTAGAACCATTCTGGGTTTAAGGTTCCATACGTAACTTGGTTGGAGGAAAAGCATGTTCAAGGTGGAGTAATCTACGCCTGGCCAATGCTTCGCAGTGGCAGAGCAAGTGCTCCGAGGTTTCGTGAGCATCCTGACAGAAGCGGCAGGATGAAGTCTCAGCCAAACCCAGCTTGTTTAGGTGATAACTCAAGGGGCAATGGCCTGAGAAGAGTTCAGTGATTATTCTTCTAAGGAGTAGGAGTTTTTTTGTTTTTCCGCCAGGGGATTCGATAAACTTTTTTGCCTGACGAAGTCCTTGTAGCCTTTCCCAATACAGGGATTTTTGTTTATTCTCCCAGTTATTTAGGGTAGCTCTGAGGTAACACTTTGATGTGCCACAAAATGGCTCTGGTCCGACAAACTGAGTTTCCGCTCCTCTTTTGGCTAAGCCATCCGCAATTTCATTGCCTTTGTGGCCCTCATGTCCAGGTACCCACATGAGGATAACTTTGTTTCTCCTTGATAGATTTTTGAGGGTTTGTAGACATTCCCAGACTATCCCTGACTTGACAGTGTAGCACTTTAAGGCCTTGAGGGCAGTTTGACTGTCCGAGAGAATATTAATGGTTGAGCCATTTATGGCTATTTTAATGCAGGTATTGGCACATTCTTCTATGGCCAATACCTCGGCTTGGAATACGGTAGGGGTAGAGCCTAGAGCCTTTGATATATGGCATTTAGGGCCATATACCCCCAATCCGACCCCACTGTTTGTTTTTGAGCCGTCTGTATACCACACCATCGATCCTTGTTGGAAGGACGGTTTAGTGGAGCGCCATTGTTGTCGGTCTCCAAGGACCACTTGGAATGGTCTTACAAAATCCACACTGGGTGTGATTATATCAGATATTGTCGTCACTTGCTCCACTACGTCCAGTACATCATTTTTGGCTTCAGACCCCATGTTCTACCAATGAACCGACGACACGTGTAGAGAGATCACATCGCTCTATCCGTCACTCTAGACAGATGCGAATTCCAGGTAAGTTTCTTATCTAGGGTTATCCCCAGATATTTGACTTCGTCTGAAAATATCAATTCCGTATTATCAAGAAGAGGAGCCGTTAGTGAAAGCTTCGATCTTCTTGTGAATGGAACGATAACCGTTTTGTTGGGGTTTATGCTAAGGCCTTTGTTTAGACACCACGTGCGGACTTTGGAGAGGGCTATTTGCATGAGTTAACTTAACAAGATAAGAATCAGGTGAAATTTGCGAGTGTAAATGTACACAGCAAGAAAAGGAAGAAAGAACAACAAAAAAATCAAAAAACAAATCAAACTCTCTTTAAAACTTTTATGAATAAAGATAAAATACCGGCCAAATGCGAGTCGGACTCGCGCACGAAAGGTTCCGTACCATCGTACAAAATTTAACACTAATATACTTTTTATTTATTATTTCAAATGAGAGTAGGCGTCAGGTGAAAAAATAATGCCTTCTTATGATAATAATGATGAATGAGAATAAAACGAGGAAAAAAACGGCGAAAATTTTTTATTTTATTTTTATTATTTGTTGTTATATCGCCAATAGAAAGTTGATGGCCGCGCAGATACAGGAGTACTTGGAGGATATGAACTTTCTCTCTGAGTCATTGCAGTCCGGTTTCCGTTCTCACCATAGCTGTGAATCAGTTGTACTAAAAGTGATCACTTGATAAGGATCACATTAGCGTTGTTGTGCTCTTGGATTTTTCTAAGGCATTCGATAGTATTAGTTATCATATGCTTTTGGATAAGTTGTCTTCAAATGTTGGCTTCTGTTCTTCTGCTGTTCAACTAATCCGGAATTACCTAACTGATAGGTGGCAGCAAGTTAAAGTGGAAAATACTTTGTCTGGTCTTCTAGACCCACTCTATTGCGGAGTTCCTCAGGGATCAGTACTTGGACCTCTTTTGTTCAGTATATTTATTATATATTAACGACCTACCGCAAGAGTTATAAAGGATGCAAAAATTCATATGTATGCTGACGATGTTCAGATATACCTAGACAGGCCTATTGGGCTATTATAGGATTGCTTTGCTCGCTTAAGTATTTTACACAGCATTACAATGGCTTCTCATAGGCATGTTATTACCTATATGGACCACTAATATTTGATTGATGACTTTCAGTCGTCGAAGATCAATACAAAATTAAAATCACTAAACGCACAAAATCAATAGAAAAAATACGGAAGTAAATATAGATAAAATCCCGTTCATAAAACAACACAATCTCACACCTGCGATGACTTCTAATTAAGATTTTTTTTTTAGATCCTCTTTCTTTCTTTTTTTTTGTTATATACCACAAAGTAGGTATAAAAATAATTGCACTTCCTAGCTATAAATTAATGAACTCCATCACTTTGCCGGCAAAATTATATTATAGGACAGGATAGGTGTGATCCTTGAATTCTTTCTTCCTGTTCCATTAATGAACCAAGAAACTTTGCTATCTGATGTTGTTTTTTTTTTTTTAAATAGATAAAAGCACACAAGAGAACCCTTTCCGTGTGCCTTAATTAGACACTTAAAAGGGAAAGAAGAGGGAGGGGAACAAACAAACTTTTCAGAAATAAAAAATAAATAAAAAACATGTGTTTTGGTACAACTTGCATTGCATAGCAACGTGTTCCCTTTCCCACTTTTAACGACTATTCCTGTATAAAACAGAAAAACAATTTTTTTTTACCATCAATTCGGGTTAAATCGATAACCGGCAATAAAATTGCTATTCTAGGCCGTTGCGCCGCACCGCACCGGCCAGCTAAGAGTTTAGTACTTCGCTCGCGCTCTTGTAAACAGCCTCATTCCATGGTTAATTGAGCGTATAAATTATAGGTGGAGTTGTGTGGGTGGAGGAGATTCAGGACAATGAAGGGTGTTTATTTTTTTTTTCTTTAATGAATTCTTAATGCCATCATCATCAACCATCATTTAAACTGAGAATTTATAATTTTTTGTTCTCTTCGATTTTCTATATATGTAAATTACAACACAATTGCGTGTAACGGACACATATGAGCTTCCAAATTGCCGAGTGTATTACAGGATATTTGCAGATGCAGCAAAATGTATCTAGTGAAATTGAACCTGCACAACATAACTACTAATTCCCGTATCCGAATTCGAATGGGTGGCAACGGTGGTGATGGTGGTGGCAGCGGCGGTGAGTTCATGCCAACCTCCAACTATATACTACTAGGAAGATAGGATCAAGTCGAAATGTCTTATGTAACATTAAAGTAGGACGAAAGGTCATGACTAAAGGACATTTATAGAGTTGTATACGTATGAAATGAGACTGCTGTCGTGAATCATGCCAACATGCCAATAATGTTGTATAACTGCCAGACTAAAAATATATACAGTTACAATAATATGATGAAGGACAATAACCTTGCAGGTCCGTGTCCAAACCTAACAAGAGTCTTCGACATTCTATTAATTAAGGAGTGAGTGTAAGAGAGAGTGAAAGACAAATAGAGAGAGAGTTAACTCTTTTTCGATTAATAGTACAATTGCATTATTTATGAAATTAAATTAGTCATTATAACTCCGTGAGACTTAATTGGACGCACGTATCAGGTGGGTATAGGTAAAATACAAAACGAACAGCACCCAAACTATGCAGTATTTATAGAGTAAGAGGAGTATACCGCGCCGCCGGCCGCCGTGTTGAGCAGGTGTTCGATTTATCATTTTTTTTTCCTTTTTTTAGGTTTAATGTTTCCACTTTCCAGTCATCGTCGTCGTCGTCATCATTATCATCGTCGTCGTCGTCGTGTCCTGGTTTGCTGGGGTGAAATCAATATTGTACAATTCTACCCCTCTATAATAGTCTCTCGCACACACAGTGTATTCAACTTTGCCTTGAGTTAAAGTATACCTTTTCGAGTGAAGCCATGCGTAGCAAAAATTACTATCTGGAATTAGGCAAGCAAGGGTGAATGTTTCCCCAAAAGCAGTGCCCTACAATCTATAAGAACTCCTTATTGTAACCTACGTGCAGTGTGTGCTGCAGTTATAACTATGCGAAAATTGTATAAATATTTTCACTATATAAACGTAGAAACAAACTTGGTATAACGAATGTTCATGTTTTTTCAACTACTTATATGCGTCTAAATGCATAAAAACTATGTGCATACAATTAGACTATACACAGGACCTCCTAGCCTAAGTTGAGTTAGGATGAGGGTGGAGGGGAGGAAGGGGCGGGGGGAATTCAGGTAGAATTTGGTGAAATGTCACCTTTTGACATATGTACATAAGTAAACTACACCTATAACTGCGTGTGCCAGGTAAAGGTCAACGCGTGAAAGCACATCTTTTGTAAAGAGATTTGAAAGGAAAAAAAACATCGTGTGTGTGTGTACACGTGTATGCTTGTATTTGTTTGTAAGATAAAATAGTGCATTTGAATCCGAATTGCGCTGCATTATTTATAACATTTCTGTAGGAGCTCCTAGGTGGTGGTGCTGGTGGTGGTGGTGGTCTGGTGGTGGTGGTGGTGGCGGTGCGCTTCTATTATCTACGGGAAGGTTACCAGTGAAAATGTGTCCCCCCAAATGTGAGACAAATAAAGTAAAAATGTATGACGAGCAGTTGCTATTAAATTTTTAAATTTTTACCAGGCATTTTTTTGTAGATTTTATTTTTCATAAAAAAGGTAAGTTAGATTATAGATAAGAGGAGTGCCGCTAGAGGTACCTAGCCTATTTCACTTAGACCTTTGTACCCCTTTACCGCATGGGATAAACTTTAAAACCACCCTAGATCCATCCTGCTCCCCTTAGGAAACTCAGAGTGCATCTGAACTCTTCACTTTAGGACTACCCCAGATTTGAAGAGAAGTAACTATAGCTACCTAATAGCCTACCTTTTTTTTGGATCAGAGCGGGGTACTCGCAGAGTACGTGTTGGACAGATTCGAGTTGCTCCTGGAGAAATCGTTCGCCGCTATTCCCAGTCTTCTAGCATGGCCCAATGACCCGTAATCACCCCTACTAGATTCCTGGTATTTATTCTACTGCCATTAATCAGTTATCTTGTACTCTTCCTGGCAGACCACAATTGCCTAGCAATACGACAGGTTTCCCTATTAATCCACCGAAGACTTGCATTTTGATAGGCACCTGTGATGATCGCCTCTTTTAAAGCACCGATCGGGATCTTCACATAAGCTACCGCTGCGGAACTATCTATTTCAGAGCCCTTTTTACCTAACTCATTAGCCATCTCTTTGCCTGCCTAGGATATTCTTCTGGCCCTGTCACCTTGTGCCGTGTAGTCAATTCCTAAATGACGGTCTTGCATTACTGCACCAATTTTGATTTAATCAGCACAGAATCCAGCGTCTTAATGGCTGCCTGGCTGTCAGTGAGTATCCAGATGTTTCGTGAGGACTCTCTGTACATAGATGCCAATATTTCCGCCTGGTAAATCGCTACGAGCTCTGCTTAAAAGACACTACATTTGTCCGGCAACTCGCCTTGCATCTATCCGTAAAGATAAAAATATCGGATGTTGCAACCGTCTCCTTTCTATTCCAATCACTCCTAGTGGGCTTCAATGCATTGATACTCCCAGTAAATTAGTAAAAGTATTTCATAGTCTCTTTCTTCCCTGCAATCACTTCAGTTTATCTTCTGGAGTATATTGGAACACTCCAAACGACTCTCCATCCATCAACCTCCCGCTCTAAGCCTAACAGTGCTAATTGCCACTACACTCTTGCAGTGGAGATCTAGCGGCAAAAAATCAAGCATGACCTCCAGTGCCGCCGTGGGTATTGTGCGCAAAAGCCGGTTATTCCCAGGCACTGGCCCTCTGGGGTTTTGACAGCACATCCAGGTTATATGTCGCCGTCAATGCCATCCACCAAACCGTGGAGCCGTAGCAGAGGATTGGCATTAAAAAGGTAACTTGTATCTTTCGCCTTTTTTTTCATGGCAGTGTCGAAAGACCCCAAACTAACCTGCTGGTCAATAGGAGAATCTATACAGCAATTATAATTCGAGAGGAAACAATTAGTGAATTTTTTTCTGCGACTCGATGTAACCACCGCCACCGAATCTGCCATTCTCGTGCTCTTTTCTTCCCTACTTGTGTAGTGCGAAGAAAAGAGCCGGGAAATGACAGATAGCAGGAAATAGGAGGAAAAGGTTTAGGACAATGTCGAGGTGGAATTCGAACCCACTCAACTCAACTGTCGAGATCACGATCTTTTCGTTATATATATATGTACTTACAGAGACTTGTATCAAATTTTTCTTTGCCGTTATGTACGAATCTATTTTGGGAGCCTCTTTGCAAATTAGCTCTAATGTATCCCAGATTTAATGTTAATCTCTCTTTCTCCTTTTCAAAATGTTTCAATCATTTTCAATTCATTTGGGACTTTTCACTTTTACTGATACTTTCAGAGATTTCATTTGAGTATACCTACCCTATTGCTTTGTAAGGTACTCACTCTCTTATGGATTGTTATCATTATCATCGTTATCCCTTTAATTTTTCGTGGAATATATGAGGCCTCACCAAAAATCTTCAACACGCGCTATTGTTCGCTCCCACGTTTCCTGGCCTTTGGGTTATTCTAGGAAAATTTTAACCTCCTGTAGACCACTATAACTGCGACAGGTAGTAAGGGGGCTAAATCAGGGCAGGGGCGGCGAACGCACGGGTTCAAGGATTCAGTTGTACTCAAAGAAAAATTTTACCCCACAACATGTGCGCTCTGGGCTCCTGTCCAGCCGTTCTAGTCCCCCTGTTTAGTTGGATTTGGAAATAAATAATATATTTGTTATTGCATTTGCCATTTATAGATTTCTTAGAATTTCGAATATTTTAGCTTTGTCGGTATGTTACCAATACCAATGAATACTGTGTGTCAGGTTCATTTTGACGCTGGTCATGTCTATCATTCACTTGTACTATATGAGAGCTGTTAGTATATAGCAGGAGATAGAAACAGAATTTCTTTACCAGGATGAAGATACAGTTACTAGGTACTCGTATACCTGGAAGCAAATGAAGAAACATTATAATAATGGGGTTATCTTGTAAATGCGCAGATGAAAGAATGAAAGAATGAAGTTTTTGGAACTGCCATTTACCGGTTGGGCTACGACTCTTCTTTCAAATTAAGAACTGATTCCTATATTTTAACGATTTTTGTAATTTTCTTTTGCACTTCGTTGCACCCCACTAAAATTTTAAAACCCGTGGCCCTTCCTTGGACCAGGAGACCAATCACAAAACTCGAAACCAACGCCAAAACGCCTGCATTCGAATAAGATTTATATCGAAATTGACATATCTATTGATATGCATGGAAGATAAAGTTGGTATGCTATACTACAATAGTATATGCCTGTGATGTATGTATGTATGTTATTTCAACCGTTTTCGGTATAGAAATCAAAAATTAAATTACAAAAACAAACCACTACCACATTTTATTCCGAGACATTTTTCCATCATCTGTGCTGAATTTTGTGATCGATACCGAGATTTTCTACAGCCTTGTGGGACACTCCAAAGTACAAACAAAAATAATTGACGAACAATGGATTGGATAATGTTGTACATATGTACTTTCGCAGGGTATATAATCGGTTCAGCAGTGCCTTGTACAGTTGCAAAGTTGTATACGTCTATCGGTTACATCACTACAGATTTTATCCAGTCAGTTCATGAGCGGAATTCGACAAAAACTGTCGAATACTTGGAGTAAATTGGTCACAAGGCTGGTAAAATCATCTTCCAAGTTTCATACCCAAAAATTAGGATGGACAGCCGGAACAGAGATTGAAGTCATGTTAAATATTAAGTACAGTTAGTTGTTTTGAAAATACAGGATGATTCAATAAAAATTAACAACAACAAAAATTCAACCAGTATAAATCTTAGGTAAGTTTGTTTTTTACTTTATCTATGCCTCTTTTATCTAACGAGTATACCCAAATACCAAAAACGACGGTTCTCCGTGGGATGGTAGGCAGATTCGGGAGGGCAGGGCGTAAAGTCTTAGCTCTGCTCGGTTTAGTTAGCATCATCATGAAGTGAACGAAGATGGAGCGCGCGTTCGCTGTCGAAGCCTTCTTTACTAACGATCGTTCAATCATCACCACACTACGTACATTCCGTACCCATTTCAAAATTACAACCCGTGGTCGTGTTCCTGACAGGCAGTCGATTGTTTCATGTGCAAATAACTTCAGGCATGAACTTCCACGAACAGCAAGATCGCCGCAAAACATTGACATGTTAAGGCTTTCTGTTTTCGGATCCCCTCAGCGCTCTATCCGCAAACATGCAACTGCTTCTAGGTTATTTGCTCGTTCTGCTGTGCGGCGAATCCTTCATGAAGAACTAAAATGTCATCCCTACAAATTGGGTGTGGTACAGGAACTTAATCAATGCGATTTTGTTGCTCGAGAAAATGCATGTGAGGTGCTTCTTGGCATACCTCACAACACACTTGTTTTTTTCAGTGATCGGGCTCACTTCCATCTTCCGAGATCTGTAAACAAGCAGAACATGCGCTATTGGAGCCCTGTTAGCCCCAGACAACTTCATCAGCGTCCTCTATATCCAAAACGTGTAAATGTTTGGTATGCACTATTGCGAGTTAGAATAATTCGTCCATGGTTTATTGAAGAAATTGTACGGGCAGTTTTGATAACTTCTGACCGTTATGTTCACATGATTCAGGAGTTGTTCCTGCCAAGACTCAACGAGATGGATGTGGAATATTTATGGTTCCAGTGCCAACGGTGCTAAAGTGCGTGTGTCAATAAGTGTTTTGCGGCAACACATTCTAAGAAGCCTCATCTCCTTGAGGGGCGAGCTGCACTGACCAGCACGATCGCCTGATTTAGCCATGATTTAGCCCCTGTGGCTATTTTTTTTTGGGCTATCTAAAATCACTTGTCTACAACGATCGTCCTAGGACCTTGGCTCACTTGAAGAACAACATTCGTCAAGCTGTTACAAACAGATACCAATCGATATGCTGGAAAGAGACTAAGAAACAAAAACATCAGTAGATAACTGTTTACCTCCCCAAACATGGGCGCTGGCAGGCGATGCATCTAGGTACATTATAGGTACTTTTAAAATATGCGGTCTGTCTGTTCATGCTCAGTGTATGTACAGAAAAAGGGTAAAGGAGGACACTGAGTTCATTGACAAGGTGTTGAACAATTTTGGTCAACAACTTAGACACCTAAGTTTTTATTCAAACAGTGATTCTCCGTATTTGTTTTTTTTTTTATTATTGAATAAAAAATTAATTAAAAAATATTTTTGTGTGTATTCTTTTGTCCAAACTAGGGTGTGCACCACCTTGACCCTTCTCCCAGCACCTATGTCCTCAAAATCGACATATTCTATTCACCTACGCAGGGAATTAACAAAAAAGTGAAACTTTAATAAAAATTTCCATAAACTCTTATATCTGCATAAATAAAATTCAAAATATTTCTAGCTATAATTCCATAATGCAACAACACTCAGCAGCAATCTCTTCCGACAATAATAACAATTATTGTCTCGTGCCACAATAATGATGATTTTGTGCCAGGTGCTTTTATTCATCCATGACGCCTCTTCAGTGGTGTCTATGCACACCATCCAGATCAGAGGTTTTGTTCAGTGCTCTCAGCAGAAAATCATTCACTCAATTTACCATGAAAAGCAAATTATCAGCCACAGCGTCAGCCACGCCAGACATCCAGCCGGCAAGTCCTAAGGGTTCAAAAAAAAAAAAAAAAATTTAGTTAGGCTGAGCAAGCAAGGCAATGATTTGGATTCCTTTCGTATATTACTAGAAATGAATGAAGTCTTTCTGTGGCATTTTGTGTTTACTTTTACATTTGAATAATTTTTAAGTTTAGATTTTTGTAGAGATTTCCTTAGTTATCCGCATAAGATAACGAAAGATTTTAGACATTGAGGGGAGGGAGACATGAATTAGAAGGGCTATTTGGGTAAATTTCGAATCGCTTAAACGATATTCGAAACATTTTAGCAATCTAATCTATCCTGAATTTTTACAATAAAAGTATCAAAGTGGAAAGTATGAAAGCATTAAGATAAATGAATGCGCGAATATGCAATTTCCTCGACGCACTCTTGTACCATTGAGTGCGTGTCCATTATGAGCTCTTGCACTCGAAGGCTATGGATAGACAGGAGAGCAAAAAATTGATGGGGTAAGGGAATTCCTATATCGGTTTCCGAGATAACGACACTTAATATATTGGGTATGTTTTTATAGATCACCTTGTAACTTCTGAACGTTACACCCGATGATGATTACTTAAAATTTATTCTTTGCACTTTTTCTTGACATATCCAGCAAAAATGGTTTAAAAAGCTCATTCCCAAAAGATAATTGCCTACTTTCTGGCATTTATTGAACTTTTTTGCTGGATATGACTAAGAAAAGTACAAAAACAGGTTATTATAATAATAATAATAATAATATTTTTAAAAAAAAAAATTCAAGAGTACACAAGATCTACAATCTTATATTCGTACAACTAAATAAGCGGATGTAAAATTGCGACTGCGCATTAAAATAAAAAGCTAAAACTAAATACAAAATAAAAAGGATAACTATTCAGAGCAGACTAAAAAAAAACAGAAAGAGAAAAAAATATATATAAATATACAAAGTAAAGAATAGGTCATGAAAGAGTAAGTAAAATGAAATAAAAATCAAATCAAATTTCATCTAATTTATGCCAACCGAAGGAAGAACTGAGAAGCGATCCTTGAATAACCTCTTGAACATATGCAGGGAACCAGCGTTTTGAATATTTGTTGGTAAACTATTCCACAATCTAGTAGCCTGAACAAAGTAAGAACATTCATAAGCAGCTGTACGGAAACGAGGGAAGAGAATATTTGCGTTTCAAGCAGAACGTAGATTTTGTATATGTGAAAACAAATAGCTTGGGGTTTTTGATTTTAGCAGATTATATAGAAAAATCAGTAAATTGAATTCAAGATATTTGAATATGGAGAAGCCGAGCAAACGATGATTGAAAGGAGAGATGTGGTCAACCTTCGAAGGCCATAGATAAATCTGACGCAATCATTGAATGCGACGTTAAGTTTACGGGAGCAGGTACTATCCAATTTCGGATATATTACATTTCCAAATGTAAAATGAGGTATTAAAAGAGTTTTCACCAATTTTGACCGTATCTCTCTAGACAAAAAAGAGGCGGCTACCCACAGTTGCCTGAGTCCTCCGTAGATCTTACCAAGGATTGAGTTAACATGATCGCAGCATTTCAGAGATGAATTTATAGTAATACCTAGATTTTTAACAGACCCTACCAAAGACAGAGGAGATGTAAAATGTCGGGGAATTCAGTAATATTCAGCTTCCTGTTATTGATAACAATGTATGTAGAGAGATTTACTTGGATTGAGAGTCACATGGTTGGATTGTGCCCATTGATGTATCTTATTTAGGTTACTGTTTACTCGAGCAAAGCAATCCTCAATCAAACCAATAGGTCTGCTGAAGAAAATCTGCACGTCATCAGCATACAAATGAATATTAACGTCCTCCACAGTTTCAGGCAGATCATTTATGAAGATACTGAAAAGCAGGGGTCCCAATATTGATCCCTGCGGAACACCACAAAACAGTGGAAGGAGGCCTGAGAAAGTATTGTTTACCTTTACTTGTTGATATCTTTCTGACAAGATACTTTGAATTAACTGAACAGCCGTAGAGGAGAACCCAAAATGAGTAGATAATTTCTGGAGAAGCATCATGTGATTGACGCAGTCGAAAGCCCTGGAAAAGTCCAGAAGGGCAAAGATACTGATACAACCGTCATCGAGAGCAGCTCGCAAGTCATTAGTAACTTTTAACAAAGCTGAAGTACAGCTGTGCTTTGCGCGGAATCCTGATTGCTATTTGGTTAAAAGTGCATTTTCTTCTAAGATTTTTTACATCTGGGTGTACAGTAGCCTTTTCAAAACTTTGGAGAGAAAGGACAGAATGCTTACCGGGCGGAAACCACTCATGTCAGTAGGAGAAGATTTTTTCGGTAGAGCCAGCACTGTTGCAATTTTCCATCTATTAGGAAACATAGAACGAGTTAAACACGAATTAAACAGAAAAACCAAATGATCAATAATCAAAGGGAGGATAACCTTAAGAAAGCGAGGGTGTATTTCGTCGGGACCCACTGATTCAGAACGTATCGAACGAATAGCACAGATGAGTTCTATTAAGCTAACGCACCGGAATGTGAAAGGCGACGTTGAGATTAATTTATTTGATACGACTGTGTTATCGGTGATATCCTCCGTTTTTACTATTTCCTGTCCTTGCTGTAAAAAGTGCATTGTGATAGGTCACTTTAAAGGGTAGTATTCGAGCTACTTACATCCAATATGTAAAATTGGTGTTGATGATGTGTTTTAGTAGTTATTCCAAAATTGTAACTTTGTTGAGCCATAACTTTAAAACACAGAGAAGGAGAGGAAAAATCTATAGACTATTGGAAAGGTCCAACGATTATCTAACAAATTTTAAGTAATCATCATCGGGTGTAACGTTAAGAATTTACAGTTTGATCTATAATAACATGGCTAAATATCTTTAAGTCCGGTTATCTCGGAAATCAATTTAATAAAATTTTATACCACAAATAATCATGAGTAAGCGCAAACGCCCAACTAATGTTCTCAGGAAGCATTCTTGAAGGCGTCTTATACAGTGCGACCTTTAAGCATGGGCCCAGGGCACTGGGATCCATTGAGCCCATTATGGTCACCCATCAATGCAAGCTTGATTTTTGAAGTGGTTTTTCGCATATACATATTTCTAGAATAGAATTTCATAGCATTTCATATTCTTAACAAATTTTCAGTACAAGAGAAACGTCTAGGACTGATTGTTTCCACATTATACCTAAAAACCTTAAATTCTTATATGGCAACACCAAGATTTGTTTCATTTTCGAAATTATATTTACTATTTATATGAAAATGGAATGTACAAAATTTCAGCTCTCCACTTCGACGCGTTGTCAGGCAGTGGCCAAATATATAGTAAAAAACGATATTTTTTTATGGCAGCCCTATGAAGGGGTTGCCCGATTGGTACCATTTTCGAACTTTTTTTTAAACAAAATTCGTACAAATCGTACGATCAACACTTTCGGACTGGGATTCGCCAATTTACGATGCCTATCTTCTCGGGACTGAAAAACTTTTATACCCGCCTTTGAACTTGCAAACGGTGTATTTCCCGTGTTGTGTGTGCGATTGAATTTGACATTATTCCTGTTAATAAACCAAAGTAGTTTAGAAAATATTTTTTTCTGTTCGAGGGCCCCAATATCCTAAAGTACCCTGGGCCCCCACGTCACGTGGTTAAAGACGGCCAGCTCTAATGAGATTAAAAAAGAATCAAGGTGATTAAAGCATTTTGAATAGAATCGTTCAATAAACTTCTTCTTCAATCATTTAGCATACCCCCTAGAGCGCTTCTTAAGAACAGCAGTGAAGTGCTTGCCTCTATGGACATACCAAGTCAAAAAAGTAATGAACTAGGAGGATACAGAAAAATAAGCGCTGCGAGTTTGCAGGGAAGCGCTTCAGGATATATCTAAGAGCGTTGTTTTTCCAATGGGAATAAATATAAACTACTCTTCTCAAAAGTTTTTCTTGACCAGCCTCAGACCATATTATAGTCTTTTTATGAAGTATCTCTGCTGAATCATTTTGGGACCTTTTATGATGGTCAACCAAGAAAACAATTTCGAAACGCTTCTTATATGCGGCACTCATTTTGTAAGGATATTTTTTCCCAAAATACAAACCAAACTGAATATTGATGAAATGAATGTAACGCGAAATCGGAGAGTATATTAAAAATAAATACATAAATAAGTGTGCGGGCAGGTAAAAATAAAGAAATTGAGACAACTTTCTTTGCATAGCATTGTGTGTAGATGTTTGAAAGGAAAGAGTATTTTCTGAGCTCGCTACTTTCAAAGAGAAACAAATCTTGAATCTTAACTCTAGCCAAATTGAGTGCAAAAGTACTTTTTTCTGATAAAATTAAAGATCCATGAAGAATTTTAAAAATTGTTCAGGTTTTCTGAAGCCTTCCTCGAGAAAATTGACTTGTAAGCTGCCGAAATTTCAATTAGATTAATTTGCTTTTCTTTATTTTATAATAAATTGAAACTTATGTTCGGTGTGAATCTAAACAAACAAACTCAAAGTTAATCCGAAACATAGACATTTTTGCATTTATTGGTGCAAGAAGTTTAAAATTACCTTGTTTCTCCTGACAGACACCATATTTACTTTAAATTTTAACGAAAAGTTTAACAACTTTTAGCTTGAATATGACATGTATTTGAATCTCAAATTCGATTTCGAAATGAATGTGTATGATCTATGATGTATGGTGGAACGTGACTCGTAATGAGAATACTTAGCTTGTATTCTCTGTACTGTGCGAATGATCATCATTCGGATCGGAATTAGATCGATAGTCCCCCTGTCAGTCTAAGCAATTTATAAAAGTGAAAAGTATGCGAAAGGATAAAACAAATAAATAAACTAGAGCAGCCTGACTAAAAAAAAAAAAATATTTTAGAGAAAATGTGGTAAATAAAAGTGTTATGGGCGGTATGCTAGGGCCAAGCAATTCCTGTTCCTATACAAAAACTATGTAGAAAAAAGGTCATGGAATGCTCAAGCAATTTTTTCCGCGCCGATTTCTTCAAGTAGTATGCTAGAAAGAAAAAAATTGAACAGGAAAACCCTAGCTCTGACAAAATGATATAGCACTTTTCGATAAACCCATTTATGTCAATATTTCTTGGAGAAATAGGTCTATACTACTTACTTACTTACTTATTACTGTTAGAAATTTTGAATTTTGAAAAATGAAGGAAGGAACAGCGATTTTATAAGAGATAAATCAATATTAAAGTGACAAGTGGAGCAATATAAATTGTTTTACAAGATACACGTTTCAGTTAGTTAAAAAAGAATTACATTTGCGGATAATTTGAAAAATTGAAGGAAGGAACGGTGATTTTTCATTAGACAAAGCACTTCTAATCAATTCCACAGTTTTCATGTACCTACATTACCCTGCAAAAATAATAAATATAATAACACTTCCGATATAATTTTTGATTTTTCTTTACGAAATATGTGAAAAAATTCCTTGGCTCTAACATAGCGCCCTTAAACAATTAAAAAAATTTATGCAATTTTTCAACAATGACATATTTATATACAGAATCCCTCTCTTAGCATTATTGAAATTCTGGGTAAGTACGCTACTGTGTAACTGACAGCTAATATTAATAATAGTTCGATTCTCGAAATAATTCGATGAAATGATAAAATGCAATCATTTTTCCTTTAAAGACTTAAAAACAATAAATCATTTTTAATAATTTAAGAAACAAAATTAGGTTACATAGGTACCTTCAAAGTGTGTAACACAAATTTTTGGAGCAGAACTTGAATACCTACATACTTGATTAATTTGCAAGTCGTCGCCATCTCGACGACGCGACGTAGATTTAATGTCCACTGCATCTTGGCCAACAAACTCTACTGCAATTATTATTGCATCTAAAACATTTACATTATGTAATCTGATGTAAGCATATAAACACATAGTTAACACAAATCAACCTTACTAGTCAATCGAGAGTAGAAGCTTTCCTTCTATTCTATACAATTCTAGAGGTCATAAACCTAAAAGAAAGAAGAAAAAAACTATATTTGATTGGTTTTCAATTATGCAACCCTATGTCGTTGCTTATAAAAATTATTCGATAAAATCACAAAAAACCTTGAGCCAAGCACTTTGCAGCTACTTAAAAAGGTCATCAAGGGCTGAAGAAAATATGCACGTAGTGAAAAATTATATATATGTATACATACATGCATATGTAGCATAGGGTAGGCACCACCTGCCACAATAAGTATTTCGTAAGAATTTCGGACTTGAAATTGATTTTATACCCTCAATACCCATTTATCCATGGAAAGAGAATAACTTTGTGGCACGAAAACGGTGATTTTTTTTTTTTTTGAGTTGGGTATATAAATACGAAAATTCACGCAGAGTGATTGGTGTTAGAAAAGCCTTTTTAAATCAGTCTTACCCTAAAAAGCCCTAAACAATAAATCTTTGTAGTCAAATCGCGTGAGGAATTAGCGAGACCCAACAAAAAAATAAAAGGCAACAAATATTATCCTTTTTTGGGGATTGTATGTGGTGCTGTCAGTACACCTACATAACCTACAAAAAAAAAAAAGTCCTAAATCTAAGCTCATGACAGGACGGACATAACACTGCGGCAGACACTCTGTCGCTTTACAGCTACTATATCTCAATTAGGCCAACAATCAAACGGTCTGGAAAGGAAATGCTAATGTCTACGAGAAGGATGATTTGAAATTGACCGGAAAGCTCTAATTTTATGTAATTATGTAAATGCAAAGGTTAAAAAAATTTCAATTAATTTGGGTGTACGTACCAAATTTCGAGTAGAAAGTTAGGTTAGAGTGAAAGTATATTTGCTTAGTTTCTTTTTTGTTCTAGTAGATATGATGTCTACTTACTTGGCAAAAAAACAGGAAGTATTCAAGGAAATCCGATCATTTAAAAACATCACTTTCAAGAAAATCAGACAAAATAATTAATAACGAGGACAAGTCAATGCTGCGCGCACCAATTTTTTACAAAGAAAAATAAAAACGCTCCCCAATCAAATTGAAAAAAAACTTCACCACTCTCACGAAGTCACGCGACACGATGACATAATTCACCACCGGCATTGCGCCACATACTTACAACCTGAATGAGTTAGAAATCAAACCATATCAAACAACAAGCACATGGCTGGGGCTGTGGTGGCTGCTGGGCTTCGGGCTGAAGCGTTGAACTTCAACTTTAAAAACCGAACACAACACACGCTGATTTCGCCTGTATAATTTCAGGTCTGATATGGTTTGAGGAACATTTTTGCCTCACTTTTTACTACCCTTAATGATGCCTTTACAGACAACACATTACGCTACGGAAACAGAATACGGATACACTACACGGTGGAATGTGTATTATTACCGGGACGAGACGACATCGTCGACAGCATACATGGAGCTTTGCAGTTATCACTCGTTTATAGAAAATAACCGCGAAACGTGCTGCTTGCGAGCAAACTTTAAAGAGACGTTTTTTCCCCTCATTTCATTCAATCAAGCTTGAATTCTTATGAATATGATTTCTATTGTATAACAGTTTGCTTAAGTTCGATGAGTAATTTCGTGATTTCGCCAACCACCGGCGAAAAAGTGGAACTTTTTTTTAAATTTACTCTGTTTAATTCAATTAAATTAATTATTAATTAATAATTTTTAATTTAATTATTAATAATTAATTAATTTAATTAAAAAAAAACAGAAAAAACTTTTTAAAAAAATAAAAATTAGAAAAATTGATTTTATATGATTACAATGAGGTTATTACATGTAGAGAAGTGAAATCCGAATTTTCTTGAGTATTATTTTGGAGTTTTTCAATTCGTCATTTGTTGTTACTTCCATCAGTCCCTCTTGTAATTTTGGAGATTATTCTGTGTTTACACCTGAAGAAAAAGTATCCAAAACCCAATCAAGTATGTTCATAATAAAAATATCTTCAAATCGTTGATTGATGCAAATGCTGACAATCTAATCTAATCTCATCTAAAATTTCGTTTGTATAGAAGTATTTTTATTCAACGCCCCCCCAGGGGGCAGTATTGTCCAATTTGGAAACGTGTAGGACTAATCATTTTCACGTAAACGTAAAAGTCCTAAAATTTTATATTTTCATTTCATTTCATTTCGTTTATTTCAATCTACGGAATAAATCCTACAGATTACAAGAACTTATACAAATAAGTATGTAAATAATGAATTCAACAAAACTAAACTATATTACAAATCTATAAAGCTTAAGCGCAAAAAATTCCAAAATAATTATCTTAAATCTCTCTCTAGATATATTAAAATCATGGAATGAATCAACCAAGTTGAAGTTAGAAATAGCCTGTGTGATAGGTTCACGGTAACCAAAGTTCGATCTATGAAAGGGTACAACCAATAAACGTCTAGGACGAATATATCTTTGAGGCACATAGAAGGGAATTGAAGATAGCAGTTCTGGACATGAAATCCTACAACTAAGTACATCATGGACCAGCATTATTGAACTTATGACTCTTCTAGACTGTAAGGAAAATGCAATAATAAAAGACAACGCGATTTATAGTCTAACGTAAGATCCCAATTTAGTTTGTTTTGACACAGCAAAACGTGTAAATTTTCTTTAAATCCGCTCAATACGTCTAATATGAGTTATTTGAGTAGGCTTCCATACAACGGATCCGTATTCTAAAACGGACCGTACTAATGAAAAATATAGAGATTTTAATGTTAAGGGATCTTTAAATTCAGCTGTCCGCCTCTTTAAAAATCCTAGCAACTGAAAAGCTTTAGATGTAACATAATCGATATGCTCTTTAAACGATATCTTCTTATCAAATATTACACCTAGATCAGTTATACTTGAAGGTCTGTCAAGAATAACATTTCTGACACTATAAGAAAAGGATATGTGATGTGCTAAATGGTAAAAGGACATAGCTTTGCATTTGGAGGGATTTAGTTCGAATGAATTTGCCACACACCAGGATTCCAGACTATTCAAATCCTGTTGAAGCTCCAGGCAATTACTAAAGGTATTTATAGTCATAAAGAGCTTTAAATCATCTACAAAAAGAAGGCAATTAGCGAATGAAAAACAGGAGATATTATCATTGATGGAAAGAATAAACAGAATAGGACCCAAATGGCTTCCTTGTGGTACGCCTGACCTCACACGAATCGCCTGAGAGTTACAGTTACCAATTTTCACGAACTGTATGCGGCCAACCAAGTATGAACTAAGCCATCACAACAAGGAAGAGTGGAAGCCAAATGATCTAAGTTTACTAATCAAAAGTGTATGATTAATCTTATCAAAGGCTTTCGTGAAATCTGTAGAGATCACATCAATCTGTTTACCTGACTCAACAGCATTGATTGCCTTATTAGAAAAAAAATATTAAATTAGTATTAGTAGATTTTCCCTTAACGAAACCATGTTGTTCATCGCAAATCCCGAGTTTTACGGAATCGTAAATTTATTCAGTAACTAAAGCCTCTAACAACTTAGGAATTGGGTGAAGCTTTGAAATAAGGCGATAATTGTCTATCATATGTTTTGAGCCACTTTTGAAAACAGGTGTAATAAAAGAAATTTTCCATTCATCAATAAAATATCCAGAAGACAGAGATGAATTGAAGATATACGTTAAAGGAGAAAAGAGTGAAGATGCACACATTTTCAGAAGTCTAGTAGATATCAAATAAGTCCCGTGGGAATAATTAATTTCTAAAGTAGAAAGGGCTCTCCAAACATCTTTCTCACCCAACGATATCTCACCCAAGTCCACCATTGACGGGATATATGAGTAATCACAGTCTGATAAGGGCATATTAGAATCATTATAAACGGATTCAAAGTAAGTAGCAAATAAATTACATATGGATTGAATATTATTTGAAGAATTGTTTCCAAAATGCATTAAGTTGGGATAACATGTACTACCAGAACGCTTATATTTATATATGTCCAGAAAGCTTTAGAATTTCTTTTAATCTTGGATTCCAAGTCCCATAAATATTGATTATGCAGAAATCTATGCAAGAATTGAAATTCGCGGCGTAGACGCAAAAAATTATTTCTATCAGCACTAGTCCCACTTCTTTTACCTATATGCTTTATGAGCTTTACTCTTAGCATTCTGTAGACGTAACAAACTACGATTGTACCAAGCAGGGTGTAAGGTGCTCTTTCTTTCTTTTGACGCCACCAAAACGTTGATACCATCCATTAAAATACCAATGAACCGATCATACATTTTACAAAGATCATTACAAACATATATTACAGACCAGTCAATAGAATTAAAATATTCATTTAAAACATTAAAGTTGGTATTTAAGAAATCGTAATATTTAACTACTGTATTACTAGAGTATACAAAACTATAGGCAGAAAAACATAGTTCAATAGGTTTATGATGGAAATCAGTTGGAATTAATGGATTTTCTACTTCATTTACGCTAGTACATAGTTCCATATCAACAAAAGCAAGATCCAAAAGCTTATTAAACGAATTAAAAACATTATTTTCTTGCGATAAATTCATGCTAAAGAGATTGTCAATTACATACGACTCAAATTCTTGCGTTACATTCAAGGGAAAAAACTTCTTGTCCTCATCCGACCAGGTCCAAGAGATATTACTCAGATTAAAATCGCCAACGTAACAAATAGAATACGGCAACACACAAAATGGTTTGCCCGATTTAGACCATTTTTGAAATTATATTTACTATTTTTAAGAAAACGCCGTATACAATATTTCAGCTCTCTACGTTAAAGTGTTCTCAGACAGCTTGCAAATATAGAATGAAAGACGAAATTTTTGTATGGTAACCCCACGAAGGAGTTGCCCGATTTTTCTCATTTTCGAACTTAATTTTCCCTTTTTTTCAAATAACTTTTAATATTATGCGTATGCGTTACAAATGGAATGAAAAACTTAGTATGTGTACCCTTTAGATTTCATCTAGGGTATACAAATTGTTGAATGGTTTGAAAGAACTACTTTCAAGGATTCAGGTAACCAAGAAAGTAGGCTGGAGCTTAGCAGAGTCCTGTAACTGTTTGTCAATGAACTATGTCAAATTCCGATAAGACTTGAGAGGGCGGATCCAGACATTTTCTCGAGGGGGGGGGGGGGGGGGGGGGGAGATAGAAATATATATTTTTTAAATTAGAATTGAAAATAAGAAAGAAATCTATTGCTTGTATTATATAAGTCAAGTTAAATGTTCTCCGAGCTTATTTAAGCTCTCTGTCTTTCAAGATTTCTCAAATAAGCTATTTTCTGTAAAGTCAGAAGAGCTATTTTTCGATAGTCTTTGAGAGCATAATTTAACTATTTTTAACCTATGGTCAGGCACTTGAGCTAAAAATTAGCTAGAAGAAAATTTGTGTAAAAGATGGAAAATTAAAATGCAGCCATTTGCATTGGAATTTATTACTTTAAATAAATTTCTTCTGTATCTTTTCTTCACAATTAAATTTATTATTTACGTATTTTGTTAAAGTATTGCAGAAGCTAACTTAGTCTTTCAATATTATTTCGTGCAGATATTAGCTTATTTTGCCTGCAAACAAATAAGCTCCAGCCTGCACAAATAGCTTAAGCTGTAAAAATAAAATAAATTTTGAACGCGGCCATAGAATCTAAATTTTCGCTATTTATGCAAATTTTAATAGAATTTTTCCCCATTAAATACTCCATTATATTTAAAATATTTCTAATGAGGGAAACAATAATTATTTCAAGTTAATTTTCTGTTAAAATATAAGGTAGTTAGTAAAACTATGGAATGCACAGAAAAAGAGTGATTGTTGCTGCTATTCATGTCACTAAATTTCGATTTTTTTTTGTTATTTTACCTTATTCATTTTAACAATTAAAAGGAGCAAAATTATTTTTCGACAGATATAAGTGTGAAAAATAATGAAGAAAGTTTAGAAATATAAAGTTGGTTCCGGGGAAATTTTTAATGTCTTTTTTAGTGGGATAAAAAATTCAGTATTTTGTTGCTAATGCTTAGTTTTCGATGGATGGGAGGGACAAAATATTATAAAACTGTATACTTCTTCAAACATAGTTCTGACGCAAGCTATCTTTATTCCTTACAAATGAAGTCCTGTTGAGAAAGTGTAGTAATAAAAGAACATATAATGAATGTGTTACGAGATATATTTACATTAAATAATGAGCGGCAAGAGAAATTGCTTCTTCTCATAATTCTGTGGTGCTGTATCACCACTTGGAACATTAAGCTGGAAATACAATTCGACGGTCTTTAGTGCTGCTAAATATCAAAACCATTTGGCGAAAACGGGTTAAAGTTTGAAAAAAAATAGGGGTGGAGTGTTTTTTGGAAAGCTTGGACAGTTAGTAATCATTTAGCATCATTTCTTTACAGTAAGAGTGTTACAGGAAGTTAAGAGGAGATACACCGAAATCATTAACACCTTCCCCTTCGTAAAAGACGCATTTTGCTCTTAAATAACTCAACGTCGTCTATCAAGTATGAACCCTTTGTCGTGGACGGCCCTGTATAGTTTTCCCTGTCGGTTTCAGCATGAAAATTTATTAGCAGCCAGATATCGCCGGAGTTCTTTTATTAATGTAATATAAGATTTTTTTTTCGTAAGCATAGTAAAATTTGGTACCACATTCACATAAAATAGACATTATATATATCTTGCTTTATCTTACTGCTGGTGTTTTTCATATAAAGCTAGCTTTGCATTTCGTCCAAACACCATAAGTTCCTGGACTGGGCTGCAATTTGTTGCAAAAGTTAAAACCAACGGTTTTAAAAAAATTTTCCAACAATTTCTTTTCAAACCGACACTTAAAGAAATTTTCGAAGAGTACTAATTAGGTAGGGAACACAAAAAAATGCAAACATTTTTCTTGTACTGAAAATTCCTTAATGATATAATTTTAAATTTTTTGAGAATAAATTAAAAATAGAAAAGAAAAACTAAAAAAACATAAAAATAACTTTTTAGAAAAACTTTGCTTCAAAATTTGCACTAAAAAATAGAAAATAATGTCTCTCTTGACTTAATTAGTCTACAAATATCACAAAAATTATCTAGAGTTTTCCGTCATTTTACATTTAATCAAATTTTTTAATTATATTACAACAATTTTGTATCGAATTTAAGATTTTCAAGGTACACAAAGAATGCATTGGAGAATGTGGAGGAGGAAAGACCCACCCCCACGTCCACAACTCTACATCATGCCTCCATTAATGTTTTACTGGTTTATTGAAGAAAATTTTGGCTCCAAGTCCCAAATATGTTTGTTTTATAAATACAAATACTTTGTGATATTATACTTCTTTTTTTTTTCAAAAAAATAATAAGGAATTATTGAAATACCTGGATATTGTTTCTTTTGGAGTTGCGTGTCAGTTTTCTTTATGTTCTCTGACTTTTTATTGAGAGAATACTTTTTCACCAATGGAAATATTTGTTTAGACCCAAAAATTTATTTTACTTAATAAATCTCGAGGCTCTAGGCCCGAAAATCTTCAACAAGGTGAAAAAAACTAATCATAATAGATCTAACCTCAAAAATTTCCTTAAATTACGCAATCAGCTAGTAATCCAGTCAAATCAGATTAAAATAGTGCCATGGTCAAAAATCTTGGAATAAATTCTACACTTTTTTGAATTGCATATATGACCACACCAAAAATGTATTAAAATTCAATAGTCTCATTGTATTATATTTTCATTTTAATATATTAATGTATTAAAATTCAATTCGTGAGTGATAAAAAAGTTTAATTTTCGAATATTACAATTAATCTCATATTTTTATTAAAAATTAATACACATGTATTAAAACGTAATCCATCAAAGTGGGGAATATTTAAATCCAACCTTTGGATTAAAAATTAATTCAGGGTGGAAAATGTGGATTGTAATTCATAAAAAAATAACAATAAATTTTTAGTTTTTTTATTTTTAACATTTATATTAGGAAAAAAATTATATAAAGTATCGTCAAATTTTATGTTGAATACGTACAATGACTTAAAAAGGAAATCGAAGGCTTCCGCTATCGAAAAGTTTAAGCGTAAATGCACAAACCTTTTGTCAATTACCAAGAAGTATTGTGATATTGCTGCCTCCCCAACAGCAATGAGGAATCGTTGATTTTCCTGGATGTTGTACTGCTCCTTAGGAGTATTGCACAAAAAAAAATAAATAATTAGGATGAAATTGAATAGGAAGAATTAGAGCAATAATATATTTTCAAACGTAATTGACTTTTGCAGAGAGGCTTTAAAATTTCCACGTTTTCCTTTTTGCACTTAGAGCCCCTAGATGTCCCAGGAAGTAACTTTAAAAGGTACAAGAAAGATTTTGTTTGTAAATTCCAACCTAAAAACAAGCTGCATTAGAAAATCGTAGAGTACCTTGAAAATGTTAATGAGTTTTGCTTTGAAATATTTTAATGATTATATATTACCAGATTTGGATTGAAATAAAAAAATGGAAACCTTTTTAGTTCGACATACCTATTTTGTAACATTTGATTCATGGAATTTTATTTTGACCAATAATCCCAGTACACATTCACTTTCCATAATTCCTTTTAATGCAGTAAAAAAACATTCAAAAGAAATACTTTTTAAAGTAAAGATTAAAAAATATCCGCAAATTTTTAACCGTATAGTTTGATTTCTTGTTGACTTATTGATTAATACTAAGGAACTTGATTCAGTTACCTGATTTATACCTGATTTAACTTGTTAGGTTTAAGGTTTTCCTATTGTAAACATCTTCGGGAACATTTGATTTCTTTGGAAGTATTTATTTCTGATTTTGTATGTTTTTATTTTTGTTTTTCACAGCCAAGGTTTGAAATCAAGTGTTGTATTCTTAATTTCGTTTCTTAAAAAAAAAGTACTTTAAGTGTTACTCTATTTACCTTATTTGTATTGTTTACTTAAGTTTATAGTTATATTAAAAAAAAACTACTGTAGATCTATGTACCCACCGTTTTAAGGACGTGTCCTTGGCCAGGGTCTTTCAATAAATAAATTGTATTGTATTGTGTAAATAGGAAAAAGAACTGGTAAAAAGCTATAAATTGGTGCAGACCTTTTTATTTTGGCATATTTTGAAGATAGTAAAAGTCCTGACCTCTGCCTTCAAGGCTCGATCCGCCATCTTGAAAAAAAGGTGCTCCAATCGTTTTTTCAGCATATCTCGGTAATCCTTGATCTGATCGCGATGAAGTTATTACAAAGCTCATTAAATTCTCTATAAAAAAGGCATGTTTTATTCATATCTTCACTAGTATCTCTGAAATACATCGGTAAACATAGCAAAAAATTTTTTTTTTACGTTGTGCTCTCGAAGCTATGAATTTTTTACGCCCGGAGCAATCGTTGCGCGTTTATTTCCAAGTTCAAAAATGGCGCGGTAATGTGAAAGAACTTTGGGGCTGGTAAAAAATCAATGACCGTCTTAACCTCTTAACTTAAACCAGTACTGACTCTCAAGGCAATTGCTCCGGAATCATTATTGACATTTATATCATGTAATTGTAAAAAAGGCTGCACTTCATTTTGTGGGCGTAGGAAAGTAGGACTAAAATGTGCGACTATATTATGTGGCTACTGCCATGGTACATCATGTCTGAGCTCATATTCTACTTTTGTTTTGACCCCGAAAAAGAGAGTTCCGTTGTGAGAGGGAGCTTGACGAGGATGAGTTTTTCGTGATCGTTGATGATGATAGCGTCACAAATTCACAAACTCCCGTTCAGTAAAACCTCATAGAAAAGGCTACTTCCAATACTGGTCGTATTCACTGACATGTATATAAATGGACTGCTTGTTGAACCAAAAATGCATGAAAGCAAATGGCACCACTTTCATATTCCTGTCTCTTTCCGTGAGAGCATACTTTCCCACTGAACTGTAACGATTAGGAATGAGAAATTGCTTGTAAAATACCTTGTAAAAAACACTTCCTTCGACACATAAATAAAACTTAACGATACAAATAGTCCCAAATACTTTTATGGTAAATTCGGTAAATCCCACTGACATGCATATACGTAAATTCCCAAATAATTTTAATATAACGCTAGTTTACGACAGTTGGTAGCATTGACTTTCTGAAATCAAAATTGGTGCCAGATGAAACAGAGATCGAGCAGTCCATTTATATATATGTCAGTGGTCGTATTCAACAATACTAAATAATAGGTGTTGCCAAATTTTTATGTGTTTGACTAATATTACGCACAAATGTGTTAATTTTTTTGTTGGTTAATATTTTTTTTACAGGCTCTAGACAGAGAGTGTGATTCTAACGACAACCTGAAAAAGAAAATACATTTACATATATTCAACAGTGTGTAAAAGAAAAAATATTGAAGATATTGCATTATATCTTTATTGTAGAGAATTTAATGAGCTTTAATTTTTGTAATAACTTTCATCGCGATCGGATCAACGATTACCGAGATAAGCCTAGTATTAAGGTTCGCGCTAAACTAAATTTTAGCTAGTCTCCAAAATCGGGCCGTTCTTTAGCAGCTAAAATATGACAGCGGAGACTCAGAGAAAAGATATGTTAAAAATAAGAAGAAGAAGAATTTTGCAATTTTTTTACGGAAATACAACGCCCGGTCATAATATTTCTAAAAACAGATAGTTAAAATTGTTTAAAAATATTAAAAATATAAAAATAATATGCATAATGTATATACAACAAGAAAAAAAAATTAACAATGATATTTGAAAATACGGCCACGAGAAGAAATCCAATTCATCCATACTTACAGCAAAGACGTACAAAACTACGTTAACTATAAAAATCCGATCAATATATTTATCAAATCTCAGAATTCTGACAATAAATATTTTTAGCGTGCTAAAGAACGGCCCGGGCGGATAAATTCAAGCTAAATTTGTTGGAGACTTACTGGTGGTGCCATCTCTAATCAAAACCCTAAGGCAAACTTAGCGCGTTGACCTTAGTACCGCTCTCGCTAAAATTCAGGGCTTGCTAAATTTTCATACAAAATTTAGCTTTGCGCGGACCTTAGTACTAGGTTATATGTATGCTGAAAAAACTGGATTGGAGCAACTTTTTTCAAGATGGCGGATCAAGCCTTGGAAGTAGAGGTCAGGACTTTACTATCTTCAAAAGTATGCCAAAATATAGGTCTCCACAAATTTATAGCTTTTTACTAATTATGTTTTCTAATGTGACTGGACTGTAGGTATTAGGTCGGAACAAAGTTAAATGATTTGTCAAAAATTCTAAATTATTTCCTTAATTTCAACCCCAAGGTCATTTAGAAGACTCCAAAGTCTACAATGAGTTAAGACTGTCAACCGCAAATCGATGAGCATTTTCTTTTCACATTTCTTTAAGTTTTCAAACTTTCTCCTTCGGAAAATTTTACATCGCAAATATTTTGTAAATGTGTAAAATGTTTAAAGTTTTTTTTAAACAATTGCGTACCTAGTCAGATTCCAATAAATTCGTCTTTGATAAAATTACAAACCAAAAACCCCAGATAAAAAAAAACCTAAACAAATTATTACTTAAAACACGTGTATTGTGTGTCACATTCACGTGTGCTAATTGTTTTTGTTTTTTTAACTTAGCGCAACATAATTAAAAAATCCTTACGAGTTTCACATCATCAAACCTGTTATAAATTGTATGGCTACACTAAAAAATAGAGAAAAAAAGCTTTCATATCTCTTTTAATTTAAGGCAACAGAAACACAATTAAATGGAGAAAAAGCTTGATACCAGGGGCGGCCAGAGAGTAGTTCTTTTCCTTTACAACTGTTATAAAATTTAACCAGCAGCCGCGCGTAGTGTTCGCTATCAATTTGCTGCACTGTCAGACATCACACCAGCACCGCACACATTCAAAAGCTCGCAGAGTGTCAGAACTTCTGCAATATGCTTTTTGAGGAGCAGCAAACCAACAACACCATACAACACCGCCACCACAGCATCGCATCGTTCGCCGGAGTTTCATATTAAAACACACACCGGACCGAAGGGCGGCGGACAGTCGACATAACACAAACAACAGCCAGGACAGCTAATTCTTGGTAAACTGTTATAAACTTCTCAACCCCTCGCTACATACATACACAATAGCTTTATACTTCGCCGTGTAGTGTGTCTGGTCTGGTCAATTTTGATCACATTGGCGACCGGCTGCTGGCTATGGTTCGATATTAGGCGACGGTCGGTTGATTGGGTTTGCGTTTGGGTATCGTATCGGCGGCGGCGTTTGCTAGCGAGCGCGACGCAACACATTATCGAATCGAACTAGTTGGGGTTTCATCATTTTGGTTTTTCATTTGCCAAAGAAGAGTATTCGATTCGGGGAAGTTGAAGTTGTATGCGGTCGTCGCTGTTCGTTCACTCGCCTCGCCACGGCAGTCAGTCCTCCTCAGTCAGTTTAGTAGTTGTGTCGTCGTCGTCGTCAGTCAGTCAGCGGATTCTGAAAGGTGTGGAACGTGTGCGATTAACTTAAATCTGTTCTCTCTGTGAAAAATCATTCGCTGCTAAGTTTTTTCTTTTCTTTTCTTTTTTTTTAATTCCATAGTAAAAAAAAGAAAAAGGATTTTTGTGTGTGATTTTTTAATAAAATTATAAAAATCAATCAAAACTATAATTATATAGAAAAAAAAATATAATCAATTTTAAAATTACTCGAAATTAAATTGAGCCCCAAAAAGGATTTTGTATAACTGTAAAAAAAATTTTTTTTTCTACAAATTAAAAATTTTTCGGAAAACGGTTGCCTACGGTTTATTAACGCACATTTTTACCTAAAAACTAATATAATAATAAAATTTAAAATATTGTCAAAAAATAAAAATCGCGCGATTTCATAAAAACTCCGCGAGTGTTGCCGGGCTTTACTACTTATGTACTATATATTTTCTGACTGCTCCCCCCGCAATTATTACATATAGAACACAGAACGAATAGAAGAGCAAAAAACAGAAAAAACAAAAAGAAGAAAAAGAGTATTTTGCAGTTGTCATTTTCCTACTATGAAAAATTCGATAACCTGAAAGGGGGCGACGAGCGAGAATATGACAGTTTGATGTAACGGCGGACGACGGCTCCGTGGAAATCCCATTTCCATTTTCGATTTTTATCACATTATATTTCGGTGAAGGTAGTATATATATAAAAAAAAATAAATAAATAAATAAAACGGGAAGAGAACGAAAAACAGTAAAAATTCGTAAAAGAACTTTTTTTAAAAAAAATATTTTAATTTTCTGGAACGTTTAAAGTGTTTTTGTGTGTCGTGTCGGTGAAACGAAACGAACGTGCCTATAGCCTACGGACGAACAACAGTTTGTGGGTGCTCTTGTTTCAAGAAAATTTCCTTAATTAAATCCTTAACGGGACAATAACGGTGACCGAGGGACTCTTGTGTTTTGTTAGCTTTAAAGCTGCTAAGATAAAAAAAGTTTTTCCACCAGCCTATAACCACCCTCTCTCCTGTGACGACCGTCGTCGTATAGTTATATTGTTGAGAAGAAGAAGAGGGTTTTGTTGGGAAAACGAGTGAAGTTGCTTGTAAAAAAAAAAAAAATATACATGGGAAACAGAGGAGAGCTAATAAAAAGCTAAAAAAAAATTTCCCGCAGTGATTTGAAAAATAAAAATAAAAAAAAATACAAAAACAATTTGAGTGTAGCTAGTTTTTCCTCGTTTCGTTTTTTTTTTATTTTATCGTAAAATGTATATCTTTCCGTAAAGCAGCAAATTATTATATAACAACAGTGCTTCATTGATTTATTTAAAATTGTGGTGTGCAGCGCTTTTTTTTCGAAATATATAGCAACAAGGTGGTGTGTTGAAAATCGAGACATAAAACTGACAGCAGCAATTCCTGTACCGAACTGCTGCTGCTGAGAACTGTCATAAGAAAAATTAGCCGAATCGTGAGAAGAAAAAAATAAATAAAAAGCGGAGTGACACAAAAGGAAGAAGTTAAAAGAAGAAGGATTCCCCGTCGCGTCGTCGTGTGGTGTATTTATAGTGTTGCCAATTGTGTGCGATTTTTTTTTTTCAATTTGCAATTTGCTACTCTATTTTCCAGGAAATTTGAAATTTCTACGTGAAAATACCGGAAGAAAAGAAAAGTTTGAATACCTACAATAGAAAAATCTTTAAAAATTTGCATACACATAGAAGAAAGTAGCTATATCTATATAACCTAACCTACTATTGCTGCTGTGCTACTATTACTACTAACTACAACTACTACTACTATAATTTAAATAATAATACAAATAATAATAGTTGATGGCATACATAATATAAATAATAATAATAAATAAATAATAAGCGAAATACTTTAAAAAAAAAAAGTTTTCTGCACTTAATTCGCTCCAATTATACACATCTATACATACGCAAATGTATACCGTACATCATAATTAAAATATATAGGTAGCTATATTATATATATATATATATATATATATATATATATATTTGACGAAGAAAAGTTTTTAGTTGTGTTTGCGGGTTGGTGCGCGGGTGTTGTGTGAAAAAAAAATTTAAATATCAAAAGCAAAAAAAATATATATACACAAAAAAATAAATAAATAAAGATTTGAAGGAAACACGTGAGGGCGATAACGACGTTGAAGGAAAAAAAAAGAAAAATTCTTTTTTCTTTTTTTAAAAATCTCTAAATAAAATTGCATTTCTCCTTCCTACGAGTCTCAAAATTGCAATAAAAATTTTAATATATATTTTTAAATAAAAAAAAAAAAAAAATTAAATTTTTTTTTTCGTTTTAAAATTCGGTTTCAAAATTTCAAGTTGAAAAGATAAATAATAAGAAAAAAATAAGGAAAAAAAATTGTTTTTTGGTTTGCTTTTTTTTTTTGGTTCGGGTTTTTTTTGTTTTTTTGTTTTGAATGGAAAAAATTATATTTGATGTGTTCTACTTTGGGCTAACTTATAAAAGCACGAAATCAGCTTCATTTGTCGTCGAACTGTGATATGCAGCATCCGGAGGAGGAAGATTTTACATATAAGGAGCCCGACCGGCTGTTGTTGCGGCGGCCGCGATTCGTGTAGCTCTGCAATGTGGCAAAAACGTGCCGCCACTAATTGGTTGCGGCGGTCATCCTGGGGATGTGTCCAGGCGATTGTAATGACCTTGACCATTCTTTTCTTATCACCATATCCAGGTAAGGAGGCGATTTTAATTTTTTTTTTATATATATATTTTTATTTATTTCTCGTTACTTATGTTGATGAGTTTTTTTTTTATTTATAATTATGTTTTGTGGTATTTATACCTAGTAAATCTAAATTAATATAAAAAAAAAGGAATGACAATTCTTAGAAATCTTTACTTAAGAGCAAAGTTGACATTAATATTAAGATTTTGCTTGATTTCTTGTGTGAATTGAGAGGAACTGCCTTTGTGTGACAGTTTTTCGATACTCGATTATTTTTATATCATTTGTATCATTTGAAAAGTGTTCTGAAACTGAATTTATTAAAATAAATAACATAAAGTATACGTTATACAGAATTGCGAAGACAAATTCAGTACGTTTAATGAATACTTGAAATCCACTTAAAACTCAAGTAGGTTTTTTAATTGAATTAATTCCAATTACTTGACTTGAAATTTACCAAAAATTACAACCTGAATTGTCAACAATAATTAATCTTCTTTTTTTCCTCTTTACCATTTTCATAATTCGCAGACATGATAAATGTTCAAGTACCTACTGCAATTTTGTGACTCAAGTATACTTGAAGTAATGCCCGTATATATGATATATATTTTTTTGATTACTTGATCTTTACTTGAAGTATTCGTGTAAACATAACTGCATTGTTGGAAAGTCCACTATGGTGGCAAGCTACATATGTATAAATGATACCTGTTAGTTTTTTTTAAACTTCTTACGTTACACCTACTTATGCTAGTTTTGAACAATTCTGAAATTTTATTATCTAGGATGGAGAACTCTTTATCGTGAGATCGATTTTAGGTAGTTAAAACTGTTTGCCCGTTCTAAAAAGTTCTGGGCTGCTATATATGTAGGTATGGGATGTCGAAGTTATTCGTGCCAATATTTTTTATTTCTATTCTATTTTGATAATGGATTTACCTGACATTATTTTGTAGTGCTGTACGTAGGGCTAATATTTGATGTCTGATTATTGTAAAATACAGTTAGGGCAATGAATAGAATTAGTAAAGTGCTTAGAACTAATGTTCCTTAAACCCCGGGTTTTCGAGTATCCGGTTCTTATCCGGGTACCCGGGTTTCACGGGTGGGTAAGAGTTGAGCTACCCACTACCCGATTCTTGAAATCGGGTATTGTGAAAAATTAATTTGTTGTCCCGAGTTTTTGGATTCCTGAAATAAAATCTACGTTTGTAAAAATATTATGTCTGCTAGATGGTTCCTCTTTGGAGTTTTTATTATGTAGATCAAAATAAAAAGGTAAATATGTACAAATCAATAAAAAATAATAAAAGCTTAGAAATTTTATTAAAATATTGCTCTTTATTATATTGCCATGATATACATCTGTAGATCATTCTTTACTGTATTAAATAAATGCAAATTAATCTAATATTGTGATGAGGGAAATCAGCTTAACCATCACTTACGTTATGGTATCATCTAGTAGATGTTTATTTCGTGCAAGGGAAACAAGAATATTCACATAATTTTCTGGCAAGTAACGATTCTTTTTCTTTGTTACTGTATTTCCAGATGTGGAGAATGATGTAGCTGGAATAGCCAACATTTTGTGTGCCAACTTTGAAACATAAGGAAACTTCTCCTGATTGTTCTTCTACCATTTCAGAGGATCAGCATTGTGATGAATGGTTGGTTCGCCAATGTACCTCTCCATTTGAGCAGTCGCATCGAGCGCTTCCAACCGTACTGTTGCACCGAATAGAAAATCCAAAGCACTGTTTTTATCCCTTGGATCATTACTATGGTCTGTTTCGTAAGTTTTAACACAGCTGTCGTTATTATTTTCAAACTTCTGTATCATGTTCTGCACAACTTTAAGAATTTGTCCCCTTTCTTGTTTACAAGCATCTACTCGAAGAAGGTCTGAGTATCGGGGATCAAGGAAAGATGCCAATTGGTGTGCCGTTAAAACTTCAGTATCATTTGAAAATGGAGAGCTCTCTGGTGAAATAATGAATCGCTGGCGTAGGTCATTGCTGAATTATCCAGAATACTATCCTTCAAGTGGTTCTCAATTATACTGCATATTACAGGTCTAACTACTGATAGAGTTACGTAAGATGATCCTGAAAGGTAATTTGTGGCAACCTGTAAAGTTCTCGGAAGTAGAAATAGATCCAGTGTTGGGCAAAATGTAATCTGATTAATGATTAACAATTACAATTAACCATGTAATCTGTAATCAGATTACTTTGTAACAGATTACTAATGTAATCCATTTCCATAATTACATAATGTAATCGATTAACGTGTAATGTGATTACAAGTTAATCTGATTACACATTAATCGATTACAAGTTAATCCCACTACATGTTAATCTAATTAATGTGATTACATTTAAGACATTTAAGAAATTTAAGATATTTGTATTCTAATTCTTCATAAAACTCCCTAAAACTAATTTCGTACGAGAACAATACTATTTTCTTTCAATTTATTTCATTATATTATTAATTACTTTTAAGTAATCTACAAAGTAATCTGTTACAATGTAATTAGATTACAAAATAATCTAATTATATTGTAACAGATTACACATTTGATAGATTACATATTCTCTCATAAGTAATCTGATTGATATGTAATCGAATACAATTTAATTAGATTACTTTGTAATTTGACTAAACTGTAATGGAATTATTAATATTAAATTACACTGCAATCAGATTACGCCCAACACTGACTAGATCCCCCATATTCACCCAGTCTAATTCTTTAAGCTCGAAGCTTCTAACAATTGCCGCTTTCGTTATATTACGATCACTGAGAACTGCCACTATTGCAGTTCTCTGCTCCAAGATTCGCTCAAACATATAAAAAATTGAGTCCCAACGAGTGGGAACGTTAGGAAGAAGCTTTCTTTTGTTTAGATTTAAAAGTCTCTGCTTCTATGTAAGTGCATGTGTGGCAATGGTGGAGGATCGAAGGTGATTAACGAGCCTGGCTACCTTTGATACAAGATTCTTATATGCTTCCACCTATAGTCCTTCTTTTACGGCTAGCTGAATGCTAAATTTATTCAGGAATGTTTCATTGTGCATATGCACACTCCTTTCAGAAATTCAAAATCAAGCAAAGCGCGATTCGTGTAGCAGAATTATTTGGCTGTATTCACGAATTCAGTAATGTACCGGAGTGCCAAAATATTAATAACCGATTGTACCTGGATACCCGGATATTTGGAATTGAGAATCGATTATATCTGGATACCCGGGTAACCCGCAATCGGGTACCCGGGTACTCGAGTAAATTTGGAATCGAAAATCTTGGAATCGAGTACCCGGGTACCCGATTCCACTTGAACCCGGGTACAAACCGGAACATTACTTAGAACCATAGATGGCACAAGATCTATAGGTATGTCGCATGGCATACTAGAGCAGAGTATACAGATTGTGAAATGGGTAGTGCATTCTGGAATTGACTATAACTTAGAGCGTTCGGAAAGCAAATGTTTTTATAATAGCAGTTTTGTATACATTTGATCGACTTCCTGGAACATTTCAGATACGGAAAAATATGAATCACTACGTATACATCATTTCAAATGTTGTGGTCCATTCCAGAATTGAGCACCCAGCCATATAAATTTTGTATAATTTTTTGGTACTGGATGCGACATCTAGTTCTTGTGCCATCTATGTTAGAACTCAAGCGATTTTTTTTTGTCAGTTTGTTAAGAGGTGTCAGTTGATTAAAATACAATTCGTCCGTAATTGGTTATTTTTATTTTATTAATAACACCTCACAATTTAAGGTTCAAAGTTTTTTATTTCTCCAGCAGCATTGTCCTGTTATATGGATTGTGAAAGTGTTCATGCCGCGCAAATCCTTATATAACTAGAAATTGGTCAAAAAGTTATTGTACCGATTTTCTTCTGTATTTAGTTATTGGATTCAATGAATATTAAGGAATGTGGGATAGGGTTTCTCGCGGTCATGCGATTTAATCCCATTTAAAATTGTTGTTTTTTTTTATTCATCTGAGAAACTTATTTTTATTAAATATCCGAAATACAGCTGATAAAATGGCACATTAGGTAATTATCTATGCTACACAGGTATGTACAGCACCAGGTTTTCATAATTTTTTATACTTTAGTTAAGTAGACAAACTGGACTAATCTTTCCTATGACAATTCTAATATCGTGTTAGGCTTTTTGATTCAATAAGCAGCTTCTTGAGCATAATATCTAAATCGGTGAGATGAAGAAACGATCCCCATTATATCTAGCCATATACTAGAAATATATGTATAAGCTACTATCTATATTTTTTATAAACTTCCGAATAGTCGTAAAATCTTTTGGATAGTTAACTCTCCACAGTGGTGTAGCCAGCCGTGGTAGCACTCTTTGTATACTGAGAAAGAGCATTTAAAATGTGTCATTTTTGTGGCCTACTTTCACGATGATCACTAGTGTATGGGTTTGTCCATAGGAAGAATTCTTATGTTGTTAAAATTTGTTACCGCCTCACTTGTTACAAAGATAACTTTTTCTGTCCAATCTTTGGGAAGGTACGATACAAGTTTTTCATGTTGTTTTATGTGTTGGGCCGTTTGCTTATAACGTTTGAATATTGTATAGAATGTTATGCCTGAGACAACTAACTAGATTTGCAAAACCACTCAAACGAATCGAACCAAAAGTTTTATTTTACAACGAGCTGATGGCTCATTGATAGAAAACTGTTTTCAGATTTCTTGCCAACAGTCGATAAGAACATCATCTGCAATATTGTTGACGAGACTTGAAATCATATATCGCCTTGCTTGAATATAAAATCGACGATGGCTTGATAGGCCAACAATGCCTCGCTCCAATAAAATCAAAGATGCCTCGAGCCTCGACTTATTCTACCTGATGCAAGGAAGGCCTCAATTTCTTCTTAGATTTTACAAAAAATGTTTCAGCAGAATTCGTATCACTTTCGTGGCCGACTAGAGTTATTTTCAGATACAATACATACTTTTAAGCAGCATTTACAATGACAGAGTAGAGTGGAGTCACCAGATTGCATTTGCTCTCATCATCTCACCAACGTGAGATTAGGAATTTTTCAAATCTGACGTTACTCTGTGAAATCCACTCTGGTTGGAAGCGCGAAGAACTTATATTAAAGTGCAAGCTTGAGACAACTAGAGACAATGCAATCTGGTGACTCCATTCTATTTTTCCATTGTAAACCCTCCTTATGTGTGCCGTGGTCGGCCTCCAATAATGCATAAAAATTGTAATGAAAAAATTTGCAGTAAAATTCTAGGGAAAAATTTAGGGCTTCCTTTTACATCAGTTTGAGGCATCGTTGATTTTATAATGGAGCGAGGCATATTTTGAATCTTGTCCGGCATAAAATCGACTCTTACACATCTAGTTGTCAGTTGCCTCAGGTTATACACCTACCTGCAATTTTTTTATTAGCTAACGATTTAAAAGCGGTTTACAATATTCGCTCACTCTAATAATTGCTTCCAAATTGAAGCATTTCCGGTTTTTTGTAGGTATCTACTTCTTAGAATTAGAGGTATACCTAGATAGGCCCCCATAGCTAATTTGGCCAACAAAGACTATGACTGTATCAAACCATGGCATCACTATTTTGAACGTCATCTGAATCATCCCTAAACTGCGAAAAATAAAAACGTCTAGGACTGATGCATGTACATATGTAAAAAAACTAAATTTTTGTATGGCAACACCAAAAACGGATTGCCCGATTTAGTCAATTTTTGAATTTGCCATGTACAAAATTTCAGCTCTCTACGTTGGTCCGTTCTCTTACGTGTCTCAGGGTGTCCATTCAAACGAAATTTTGGTATGGTAACCCTACGAAGGAGTTACCCGGTTTGTCCAATTTTCGAACTTAAACCTTAATTTTTTTTTTTTTTTTTGAAACGCAAGTGTGCATAAGTTAACGTGTTCTCAAGTTATCGTGAGACGGACAGACTATGAAATACAAAGTTCATCTTTTTGTTTAATAAGTAGCCGTTTTTTAGAGTCACCTTATCGGTAGAACTTACGAAGGATTTTTTTAAGAAAAAACCAAAACATATTTTGAAAATGGTGAAGATGTCGAAAATGAAATTTATACAAACATTTTTTGTCGTCGAGTTCCCTTTTGAACATTAAAACAAGAGAAAGTTATAATTGATCACCGATTTAGTTTTAAAATATTATTTACTATTTTTATGAAAACACTGTGTACAAAATTTCAGCTCTCTACGTCGACGCGTTCTTAGGCAGTGCACAAATATATACCTAGCTAAAATCCAAAGTTTTGTATGGCAACACCAAGTAGAGGTTGCCCGATTTAGTTGATTTTTAAATTTGTCGGTATTTGCGCAAATTTGCCGCGTACAAAATTTGAGTTCTCAGGCAGTATCCAAATATATAGGTAGTGAAAGCCCAATCATTTGTATGGCAACACCAAGAAGGGACTGCCTGATTGAGACAATTTTAAAATTTATTTATTTTTTTCCCTTTTGCTGGCTACGTCGACACGTTCTCAGGCAATGCTCAAATATATCGTGAATCATGAAATTTTTGTATGACAACCTCGAGAAGGCGTTATCCGAATTGTCCCATTTTCGAACTTGAATTTACTGTTTTTTTTAAAAGCCCGTGCGCAAAATTTCAGCTCTTTAAATTTAGGCGCATCATGAGGACGGGCAGACATGCAAAAATCAAAATAACTTTTAATATTATGCGTGGGCGGGCGTCAAATCCATTTTGCTCTACCAGCGTTATTTCTGTGCATTACAAACGGAATGACAAACTTAGTACCTACCTACATATACCTAAATCTTATAGTTTTCATCTAGAATATAAAAATTATGTTAAGTTTGGTCAGAATTTTAAAAAGTTTTTTAACCAACCCTTAACTACCTACCCCCAATTTTCGTCCTTTAACCACCTACGTGCGGTCATGGTGACCGCCAACGAATTATTGTAGCTGTTTCTAAATCTTGGACGATTATGGGAAATGTGAATAAATAAAAGTCATGCCTAGCGTCTTAACTGTTGTAACAAAATAAAAAAAGAAAAGGAAACACTGGATGAAGTGTAGAAAAAGTACATGGAAGCACACCGAGGTACGTTGCACACAAGCCGCAAGCTTCCAAATCGAAAAGTCGTTGCGGTCATGGTGACCGCTCGTAGGTAGCTAAGGGTTATAACCTTGAAGCTGACAACTGCAATTTTAATTAGGATATTGTTGTTCTCTATCTGTCATCGTTTCCAAGAAAAATCAACTATTATAATGTCCTACAGTAGGTAATTATAGCAAAAAATTCTCAAAAATACCATAAACCTTCGCTATCTCTCACACTTACTCTGGAATTTTAAACGGAATTGAGTTGACTCCAGCTCACAAAGCTTTCTAATTCCCTTTCAATTTGAGAAACGAAACTTTTTCCTTCCCTTTCACCTACCTACCTACCTACCAAACCATCAGAAAAAATACTGCAAATTTCAATCGATTTTTCCTTAAAGACTTTAATTCAAATAGTTCTCCAGCCATTAATAAGAAAAAATAATAAGCGCGCAACCTTTAATTCTGCCAAAAATACCGAATCCCCTAAGCCAAACCTAGTCTGGCACAGAAATCCGATCCGTAATTCTATCCATAAAAAGAAAAAAAAAAACTAGGCACTTACTTTCGCGAATAGTACCAACCTTACCTCGCTACTACTCAATTCTTCTAGCACAATGTGGTTTCGTTGTTCTATGGGGAACATCCCTCTACTGCTACTCTATACCTATGTATAACCTGTGCCGTGTACATGCGGCGCGCGGGGATAGTGCAAAATAGAAATAATCATGCATCGTGGGGGCGCGGCGCTCCTCTTTACCGAAAGTACACCTATTCATGATCATTTTCTTGGCTCTTTTATTTACCAAAGTATTATAAAAAAAAAAAATGTTAGTCAGCCTCCCAGTCTCCTAAGCAAGCAAACAGAACAGCCCGGCTCGACCCGACCCGACCCGACGCCGCCGACGGCATTGCTTGCAAAGAGGGCTTTCTTATAATAAATACCCATACACAAAATTCACGTTACGCGACCCAATCCAAATTACCCCCTTTCCCCTACCCGCCTGCTAAATGATTGTTGTATTTAGTTCGAATAAATCTGGCTCGGTGTTCTTGTGTTATTATAACGGTTTGTTAACGCGCATGCATTTTGGCCACCATCGACATCGTGTGTGCTTTTGTACTGCTGCTGTTGTTTGTAGTTCGCTCGATCTAGTTTCCTTGTTGTGTCCGTTGTTAATCACTTGAGGGTCGGGGTTGGGGTTTCCTTGATTTTTTTTTTTTTTTTGTAAGTTTTTTTTCACAGATTTGCACGTTTTGCCGTATTATTATACTATTCCAGTGTTGCCATAGTAAATCAATTTTAAGAATCACATGTTCCATGTATGCATGTTTGGTTGGTTGCTTAAAAGAAGGGAGGAAAATTGTCTTTTGGCAACAGCAGCAGCATATTTAATTTTGTGAAGTGTGAAATAGGGTGATAAACTTTGTGTTATATGTAGGTACCAAGAAGAAGGTTTAGGTGAAATTTACTCTTAATGTCCTCAGTGATTTGAATTAATACGAAATTTTCCTTGAAGACAATTTCTATTACATACCTAAACATCCCCATTGAATTATTGTGGGGCCACGACAAGTCCTTGTCCTATATACCTACCTACATAGATGTAAGAAAAAGATGATTTTGTTTTTTGTTTTTTTAATACCTAATTGTTGGTATTTCAAAAAAGTAATCTGGTTTTGGTTTTGAAATGTCGCTATTAAAGGTCTTTGGCTTTGTTATTGCATTCAATGAAAGTAAGCATAGTTGAAAGGGCTGACCTTTTAGCTAGGGCTGGATCCGATTCTCCGTTTCTCGGACCGGAGCCCGCCGTAGGCGTTGCCACCTCGAGTATCGGGTCTCTCATCAAAGCGGATGTTCATAGGAAACAACAGCAGATATGGCAGAACCTGAGTTCTTGTAGGTGTACAAAACTGTTTCTTGATGGGCCCAATGGAAATATCTCCGATTTTCTCATGGGGCTCGGAAGGAAACAATGTAGAACTGTGGTTGGCATCATCATCGGCCACAGCTCACTTCACGCTCATCTAACAAGGATGGGAGTTGTTGACAGCCCTGAGTGTCTGTCCTGCCTGGAGGGAGAACCTGAGACAACCGAACACTTTTTGTGTGAGTGTCCGGCCTTCGCCCGGAGCAGACTGGATACTCTTCTAGGGTCTGCCCTTCTATCTGTGGATGAGCTGAAAAACCTTCCTCACCAAGACCTGATGCGCTTCATTAAGAGGACAGGTAGGTTTTGGTGAATGGGATTCAGGATAGTACAATGGGCTGCTATGGCCTCCGTGCTTGGGATGGGTTTCTCTTGCTCCCCCTGTTTTATTAAAAAAAAATCATCGTTTAATCGGGGGTTTAATTAGTGCATGTAGAGAATTATATATAAACTTGTACAAACAGCTTCGGTCAAAAAAATAGCACTGAAACTTCCGGAAATGTTCGTGATTGAAAAAAAAAATTATTAATAATATAATCATTCACTTGACCACTTCAGAATTTTAAAATTAAAATACTTAACTCTTCTTATATTGTAAAAAAGGCAAATAAAAATTTTATAAATTCAAACCTTAAAAATTAAAATATATTTTGCAAAGAAACATCAGAATTTGGCCGTTCAAAATGATTGCACCATAAACAAAAGTCAATTTCACAACATCTTTGAAATTACGATGTTAAATGATAGAAATTATAATTATATTTGGTTAGATGTCCTTTGTTAGCAATAAATGCTGCACAGCTCCTTTGCATAGAGTCAACTAATTACTGGCACCTCTCAACAGGGCCCGGATTCTGTAACACGGAGAGTTGGGGACTTTGGGAGAAGATAATTTTCATTATCCCCGATTAGAACTTCCTAACTTTCCATTTGCGATTCTCTAACAAACTTGAGGAGTTACGGATAACGTGAGAAGTGTCGCAAGCAGTATACGGCTAAAGGTCGATGCACACTTAGTTGCACAGCACAAAAATTCACATTAACTGGCACTCGCAGATACCGGTACGTAACGGAAACTTCATTGTCGGTGGCTAGAAACCAGACCGGCATTTGTCGGTTGCGGGTCTAGTTGCTAAGTTAACATGGGGCACTTTTCTACATATACTTTTCTCTCGATACCTGCCTTAATTGAAAGTTTCCTTTCCCTTTTATGTCGCTATATGTGCACGAAATATTCTGGTGCCGGTTGTTGCCTGTCTGTCCCGGTTCGTGCTGTGCCGGTCAGTGTGTATCGACCTTAATTCTGCGTGGGAGGGTCGTAGAGAATTGGGGTTTTTCGTACAGATTTGGTGTCCATAGTACAAAAATATAGGAGAACAACTTCTAAGGCAGGGGCTTTTAGGGGGGGGGGGGCCCACCTCTTATTGGGGGTTGTCGAAAATACGTCATGTTTGGTATCAAATTAAAGAGGGAGGAGCGGGTAATCGAGTGGTGTAGTTCGTTTTTGATAATTTTAACGTCCTAACTGGCTTTACCGCCGAAAGACTGATGTTTTGCACTTGGGTCATATACACCCCAGTTCCTATTTCTTCCGTTCTTTATTTCACATCCATCAGTACTCTGTTGTGAACATTTTTCTCATGAAAAGTGAATTTCCACGACTTACCAGTTCTTTATAATGATGAGTTGAAAATATGTCCATTTTTGTACCAAACAACTGCAATTTTTTCATCTTAAGATTCACTTCTTTTGCAGTTATCTTCAAAATCATTTGTTATACTGTCACATAACTAATTAGGGGACAAAATGAAGATGGTATTTCATCGTACATGCAAACCTTAACGTGCATATTTAAAATTCTTCTGTACTGGAAAACGATCAAATTGACCATCTTCGCATGATTTAAAATTTTTAGCGGTTACTTTGAGACAGCAAAGTCCATATTTCTCTGTAAATATTACAAAAATTATGTATTTTGTTTTTGTAAATATAGCCAGGATATTCGGTGATCCCATAATTAAATTTTTAAAATTCCTAGGTACCTAGCTATCTTCTCAAAACACAACAAAAACAGACTATACTGTCCGTTGAGAAATATTCTTCTTACTTCTCCACAACGAAAAGAGCCGAAAGTTTTGTCGAGTGGAATCACTGACATATAATAAGAATGGACTGAGCCATCCCACTGACATATAATAAGTCATAGTCAAAAATGGCACAAATTTTGGCTAAAATCTATTTGACTCTTTCAAACTCAAAATGTACACTGAACTGAAACCAATTTTGGAAACAGTATACGGCTGAATTAATTGGAATGCATTGGAATTGACATAAAAATTCAGACAAATACATTGTTTTTATACGTCTTATCTCTTACAAGCTCAAGGAAATTTGACAATAAATATGCAGAGGAACACATTTTTCAATAATATTAAAAATTAATTTTTGGGTTAATTAAAACAAGTTTAACTTCCTAAATAATTTTAATTTAATGCAATACTATTTTACAACATCTTTAGTGTTTCCAATCGTTAAATAATTACTAATTATAAATCGGTTTGCAATTGTACGAATAAAGGGTTTTCACAGCCTGCTCAATATTTGTGCCATTTTTGTAGCAAGAACGCTCGGTCCATTCTTATTATATGTCAGTGAGTGGAATAGAGAGTTTGGTAATTCTCAATACAAATTCTAAGTGTCAAAAGAACTCTCATCTCCACAACTTTTCGTGTTCAATGCATTCCAAAGATTATTTTTGTTTGTTGATTTTCGAATTGAAATACTTTTCTTACATACATTTTCTAACATAACTACGAGACCTTTTCCCTCCATATGGCACAATTTTACTTTTGTCAGTCCAAAGTATATTTCTCCACTTTTCCAATTCCCAATCCAAATGGGCCATGCAACGTTCTTAGCAGTTAGGAGAGGAACTTTTCTTGGACTCTACAGGGTTTAAGATTATTTTCTCTTAATCGTCGATGAACTGTTTCTATATTGACTGACATATTGAATTAATTTTTAAGCTGCTTGGCTTGCCATTCATCCTTTTTGCTCAAACGTATAAATCTGTGGACCAACAAAGGTGACATGATTCTTTTCGACCACGTGTTTTGGGGTTTTCATCAAATGATTTTACATTTCTGATCATTTTATTTGAACAATTAGACGTTTTTCTAATTTCAGTGTACGTTTCGCCCACTGATATCATCATCATCTGTTTATAATAATTGCTCGTATGTACAATGCTTTCCATGCTCTATTTACACTTCACTTTCACTAAAATTGTTACAAATTTAATATAGTTATGATATCAATATGTCAATTTAACCTTTCACAACAATATTTCGATATTTGTTTAAATAATTATTGACAACTTCCTATGGTGTTATTTTTATGACTTCGCTAAATTCCACTTATTTATAAAAGACCAACAAAATCAAAACAAATCGTGGTTGACTTGAACGAATTGATGTTTGCTCTGAGAGAATAACACTTGTCTAACGGTATTTTAAAGTGACTTGACACAGTAAGTGTCCATGCAAAAACAATATCATCAAAAGCAATCACAGTGCTATTTTTTTATCGCAATTTTAGCTACTTGATATAGGATGCCTCAAGGTTCGATTTTATGACCTTTGTTGGTTTATAAATTGCTTTAGTGATTAGATATTAACACATAATTGGACAAAAAATCCTCTATTACCGAACTCAGAAATAAATTGGATTGTATAGCTTTGTATAAAAGCTTTAAAATTATAATTTTAATTATTGAACGCATTATTGCAGCTAAGGTCTATACCTAGTTAGTATTTAGTAATAAAATTGATTTTTGTGACCATGTAAAATATATAGCCATGATAGTTTGTGACTTTCTACAAAGTTGCTTGCCATGGTTTGAGATATAAAACTTGTGGAATGCATTATTATTATGAATTACCCTACTTTACTTAGTGCAGAAGTTAGTTAAACACTATTACCTACATCTGCTGAATGCTGCATGTCATAAAATTAATATCTCATTTAACGACTGCATGTGCAATTTGTTAATGTTAATGCTAAATATTGGAACGTTTATGTAATTGAATTTGAGAATTTAATATGTGTTGGGATGATTATTTTAGTACCTGGATTTAAAAGCTTTAGTTTTTTTTTTATACAAGATTTTAATTCCCGTGCCCCCCTTTACAGTGAATTTAACTGGGCTTACAATAAGGAATATACATATGTATATGTATATGTACATATTTACTGGAACTTCCATGTTGCTTACACTTATACTAGTATAATTTATTTTTAGACTAAACGTAATTTAAACGTAATTGTTGTACTAGAGACAGTTTCTCTAAAGGTCCTTAGAACTTAATGAAAACAATTGGAGGATTTTCACAGAGAAAATGCTTTGTGCCTTAAGGGGTTAACTTCCCAAAAATTTTTTATTTTTTCATTTTTTTGTTATTGGCTTGGAGGTCACCCCGTGTGACTGATTAAAAAAAAAAATTTTTTTTTTTGCATAAGCATATTTGGATGTATATAGTGCAGAATATGTGGGTAAAATAATTTTCCGATATTCTGAGCCGTTCGAAAGTTACAGCGTTAATGAGTGCAGGTATTTGGAGCGTGCTCTCGAGCATCGGACCCCTTCTCTTGCGTTTTGATTTCTTACCTGAGCCCTTTTAATACAAACAGATTTAAATGTACAATAGAGAAGCCGTTATATCTCTAAACTCATTTTCTGTTTCCAATATGACGATTTGTTTAGGCTTAATTGAGCACCCAAAGTGTTCGAATTTTATTTGTGATAATCGTATTTGAACTTTTAAACGCGTTTTTCTCAAGACTACGTTTTTCTAACTGGTCTCCACGATATCTCAAAAACAGTTTGACTTATTGCCTTGAAATTTTAACGGTAGATTCGGCACATATATAGTCATCGAGTGAACTAAAATAATGCAAAAATTCCGTACCGTTTTTTTTTTCGTAAAAAAATCACGAAATTTGAAAATTAATTTTCAAAAACATCTCAATTATTCAATTTTCAACATTTTCGAATGATTTTAGTTCATTCGATAGCCACAGCTTCATAGATTGAAACGTCGTTTGGTTTTTTGATTTCAGATAAGCCAATTAGCCGGAATCATGGAGCCCGTCGATAAACTTTTTTTCGACATGGGTGCCTTCGTAGTGGGTGCAACACACATTGTGATAAATATTTTGGTCTGAAAATATTCTGGCTTACTGCTGAAATGTCAGTTAATATATAGTAAAAAGTTCAGATATCTACATTTCTATTGTTCGTCAAAACAACATCCCAAAAAAAGGTCAAAAAACAGGCGGTCACACGGGGTGACCCCCTTAAATCATGCCAAAACAACCCTAGAACCTAGATCTACAACGCCGTTCCGATCTAAACTCAATAATTTTTTAAAGCAATTTTAAATCAATAAAATATTGACGAACGAGAATTCACAGCACGAGAAGTGTCCCGTCGGAGTAGACTCTTGGCAGTAAAGCACTTGGTACCTTTGCAACGTACGAGCACAAGAAAGAATCCAATGCGTAAGGACGTTTTCAACGCCAATAAAACCCATTTATGAAGAACTTAGCTCCGACAACCTTCTGTCACGCTGCTTTTTGTGATTCTTAAGATTTATAGCATTTTGAAACTTCAAACGCGTTTTTTTTCGAAAACATTATGTTTTCAAAATCGGCGAGCAGTAGAACTCAAAAAGTTTATATCCGATTGACTAGAAATTTTAACTGTAGCTTTATAGTTTGATTATCTAGTGAAGTACACACGATTTTAGCGATTGATTAACAAGAAAAAAAATTTATAAACAATTTAAATCGATTTTTTTCGTCGAAAACACGATTTTTTGTTAAAACAATCGCCATTTTGTGAAAAAAAATTCTAAAAATATAATCATATGTACTTCACTAGCAAAACTCATGTAGATAATGATCTAGGTTGAGTTGGACGAGACTTCTACTGCTCGCCGCGGAAGACCTTTTTGAAATAGCGGTTTACGGTAATCACTGCACAGCCGCCATTTTGTAAAAAAAATGTCAATAAAAATTTTTTTACTCTTCTTCAAGAGTTGCTTAATCAAATGTTATATTATTTGTATGACATTAATCGCAAATGACCTTTAAAAAGATAATTAAAAAAGCCTTGTATTTAGAGCGTTTGGGAGGTATTCAACCCTTAAGGGAAGGTTACTGTTGAGAGAGGCATGAAAAATGCATGAATTTTTGGATTTTTTTTAATGTCAAATAAATACTTTTGGAAATGAGTTTTAATGTATTTTATTCTTCTATCAATGGAGAAAGTAAATTCTAATTTTATTTATAAAAAAAAAATCCAAAATGGCAGCACAAGCTACCATCAAACAAAGCCGTGCATGTTGTGTTTTGTTTTGTACGGGACGCACCACAGTTCTGCCAGTTCATCCGAAACAACTAGGGTTGTAAATTATTAAACTAGATGAACTGTCGTAAATTTGTGATATATTTAAATTATTTGGGGATTTATACTTATACCGAATTTATCACAAAAGTATTTGGGACTATTTGTATTGTTAAATTTTAATTATGAGCCGACGGAAGTGTTTTTCACAAGCCTATTTTGGTAGAAAAGTTTTGATTACAAAGTTGTCAGTTCTGGAAATACCGCTGAACTTCAAGTAATTTCTCGTTCCTAATCGTTACAGTTTAGAAACTATGTTTTTACGGAAAGAGACTAAGAATTTGCTTTCATGAATTTTTGGTTCAACGAACAGTCCATTTATATACATGTCAGTGGACTATAGCGAATCAAGTACCTACATACATTTGACAGCCTATTACCAAAATTCTTTCCGAAGGCACTACTACACTGACAAAAAGCATTTAATTTGCGCGACCCCTTGTTATCGTTGTGAATTTTGCACTTCATTACTATACTTTTTTAGGCAGAAGGACCTCATTTCTGGGGATAGCAAAATGATTTCACTACCTTTCCAATCATGTTTTCCTAATACAAAACACTATTTCGGTCTTTCTAGGATTGACAGTTTTGTCAGGCCCTTCGCTCCAGTTCTGAATTCTCGAAAAATAAGTAAAAAAAAAACTGTAGTAGGAAAATCAGTCTCCATTTATTACTGGGCATTCTCTGTAGGAACAATACGGATTTCCCTCGAGACCACTTCAAAAATCCTGCTGTGTAGATCTTAAAACCAGCAGAGACGGCTCTACGTAGCTCTTAACTTGATGGTTTGCTTGAATTTTGGTGGGTAATAAATGAGGGGTTATTTTCTTTTTTCCAGTTCAATTCGAGACACCTCTTTAAATCAGATCTTTCGGTTTGTTCGTCGTCCTGATCCAAAAAGTCTCGTGAATAGTTTCGAAGAGAGCAAAGTTAAGTTAGGTTAGGAAAGGTGCCGCTAGACGATTAGTCTGCATCACTTAGACCTCTTGTGGGTCTATTGTGCCCCTAGAACTCGTGGGATAACCTTTCACGCCCCAGACCTATCCTGCTTCCCTTAGGAAACTCAGGATATATCTAAGACTCTTTACCTAGACCCATCCTTCTTCTCTCAGAAAACTCAAGATATATCTCAACTCCTCACTTTGCAGGTCCACCAGACTAAAAAAGAAGTAGGTACCCAATAGCCTACCTCTTTTATTCATCAAAAAGGGGCATTCGCAAAGCATATGTTGGACGGATTCGATTTCCTCTGTGTCCGTACAGCTCCTGCAGAAATCATTCACCGCTGTATCCAGTCTTCTAGCATGGTCCCCTATGGTCCAGTGACCCGAAATGACCCCTACTAGGTTCCTGGTATTTGTTCTGCTGCCATTAAGTAGTTCTTTTCCCCTCTTGCTTTCATATGCAGCCTACAATTGCCTCGCAATACGGCAGATATCCCTGCTGGTCCACCGCAGGCGTGCCTTTTGACAGGCACCCCTGCATGACTTCCTCTTTTAAAGCTCCGTTTGGGATCCTCACATAACCAACCGCTGCGGAGCTATTCATTTCAGACCCCTTTTTGGTCAACTCATCAGCCATCTTGTTGCCTGAGATATCCTTATGGCCAGGTACCTAGCATACGGTCACCTTGTGCTTTATAGTCAATTCCTCAAGGCTGGTCTTGCATAACTGCACCAATTTTGATTTTACAAGCACAGCATCCAGCGCCGTGTTAGTTGCCTGATGGCAAATGTGTCATGAGAGCTCTCTGCACATGGATACCAATATTGCCGCTCTGCGAGCTCTGCATGAAAAATACTGCATTTGTCAGTAAGTCTATAAGACTCGTTCTACTGGACATCTCTGGAGTACACTCCAGCCCCTGTGCCTGCACTCGTCTTGGAACCATCCGTAAAAATACAAATATCAGATGTTACGATGTGCTCCTTCCAATCCTAGTCACTCCTGGTGGGCACCATTGCATTGACACTCTCATCAAAAATTACGATGGGTATACTTGGTAGTCTGTTTCTTTCCTGCAATCATTACAGTCGTATCTTCTAGAGTATATTGGAGTGTCCAAAACCACTCTCCATTCGGAACCAGCAATCTTGATAATATGTCTTCACACTACGGCTACATATTTGTTTGCTGTGCTATTAACCTTCACTCGACTTTCAATATCACTATGTCGAAATATGGTCGTCTTACAGTCCTTTGTGCGATGGTTTGAAGAAAAGCACACTATCAGAGAGGGGAATCTAATGGAGGTGTGATCCGAATTGATGTTGACTAACGGCTAGTGGTTGATCATATTGTTCGTATCTAATTATAAGCGATAAAATTGCGCAGAAATATTTTGTTGCTATCATGTGTAAGGACATTTTTGTACATTTCTCCCAGGTCGTGATAAAGGGAGTCTTTACAATCGTATTGTGATGTTACACCACCCTCTCATGCGCCATACGGTTGACTTATGGTTGCGCGCGCCTTTTTATGACAGGAGGAGGAGATATGAGAACGAATCCCTTATTTTGAGATTCTTCTCTTTCACTATCTCCCTCTCCCTCTCTCTTTCCCTCTCTGTGTATCTCTCTCCCTCCCTCACTCTCTCTCTTTCTCTATCTCTCTCCCTTTCTCTATCTCTCTCCCTTACTCTATCTCCCTCACTCTCTCTCATTCTCTCTCCCTCACTCTCTCTCTTTCTCTATCTCTGTCCATAAGCAGTGGTATGGCAGTATCCAATAACGTCTGTAACAGAAATTTTTGACCTAGAATTTTCGGACTTTTTGATTTCAGGATTTCCAGTTTCAGACTAGCCATGCTTAGATGAATTGAGAAGATCATTTATCGTTAAAAGTAGAACAGCTCATGACGAGATTGTTAATTGTAAAGCACATAAAGAAAAATCGGTGCCGAGTTCATGACATAGTTCGCAATATGAATGGAACATAATGTGGTCATGGTTATCGACTCTTAAACGACGAAGCCAATCATTTAAGCTTAAATTCACCAAAGTTTTTATCATAGCTCGCTTTTGTGGCGGGACGAACAGACTTCATCTTCTACAACGCTCCATATTTTATAATCCAGTGGGCTCAGATCCGGGCTTCCTGACGGCCAATCTTCATGCGAAATAAATTTCGGAACATTTGTTTGTAACCATGCCTGAGTGGATCTGGCTTTATGAGCAGGAACTAAATGCTGTTGGACGACTCAGTGTTGTTGGTTAAACATTGTTGCATTGAGAGGCTTCATTACGTTTTCTAGGATGGTGTCTTGAAAAATGTTGGCACCAGTTTTGACAACTTTTTACAACAATGAATCTCTGTTTCACCAAGATAAGACACTTCTAGTCAAACCATTACAGAAACGAGATGTAGGCCACGCTGAATATGTGGAATCGCTTCTTCCGCTTCTTTACTGATATGTGCATAAAATCTACTATTTTGTCTAAGTATTTAGTTTTTCCTCGATGGTGAACATTTTCTCATCACTGAAAAGGAAGTCCCGGTGTTTGTTGCAAGCGTATCGTCTCAGAAGCTTTTTTGATCTTTTTCAGTAGTTTTTTTTTTTAAGTAGGTGTCAAAAGTAGGCCGGTCCTTCTACAATAAGCTCTTGATTTAAGGTCCTCGGATAGAATTCTTGACATGCTTATCTTCATCTGCTGAGTCATTACTTTTTGTTTGTCGTCTAATCGTATTTCTGCGAATTCGAGCCTTTACTGCATTTATGACGGGTGTTGTCCGTATAAAATGGGGTCACCGCATCTTGTTCGGTCATCCGATGAGCTGACCTTATTATACCGCTAATAAAATTACATGTCAAATTAAGTTGCTCGAGCAATTTAAAAATGTCATTTGCGGAGTGATTCCGCTTGTGCAACTCAATGAATGCTATCCGATTTATCTTTACGGTCCATTTCATTTTAATGCTCAAAGAAAACTTAACTAAATTTTATGTGGGAGATCCTAATTGATTATTGGTGGATCTAAAAATCGGTGCTGCCACTTGTTCTAGAAGAATACTTAAGTGTCAAAATTTCATTGTTAAAGACTTGTGTCAGAACTTATGATATGACTATAGGTATATATAGATTTGTCACGTTCAAGGCACGTTTTCGTCGATTTAATTGGCCAGTAGTTCGCTGTCGAACTTGTTTCTCAGCAGAAGACTCTTAAGATTTCGTGACAATCTTCATTATCCTTTATAGTCATCGAATACCTAGCCTAATTGAAGTCGGCTTTATTAATGTCGAGGCGAGGCTATGACACATTGTGTGGACTGAATCCTCAGGCGCTGAAACACCAGCACCCTGGCGGCATTTATCATAATCATAATAATTGATGAGTTGAGTTGTCTGGGTTCTTTTCTTTTAGAAATGCTGTTAAGATATATAAATTGTCCGTAGGAAATCCCGTCCGGTCCCAGTTAATAACTTAGGACATCCCTGGCAATGACGAATGTCCGGGGTTGGAATGTCCCTGCTAGATCCCATGTCCTTCCCACAGAATTTCCTATGGTTGTACTTAGGAACAGTTCACACATTCAATAATGTAAAATTCCCGCTATAAGAGTACCTAGGAAGTTTTACGGAAATCCTAATTAGGTAGCAAGATGTACGGGGGAATATCTGAGGATATTGTTTAGTATTTTCTGGGATTGTAAATTTTTTTTATGGGTAGGAATTTGTACAAAAATAAAAATAAATACTGGGTGGAAAGTATATGCCAGACGTGGATACACTTGCACAAAACATAAATCAAATAATGTTAGCACAGGAAAAGTGAATTTCTATCACGAAAATTACTAAAAAATCAAGTTCTGAAATGTACAACTAAAAAACTTTACCAAAACAAGAAGAAATTTTCAGAAGCGAATAGATTTCTAGTATAGCTTCACGCATGTAGCTACATAGTTTCAACAACTCATTTTCCAAATGGCTTCTTTCAATACATACTTTTTTATCATATTTTTGTACACCAAAAACGACACACCAAGCAACAAATTAGTGCTTTCACCAGAGAGCCACGCGAACCATCAGAATCAGAGAACAAACCGAAAAAAATTTTGGAAGGGGAAAAACGAGTTTCCCATGTTTGTCCCAAAATTGTCCTGCACATCCCGTATGTATTTGTCTGCAAAATACTGCGAATGTTCCCATAGAGAGTAGTTGTGGGATATCCCAGGGAATTACTTATGGGAAATTTTTAATAACTCCTAGAAATAAGGTCCTAAGTACATACTGAATACTTCCTGTTTATCCCGGGAAAGCTATGGGATCTGTGGGACAAGAATGGGATATCCCTGGCTGTATGGGTCGGTGCTGCCATTGGCTGGCCCTCTTCTGTTGGATTTATCCGCCAATACTTCTTCTGAATAATCCAATAAAATCAAGCAAATCTGTGGAGGACCTTGCCCCCCCCCCCCCCCCCGAATATCTTTAACAAATAGATCCAGCTAAAGATAAAATTCTTTAATCGCATTCTACGACGACAACTTCATATATAAATAAACGTATATTTTACTCCACCATAATCACCATAGTAATCTAATTGGAAACACCTACATACATAAATCCACCCATCAAAAAAATACCTCCACACATTTCTAGTGAACTACTTAAAACGGAAAACTCTTTCAATTAATCCAAATCCCTCGATTTGTAATTAGGAATCGAGAGTTAATGTAATTACTCTATTTCAAACGATTATAGCTAGCTACACAAATTGCCTACCTGCCTGCTCTACATACATAATTATTCTCTCGTTGCTTGCATGATCGATGTCCCCATTGGGGGTGCCAATACAAATCAATTATACACACTCCCCACAGCTGTGCTACTCTAACTACCTCTTTGATTGCCCATGCCACCCTATATCAACTGAAGTAATGCGTAAAGAGAAATTAAAACATTTTCACGCTAGATTAAGCTGCCGAGGATAATCTGATTCTTAAGCTGGATACTGGTGGTAATTTAGGTAGTTGGCTATGACTATATAAGCTCGAAGCCATATAAAACTAAACTATGGCAGCTCACAGTGGGAATTTGTAGAGGAAACTTAGTCCTAATTTCGCCACATTAAATCTCCCCTCGATTAATTTTGTAAATCGAAATGTTCAGGAAAGTTTTAGTGAAAAGCTTTCTTGTAATTTGTGTACCTAATTATATGGGCGGGGGAGGCTAGGCGGTTTTTTTTTTGCTCTTTATTATTTTCTTTTGCCTCCACTTTCCCACCCCCAAAATACTGGGAGTAAATTTTTTTGTATTTCTCTCTACTTCTGTTTCAATTTGTTTTTTTTTTTTTTTTTTATGTTACTACGAAGTTTTCCAAACATCAGGCCGATTCGTTTTTAATTCGAAAATTTATCTTGTTAGCGATGAAAAATCTTTTACGGTGATTTATTTTCAAAAATTAATTTATTTTAGATTGATTTATCGGGAAATGATTTTTTTATTTTGCTTCCAATAGTGCTCTGCATTTTTATATTGAATATTTTCTTTGATGCACCATAGGCGACTGATTGAGAGCCGCGTGACTTGCTGTAGTAGAAACGAGATTTGATGATTGATATAGAAAGAGAGATGAAATTAAAAACAATTGCAAATAAATTGGTGAGGAATGTGTGATAAAAATCGCAAGGATATTAATATAAATAGTTTTTTTTTGTTACTATGCAATATTGTGTTGTTGTTGTTGTTTTTGTTGTTAACACTTTATGTGCGGGGTGCCGCTCCCGCGTCACTAGTACGTGTAGCGGTCGAAAACCATCGGAATGTGATAAAAAAACAAACTTTAGAAAAAACGTTCTATTTTCCAAACCTTTTGTTATTTTTTAATGAAATTTGGAATTCTCACTTACCACAGTATGGTCCTCGATATTGCATACTATCTGTCAACAAGTCGCCTAAATTTTTAAAAATATATTGAGGTAATCACATATGTCACGCATGTATTGCAGGGTGCAGGGTGCACTATGGGTGCACTATGCAGGGTGTAATAATTGGTCCCCCCCCCACCTCCGAAACGATGCGTCTTACCACCCCCTTCACCTTATAACTTTTTGCTTGACTCCACCTCAGCTATCAAACCCTTGAGCTAGGCGCACCAATTATTACACACTGCATAGTGCACCCATAGTGCACCATAGATCAATTCTAGCTTTTTTACTTATTATTTACTACATAATGGGCACGAAGACAAAAGGGTATAGTGGACGTATATTGGGATTTTTTATACATACAGATGTAGTTTGGACCTTTACCAAGAGATTGGTATACAACATTCGTATACACAAATCGGGTAGTTCTACCTTTCCCGCCTTTAAAGTAGAGTCTGCTAAAAAGGTAGAACTACCCGTCCCGCCGTTTAGCATCAGTCAGGCGCGCGGGTAGAACTACCTTTCCCGCACGTAAAGTGTTAAGCAGTGGTTGAAATGGTTCACTAGTTTGGTAGATGAAATCATGAAGATCATGCAAGAGGGCTTGTTTTGAACTTGGGTCATTTTCTTTAAGTGGAAATTCATTGAAAAAATTTTCAATAATTTTGCAAATTGCATTAAAGTACAGAGGAGACGAGACCTCTCTGATCGGTGGGTTATCAATAATCCCTGGGTTTAGAACAGCTTTCTAAGGTATATATGCAAAATTTTTGGCCGGGGATATTATTTTGACTGCGCCATTGTTAAGAAACAAATAAAGTCAACTAATAGGGTGGGGGGGGGCATTGATTTTGCTGTAGCAATTAGCTCTACAGATAACTGTATCTTACTATATAACAGACGTTTCTCTACTCCACTTGTATTAATACTATTCTGCAAATAAAGATAAACAAAGAAGAATTTTAAGAACTTTTATTTTTAACGATTCTAAATCAAATTTATAAATATAAGAAGAAAAAACAACCGCCTCGTCCGGAGTTTGCAACCGGGACCTTCCGTTCGATTCCCGTCCCCGGGAAAAATAAATAAAATTGAATTTACAATTTATTTGTGCGCTTTCATCGTTTCTGGTTAATGCCAGCTGAAAGCAAACGTCGCTTAGTAGGCTAGTTACAAATTTGATAAATGCAAGAAGGAAAATCATCTGTCTCGTTAGCTCAGTGGTAAGAGCAATCGCCCGGCAAGCGGAAGGTCCCGGTTTCAAACCCCGGACGAGGCGGTTGTTTTTTCTTCTTATATTTATAAATTTGATTTAGAATCGTTAAAAATAAAAGTTCTTAAAATTCTTCTTTCTCCATTATTGACCGATTCTAAGAAGTGTAGGTTCGATTCCCGTCCGCGGGAAAAATAAATAAAAAAAAGATAAACGCAGTTGCATTATGTATCAACGCGCGCAGATCTCCTTACTTCCACGACATCATCATCATCATTTGGTAACTCTATTCCATTACTGCGCCACCCTATTTAGATTTTTTGGACTGCGTAGTACGCTTAACCTTAAAAATTTGTGCTGTACTTATTCTTATTTCACCCTTACGCTGGATTATAATGCGTAAAATAATCGTCTAAGCAAACTTTTTCGTTAATCCTACTTAAAAGTAGTTTTCCCTTTTATGCTCATGGAAGATTGTTCATTTTAATCCTATATAGATTACTCAAAGATGGCAGAGGTTGGTTTTACTTGTAAATAATAAGGGAGGCTATATAGTCATCATCTCTACTATAGTATGGCCTTCGTTACTAGACAATCAACTAGACTAATGTTGATTTTATTCAATTCGAGGGTGTTATATGTGTACCTCTTTGATGTAGGGTATTTGTGCGAGTTGATGGTGTAACAATCCTTTGATGACTTTGATTTTTTTTGCTTCTCTTAGTTTTATCTCGTGACATTCTTAGTTGATTTGTTTTGGTTATGAGTTCAGTTTTTTGTTATAGGTTTAGTTTTACGGTATTATATGGGAGATGTCGCTAAGCAAAATATAGTCCGCACCGAAAAGTATAGGGCATTTATATATTTTTTCTTTTTTTTCAGTATCTAAGTATGTATATCCTTGCGTTGTTGTGTCCATCTATTTCTGAGTGTCCTCACATATTCAGAGAGAAAATCTTTCTTAGCAAGCTGCAAAGCTCTGTTCCCTGGTCAAAAACCAGTTCCTCTATACCTTCACTACTTAACAATTATGAAGTGGTTGTTGACTCCGGATAAGACTAATATTTTGGCAGCAGTTGCTGTTTTGCGTCTCCCATGTGGATATGTACAAGAGCCAATATACATCCGCACGACAGATGTGTTCCAGGTACTTAAGGTGATCGACGTCTCCAAAGCCGCAGTACCTGGTTTCTCACCCCAGTTAATTAAAAGCTGCGCCTCATCCTTGGCTAAGCATCTGCACAAACTATTCTACTTGTCTTATTCGACAGGAATCTTTTCAATTGCTTGTAAACTTGTCCATGTTAATGCTAAAAAATGAGAAGGTAGCGATCCCTCAAATTATCGACCAATTACAATCACTTTGATTCTTTCAAAAGTTGATGAACTTGTTATTAAACTCCAAATTAATGAAGTACTATCTAGAAACCAATCTACTCATCAACGATCGTCAATATGGCTTCCGGACTGGTCGCTTATCTGAAGACTTGTTGACTTTTCTTATGGGAACGTTTTAACCGTAGTCTCCACAATTTTGATGAGTCCAAAATCGTTGCTCTGGATATTTCAAAGGCCTTTGATCGAATCACATCCAGCCCATTTAGTCAAACCTATAAAGCACTTGGTCTTTCCCCTCCTCTTCTATTATGGATTGAAAGTTTTCTATCTGGTCGCCCTAACTCTTGTTGTATTAGATGGCTTTACATCTAAATCTCATCCTATAAATGCCGGTGTACCCCAGGGCTCCGTTATCTGTCCGTCTCTCTTCCTAATTTACATTAATGATCTGCTTTTCCTTACTTTCAATCCCATCCATAACTTTGAGGAAGACAGTACTCTTGATTTTGTTTACTCCTTTGATTCTCTTGCAGACTTCAGAAGGAATGTCGCATGTGTTCAATGAGATTGCATTATTAGATCATTGAATAACGATCTTGACAATATCCTCGCTTGGGACAAAGCAAATCGTGTCGAATTCAATGCATCTAAGATCCAAAGCTGCTTGATCTCTTTAAAACAATATCACCACTTAACCTCTCCCGTTTCTTTTGATGGAGCATTAATTTCCGATTCACCGTCACTATACATTCCTGGCATTAATATTTCCAATAAATTAAGCTGGAGAGACCACATCTTTTCTGTTGACAAGGAAGTATCGAAATGTCTTGGATTTCTGAAAAGGTGTAAATAATATTTCAGCCGGACGAATCTAGAGCTCCTCTACAAGTCCTATATCAAATCTAGAATGGAATACAATTCTTACATCTGGACCGGGGAGTTCATTGGATATTGTCCAAAAGAGAGACTGCAAGTTCATTGGCGATTTGACAATAATTTGTCATATCGACTCACTCGAACACTGCCGTTGGATGTCTTTCGCTACTTTATGGCTACTTGCATTGTCAATGTTCTAATGAAATATTTGGTCTGATCCCTTGAAGATTAATTCCTGCACGCAATACTGGCGCTGCAACCCGCGTACATCCTTTCACTTTTCAAAATACTTTTGGCCGGTACAGTTAAACTCCGTGATACTTTCTTATTCCGGACTGTGTGAATGTGGAATAGTCTATCATCTTCTGTTTTTCCTCAGGCTTACAATCTGCGACGGTTCAAGAGTGACATATCAGCACCTCTGCCACTTTCCACATGTCCCCTAATCCATCCCCATCTCCTTCCTACCATGCTGTTCTTTGCATCATAGAGTATCAACTGGGTATCGCCTTCAAAGTACTCCCCATCCGATGAGCAATGCACTTATGCTAATATTTTTCCAATCTTCGAAACAGTCGAAGTAGTCTTTTTCCGGGATGGACTTCAACAGTTTCTTCGATTTGGCTTTTATTATCTCCTCAATCGAGTCGAAACGATATTCCCGGAGCGATCTTTTGAGTTTGTTGAACAGAGCCCGAAGTCGGACCGTATACCAAGGCAGGTGAATACGTTGGTTGTGGAACAATATGGGTCGACTTTTTGGCGAAATGTGCTCGAAGAACCAATGCAGTGTGGGACGGTGGGACTTTTTTTCTTCTAAAAATTTGAGTGTTTTTTTAATGAATCGAGATTTGACGCATCTGAGGTACAAAAATGGCTTGGGTTGATCCAAATGAAATCAGCAATTTCTCTAATATTGTCAATCGACGATTTTCGAACACCAAATCTTTGATTTTCTTGATGTAGGTTTCATCGGAGGCGCTGTTCATCTTGAACTCATTCTTGGCCTTCTTTGAAGTCGTCTTTGTAACACTTGTAAGATTTTTTTTGTGACATAACATCATTGCCAAAGGCCTTCTGCAACATCCTCAACATTTCCGCGACAGAATATTCATTCCACAGACAAAATTTAATTAGTGCCAAACTATTTGCTCAACAAAATCGGACATATTTAGTATAAAAATCGCTCACTTTTGTATGTTTACAAAGGCACGTGTAGTTAGAATAGAATAGAATAAGTTTATTCGTGGTAAAGTACTATAAGAATACAAATTTCTTTTTTAGTACAAAAACAAAGCTGCAAAAAGAATAAATAAAAACAAGTAAATATTAATATAAAATACAAGAAATGAAATTAAAATATAAAAAAACAAAGTTTAAATAAATCAGAAATTCCAAAAATTAAATATAAATTCGAAAAAATATATGCTAGACTATCAACGTAAAATAAAATATGTACTAAAAACATCAGATGATTACAAATACAAATATGTAACAACTAATAACTAGAAAACACAGAGCCAACACCACCTAAAACACACCCAAAAGTCTATCCCACGACGGTGCTGGTATCAGCAAGTCGAACCGTCTTGAGGAGTTTAAAAATGCTAAATTATTAAACAAATAGCTTGGCTCTTTAGAGTAGATGAGCTTATGAAGAGATGCCAGAGGGCCTACGTGCAGTCGTTGAACGCCACATTTAGCTTAGTGGAACAGGATGAACACAAGTGAGGGAAAAGGAGACTGCCATAGGAAAAGTACGGGAGAATCAAATATTTGATTAGCATCGATTGTGTGTTCGTACACAAGGTTCCCGAAGACAACCAAAGCCGACGAAGCCCATAATAAATCCTACCAGTCATATTATTCACATGATCACAGCATTGCATTCTGGAATTGAGGAAGATTCCAAGATTTTTTACACGACTCGAAAATGGTAAAACTGCGTTATTTAAAAATACAGGTGGAAGATCAGATACCTCAACTGCTTTGCGATAAAAGGCGATGCACTGCGACTTTCCAGCATTAAGCAATAAAAGATTGTTATCAGCCCAGTGTGCAATACTGCGCAAGTCTGAATTCAGTCTATCAATGCAATCCTCCGCCAGTCCTATTGGTCGACTGAGATACACTTGCACATTATCGGCATACAAGTGAATTTTACAGCCCACAACTACATTGGGGAGATCATTTATATATATAGACTGAAGAGCAAAGGGCCGAGAATAGAGCCTTGAGGGACACCACAATTTAGAGGCAAAACACCGGACACACACAATCCTTTACCATAACAAGCTGCAATCTTTTGGAGAGAAAGCTGCGGGTTAAGGACACAGCAGAGGGATGAGGTCAACTTTTCAAGCAGATTGGAGTGATTGACCATGTCAAATGCTTTGGAGAAATCAAGCAGGGCAAGAACACACACAGATGGTCCATGTCAAGCGAGCGACGTATATCATTCGTAACATTAATAAGGGCTGTCTCGCAACTACGAGACTTACGAAAACCAGACTGGAAAGGACTTAATAAGTTAAAGTGTTCGAAATGATCAATTATTTGCTGTACCATCAATTTTTTGCAGAACCTTAGCAAGAAATCCCAACAGGCTAATCGGTCGAAAATCACCAGGAACCTCAGCTGCACTGATCTTAGCCACCGGCACAACTGTAGCAATTTTCCAAGCGGAAGTAAATATCGATATGGTAAGGCAGGTGTTAAAAATATGTAGAATCGGCTGTATTATCCAAAGCAGAAGAATCCTGATAAACCCTGGGTGGAATACAATCAGGCCTCACAGCATAAGATTTGACAGCACCAATTGCCACAGCAATCTCCCTGGAATCAACACATCTAAAACTAAAACAAGGCTGATCATTACTTGAGGGAAACAGGAGGCGATTTAAACCCAGCTGTCCAGAATTCCGTGCAGAAAGGATAGGGAGAGAAGTGAAATGGGAATTAAGTATGTCAGGATCCAAGTTATACACTGGGATTTATCTCTGCCATACACAGAAGCTTTACGCACATTTTTTCCACAAGACTTCGGATGATAGTTGGGGGTCGAACTTTTGCTTAAAGTATCGTCGCTTGGCTGCGCGAACCCTAGAGTTGACCAGATTTCTAATCAACTTGTAATGCGTACGGCTTTCATTCATCTTTAATCTAAGATATCTGCGATATAAAAAAAATCCCGATCAGCAATAAGTGACTGGATTGCTGCAGAGAACCATGGGCAACCATCTTTTTGATTCTGCGTGAGTGAGTTGGAGCATATTTATCGTGAAGATAATGTAGCAGTTCATAAACCCATTAATTTTCTCATCCACTGAGGTATACAGAGTGATGTCTTTGCAGGTCAGCGAGGCACACTCATCTCCCAACTGATATAGATCAATATTATCATATTTCCTCTGTGATATATCCTTGTACTTTCTGCAGTTACCAATATCAATGCCATATGTCATAAAAATAAGTAAAAAACGAGTTTTCAAACAAAACTGAGGCCAAGCCGCATGTAAAAGTAGAAAATAAACTTTTCTTCACACACAGAGGTGGACTCAGATTTTATTCGCTGACAATCACTGATATATTTCAGTATGATCAATCAGAGGTAATAAGTGATTTGATTCATGAAGAGGAAGAATATTCAAGAGAAATGTCCCAATCAAAAAACCTGAGTCCACCTCTGTGTGTGAAGAAGAGTTTATTTTCTACTTTTTCATGCGGGTTGGCCTGAGTTTTGTCTGAAAACTCGTTTTTTACTTATTTTATTTTCTGCCTTTTTCACATTAACTAAATTGTTATTACGTGCTGCATGGAGATATTTTAAAACAATTTTTAAGTCATGTTTGGTGCCGATCCGAAAACACAAATTTTTCGAGTATCAAATCGTTCAAGTACTGCAACGGTTTTCTGAAATTCAAATTATGTTTTAAACAGCGCTTTTTAGCTGTATTCCAACTTGATCCCATATAACATGAATTTTCCCGATTTTCCTATTACTATGAATTTTTTTTTAAAAATTTACATAAATTTTCCTCGATTTTTCATGCACGTTTTCATGATTGTTGAAGAGAAAGTATTGATGCCAGTAGGATCGGAAAAAAAATGATTCCGCATAGCTTATAAAACTTTTTTCTCGGAAAATTTTCCGAAAAGCAGGAAAATTCCGGAAATTCCAGAAAAATTGGAAAATTCTGCACTTTTCCTGAAACAGATTTATCACTAATCATATCGATGAAAATTTGTCCGATGATTTCCTCGCTTTTCCGGGTTTTCCACGGAGTTTTCCACAAAAGCAACTTTATGCAACTCATTTCGCTCTACAACTTTGTCTTAGGTTGCAAAACGCTCAAACGCTTCCTTGGTCTGAAAAACTCCGGAAAAGCGTTTTACATGAATTTTCCTCGATTTTTTCTGTAAGTTTTCACCATTGTCGGAGAGAAAGTAATGATGCCAGTTGATAGGGAACTTGATGCTGTATAATTTAGAAAACTTTTTTACCGGAAAATTTTCCGGAAAAGTCGGAAAATTCCGGAAATTTTTTCGGAAAAATCGGAAAACTCTGCATTTTTCCTGAAACGGATTTATCACTAATCAAATTTGTACCAAATTTTCAAATGATTTTTCCCGATTTTCCTGGTTTTCCATGGAAATTTCCGGTTCAAATTGTGATAGATTCAATTGTCGCGCGACATGTACCTGTGTGCCAAATTTCAGCTCGCTGTGATGACGAAAAGTGGGTCTACGAGAGTGTCGAAAATAGCAAAGAAATATATAAATAGACAAATTCGTGTACGAGTTAAAGGGAATGGCCTCAAAAAAAGGAAATCATGATCGAAGACGGAAGGGGAACCAATCTGGTTTTGAAAGCTACTAACTGAATCATAATCAGCAGTAACAAGCAGGTCAAGCAAGGATGGGTTATCTGTATTGAGATAAGTTGGGAGATCGTTAATGACACAAAGGTGGAGTGACTGTAGAAAGAATAAGAAAGAATCTGTCGTACTATTATGTCTCAACATATTGACATTAAAATCACCTCCCAAGACAACAATTGCATATCTTTGTGTTAGATCAGAGAAAACAGCACGGAATTCTGCTGCGTTTTCAATGGAAAAACAATTTGGCGGAGAATACACGGAAGATAGCAAACATTTATGAGTACCTAAGATTACTTCCACACACATCTACATCAAGTGAATATATATTGACATGAAACGGTGCATAGCATATATAGACCTTAGATCATATAACGAACAGGATAGTCTATGAGGCAGAAAAACTTAAGCATTTTTCTTCAAGTAGTAGAATCGCATCGATGTGTTTGTTTAGTCATGGAAGTCGTAAACTACGATATTTTCTGAGCGGGCACATAATTTAGTGGTTGAAAGTTAATCAAATATTGAACAAGTTTCATAATTTCCTGTCACCGCGATTCGTATCATTTTTTCAGTTTATAATTTTATAATTCTTTTATAACTTATTACATTTTTAAGAGTTTTCCTAGTGCCCCATTTATTTGCTGATAATATTTCTTGTCGTTGCCTTTGCTTGACTGACATCAAACAAGAGCCCCGATGACAATTCAATTGTAAGATCTAAGAAATGACAAATGAGAAATGTCAGAAATATCGAACTGACAAAAACTAAGATCCCAGCCCTCTTGTCATTTCCCTCCCGTGTCCTCGAAAAAATTACATGAATTTTATACAAGTTAGCCTATCCTTTCGTTTTATGATCTAAGGTATAGACACTACTACCAATTCACACAAAAAATTATTTTATGATTTCATAGTACCTACCCTCGAAGTTTAAATGAAAAATTTACCTTATTTTTTGATCACATCATCCTTTAGAGATGTATTCCCATGTAGACCTTCAACTATACAGAGGTACAAAAATTGACTCAAGACATGTTTTTTTTTTTTTTTTTTTTTTTTTTTTTTTTTTTTTTTTTTTTTTTAACTACATTCATGTGATATAGTAGGGTACCACCAACATACAAGAAATATAAATGCTTTTAAACCGGATAAATATTATCTTTATAAAAATATTTAAAATCGCAAAGTATTTTGTCTTTCATCAGCAGCACCTGATATTTAATTAACCTCCGCATATCTGTTAAGGATATCAGAAAATTTCTACAAAACTTAGTCGTATAAATTCATACACAGCGCATAATAAAGACGTTAACTAAGTATATGAAAAGCTACCTCACGCATAAGTAGTAATCTCTAAAAGCCTTCTTTTGAATATATATGTAGCTGCGCGCGCATTATATTATGTATATGCATCTCCTCCTCGTCGAATATTAAGAAATATTAATGCGGCGACGAGTATTTACAACTCAAGCCATTAATCACTTCACAAGTTTCAAATTAACCATATAATTACGGCGTTTACGAAAGAAATTCCCAGTCCTCTCTTTACCGCCTGTGGCTACGAAAAGAAGTTCTTCTTTATCGTGCGCCTCTGCGCGTTTGTTGATTTAGTGGTAACGATGATGGCCAAGAGTGGTAAATGGTAATATAAAAGAGATTATTATTATTATTATTATTAGTTGCAGATGGGGCAGATACTTTTTAATTCTTAAGTCAACAGAATCTCAACGAAAACCATCGTCAGTGAGTTGTGTGGGAGGGGAGGGGGGATACAGAAGACGGACTATAAATTTACTTGGAGTATTATACTCCAGGGGTGTTAATCTAATTATTAGATTGGAGACAAGTGTTCGCATATATTACTTTGTCGATTAATTGATTTCTGTTGCTTCAGGGTGCAACTTAAATTGATATACGTTGTATGGTTACCAAAGATTGAATAAAATATTTATTATGTTGAAAAGTGCATTCTGTGTAAAAAGAAAAAAAGAATTGACATGATAAATTTGTGAAAATATTTCAGTCGACACTTTCAGGTGTGCTTAAATATGAATTCCTTATGAAATAGACTTTTGATTAATTGTTATAAGTCAGCTCTTTAGATGAGAGCATACATGATGTAAATAGGTGCATTACAGGTCTTTTAAATGTATGTATAAGCAGTGTGTTGTATTTTGAGATATATTTATAAAGATGAATTAAGTATGTTAATATTTTTCTAAAACATTTAACATATAGTCAGCCGCCACCAGCTGCTTGCACTAATAAATTATAGAAAAGATATTTAAATTTTGCAACTCAAATAGAAATAGCTGACTGGCTGTCATCATTCATAATATACCTATTTATCTAGGTGTACCTCAAGGATCTATTTTTGGATCTTTACTATTTTCTATGCAAATTTTTAATAGGTTTTAAAAATGACATGTTTCAATTTTATAATGCCATATACATATTTGTATTAGACCAATTTGTCGAGATTTACAAAATAAGCATCTATGGCTGTTGACTTGATTTTTTTTTTTTTTTTAAATACGGTGCATGGGAAATATTCAATTTGAGAAGAGGGAGATTGTTGTGATGTAAGAGAGCGAAATACTATTTTTTTTTAGGCCATTCCCTTTAACTCGTACACGAATTTGTCTATATATTTCTTTTTTACTATTTTCGACACTCTCGTAGACCCACTTTTCGTCATCACAGCGAGCTGAAATTTGGCACACAGGATCATGTCGCGTGAAATTTCCGGAAATTTCCATGGAAAACCTGGAAAATCGGGAAAAATCATTTGAAAATTTTGTACAAATTTGATTAGTGATAAATCCGTTTCAGGAAAATTGCAGTTTTCCGATTTTTCCGGAAAAAAAATTCGGGAATTTTCCGACTTTTCCGGAAACTTTTCCTGTAAAAAAGTTTTCTAAATTATGCAGGATCAAGTTCCCTATCAACTGGCATCATTACTTTCTCTCCGACAATGGTGAAAACTTGCAGAAAAAATCGAAGAAAATTCATGTAAAACGCTTTTCTGGAGTTTTTCAGACCAAGGAAGCGTTTTGCAACCTAGGACAAAGTTGTAGAGCGAAATGAGTTGCATAAAGTTGCTTTTGTGGAAAACTCCGTGGAAAACCCGGAAAAGCGGGAAAATCATTGGACAAATTTTCATCGATATGATTAGTGATAAATCTGTTTCCGGAAAAATGCAAATTTTTGCTGGAAGAGTTTCAAGAGAAAGACAGTGGTTGGGCTCTGCATTCTATAATACATTTAGCGGTGCATATCAACAAGTTTGAGCCGATTCGGGGATCATTTTATATACCTCTGCCGAAGGAGATTGCATCAAAGAAAGCTTGCATTAATTTGAAGAATAATGATGAAGCATGCTTCGCATGGGCCGTAACATCAGCGCTATATCCTACAACTGTCAGCTCCGATAGGACCTCATCATACCCACATTATTCAACTGTACTTAATTTAAATGGGATAACATTTCCCATGACACTTAAGCAAACAACGCAATTTGAAGACCAGAACGAGATATCAGTAAACGTATTCGGAATTTTACGACTTTTCCGGAAAATTTTCCAACAAAAAAGTTTTATAAGCTATGCGGAATCATTTTTTGTCCGTCCTACTGGCATCAATACTTTCTCTTCAACAATCATGAAAACTTGCATGAAAAATCGAAGAAAATTCATGTAAATTTTTTAAATAGGAAAAGTCTGTGGAAAACATAGAAAGCAGCACGTAATAACAATTCAGTTAACGTGAAAAAGGTAGAAAATAAATTAAGTAAAAAACGAGTTTTCAAACAAAACTGAGGCCAAGACGCATGTAAAAGTAAAAAATAAACTTTTCTTCACACACAGAGGTGGACTCAGATTTTATTCGCTGACAATCACCGATATATTTCAGTATGATCAATCAGAGGTAATAAGTGATTTGATTCATGAAGAGAAAGAATATTCGAGAGAAATGTCCCAATCAAAAAATCTGAGTCCACCTCTGTGTGTTTAAGGCATCTTCGAAGAACACAATCACATTCTGCCAAGCCTGACTACACAAATTGTCCAACCTTGACTAGAACTGCCATTACAGTATCGCATCACACCACAACTAAAAACATGACACAGGATTAAATTTTCCTTTTGATTTGTTTTCAAACATTAATCACACAACACACAGTCACAATACTTACCTTGACGTTTGCATATATACCTCACTTTCTGATTCTGACCCTATTCAATAATGCTAAAAAATAAACTTTTTTTAAACTTGCAAGCCACTGAGTGCTCAACACATGTCTTGCTTTTACGTCCCAAACAGTTTGGTGTCACTGAGAGAAGTGGTAAAAGTGGTCAAAACTGAAAGATCGGAGTGGGTCGTTCAAGAAACTAAAGGCCTACCCTCATGACACTCCTCTACTTATAAATGCCCGAGTGTAATATTCTTCACCGAAAATGCAGTTAATCGTATTGACGAAGATCAATTCGTGCATAATTTTCGTGTTGATGCTAAAGAAACTTAATCTCAATTCATTGAAATCGAAGTAGGCCTCTGATGATTTCTTACCGTTTTACCCCTTATGCCTTACAAATTGTTCCAATGGTCTATAATCTATATAATCTTCCCCCCTCCCTATGAAATTATGGCCTAACAATTTTGAAATATTCGGAATTTTTTGAATTTTTTAAGGGAATCACCCCGTGTGACTGATTAAAAAAAATGTTTGTTTCTTTGCATAAGTTGCATCCAAATATAGTGCAGAATATGTGGGTAAAATTTTTTTTCCGATATTCTGAGCTGTTCGAAAGTTACAGCGTTAATGAGTGCAGGTATTTGTAGCGTGCGCTCGAGTCTCGGACCCCTTCTCTTGCACTTTGATTTCTTACCTGAGCCCTTTTAATACAAACGTAGATTTAAATATACAATAGAGAAGCCGTTATATCTCTAAACTAATTTTCTGTTTCCAATATGACGATTTGTTTAGGCTTAATTGAGCACCCAAAGTGTTCGAATTTTATTTGTGATAATCGTATTTGAACTTTTAAACGTGTTTTTCTCAAGACTACGTTTTTCTAACTGGTCTCCACGATATCTCAAAAACAGTTTGACTTATTGCCTTGAAATTTTAACGGTAGATTCGGCACATATATAGTCATCGAGTGAACTAAAATAATGCAAAAATTCCGTACCGTTTTTTTTTTCGTAACAAAATGATCGAAAAAAATCACGAAATTTGAAAATTAATTTCCAAAAACATCTCTATTATTGAATTTTCAATATTTTCGAATGATTCTAGATCATTCGATAGCCACAGCTTCATAGATTGAAACGTCGTTTGGTTTTTTGATTTCAGATAAACTAATTAGCCGGAATCATGGAGACCGTCGACAAACTTCTTTTCGACATGGGTGCCTTTGTAGTGGTGTGCAACACACATTGTGATAAATATTATGGTCTGAAAATATTCTGGCTTACTGCTGAAATGTCAATTAATATATAGTAAAAAGTTCAGATATCTACATTTTTATTGTTCGTCAAAACAACATCCCAAAAAAAGGTCAAAAAACAGGCGGTCACTCACACAGGGTGACCCCCTTAAGTCATAATTTCCAAAAGGGATTGTCCTCTCGGAGAAAGTTATTGGAAAGCTTCAAGATAATACTATATGTAGGTAGATGCGTATCTTTCTAATAAGTTTTTAATCATCGTTACAGGGTATATAATTCAAAAGTTACAGGTTGATCAATAACAAAAACATTTGCAAAAATTAGAAATAATCGTGCTATTTCCAAAAGTAAATTGATGAGGGGATTTTTTTTTTAAATTTTTTAAAATCATTTTCCAATTCCCGGATGAAGGGAGTAAAATTTGAAATGGCCAATAACTAGATATTTGGGGGTGGTCAACTACTGTATTATATTAAATTATTCTTAGAAGTTACTTCAATTAATTGAGTTCAAATGAAATATTTTCTTTAAATTACAAAAATGAAAGCAAATCAAACTAAATTTTTCGGTATATTTCAAATTCAAAATTCAAATTCAATTTATTTGAAACAATTGTATACACGTAAGATAAAATATCTTATTAATGTGCACAAGCCAGAATAAATTACAAAAATAGTACACTGAGAATTAGAAAAGGAATAACATATTTAAGTATTTAATAAATGCGTAATACCAAATATAAAGTAGTGATTACATAACAAACTTACTAATATTACCAAAAGAAGAATTAATAATTAAGAAAGAATAGAGATGGAATAAACAATTAGTACACTACATTTGATTTAACTACTAGGCGTTAATGTCTTGAAAATGCTACTATTTATAATGCTCAATGAGTGGAACTGGATGAAATTTTTAACCGAAACAGGTAAGTTGTTCCAGTTTGTAATAGAATGGTTGAAGAACAGGCGTCTTGTTACTCAAAATTGTGATCTTGGTACAATGAGATTCAGTGTCCTGCTTGATCTTGCAAATTGGAGTTTTCGTATAGATATAATGAATGGAATACGATTTTTTATTATCTTCGCCAAAAATACCAGCGAACGAAATTTGAAACACGTAAATAAGCCACAACCCAAAATTAAATCCGAGAACGGAGGGACATGATCATATCTTCGAAGACCATACACATACCTAACCGCAGAGTTAAAGGCAATCTCAAGTTTACGGGAAATATCGTAATCGAGTTTGCCAAATACCTCACAGCCATAAGTAAATACCGGTATTAAAAGTAGACGTACCATCAGTAACCTTATTGAAACTGAGGTAAAATCACTAGATATCCATAGCGCACGTAAACCACTATACATTTTACTAACAATATTGTTGATGTGGTCATGCCACGTAAATAAACAATTGAAAATTATTCCAAGGTTCCTGACAGTGTGTACAAGGGGAATAACTGTGTTATTAATCATAATTGGAGGAAATCCTTCTGTGTCGAGTTTTGTGCGATTTATGACCAAACATTTGGATTTTGCTGGGTTCAGATTAGATACGGACCACAAGTGAATTGATTGAAGATCTTCATTAATACAGCTAGTAGCATCCTCAATAAGGCCAAGTGGTCTAGAGAGGTATAATTGCGCATCATCAGCGTATAGATGCATTTTACTATGATTAACTTGAGAAAAAATATCATTGATAAAAATTGAAAATAGTAGGGGTCCGAGTATCGATCCTTGTGGCACACCGGTTAGGACAGGAAGAAATGAGGACTGGCATCTATTTACTAGTACTGCTTGGGACCTATTACTGAGATAATTATAAAACAATTTAACTGCTTGAGAAGAAAATCCGAAAAGCCTTCTAAGTTTGTAGCAAAGCAGATGGTGGTTAACCGAATCAAATGCTTTTGAAAAATCGAGAAAAACTAGAACAGTTAAGTCTCCCTTGTCAATAGCACGAGCAACATCATCACTCACTTTGACCAGAGCGGTAGTACACCCATGACCATTCCTAAAACCCGATTGACAGTCATGTAGAGATTTATTTAAATGTAAAAATTGGGAGATTTGAAGGTACATGACTTTTTCTACAATTTTCGAGAGAAAAAGGTAGTATACTAATAGGACGATGATAATCAGCACTACCTCCAACAGAGTTCTTGGGAACCGGTATAACTTTGGAAAATTTCCAAGCAGCTGGGAAAGTCATGGTAGAAAAAAACGTATTACAGATGTGAGCAAGAGGTTGAACAATATAAGCCCGAGCATAATCTGATAAATCTGGGATTCAGACATTCTACTCCGGTCGCATTAGAAGTAATACTACACATTACTGTCGACACATCACTTGTAGTAACTCGGTAAAAATCAAAATTAGATTCAGTGCTGAAGTAGTCAGGATGCGATTCATTGATATCATTGTCTGCTCTAGCTAATGTAAATTGAACATTTAAGGAATGTGGATCAAGGGTGCACTCATTTTTACTTGATCTAGCAATTCCACACTTCCTCAAATTATACCAAAGGACCTTGGTAGAAAGATTTATATTTAGCTTGGAAGCGTAGTATTGTCTTTTAGCATTTCTTATTGCTAAAGTTGTTCGATTTCGAAGAGTGCGATATTCTTGAAGAAATGCTATTAACTTATATCTCTTCCACTTGGCATAAGCAAAATCTCTAATTGATATAAGTTTGCGAATATGTGATGGAAACCAAGGACATTGTGGATTTACTATGGTCCTAGTAACTAAAGGAACATGCCTATCATGGAGAGTATGAAGAGCAGAGTTAAGAAAATTGACTTGGTCATTTACACATGGCATGAGGGATACGCAATTCCATTCAAATGATTCTGCATCATTGTAGAGAGCATTAATATCAATTTCATTGTAATTGTAGTATGAGTATGATGTGGGTAAACTGGCCCTTTCGAATTGTAAGTCATAAGTAAACATTATCATATCAGGATCAGATACGCCATGGAATTGAAATCTGTTGAAAAAACGAAACTATTTATTTATATAAAAACTACTCAACTTAAACTAATAAAAAAGAAATGCAAAATCCTGTTCTATACAACGGTAACAAGACAATTAATCTTAACTATATGCATAAATATTCATGAAAAACTTTCAAACTCCTCCATAGCTCCTCTAATAAGACCATCAAAAACGAAATATTAAAAACATACTAAATACAACCATGCTGAATACCGCAAAACATAAATACTGTTTACTTCCTGATAGCTTAGGCGTCTAAAACAAGCGACCACACAAGTACTACACACATATATTATCTCCAATCCCTTTTTCCAATAATTACTTGGACGGTAAACGATACGATTGATAAATTTAACGAATTAAATACTTTTCGGGGTCGTTAATTTCCTTCTCCTCCTACTCCAGAGTCGTCTATCCTCCAATGTAAAGAGTAACAAGACACATACGCAAACACACACGCAAAGGAATTTCGATAATAAAACATCGTTTCTTGTTACTAGGCTAGATATTACCTATTAGCGGCTACACAGAGTGTAAGGACTAATAAATCTGAACGTAAAATAATTAAAAATTTTATCGTAGTTCTCAATAATTTTGAACATTTCTTATAACTACTCTGAGGATTGAGATCTACCAATGTACCTATATTAATCCCCGGTATAGAGTGAGTGATAAGTGCTGGCTGACTGCTGAGTATAATCATTCAGGTATTGATTGAACGTGGGCAAAAATATTGTTTACACCTACAAAAGTTAGATTTTATTTAGGATTTGGTTTACCACAATTTAACGGGATGATAAATTACTGCGATTTTATTATTATTAGCGGTTTGATCTTAGATTCGAACGTCAATTTCTAGTCATAATGATATGCTCTCAGACAGACAGGAGATCTTGTATTGGCTGCTCTTGGGTAAATTTCAATTTATTTTTGCTTTGCTAAAAAACACCCACTTATAGTTTTTAGGTATAATTTCAATTAATCAAGAAGAACTGTGATCCAATGATTTTCATTCATTAAATACAGAATATTATTCTAACGGTAATCTGATGATTATAGGATGATCTCAACTGATAATTTGTACTATCAAATCACGGTTTTATTACCTTAGAAAATTTTTTAACTTCTTTTCTACCATTTTAGTTTATATAGCACACACACTGAGAAAATTTTAGTATTTTTTTTTTATTATTTAAGACCCGTTTTACATTTTTGGTCATTTTTGGTCTACACATTTTCAAATTCATTAAACAGATTTCTACCCTAAAATTGAATTTTTGTAATTATGATTTGCAATTCTCTGCGGTTGCGACTGCGAGTATCTGCATAGTCCGATTTTGTATGATCGCTGCTACTAATTAACTTGAAGCCGTCGGGGTGTTTCAGCTTAATTTGCTGAGAGTTAAGATCAACCTTGGGGGATATACGAATCACCATCCTCCTAAGATTGTCAAGGTCACCCCTTAGAGCTTTTAGAAGTTAAACGTGATGAAAAAAAGTATAAGCCAGTTTGCGCTCTCAGAAGCATATACGAGTTGTGATCAAAAAATATGGTGAATGAATTTTTATAGAAGCATCTGCTGACGCTTTATCCATTTAAAGTTATCCGTTTGATAGCCTTATTTTTTGAGAAAGTCAGGTTTAAGTTTGAACAGGCTTCCAGAATAAGAAGAGTGAGGTCATGTTTACCTTGGAACAACGTGTTAATATTAAGATTTGTTTTAAGTTGCAAGAAAGTGCCAAAGAAGCACATAGATTGTTAAAATCAGTGTATGGCGATAATGCGGTGACTCGGAAGACTGTCTACAAGTGGTATGAGCTATTTAAAAGCGAAAATGAATTGATTGACGACGAGAAACTGTATAGACGTCTTTCGACTCAAAAACACGCGAAAACATGCAAAAAGTGCCCAAAAATAAAAACTGCACTAAAAGGAAACCGTTTTGATACCTTTTTCGACATTTAGAGTGCCAATCCAATCACGGAATCAACGTTGGGATAAGTGTATCGCTAGTTAAGGAGAGTACATTGAAAGGGATTAATTCAAAATTAATGTAAACTTATTACTTTGTTTGTAATAAAATCATTCACCATATATTTTGATCACACCTAGTAGGGGAGATCGGGGCTAATAGACGCACTTTTTTACATTACCTTTTTTTCCAAGAGTGATTGAGGATTTTAAGAGATGGTTACTCGAACCATAGTACTGCCTTGATGTCAGCTATTTATGAATATATATGTATAAAATACACGTACCGTATTTTATTACATATACAGATATATTTTTAACAAATGTTAACACTGCGCCAACCTACGCCATGAACGGGGGGTTACTCGGCGCACTCCCTGGGGCTAATTGGCGCACTACCTGTGGCTAGTTGGCGCACATTATCTAATAGTAATAAGATCCTGGATAATGAACAAACAAAAGTATTTAAACTGAATAACTCTTTATTATAGAACAAAAATTTGTTTTAATAATAGAATTAACAAAATAGTCAAAATTAAATATATGTTACATAACTTTGAAATAATACTAGCCCATAGCAATGGGCAGTTAGTCTACATATCATCACTTGAGTCACAATTTCCACAGCGAAAAAACAAATCGGGTATACCAGAACAATCTGTGTGTGCCCACATGTGACAATAAGTGCCCTGAACCCGTTTCTCTCTTGGATTACTACGAGAGAAAGGTAACGTACAGTATAGACATAGCGTATCTTCCTCTTCAGAATCTGAGACAATATTTACTGGTTTCCTTTTTCGGCACAGACATTTTCCTAATTGGTAGTTTTCTTTTTATTGCAGTTCTTTTTTGTTCTTCAAGAACTTTCTTTACTTTCGTGTTTGCTAAAATAGCTGATGACCGCTTGCGCTTAGCCATTTTGCTCTCTTTACGAGAACCTGCCTTTGGGTATGGCCGAACATCTTGTGGTGTTAAATTCTTAAAAGGGACGGAATTGGAACTACATGAATTAGATGGACCAGCGACCGCATTATCAGTGCAAGCTAACGGTTGAGTTATGTGCCTTCTATCTGGGGATTCTGAAGTGCAAGTGACATTTTCTGTGGCCTCCGAACGTTCACTTGAAATCTGACCGTCACCACCGTATTGTTGGCCAAGATTTGGTCTGTCGGTCACATAGCTCGGCATGAAGTCGCTGTTTAGAAAAACATCAGCCTTAAATGGAAACACATCCGTTGCCTTGAAACCATTCACGATGTTAGAAGGATTAACAGCTAAGGGTAAGGAATACGATACGATACCAGGAATGTCGTAAATTGTCATCGTTTGGCCCGGATGATTCGTCATCCACGAGTCGCATGCAGTGTTCACATATTTTTTTAAAGGCCCATTCACGTTTTTGTCCAGCGGCTGTAATTTGTATGAGCAATGCGGGGGAAACGATAATATTGTGATACCATTTTCTTTACAGTAATCGAGACCTTCTATTGATAAATGTGACTCGTGATTATCCAAAAGTAGCATTACTGGGTTTTCTTTAGAAGAACGTGTATGATTAACAAAATGTCTCAGGAAATCAACGAAGTTGTCAGCTTTCATCCAGCCAGAAGGCTTTGCACCACCCACACTACCAGGAGGACTAGATGAAACGAAATGGTCTCGGTAGTGCACTCTCGGGAAAATGAAAAATGGTGGTACAGTATTTCCCGTGGCCGAAACTGCGACAGTTAGTGTCACTAAGGAGCCCCTCTCCTGAGAAGTCAATTTTCCCACTTGCTTGAACCCTCGTCTGGCAACTACTTTGTCGAGCTTTTGTGTGGTTGTAATTCCTGTTTCATCAACGTTCCAAATGTCTTCAGTTCCGAATTTCAGATGCTCTAACACTGTTTTCAGATTATTAAAAAATAAAGCAACGTTTGCTTTATTAAAACTGGATGCTCTTGCTAGACTTGTGGCTCTTGGAGTTCTAATTGATAACGCGGGATGTCTTTTCATAAAATGCGTAAACCAATCTGCTCCGGCAAGTGTCTTATCTACCCATGGTTCCCCGGTGTATTTTTACCCAAGGACATAGCATATTCCTAGGCCAATTTTCTTACTTCTTTTGGTGACAAACCATAATAAATATCGGCTGCTTTCTTAAGGTACACCTCAAGGTGCTGCTCTTGTTCATCATTGAATACCTAAGAACATAGAAACTTTGATTGATATTGCTGGTATTTAATTTGTGATAAAAATTTGAATTCATTAGCAGGAAAATTTTAAAGTAAATATATTGATGATAAGATAATGGTTAAATTAAAACATACCTGCCGAATCCTGATGTATCCGACATTTGTAGTTGGTATATTATTCCGACCTTCGATCTCCTCTTGTGTAACCTTGGAACAAAACCGTGTCAGTGTATATTGAAGTCCTTGGCAACACTTCTTATAGATTTCTTACTTAATTTGACCTCCCTAGCAGCTCACAGCATTATATCTGGTAGAGTTTTCCCTCTCTCGCTTTTTCTATTATAATTGCGCATTCTCCGAAATAAAAATTGCAAGCTGAAATAATACTTTACGAAAAAATTTCACTTAACATAGTTATACAAATTTATAAAACAAACAATTAATTTTCTATAATGTACGGTTTGGGGTTAGTTGGCGAATGCGCCAACCGACCCCTAGGGCCGTACGCTAACAAGCTCCATCTGTACATTACAACATTTTTATAATACAATTCGTGTAAATGAGTTGTCAGACATTTTGGGCTTTTGAAGCTTACAGCCAGCTGAATCACACAACAAATTAATCAACACATTAACTTTTTACATTAGTAGTATTAGTAAAATTTACTTACCGTGGTAAAAAATACAAACACTGTTATAAAATCCAGAGGCTAGAACAAAACGTGCTATAATAACGTACACAATGGCATAGAAACTGCCTGGTCACTAGATATGCGTATCAGTGCTGGCAACTGCCAAGTAACAAATTTTCCGCGCGTTCGCCAACTTACCCGTGCGCCTACTAGCCCCGGTCTCCCCTATTACATTTTTTTTTTTGTAGTTGCCAGTGAGATTTATATAGGAGAATATTATAAATTCGACATAGCTAGTAGCCGTCATATTTTCAGAGCAAGAAAAATCATAGATATGTAGATTTGCTGACTTTTGTTACGGAAAGTTGTGGAACTATAATCTTTACAATTTTGGTGAGTACAAAATTGTTGCCCTAAATATTTCAAAGGCTTTTGGCCTTTTAGCCAAACTTAAAGCACTTGGTCTCGACTCTCATCTTCCATCATGAATTGAAAGTTTTTTTTATCTAGTCGCCAAATACAGGTTGTTTTAGATGGCGTTACATCTGAATCTTATCCTATTAATGCCGGTGTGCTCCAGGGCTCTGTTATCTCTCCGTTTCTCTTTGTAATTTACATTCGTGATCTGCTTTCCTTACTTTCAATATCATCGATGGTTTCGCTGATGGCAATACCCTTATTTCGCTTACACTTTTGTGGACTCCAGAGGGAATGTCACATCTGTCAAACGAGATTGCATATAGTTAGATCCTTGAATAACGGTCTTGACCATATCCTCGCTTGGGGTTAAGTATAAATCGCATCGAATTCAATGAATCTAAGACCCAAAGCTGTCTCATCTCATTAAAATAAGATCACAATTTAACTACTCTAGTTTCTTTTGATGGAACATTAATTTTTGATTCACCACCGCGCGCACATTCTTTCACCTTTCAAAATACGGCGGTACAGTAAAACTCTCTGATGCTTTCTTATCCCGAACTGTGCGAATGTGGAATAATCTACCATCTTCTTTTTTTCGTCGGGCTTACAATCTGCGAAGGTTCAATAGTGACATACATCAGCACCTCCGCCACTTTCCTCATGTCCACCAATTCTTTCCTTATCTTCTTCCTGCCATGCTGTTCTTTGCATCATAGGGTATCCCCTGAGCTTAGCTTACTAATATCATAAATAATAATAAAAAAAAAAATTATCTAAATTTGATGCAGTTACATTTATGAGAAACATCATTTGTGACAATTTGTAAATAATTGTGTTTTGCATAAGTAGTAAAATCTCCTAGGTTCCCCATCGCTTCAGGAACTACCTACATAGTTTGCTTAACACTTGTGGGCCATGTCTTCTAGACGTTTTAGATTCCAAAAATTATTAAGTATTGAACTTGTCCTTGACTGCTTTTTGTTTTTTATTCCAAGAATGTCTACTCTGCATTTTTTTTTTTTACAAGTTGAAGATAATTAAAACAAATTCTTTCTTCAAATTGTGTTTATTTCTAATTAAAAAATTCTTCTACCTTAAATAGAGACTTTAGTGCCTATTCCACCTGTGCCCTTTGCAATGCGACCAACTTGCGTGATAACTTAATTAACCATTCACACATGCGTGATTTACAAAGTTGATGAGAGTTTGTATAAATAAATTATGATGCCTTGCCTCCTACATAAATATATACGAAAGTAACTCGCAAATTTTTATTTTTTTTAACTAGCATGCAGTTGTTTATCTGCTCTGCACATGCTTATAATATATTGCATGTTTACAAATGCCTTCGCTATATGTATGTAGGTACGTACATACATCACAATAGACTTTCATTGGTTTAATTGTAATAAGACAAACATATGTAAAACTAGTGCATTCCTTGGGGGCAGATTAATAAAAAAAAAAAAAAAATTGAATAAATGAATATTTTATAAAGGGGAAGTTTCTGGAAAGAGAAGTTTTAGTTAGATTCAAGTTGTTGGTAGGTATTTTATAAATTTTATCTTGTTTTATTAAGACGAATAAACACCCCCACTCATAACCCACTAGTTTGGCTACTTCTCACCAGATGACACGACTGTTTTAATTGAAATTTGTTTAACATAACTTTCAGCCATGAAGTCTTTTTCTCTGCTTGATTCTAACTCTATCACCGATTTTTTTTGTTATTTACCATATGCCAACTCCGCCAAAAACTCATAAATACTGACTTTGGTATCGCTGTGCCTAATCAAAATTGTTACCCTGTTATGCCTGGAATTTTAAGACTTTCGGCGATATCGTCATCTCTACTAAAACCATCAACCATGAAATTTTTAGCCAAACATCAAATTTCGAAAATGATTATTATTTGATCAGATCAATTTCTTGTTAAATGTTGATAAAATATTGCAGTCCTTGTGGAACCGTAAATATTTGCCGACAAAAAAATATTTTTTTTTCGAAAATCAGAAATTTTTGTTTAGTTTTTCGAAAATCATATATTTTCGAAAATCATCAATTTTGTACAGTATAAAATAATGAAATTTCCTTAAATATTAATGGCGAGGAGAAAACGTAATTATACGGAAAAAATTTCACTTCGATTGGATAATAAATGTGGGAAATATAGGACATTTCATATTATCTCTACTTTCCTTTGATGGGAAATGTCAGGAAAGTCTATCAAAATTTAGTATTTGTTGTTTTTCCTGGTCTGGGGAAATTTCTTATCGACGATCAACGAAGTAACCCCAAAGAGCATTGCAAACTATTCTTACTGGACTATAAGTTGTGGTTTGTGGCTTAACAGAGATTGAACTAGTCCTATTTACATGGAGGAGAGTTATTCCGACTTTTTTTCCGAGAAAACTGGGTAACATTACTCTTGAATTTAAAACTGCTTTAGAAAGTGACACACCTAAAAAGTCTTACTAAAATACAGAGAGCTGCCTGTCTAGGTACTACAGGTATACGGACTAGGCTAGACTTTGAGAAAACATTCTCAACTAGCATTTCTAGTAGAGAGGAGTGGGATGATAATGGCGTGGAAAATGATTCTGATATATGTGTCTTTACAGCTGGTTCGAGAATGGATATGGGAGTGGGAGCCGAGGTATACTCAGCAGTCCTCAAATACAAGAATCGTACGCGCCTACCGGACTACTCTGTGTTACAGACGGAGGTTCTGGATATTAGCAAAGCAGCAAGGCTGCTAAAAACAACTTATCATGTACCTAGCGATCAAGTTAACAGGATTTGTATTGCTAGCCAAGCTGCTTTCAAAGGTCTGAACTCCAGTACCATAAGATCGGGAAACTGGGTGCTAACCACAGAATTAATCTCTGCTGGGTGGCTGGTTATAGGGATATACCAAGAAACAAAACAGCTGATGTTTTGTCCAGAAAGGGCTCCGCTATGAATATATGCCTAGCGGAGGAATCCATAAGTCGGCCCCTAGAATCAACGAAGAGGATTCTAGATTTACAGGGCTGTAAGTAAGCTGGCAAATAGCAGATGGGGAGAACTGTGCGATTTCAATACATCTGTGTTTGCTGTGGCCCTAAATATGTCCTGGCAAAACTAATCTCTGCAAAGGAGGAACCGGCGTGATGTGCGAAATCTTAATGCAGTTATCACGAGACTCTGCCTCTTTGGAAAATATTTAGAGCGCATGTATGAGGCTGTATGGATGAGGTGGAGATTGAAAACGTTTCGAACTTGCTGTGTGAGTGCCCGAACCTTGCTAAGCGTAGGAGGAATACGCTTGGTTGCTATTTTTTCTGCGAATTGAAGGAATTAGCAGATAAGGAGTTGGGGGACGTGGTAAGGTTCATTTCAATAACTCTTTTGTCTGATTTTAACGCGCCCCCTAAATCTGAGGAATCTTGACTAGTGGCATCACAACGGACCATAGATGGTCCAAGTGTGGCTAATCAATATACGACGATTGCGGCTTCTAGCCTAACCTAACCTAACTTAGTATTTGCTCAAATCTTTTAAAAAGTACCACAAGCACGACATAGCCCGTTCATGAAATTTAGAATATGAAAACTAAATTAAGTCAGAATATTAGATTTTCGAAAATTCGAATATTTTTGAAATTGTTTTTTTTTTCATTCTACCAAGTACAGATCGGTTTTACTGGGAGTACGGCATTAAAAAATATACTAAAAGACAAACATTTGGCTTTAACCTCTCACTGAACACCCGTTTAGTCTCTTTATTCCACATGCAATATTCTTCAGCGAATAGTAATTGATTTCGAAAAGGAGTTTGTACATGGTATTATCTTTAATCAATGACTCAGAATTCTCAGAGGGAAACTATTGTTGGAAAATTCATTCTGTCTTTTGTAATATTACTAAATAGTGAGTTTAAGACATTTTACACACACATTCGGCAAGCAAGAATTAGTTGTCATTTGACAAACAGCAACGAGTCGTTACATTTCACATAGACATTTTTATAATTCCACAAGAAAAATTTGAACTAATTTTTTTTAAGCCCTCACACTTGAAAAAGTAACTAACAATGTAGGTGAAGAAATTTACTCATTTACACAATAAATGACGTAAGCTTTTGACGTTTTGACATCTGCGTCGAATTTAATCTTATAGTACATTTACATTGCCACAACATCTCGTCTTTTCAAGATTTCGACGAAATCCTCATTTAAATCCTGCAATTTTGCCTACATCTATTTATGCCGAAATACCCAGATTTCATTAAGATTTCAACGAAATCTATATCAAAATCACGATTTTTTTGCCGAATGCATGCACACCCATGTTCCAATGTCACTGTGTTCAATCTCCATTGGAAGAAGCTGTCAATAAATTATTTTGACATTAGATTGCTGCTAATATTTCTTGGATAACTGCATGCAATAGATGCATATCCAACGGGGCAAGCAAATATCGCCCTTGTAGGAATTTCTGTATTATAAAAACCAGGAGTTTGTCAAAAATTTAATTTTTTCACTAACACAGCTTGTTGGTGTTAATGCTGTAAAAAGGAATTACTTTTTATAATAGTTGGTTGTTTTTCACTACAAAGGTGAAACTTTCATTTAACTCTTCCGTAATTGGACATTTCATATGAACGGCCTATATAATATTGTTTACCTTACCAATAACCAATACCAATAACAAAAATCCCTGTATTGGGAAAGCCTACAAGGACTTCGTCAGGCAAAAAAGTTTATCGACTCCCCTGGCGGAAAAACAAAAAAACTCCTACTCCTTAGAAGAACAGAGCTCAAAATGATCACTGAACTCTTCCCAGGCCATTGCCCCTTGAGTTATCACCTAAACAAGCTGGGTTTGGTTGAGACTTCATCCTGCCGCTTCTGTCAGGATGCTCACGAAACCTCGGAGCACTTGCTCTGCCACTGCGAAGCATTGGCCAGGCGTAGATTACTCCACCTTGAACATGCTTTTCCTCCACCAAGTTACGTATGGAACCTTAAGCCCAGAATGGTTCTAGACTTTATTAACAGTCTAAACCTATAAATGGAGCAAATTCAACGGGGAATCACAATAGATCTTTCAGGTCGCAGTGATTGCGAGGCTAACGCCTATACACCCCTTCACAAATCTAATCCAATCTACCAATAAGATTTCAAAATCAAATCACTAAAATCATGAGATTTTAGGGTCAATGTAAATGTACTATATTAAAATGAATGCAATGGATCAGAAAGGATCTATAAATGGTTGGTTTCAATTATGAGATTAGAAAAGCAACTGCCGACCTTGCAACTTCGGCAGGGCTTTATACGAAATAGAATAGATTAAAAAGATTTTTATAATAACCGCGCTTCCTCCGATGTTGATTAATTTTTGGAAGGATGACAAAGCAACGTTTTTGGGTTTTCCACTTTTTAAGGAGGGCAGATCAACCATTTTGGATTTTCCAGTTTTTCAACTTCGCATCGACATAGAGAACTGAAATTTGGTATATGGTGTTTTTATAGTAATGTCTTATAAAATTTCAAAAATGGACTAAATCGGGTAAACCTTTGTGTGGCCATATAAAAATTTAGGTTTTTTACATATACTGTGAAAACGATCAGACATTTTTATTGTACTAAAAACTTCTTCAGAATACAAAATCCAAATTGGTCATCATTTTTTCTGTCCGACGAACCGTTCTAGAAATATATGCGAAAAACCACTTAAAAAATCAAACTTGCATAGATCGGTGACCATATACGAAATTTCATACGTGCATTCATCTAAGCTAGGGATTCCCAAACTATTATGGGCAAGAGACCCTTTTCGAAAATGAACTGATACCTCAGACCCCCATAGCCTAATTACTTTAAAATTCCGATCTCTAGTTTTTTTCTTCTTATTGATACAAAATACTTACCAATTTAAAAACTTTGCGGTTGGTTAAGTGAGTAAACTTGACATCATTTTCTCATCAAAATTTAACAAAATAAATAGACATAAAATTCAAGGGTAATTAATAATTATTAATTCAAATTACGTAAAAATACTTAATTATAACGTAATTAATACGTAAATATTTTTTGAAAAAAACATTAAAATATCAAAGTAACGACAAACAAATAACAAAGTTCTGTGTGATGGATGAACCTTGTGACTTTCTACCAATCTAGCTAAATCCGGTTCAATATTGGTGAGTTGCAGCTTTAAATCGCGGCGTTCGTTGGTTTTCAAACGGTTTGTTTGTTTTGCCAAAATGTTTGTTACCACACTGAAGCCATTTTTGACTAAGTATGATGATGGAAAAGCGATAAGGTATTTTTCAGCAATGTTCCATTGCTTCAATATGCGTTGCAACCAGAACTTCTGATAGTATGGGTTGAACTTTTGCTTAAGCTTCTCGTCTGTGCTGATGGTAATCAACTCTTCTTGCATTATCACATGCGCTTCTTCCATGGTTGTGATATTGTACGGATTTATTATCCATTGAGGAATTTGTAAATTTAAGAGATCCTCAAACCTCTTAGTAAAATCCTTGTGTAATGCGTCCAAGTGAGTGACATATTATGATAAAATAACATCGTCTTGAAGCATTTCTGGTAATTTTGCCAAATGTGGAAACTGTGAATATTTCTGCTTAAATTGTGTTTATAAAGGATGAGTTTATACAAAGGCCGATAATATTGATTTTGTTTTAATCAAGTTGAGATCGTCACTCTGTTCAACATACCAAAGATATCAGTCAAGTAATTAATATGTTTGACAATTGTTCAGATTTTCTTTCAAATTCGGATTTTTTTCTAGTAAAAACTCCAACACAGATTCAAAAAGAGCTCAAAATTTTGCTAAGCAAGAGCCTCTTAATAGCCTGCGAACTTCAGTGTGCAGAAGTAACCGAGTATAGACTTCGTCGTTTTCATCACATAGCTGAGTAAATAACCGAGAGTTCAAAGAATTGCTTCGAATCTTGTTGACAGCATTTATAACATATTGTACGAATTTCAAACGCAAATGAACTTTCATTTCAACCTAAGTGCAAGCTTGTTATTTAGTAAAATATCAGGAGCATGTTTGGACTTGAACTTGATCATGATTTCGTTCGTGTTCGTATATGCGTCAAATACAGAGCAAGTCAAAACGTGCCTGAAAGACTTGTACGCTCGAACACATTATCTTGGACGAACTTGTCCACGCTTATTGACTTGCCCAGTTTTTCATCTTGTACGAACTTGTGCACGCTTATCGACTTGTTGAGTTTCTTAAAAGTACAACAATGATACTTCCTACTAAATTATTAGTCATTCTTATAACAAGTTGATACACGTAACACAACTTATACAGTATCTTGAAAATTCCAAATAAGAGCTTGTGTTAATTAATGAGGGTCGATTTTTAGACCTCGTCGACCCCCAAAATCAGTTTTCGTTTATGTCGACCCCTGGGAAACCGATATCGACCACTTTGGGAATCCCTGGGATCCCTGGGTATCATAAGAATTGGTCTTAGACCAACTCTAGCTTTTTTACTTGCTTTTGTTTTTTTTTAAGTTCGTACAGCAGACCCGTATTTTCAAAAAAAAATCATACACATATGTCAGAATTGACTACACATAAATTTAAATTCTTGACGAATGATTTGAAAGCAAATTGCCTGTAATATTAATTTTTTGTTAATAATACATATAGTATTCTTTTATTTTAAATTTTCAGTCCAGTAGAGACATTTAGTGGGGTAATTCGGTAGGGTAATTTTCCAAGTATGTATTTAATTGAAAAATCTTTATGAAATATGCTGCTAGATGTTATCGAAGTGTTTTCAATTAGTAAATATACAGGGTGTCCCGTATGTGGTCTGGCACCAGAAGACTACGGATAGGTCATACTTAGACAAACAAAAAATTGTACGGGCGTTGGGGGGGGGGGGAATCGTAACGGTTTCCGAGATAACGGGACTTTAGATATTTGGGTATGTCTTTATAGAGATCACTCTGTAACTTCTGAACGTTACTTCCTATGACAATGATTTCAAACTTTGGTAGATAGATAATCGTTGCACCTTTCCAATGTTTTATAGATTTGTTCCCTCACCCTTTCCGTTTTGAATTTGTGGCTCAACAAAGTTAAAATTTCGGGATTTTTACTCGTTTTTTGTTTTATTTAACTACTATTTTTATCAAAAAACACGTCATCAATATCAATTTTTCATATTAAAATTTCAAAAGCCTAAAAGCTTAGCTTTAAAATAACCTATCACACTCTGTACCCAAAATGTAACCCTTTCTGCGTTTTTTGCACTTTTTCTTAAGCATCTCCAGCGAAAATGGCTGAAAAAGGTCATTTCCAAAAGATAATTGCCTACTTTCTGGCACTTATTGAACTTTTTCAGTCATTTTCGCTGGAGATGCTTAAGAAAGAGTGCAAAAAACGCAGAAAGGGTTACATTTTGGGTACAGAGTGTGATAGGTTATTTTAAAGCTAAGCTTTTGGGCCTTTTAAATTCAATATGAAAAATGGATATTGATGAAGAGTTTTTTTTTATACAAATAGTAGTTAAATAAAAAAAAACGAGTAAAAATTCCAAAATTTTAAATTTTTTGAGCCATAAGTTCAAAATGCAGAGGAACAGGGGGAAAAATTGATAGAATATTGGAAAGATCCAACGATTTCCAACGATTTCCAGCAAAGTTTAAATCATCGTAATAGGATGTAACGTTTATAAGTTACAGGGTGATATATAAAAACATACCGAAATATCTTAGTTATCTCCAAAACCGATAGGATTCCCCTCCCCCCACCCATACAATTTTTTGTTTGTCTTAGCATGACCTATCCGTAGCCTTCGGGTGCCAGACCACATACGAGACACCCTGTATAGTCGAGCACCAATATATCAAGTGTGTGACTCAGGCAATTATAATAATAATAATAACTATGTAAATTACACCAATAATATAAGGTGACTGATCTAATCTAGTGATTTCGTACGAAATTTACAAAAATTTAGTTGGCTAATTTACCATATTAGAGGATTCGTCTTAAGTTGACATGCATGTAACAAACTTACGCAAAAATTGATTATTCTTAAGTTAGACGAAGTAGTCTCAGCTAAGATGATGATCCTTAATATCTGATCTGAACTTTGAGTTTTTTTTTTTTTCAATATTATAATCATTTTGGTGGGGAGGTAGTTAAAAAAAGCATCTATTTCGTGAATTTCTTGCTGTATACTTCTAACAAAATAATATTTACACAATACTCAAATGTAGACATAACTTACTCAGTAGGGCACATATCAAGAAATCTAGACAATAAAACGTTAAGCAGTAAATAAATATTCTTAAAACGTTATGCCAAAACAATTTCTCGATTATAAAATGATCATAAAATTTTAACGCACTCTCTAGAAGTAATCATTACGTCTCGGCGTGCACTTAAATACTCTAATTACCAATACTCAGATCTAATCAAAAAGACCAACGCCTTGCTCTTGTTTGCGGTAGGCAAAGTACACACACCTTGCATAATTACCATAATCGAAGAAAAAAATAAAAATAAAACCATTACACATACATACAAACGTAAATATATGAATGACGAATGTTCGAACTCATTGTCGAACGTTAAAAGATTTTTAAAATCAATAAATTAAAATCACTGCAAGACCAGAAGAGAAAAATATGCTGCTGTTGCCAGTGTTGTTTATTATTTGTCAGTGTTTTTTGTTTTTCTTTTTTATTTTTGTCGTATTTCTCGGTGATTGTTTAAAAACGCATTTTGACGACGAGGGGGGTATATAAAAATCAGACGGTCGACGTTTGTATAAAATTTATAATAATTTCTGGATGACGCCTCTATGTTTATAAAAGCATTGAAATGGGGGAAATTAAAAAGCAGAAAATAATCATTTCTTATAGCTTTACTGGTCGTTTATCGTCTTGGGAGTTGGTGGTGGCGATGGTGGTTGAGGTGGAGGTGTTGTGATGGTGGTGTTGTAGTGGATAGACGAGAGTGCGAAGAGGTACAATTGACTTTTGGCGCGCCCTTACATATAAGTTCAATGAACCACAAGTCTCAACAGCTCTGTCTTATCGATTTTCGAATTAACTACCCATTCACCATGCAATGTGAGTCAACTATTGAAACATTGCACATGGTGAGTGTAGTATATACCAATGTATAGAGAGAAGGTGGCATAATCGTCATGCGATGATAAATGAAAATTGTACATTTGGAAAATTTCTTTACTCGCAAGCCAGGTATAAATCCATTTGGACTAATTGCAAATTATGCATTTGTGGGTATGCATGCATATTCTGTATGTAAGTAGTACCGGAATAGATGGATTTTTCTTTGTTTTACGAAATTTAACAACAAACATGCATGTGTGACGTAAGCAAAAAATACTTTTCCATAAAAAAGATTGTGTATGTTAACTAGACTTTTTAATTGTCTTAATGGGTTAAATGAATCCTGGAATTATCCTAAGTACTGCCGACCTTGAAAAACAAAACTTAGATATTGCACGCAAGTGAATTTTTCTATTTATTGTACGCGAAGATTAATTCAAATACAATTATTCCATAAATATATAGTTGCTGTGGAATTTGGGACTTCTAAAGAAAATTTATTTGATCCGGAGAGGTGTTGATGTCAAAAAAAATCTTAGGAAACATTCTACTAACACTTACACAATATTCTTGGTTATTGGAGACATTCGAGGTTCGAACCTCCATACTTCTATTTCTTTTGTTCTCTACCAAAAGGACCACTAGCATCGTCTCTGAAACTCAGCTTAATTTATACATAGATTATTGGATAAGACCCAATTCAACATTTATATACATGCATAAACATGAGCATAATTTTAATTTTAACAACCTACATGAAGTAATTATTCACTTCACAATGTTCCCCGACAAAATGGTAGTTAATAAACACCGAAGTTGTAGTTAAGAATACAACGACATTGATGAATTCGACTTGTGAATGCCATAATTGGTGAAGGGGGGCAGCTACCTATTGAAAGTCGTGCTCAAGGACCCTGCTGACTCTGATTACGGATTTTGACAGTGTCGTAAGAGTTCAAGGGAGTTTTAAAAAAATAAATGAACATTCTTGGAATTATGGTGAAATAGAAGTGCAAAGAAATATAGCGGTGAATTTGATAATATTTAAGGGAAGATAATTAGTGGAATATATCCAAAGTTTAAGAGGGCGTCACAGTATTAGATTCTCCAGTGAGAATTTTCGAATTGATGTGTTTGCGCCTACGGTGAAATCTTTCGTGTAATGTGATCTGCCGTAGAGTGCATTCTGGTAGTTGTTTCTGTTGATAGAGTGGAAAAGGGGACTGTATGAGTGGGCAGATTCTAGAAAATCTTCGAAGGAGTCTAGGAAGTAGAAAAAATTGGAAGCAAGCTGAGATAGAATTCAATCTCACGACGATTCCTGAAATTGGAAGATAAGGGTCCTTACTACTAACTAGCCCACCGAGAACACAATGATTACATATACATACAAATATGTATGTATATGAAAGTTGGAAATATTTTCCGGCTCAATAAAATATGTCAAACTGGGGAGTTTTGTTGAAACCGAAAAGCTCTGAAAAAAGGATTATATCAAATTGACTCTAAGTATCTCAGTAGTTTAGAAAGAAATATGCCGTACGACGATCATGGGCATGATATACTATGGACTGTTAAGACTATTAGCTCAGAGCCAGTGTTGAGCAAAATGCAATCTGATTGATGATTAATGATTACGATTACAATCTGTAATCATGATTACAGATTGATAATATTAATCAGAAAAGTAATCATTTTTGGCGATTAATGATTGATCAATCGTAACCGTAATCATGATTTCATGGTTACATTTTTGATTACAAATTTGCAAGAGTTTTAAAATTGTAGTTAAAAGAAAACAAACATTATTGTATTTCTATTTCGAAATCGGTTGTCACATAAACTAATGTTTGTAAGCACATATCTGTAGTGGGATGGTAATGGAATATCTGATAACTGTGGATTGAGTTTACCAATTATTAGTTATTAAGAAAGGGAGGTAGAGTTTAGAAATTTCTGATATCAAAAACAATACTGTATCGTTTTGTTAGGTAATAGTTAGTAAATGTAATCTTTCATCCTCACTCTTGCTGTCATGTCATTTACCCCCCATTGCAGCGCTTCGAGCATGCTTCTAGCTGGTGTATATACATATGCTGCATTTCAGAATAACTCACTTTGTCTTATTCTACAACAGTTGCAATCTGCTCTTGGATTCATTCGAACTAGCATATAACAATTTGGAGCAATATGAAAAGTGTGGCAAAATCAAAGCGTTAAAGGGCATTATTGCGTTTTCTGTGCTCAACGACTTTCTTATACGTCCCAGAAATCTAATCTTTTTCGCTATTTTTTTTTTCACACATAATCGAGATCCTCGAATTTAAGTTTATGATCAGATATGTGTGTGTTTCTATCAATCGAACCACTTACATTCTTTATACTGACTCCAATTAATACATAATTCAACAGTGCCTTGGAGTTTTCTACAATAAAAATTCTTACTTACGATCACAGATTGTTTGTTTTCTTAGAAATCTCTTGATAAGTTTCATTTGTAATCAAAATAAATGTAATCATGTAATCATGATTATTGTTACATTTTCCCAAGATTACTCGATGTAATCATGATTGATATGTAATCATGATTGATATGTAATCATGATTGATGTAATCATGATTGATTTAATCATGATTATTAATCTAATTACAAATGTAGGTGATTACGCCCAACACTGCTCAGAGCCAATCCTATTCCACTTTCTTCTCCTAATTTCCGGTTTGTTTTGAGTATAGATCGACTTTAAACATCTTTTTCTGACAGTCAATGAATTTTTAGAATTCGACCTGAATACCAAAGAGTAGTAATCGTGGTGTTTTAAATAGGATTAAATAACAATTAAAACGGTAATTATGTTAACGTGCGTTCCACCCATCACTATTTGTTTAATTACACATAAGTGGTAGTTATTTGGTTTACTTCGGAGTGGAATTGGCTCTGTAGTTAAGTGGTCAAGTCTACTAAACAAATGACTTGAATTTGAAAGACTTTCTCTGAGGCTCTGTAGTTCAGCTGCCCTAAAATCTAGATTTCCAAATTCTCTTTTTTTTTCTCTAGCTCTCCCATGTTTCTTTTTCTATTACTCTCATTTATTTTTCCCATGTCATCTCTTCTTACCTTACCATCTCTCCTCCCATCACTTTTTACCTTACCATCTCTCCTCCCATCTCTTTTTACCTTACTATCGCTCCTTCCATTTCTTTTCCAATCTCGTTCTGATATATTTCTATCTCTCTTTCTCTCTCTAACCTTCTCTTTCTCTCTCTCTCCTTCTATCTCTCCTTCTATCTCTCCTTCTCTCTCTCCTTCTCTCTCTTTATTTCTTTCTCTCCTTCTCTCTCTTTATTTCTTTCTCTCTGTCCTTCTCTCTCTATTTCTTTCTCTCTCTATTTCTTTCTCTCTCTCCTTGTTTCTTTCTCTCTCTATCTCTTAATCTCTTTTTCCCTTTCTCTCTTTTTCTCTTGCTCTCTTTTCCTCTTTCTCTCTTTTTCTTTCTCTCTCTATCTATCCCTCTTTCTCTATCTTTTTTTCTTTCTCTTTCTGTCTCGCTCTCTCTTTCTTTCTCGCTCTCTCTTTCTTTCTCTGTCTGTCTGTCTGTCTGTCTGTCTGTCTGTCTGTCTGTCTCTCTCTCTCTCTCTCTCTCTCTCTCTCCCTCTCTCTCTCTCTCTCTCTCTCTCTCTCTCTCTCTCTCTCTCTCTCTCTCTCTCAAAAAAAAGCAGTCAATTGAAAACACACCGAGAACACATTTTTGGATACCTAGTTATGTAGGTGTTTCTGAAGAATACTCAAAAACTCTAACAACTGGTTTGGCTACTCAAACGAAGAACATTGTGAGCAAGAGCCAAGAACTATACCTATGTACATATAATACTTGCCGAAGAGAGCCATTTTTATAGAAACTACACGAAACAGGAAAGTCATAAAATAAAATAAAATAAAATGAAAAATAAAGTAAAAATATTCCTTAAGGGTTGGTGTATTTAGCCTCAATCATTTCCGAATTGGATACAGGTGCTTGCTTGGAATTCACGAAAAAAAAGTCATTAACACCATCTACAAACATCAAGTCAATAGTTTAACGTAAATATACAACAAATGGTATACCACCAAGGTTCATTTAATTGAGAATCTATAATTCAAGCTGCAATATTCAAGTGATATACTTCCGAGTGAACTGAATTTTATGTAGAGAGCAGACCTACCGTATCGATCCAGCGAACGTTTTATGTACACTTCGACGAACATTTTTATAACCATTCAAGAAATCTAACGTCCCTGAATTTAGGTCTAACTACAATAAATTTCACCTAATGAATAGCCTCTCGTCCTTCAAATGAACTTGCGTGATTCGATGGTTTTCTATACAAATATTTTATCCCTATAATAGCCGTCGGCCCCTTTTCCACACTTGCGTGCAAGTCATTAGGTATATCTCTGCGGTAGCATCAATTCATTCACATGACTATGTATAAATATGCATGCAATTTCTTGGGTTATATCAATAAAACCAATAATACGATATCAAAAATTCAAATTCACATACATATCTATACATATACAATTTCCATATACATATATACTTTCTCTATGGATATGCACGTGAATTTGCGCATTATTCCAACCCTATAGAAGAGAAATATTTTATAAAATCATACAAATTTCCTCGTCCAGCAAAAGGCGGCCTATTGTTCGCAGAGATATAAAAGCAGCATGGTGTCCCTTGTGTCCGTTTTAGGTACATATGCAATTACATGGGTCATAAATAACACTAGAGCCTCAAATTGATACCGTGGTAATGCCATTCCATATGCAATGACCATCAAAAGATGCCCATTAAGGGTAATAATAGCTGGGGGGAGGTATTCAATATGTGAAAGTATATATGGTTTGCTCAAAAGGTGGGAGAAATTACGTACTCAACTTAGTCTATGTTGTGTGTGAATAGATTTTGTTGTACTAACTAACTGCCTTTGGAATCAAATTGTATACAGACAGTATAAATACTGACTGTGATATATGAACGTTTTGTAAGTAGTCATCTCTCTGTTGTTGGTCATATTTATTTGAAAGGTAATAAAACGTGGTTATTTGTTTTCCCTTCCAAGATGAGCAATCATTTGATAGCAATACCAATAGAAGGACATTTCGACAATTACTGTGCAAATATACGGATTGGAATAGTTACATAGTTACAATCCATTTTCATATATTGCGGGTATATATTTCATAAAAAAAAGGGAGTCGTTTTGTCTGTTATTAGAAAAAATCAGGGATAATTTCATTTCAGAATGTCGCTATTAGACATTTTCCCCCCTATTCAAGTAAATCATTATTTTGTACTCGGAGCAAATTCATGACAAGAATTGTAGTTATAAAAGCGATTAGTATTTTTGGGTATTCCTTTGGGCATACCAGAGTAATTATACCCTAGAGTGTTTATATGGTGAAATTGTAGGGTATATTAAATATTATGTCAACACATTGTGTAATATTGGGTGGTAGAATATAAGTGAATATATTCGCTGATATAAATTTAAAACTATGTTCTCTAATGGTCATGTAGAAATTATCTCCTTTTCTATTTTATTTTTAATACCCTAGATGAAATCATAGGGTAGTACCTATACTAAGTTTCACACTCCGTTTGTACCGCATAGAAATAATGATGGTAGAACAAGGTGTATTTGCCATCCACGGATAATATTATAAGTTATTTTGATTTGTTATGTCCGTCTTTTTGTCACAATAACTCGGGAACGCGTTCACTTATAGAGGGCGGAAATTTTTTTTGTATAGGCTTTTTTTTTAAAAAAAAGTGTTTTTAAGTTAGAAAATCGAAAAATCGGGTATGTCCTTCGTAGGGTTGCCATACAAAAATGTAGTTTTTCACCATACAGGGTGTTTCCCACTAGGAGGTCAATAGAGTGGGAGGTGATAGTACTCACCTAGACGAACCAAATATTGTATGGTAAGGGGCCATATTATCCTTTTAGTAGTTACAGGGTGTATGCAGAACTTCATGACCTTTCCAACGACTGCACAATCAGCTCCATACCCGTTTCCCATCAAGAATTATGGTTGTCTAAACTAAAAGTTTCGGATTTTCTTACCTTTTTTTTTAATTTAACCTCTATTATTTTTGCAAAAAGGCCGTTAACATAATTTTTTTTATAAAATCTGTAAACTGTTTAAGTTGACCTATTACACGCAATGTGCTGTCTGAAACCCTTTAAGAGTTATTAGCTCTAAACTTATTCTCAAACCTATTTTCAAACCTACTCTCAATGATAATTTGCTTCCTTAGCACGTCATTTAAAAAAAATATCGTCTAATTTCGGTGTGACCGGAATAGGTTATGAGTTAATTACTGTTACTGTTACTGGGCAAAATGTAATCTGATTAATGATTAACAATTACAATTAACCATGTAATCTGGAAACAGATTACTTTGTAACAGATTACTAATGTAATCCATTTCCATAATTACATAATGTAATCGATTAACGTGTAATGTGATTATAAGTTAATCTGATTACACATTAATCGATTACAAGTTAATCCCACTACATGTTAATATAATTAATGTGATTACATTTAAGATATTTAAGATATTTGTATTCTAATTCTTCATAAAACTCCCTAAAACTAATTTCGTACGAGAACAATACTATTTTCTTTCAATTCATTTCATTATTTTATGAATTACTTTTAAGTAATCTACAAAGTAATTAGATTACAAAATAATCTAATTATATTGTAACAGATTACACATTTGATAGATCACATATTCTCTCATAAGTAATCTGATTGATATGTAATCGAATACCATTTAATTAGATTACTTTGTAATTTGACTAAACTGTTATGGAATTATTAATTAAATTACACTGCAATCAGATTACGCCCAACACTGGTAATAGGTCACATTAAAGAGGAGAGTCTACAGCTTACAGTTTTTATAAAAAAAAGGTTATGTTAAAGACCTTTTAGCAAAAATAATAGAGGTTAAATTAAAAAAAGAGGTAAGAAAATCCGAAATTTTTAGTTTAGACAACCATAATCTTGATTGGAGAGGGGAATGGGGTTGATTGAGCAGTCGTTAGAAAGGCCATGAAGTTCTGCATACAATGAGCTCTTAACTGTGACGTACGCCCTGCAGTTTTTAAGATACAAGGTGTTTTGTGAGAAAACTAGCTTTACTATCACCTCCTAGTGGGAAACACTCTGTATATTTGAACACTGCCTGAGAACTCGTCGACGTAGAGAGCTGAAATTTTGTATATGGTATTTTCATAGTAATAGTAAATAAAGACTAAATCGGGCAACCCCTTCTTGGTGTTGCCATATAAAAATTTAGATTCTTTAAGTATACTGTAAAAACGATCAATTCTAGACTTTTTATTGTACTGAAAATCTCTTCAGAATTTGAAATCCTATGAAATTGGTTATAATCATTTTTACTATCCGACGAATCGGTCTAGACCGGTGTGACCATACCATTCATTGGTCTTAGACCAATTTTAGCTTTACTATATTATTTTTATATTACAAGCAAGTAAAACTGCTGGTTTTTCGTATGTTGACTAGGAAATTCATGCAAAAAGTTATTAATAATAGAAATGAGAAAACAAAATGATGAAATTATTAAAAAGTAAAGGAAATACGAAATAAAAATAAAATAAGAAAGGAGGAGTGGAACAGAAAATTTTGATTTTCCAACTAGCAACTGTAGTACCTACTAATTAGCTTTAAATATTTAAGCAAGTGGCACCGACACCGAAATCGAATTAAAAATATCAAACTGAATTATGAAAAACTTACCATTATGTATATCTACCATTAACCCCGCAAGTGCAGCAACCACCTATACAAATTGCAACTGCAACTACATCATCTCTTCAAATCAAGGTCTCTAACAGCACTTGTATTGTATGTAACTCTTTCTCTTTTCTGTCGTTTATCTCTTTTGTATGATTTATCCCTTTTATTTCACGAACCTGGAGAATCTGTGCTGTGATCTGTCTCTTTCAAACATTTTCTCTCTGAGGGGTAACTGGTAACACCACTCTAGGATTATCGCTTTTTTGTGACTTAATAGATACTTTGGGCTCATAAAATCCTGTAGCGAAAATTTTTTTTTTTTTAAGTTTCAATTATCGATTTCGCCGCAGCTCCTCGAAGTGCGTGCTGAGCTCACCACCTTTTAACACGGTATGAAAATGCTATAATAGCAGCACCTCGGAGCGCGTGCTGAGCTCACCACCATTCACCAGGGTGCGCAAATGCTATAATAAACGCAGCAATTTATGGTGCAGGCATTCAAGATTAAAGGTAAAAGAAATTTCTAGAATGTTGCTCGTACAACCTTAAACACGCTTTTCTCGAAACCACTTTTATCAAACTGGGAGATCGATTTGAAATTTTGATATAACTTCACAATTATATTCTCTATGGGAGTACGTTGCCGTTTTTGATTATGTCAGTAGCAGAGGAATTTTAGAGTAGTAAGGATATTTCTGTAGTGCTTGTTAACAGTGGGCTCGTGCTAACGCTGGAAGAAAGTTAACCCGACTTCAATTCGGTCAAATCATGCACGGTATTTAATGCTGTATCAGGATTTAAAGCAACTGGAAATTTCCCGTTCAACCCTGATGCGACTACCGACCATGCGTTTTTAGTTTCGGATGCAATTGTGGAAAGCTCACAAACTTCAACACCAAGTAATCAGGCTTCTTTCGAGCCTCAACCTTCTACGAGTGCTATGGTAGTTCAAAAATCAAATGTCCCTTCATCACTGATGTTAGGATCCGCAAAATTCGTAAATAATGTTGTTGTGGAGAAGTGTCACACACCCAAGTACAAGTACTTCTAAGGCAGATGCCAATCCAGGAAATCTCCTAGAACAGATTTCTCCGATACCTGCACTCCCTGATAAAATTAAAAGAAGTTCAAAGAATCTTGGAATTGTTTTGACATCATCTGAGAAGATTAACGAATTGCGAGAAAGGACCCTTAAAAAAAAAACATAATGTTACCCAAGAAGCAAGCCCAAAAGGAAAAACGTACCAAAAAAATCATGCAAGAAAGCAAGGAAATTCAGTTCGAGTTCGGAGCAAAGAATAACTAAATAAAAGAAAGGACACAGAAGAGTGTTCCGACTGTTTTCCATTTAAATGTATACGGCGAGAAAAGGAAGGAAGAACAGAAAAAAAATCAAACTCTCTTTGAACATTTTACGAATAAGACAAAAAATGTGAAAGCGCAGATTACATGCAACGAAATGGAATGGCAAATGATTTATTTTCGTAAATAGAGAGAATGGGCGGAAAACACGATTTTCAGAAATTGTTCCAATGTTTTTCGTAGGAATTCTAATGTTTGTTAGGTATGATATGTATGATATGTGAACAGCACGTTTTTCTGTTTACATTTGTTTTGCTCGAAAGAGATTAAGTGGGGGAATCTCATGCTGGATACGGGGAATTTTATTTGACAGAAATTTTACATCTCCTTTTATTGCGTTGTTCATTGCGAAATCTATCTTTTTCTTGCCAAATGGAGGTAGGGTTGCCCAGTGTACATTATTATGAATAGTTGAAATATTTTTGAAGGTATTCAAGAAGATTTTATCAATCGGGTAATCCTACGTTTTCTCAATTATTGTTTTTAACTCGTTGTCTCACTCGCACTACAATAATGCATAGCCAAGTTCTTTTCCCCCATTCATGCAAAAGACAAAAGTATATGAGATTACCTCTTTCAGTCTAAAAAACACGGAAACTTTCCAATTTTGTTCGCCTCTGTCTCTACTTATATTTATTTATACTTTGGTTCAGAGTCGGAAATTGACGTGGTTCTGGAAAACAATGACAAGAAAAACGATTTTGATGAGATTGAATGTGTTGGTAGTGTGGAAAGTTATTTTGCGACGAAACGAAAAGAAGATTGGATACGTTGTATTAACTGTTTGCGTTGGCTACACGAGCAGTGCACGAATTTTCCTAATATGTGCATGCAATGTATATAAATCAGGGACTGAAAGAGTTATGAGAAATATTTTAAAAGTCTGGTTTTAACACTTTGTTATTGATATTTTATATTTTATCTTCTAATGAAATAGTTAAAAAGAGAATTTTATTTTCTTCTGAGTAAATAACAGTCTTATCTTAAGTTTTATATTTCTCTCTCGGTTTAACATTTAAAAATGAGTTTTATTTTTTACCTCAAAAAATAAAACTCATAATTCGAGTTTTTCATTTTTCTCAGCTTTTAACAGTTAAAAATGAGTTTTATTTTTTTCATCAAGAAATAAACCAGTCCGAGTAAGGTTCTTAGGGAAAGAAAAATTGGAATCGGCAACCCCTTCTTGGTATTGCTATATATAGCTTTGGTTTTTCACTGTAAACGGCCGTTTTAAAAAAAAAATGTAAATTTAAGTTCAAAAATAGGACCAATCGGGCAACTGTTTCGTACAGTTGCTATACAAAATTGTTTAAAAAATTGACAAATTCTATCTTCTAACAAATATATGACAACAAAAATAGAGAACGTCCATTGATAAGTTTTATTTCCTGAGGAAAATAAAAAACTCTGATTATGAGTTTTATTTCTTGAGGAAAAAAATAAAACTCATTTTTAACTGTTATAAGATTAGGAAAATATAAAGCTCGAATTATTTTTTTTATCAAAAAATAAAACTCATTTTTAATTCTTATAATAGACGAAATATGTAAAACTCTGGCAAAGAGTTTTATACCGCTGTAAAATAATATAAGTATTTTTTTTAACAGTTAAAATTGAAATGTAAAAAATTTGTCTTACAATAACAGTTTATTTATTTATATATTAGTATTTTATATTTATTTATATATTAATATCGAAACTTTCTTGATTTCAACGTAGGCAGCTAGTCTAAGTGCTGTACATAGACCCCTTTTGTACTACGCTACTTCCTAGAAAATTTTATGAAAGAGTTTTTTCGCTCCCAAAAAAATAATAACAGTTACTTTCGGTCCCTGATATAAATTGCCAAATTTATTTTCTGCCGCTGGAGTGGTGTTACCCCTTAAACGAGGATGTTAGATTTATAAACCACTCTCTCTCACACTACTAGTGCATTATATAACAAATTATTATAACGGATAATATGAAGGCCTATGTAAAACTCATTGGGCCTGTGATTAATATAGTCTCGAGCTTAAGCGAACCTATGTCGTGCAATAATTTATATTCTAGCAGAAATGTTCATTCTGCACCTTACGAAGGATGAACAAAGTCATAGAAAATATTCAATCATCTTAAACAACATTCCTTTTAGACTGGACAATTATTTTTTTTAAAAAAGATGAACTTGAATTGAAACTTACTGTGAGATTGATGTAACTCTGCATTGCCTCTTACATTGAACCATCAAAGTTAGTCAATAAAAATTTCTCTTTGTCCCGTCCAGAAAGACTTCTAGAAATATTTCTTTATGTCCGTACAAGATAAAAGATCAACTAACTTAAAATGCAGGGTCTATAGCAGGCTCTAGTCCATGATTAGGAATGCTAGAAAATCAGGTCAGCTATCTTGTTCCCGCCCCACTACCTCCCCACTCTTCAATTATATATGCAGCGCAAACAACTTTGAAGGGAAACAATGGACATTTTAAGAAGCTCTAATATCTCGCGGAAAAAAAATCTTTTTTTGTAATTTCTTATTAAAATTTATCACCATAACATTATTAGCCTTCCTACATGAAAAAAAGTTACCTGAATGCAAGCAATTGTCTCCACATTAATGCTAGAGTGTCACCTATTATTTCTTGACAAATGTTCTAATTGAACCTACAGTTTTAGGTGGGCTCGGAACCGTTGAATCATAAATTATCAGACACACACACGCATACACATTATAGCTTTATTAGAGCATATATACCTATAAATGATGTAAGTTGGTGTCCTCGTAATGGGATGACAGATTTTCAGAAGATTTTTCATTCCGGTTTGTTCACATAGCTGCACTTAGTAAACCTCTTCACGTGGAGACAGTTAAGTTAATAAATAACACTTTAATATAAAAAATAATATGCATATTCGGAGCGAGTTATTTATTACCTTCCGTGCACTATCGAACTATGGTCATGTTTGAGGCCCCCATTGTATTCAGCTCTTTTATGCGGTTTTTTTCTTTTAGGATTCTATCAACCATAATATTATAAAAAATCTTTCGTGAGTTGCCATACAATTTGTATTAAAATTAATATAAGAATCTTGATCCTTCGAGCCGGATAATTACATTGAATAACTAAATTTAATATTATTTTGCTTTGGTACCTAGCTTAGATCGAAATAAGATAATTAGAAAATAGAAATTAAATCCTTTACGGAATTGTATAAAACGATAAAAGGGATTAATTCAAATAAGAGTTTATTTCAACGCTACACAAGTAAGACAATCTTATAATTATGTGTAGGTAGGAAAATGAAAAAAAAACAAATTTAAACATATACATTACTGAACTAAACTAAACGTACAAAATAAGATATCTAATATCTAAATTAATAAAGATAAATACAATTTGCTTTATTACTACGAAACCAGATCAAATGTACCGTTATGGAGATCTTAAATATTCCATTAAATTGTTCCGAAAACTATGATTGTCCCTGCTCCTTCTAAGGTGCAGAGGAAGAGAATTCCAGAGTCGTGTGGATTGAATAAAAAAATTGACGACCACTTGAAAAACAGGTGGACCGAGGAGTGTTTAGAGAAAAAGTTCTTACGGATTGAGAAAAATCCAGTCTAGTATACGGGTGGTCAGGTTGCTCGGTAATCATCAAATTACGAAGGAATAGTATCGCACGATATTTAAAGGAAATTTCCAACGTGCATCCCAAGATTGAATATAAATATCCCGAGATATGGTCGTATCGCCTCAAGCCAAACACATACTGCGCACGGTAGAGTTAAAAGCAACATTGAGCTTACGCAATGAAATTGAATCAGAACCACGAAAAACACACACATCCATAAGTCATGAGGGGAACAATTAACGATTTAACTAACATAATCCGCGTGTCAACAGGAGTAAAGGACGCAGTGACAGAAAATTTACACAGCATTCCATAAACTTTGCAGACAAGCGCGTTACTGTGATTGGACCAATTTAATGTACGATCCAAAATTATTCCAAGATTCTTTACGGTACTATAGTGTAAGGAATAATTACATTGTTTAGGATAACATACGGAAAGCAGGAAGTGTCTAATTCACACTTTTATAGATCACGATAACTTTGGATTTAGAGCAGTGTTGGACGTAATCTGATTGCAGTGTAATTTAATTAATAATTCCATTACAGTTTAGTCAAATTACAAAGTAATCTAATTAAATTGTATTCGATTACATATCAATCAGATTACTTATGAGAGAATATGTGATCTATCAAATGTGTAATCTGTTACAATATAATTAGATTATTTTGTAATCTAATTACATTGTAACAGATTACTTTATAGATTACTTAAAAGCAATTAATAATATAATGAAATGAATTGAAAGAAAATAGTATTGTTCTCGTACGAAATTAGTTTTAGGGAGTTTTATGAAGAATTAGAATACAAATATCTTAAATATCTTAAATGTAATCACATTAATTAGATTAACATGTAGTGGGATTAACTTGTAATCGATTAATGTGTAATCAGATTAACTTGTAATCACATTACACGTTAATCGATTACATTATGTAATTATGGAAATGGATTACATTAGTAATCTGTTACAAAGTAATCTGATTACAGATTACATGGTTAATTGTAATTTTTAATCATTAATCAGATTACATTTTGCCCAACACTGATTTAGAGGCATTTAAGCTCAAACTATTACTAACAGTTCAATCAAGCACATCAGCGAGGTTTGCGTTCATACGGCATATGGCATCCTCCAGCAATCCCAACGTCCTAGAAATGTAAAGCTGTATATCATCAGCATACATGTGGTAATCACAATTAATTTCTCAGAACCATCGGAAGATCATTAATAAATATAGTAAATAATAAGGGACCCAGAATAGAACCTTGAGGGACTCCACTCCGCAAAGGTAGGAAGCCAAAAGCAGAATTAGAACAGACCACATTCTTATGACCAAACCAACGTGCATGCAGAATTAAAAAATTGAAATTAAAAGCCAGCTTACGTAATAATAATATGTGGTCAACTGTGTCAAAGGCCTTGGAAAAATCAAGGTTGACGAGTGCCGTAAATTTATCACTACCAAATGATTTTCTAATATCATCTGTTATATTTAGCAATGCTGAAGTGCGGCTACGCTTGGTTCTAAAACCCGATTGAAGATTAGACAGGAGGTTCTCCTCATCTAAATAACTGGTGATTTGGGTGTGCAGGATTTTTTCAAAGGCTTTAGAGAGAAAAGGCAGTATGGAAATAGGACGATACTCAGTTGAGGTACGAGACCTCTTTGGAATGGAAATAATTTTAGAATACTTCCAAATAGAAGACACCTAGACACCTATGAATTTATAGGCCCTACATAGACCCCTGAGTTTTGTTTATCTAAACTTAAATTCATCCTATATCAATTGATCGGTACCCCCCTCCACCCATTTATCAGTACCTAGTAATTGATTCGTTTCCTCACTGTAACTAGATTTTTTTTTCACTTTGCCCGCTTCATCAACATTCTTTTATATCATCCACAAATTAAATGAAAAACTCTTGATTTTCATTAACAATAAAATAAACTTAAATCGACAACAAAAGCCCAAAATTTGTTTTCATCGTTTTTTTTTGTTTGTTCTTTTTTTTTCATTCTACTGCTAATTTTACAGCAGGACAAGTCGCAACAATTATCGCTTCAACTTTTTGTAATTTAATACATAGAATATGGCATGATGGCATGACAACCTGGAGGTCGTTATACACACGTATATGTATATAATTTATTAACTCGTAGCAGAACAGCGTACTATTTACCTATTTATTTATATCTTCCGATTTTATTATCAATGGAAAAAAAATCGTCCATGGGTTATAAAACGCACCGTTTTTTATGCTGTGCCAGCTGCATGAACACGATATTTGAGACTGGGCTTAACTCGGGCACGTGCCGCAAACAAAAATAATTAATAATGAGAAATTATGGGAAAATCGGTTTCCGCAATGCCAATTTATTCGTTGATCAATTAATAAACTTTTCTTCACGGTTCCCCCTCCCAGCCTAACGCCGCCGTCCCGGATGGTTTAAGATTAATTGAAATTTCACATATCGATTATGAAACAGCACTGCTTGAAAACTGACTCTGGGAATTTATTGGGGTTTTTTTTTTGTTTGTTTTTTGTTTTTTAATTCTGTAAAAATACCTTCATGATTTATCTTATGCTCAAAAAACAGCAGGTGTTTAATTCAGAGAAACAGTAAATATATGGTAAGTCTTCGTTGGATACTGTTTTAGGACTAAAAGTTGCTCTTAAAATTGATATTTGGTCTCCAATGTGATTAGCTATTATGGTCGTAGCTTTAAGCCTATTGAATTCCATTTTTTTGTTATATATATACGTGCTGCTGACTATTGTGGACTAATTCCAAAGTTCCTCGTCCATGATAGTAACTTCAACGATTGTTTTTAGTACTTCGGTATAAACACTTATTTACAAAAATTTACAGCTATATTAGGTCTGTAAGTTTACATTTGTGTAAAAAAGACTGAGTAAAAATTAAGTAACTTTCTTTCGATAGAGGGAATTATACTACGAGGCATGTTCAGAAAGTAAGTGTAATGTGACCATAACGGGCCGTGGTTTCTTGTTTTTTTAGGGTTGGCAACACTGAGCGGTAGAGGGGATCCCCACACTTGAGCGAGCATCGCAGAAACACTATAGTACGTAAACTCACGTTGTAGTGTCCAGTTGCGTGAAAGATGTCGGTAAGAAATCCCGCCGGGTCAATAGCGCCCGCGAGTTTCTTGAGCGACTTGAATTGGAAGGTGAGGATTTTCTCAGTTCTATTGTGAGTGACTGGAGATGAAACGTGGGTGGCTCATTATATGCCTGAGACAAAAAGACAGTCATCACAGTGGCGTCACACCGATTCCCCATTTGCCAAAAAATTCAAAACCATAATTTCGGGCAAAAAAATCATGGCTTCAGTGTTTTGGGACCGAAAAGGCATAATTTTGGTCGACTTTCTGCCTCAAGGGGAGACTATCAATGCACATCGATATTGTGAGACTCTAAAAAAACTCAAAAGGAGCATTCAAAACAAAAGGAGGGGAATGCTGACGAGAGGAGTATGCTTGTTGCACGATAACGCCCAGCCCTCACGCAGCCTTATCCGCCAAGGCGCTCTTGGACTCATTTGGTTGGGATGTTTTGAACCACCCCCCGTATTCTCCTGACTTCACATTATCATCTTTTCACTTCCCTAAAAGCACACATGGGTGGAATTAAATTTTCAACCGATGAGCAGGTGCAGAAGGAGGTTCTGAAGTGGGGGAAGCAGTTGTCGGGAGAGTTCTTCGAAGAGGGCATAAAGAAGCTTGTGCCACGGCTCACCACATGCATTGAACGGGATTATATGGAAAAATAGTCAATAAGTGTATCCTGTAATTTTTTTTCAAATACACTTTCTAAAAAAATATAAAAATCTAGTACAGTTACTTTCCGAACATGCCTCGTGGATGAGAATGAAAAAATTTAACAGACAACTTATGGGTAAATCGACGTAAATTTGTCAGCTGTCAAAAATCAAGATTAATTTTTTTTTTTTTAATTTATAACTTTTTTAATAAAATCATCGGACTTATTTTATTTTATTTATTTATTTATTTTAATAAAGTCGGACTTATTTCATTTTACTTATTTTATTTTTGAAAAAATCGCCCTGACAACTGAAAGAATTATTTCATATGACAAATGGAAGAAAGGAATGAAATTACTCATCCACTTTACCCTGTGTAAAAATGTTAACTTTAGCTCAGGAGGGGAAATGCATTCAATTGTCAAATTTTTCTAGTCCGAGAAGTTAACGTATACATTATGGATAAAAAACTTTCGAGACTTTGTAAAAACTCTGAATCCTGGGTAAAAACTTTCGAGTAAACATACAGACCTAATGTGTCTGGAGTTGGTAATTATGGGGAGACTGTTAAGTACTTGCCATGTTAAAATGTGCCGATCACGCTTTTTATAGCAAGCAGGGGTGTATTCTCCTCCCCCCAGCCATAGACATTCTAGATTTTTTTTGTTCAATAAATGGAATAAACTCAGTTTGACTAAATTTCGTTGATTTTTTTAATTTTATCATATCGTGCCCCTTAAAGAGAACCTTCATAACAATTAAAAAACAGAAATGAAGTGTTCGGTCAGTGCTTACAAATATAAATTGGATTATAAACTACAGGGAATCCTGTTTGAGGCAATTGCACTACCTAAATTATCTTTTTTGTTAATAGAAGCAAAGATTTATATAAATTAACATTTACATTTTTTACCACAAATGTTCCGCTCAAAACCTTTGTTTACTTTTTGCAAATTGACAAGTTGCTTAGAATATCTAGGGAGGGCGTGTAAATACATGTAAAAATGGACTACCAACACAACTAGAAATTCATTACGCAAAATTTGGGTTATCACCATTCCTGTTTGCTATATGTTCTAAGCAGGCGCGTATGCAGACCTTCAGCTTGTAGGAGGGGGGGGGGGGGGGGTCACAACTAAAATGTTCGAGGGGGGAGGAAAAAGTCGGAAGTAGTAGTCGCTTTTAAATTTTTTTTTATCATATTTAAGTGAGATATCACAAAATTCAATTTTTGGCTTGATTTGGAAAACCTGTCCATAATATTATCCACATCAATGTCGATCTCAGAGTGGACAGACATTACAGACTCATATCCAGATATTCTTTCTCGTGCAAAGATTGTAGACATTGATGTTGTGCAACCGATTCCGTCAAGGCTGAAGTAAATGACTGAGAGTAAGAGCTTCCACCTTGGTACACATTCAGAGGAATAGGAGTAGAAGTGCATGATATGTCACTGACTATTTCTTTTGATGGGAACTGTATTGATCTTGCTTTCTTCTGAAAAAAGTTATCAATGTGCTTATCAGTCTTCTGCTTTCCACTTTCGCAACTATTTCTACCTCCATCGCTAACTATCCCCTACGAAAGTATAAACAAAGCAACGGCAATTACCGCAGGCAGAGGAAAGCGAATGGTTTTTATTTTTATAGTCTTGCCGCAAAAATTGTGAAGAAAATTTTTATAATTAATTTTAGTGGCATCAATCCAACTGATCGTTTTCAGCAATCAATAGTGTATAAAAATTCGAAAGAAAAATGTTCAATAAAATTTTTAAGAATAAAATGTATGGTTGCCAACGCTCATAAATATCTTTAGCTACCCAGATCAGCCCAGACAACTGAATAAATATAACTATTGGGAACCATTGTCCGCCGCCATGAAAAATCTAAAGAAAAATTTTCAGATCTTTCTAAGAAAACTGAATGCTTGTGCCCCTGTCGAAAGAGAGAACCACCAGAATCAATCCACCAATTCGTTTGGACTTTTGTCGGTGAATAGTTAATCATTCAAATTCTTAAGAACAATTTGCAACTATATTTCTAAAATACGTGCACAACTTGGCGAAGTGTGGCGGAGCTATATCAAGAGTTAAAGAAATAAAATGATTGCACGATGTACTATGAGAGAGTTCATAAAAATGCTGTGGCAGCGTGCGATGTGCCGAGATACCTCGAGGTAAATCGCTGGAGAATTTTTTCGCGAGGTTCAACGCACTAATTTTGATAGATGGCATATTTTTATAGGTTTTTTTCTTTGATATAATCGAAGGGGTCTTTATTCATTCTCATATATTGGAAGAATCTATCAGGATCAGTCCGAAAATCTTCACATGAATGATGAAATCGCCAAATTCCAGACGTTTCGTCTTTATCGGGGGAGGGGGGGGGGGGGGGGCAAGCAAAATAGCAGAACGTACTCTTAGGTTAAAAATTCTATATAGCTGCACTACTTGACAAACACAAAATTTCTTCTTCTGAATCTGATGACTTAATTTATGCTCTCACTTCACGATTTACCAAGAAACTGAACGCCTTGTTGTAAACAATACACCTCGAGATATATCTTCACCTCGCCACGCCAAACTGACTAGCCACTCATCGCCTCGCCTCGCCTTGTTGTGCACGAACCCCAAGAAAAATTTAATGCTTCCCTACGAACGTAAATATTTTGAACAACTCAAGCTTGAATCAGTGTCGCTATGAAAAATCAATGGGTGGCAAGACGTTGATTCCATAACTCGGGTTCTACTGGAAGAACCGTAAAACAAAAGTTTGTTAAGTCAAGGCTAAAATACAATTGCGACAGGCAACCGCAAATGACGAAAAAATGCTGCTGTCGAACTTCTAAAAGCATAGCGTCTTATACGAATGCCCAATTTCTAATTTTTTCGTCGTCGCTGCAGTACTACCAACAAAATCAAACGAATGAACTTGTGGCATTTATTTTTGTCAAGATTGGCGGCAATTTTAAAATAATGAATTTTGATGAAAAATTAATTGAGGAATTGTGAAGTCATAAAATAATTTATGATATACAAGACAACGAGTATAGACGAGTTGACAAAAAAGACATTGTTTGGATAGATATTTCGAGGCGCTTAAATACAAATTGTAAAGATATTTTTGGTATTTAGTTTGATTTTAATTTAGTTAATTTCTGTATTTTAAATTTTTTCTTTCCGCACTTTGGTCCATTGCAATTCTTTAAAAATAATATAAAATATTCTCGATAAAAATCTGTTTCAAAACGCTCAAAACTAATAATAAATGAAATTTCAGTATCTTCTTCTTTCACAAGCGCCGCTCAGTGCCTGTCATTGCGATTGTACTCCCAATTTTTCGTCTACCTTTTTTGATAGCGAATTTCCCGCTGCTGTCCACCATCGGAAAATCAGATAGGTAAAAAAAAAATATGATCTCTAACCAATTTTGTAGAAACAATAACACTTTCTAAACTTTTTAATTGGCGCAACAAAAATATAAAAGGATCTTCATAGGTGGGCTGCTAAGCATTATGTGCCATTTTCTAAAAAATCAAATACTAAAATAAATATGCATTCCAAAATTACTTTACTATCCTGTGCTAGGTACGATAGATGACTTTTCGACACTAGATATATTAAAACGCAAGAAAATTCTAAAAAATTTTACGAAAAGCTACGAGAGAATGACTATTATACCCAATCCACTATTACTACTTATAAGAAGACAAACAAAGCGTGAAAGAAAAGTTAAATATAATTGAAAATTGTTAGTATCTGTCCTCCTGTCACTTTTCATGTATAATTTGACAACTATGGCCCCGCAATAACTCAAAGTGACAATAGTATTTTGAGCCTGATTTCTTGTTTATATTTATAGAACACATGCATTTATATGTAAGTACATTCATATTACATTCCATGTTTAAAAAAAAAAAAAAAAAAAAAAAAAAACTATTTCTCTTTTGTCTAAATGACCTAAAAGGATCAGATATTTTAGCCTGATGCCAAATCTGCAAACTGCAATGCATCAAAACTTTAAAATGACATTTCCTATATTCGATTGGCGCACATTTCAATAAATGTCTATTCATTATTATGCTTGGCAAGCAGAGCAGCAGCAGCAGCAGCAGCAATAACACAAAAACGTATAACGTTACGCGCTAAACATGTCACTTTCGGAATTATGTCAAAGCCATTAAAAACGTCTCCTCAGCGAATGTACATAATCTGCTAAATATATTGCTTATATTGCTCCTTTCTCAGTCGGCCGGCTTGACGAGATTTTTTATTTTTTTCTTATGATTTTTTTCTTGTTGAATCTTCTGAAAGAATTCTATATCTGATCCCGCCATTCTTTCTCGTATATTTATATTAAATTAATTCCGTAATCAAACGCGTGCGTCTTTTTATTTCGGGAAAAGCGGCTACTCTCTTCGCTATATATATCTACATATATTATATGCATATACCGCATGCGCATAATATGTCTACCTAGATTCTATATGATTATGGAGATTGAAGAGAGATGATGGCGCGATGATTATTTGGTGGATATGTTCCTCCCGTCTCGTCTTGTATGTATATATTAAATCGGGCCGTCACATCACAGACAAAATTCTCTGAAAATAAATTCCGCAAATGTCTAAATCACTTTTCCGCCGATATTTTGTACTCCTGCCCCCGCATCTATATTTCGTTTTATAATAATTATTTTATTTCGTTGTATTTTGTGTGAATGTGTGGTGGATAATTTTTTTTTTTACACAATATTATTAGACCGCACAATTGCGAGTCCCCGATTTATCGTTTCAATGTGTGTACAGATGTGCGCGTAGTGTTCTTCTATAAATATAAAATTATATTTACGAAAATAAAAATATTCATTATACTTAAAAATATACTCTAAAAAAATAAAATAAAATTATGAGAGAAATAAAAAAAAAACATAATTCACACACATGAGTAATTTCTCACCAAGTGAACTTGACAAATCAAGTGAAGCAGACGACGACGACGACGACGACGAGGATGATGATGATGATGATGAAGATGATAAAGAAGATGCCGGTGGTGATGATGGCTGAATTAAAGAAGAGCCTAACACCGCCGCGCTTCGACTCCGTTGAGGAATTTCAAATTTTTGTGAATTTTCAAGCCGCGCATAAGAAATTTGAGACCCGCCTGGGACCCGTCCGTGTACAACTATGTAGTTTCAGTAACATATATATATTATTCACTTCATCTGTCATTTGCGATTATAAAGGTACTTTGCGAGTTTTAATTTTCTCTTAATTTAAGGGTATTAAATTCCTCAAGAAGCATATTCCAGGCACTCCAGAAATTTTGCAAGTCAGCAAGTTTTTGATTTTTTTCTTTTTTTTTTTTTGTATGAACGCGACTGTTGCTAATTTAGTGAATTTAGGATATTTGACAATTTTGGGCGGTTTTTTTTTTTACTTTATTTAATATTTGCTTCATTACTTAATGGTGGATTAAGGTGTTCGTTTTTCGATCTTTGTCACCACATGGGGTTTAGATTGGTGTAGAGAAGATTAAAGTTTAACTTTTGAAGGATACAGATTTTATGGGCCCCTTGTGAAAAGATCTTTTAAGTGAATTTTACTAAAAATGTGGATGAAGATGTCCAGCATTATTGGTATGAAAATTGTTCATTCAATGATTCTGTTTTCCGGATTTTAAATTATCTGTTTTTAGTATAGAAATTCTAGAAAAAAGATTGGCTGTCCAATGACCTTGTAATTAATTGGATCATTTTTCTTTTTATAAATTTTTTTAAATACCCAGGACATGGTAACAAAATGTATTGTCCTACTTTGTGAAACATTGGCTCAACTGTCTTGTTGTCTTAATTGATGGGTAATAGATCCTGGTAGATCCTGACGAAGGATGTTTTTGTTTTTTGTTTTTTGTAATTAATTTTTCCATGCTGCTACCTAGCAAAGTTCGGACAAATTCTCACAAGATATGTTCAGTTGTTTTAAGCACCTATTTCTAAGCAGGGGCAAACATTACTCTACTCTCAAGTTATCAGCCACATCCATTAAAACAAATCATCGTGAAGGCTGCTGTGCTTAATAATACCTACCGCCAATAATTCTATTTTCTCGATTCGTTACGGATAAGCTACATATCTCCCACCTAAAAATTTTTTATGTCCGTCCAACGATGTTATACAAATACTTAATCTTTGATGAACGACCTAATCGTTAAGGTGGCAAGAGCTCTACTATAGAGCCGATACAATACCTCCTATAGTCCCCAACATATAGAGGTTGATTCGGACGAGTGACTTAAGAGAGCCATTAGAAGAGTGCCTTTGCTATGAAAGGATACTATACATCTCGTTGTCAGTCAAACCAGTTTTTTGTTTGTTTTAATGTCCTAAGAAATAGACAGTAAACTTCATATACCAATGGGCTCTCAACAGCGACAATGCTCTTAGCAACACGCATAACCTTCAAGTGTGACTTTAGGTTCATATGGAATCTTTCAAATTCAGCAGCCTGGTAATCTTGTATATAAGGTAATCTCGATTCGGCTTGGTTTTATGTAGGGGAAATGACAGACTACGCTTGCGATATCTTCTATTGACCTCGTAAATTCAGTTATAGTAGTAAAAGTTGTCCTGATTCAAGAAGGGACTCGTTCGCTGAGACAAGTAAGAAATTTCTTGCCAATTCCAGTCATTGTAGAGTTCCTATCAGTTAGGTGTGTCGAAGGATACCATATTTACCATCGTCGAAATCATGCATACTCGTTGTATAGGGGCATGTAAAGTTGCACATGATTTGAATCAGCAGCAGTTGTAATTGGTTGACAATAATCGATATCATAAACTAAACCTTCTAAACTCCGTCAGTATGTACGGCTGGAATTTATGAGCAATAATGGCTTGTTAATCTTGTGGGCGATCAATGGGCCTTGTTGTGCCCTAAGTTCTAGATACCGTTAGGGTTCTCAATGTCTTTTCAATCCTTCCAACCATATATTGTATTTTTTTTAGGTCCAACTCATTAAAATCTTGACACTTAACAAAGATTCACTGCTTGCTTGTGAATGATGTAACATGAATACTTCAATACTCCGGCAGTAACTATTCTGCTTGCAGTCGAAATAACTGTAATTGAAATGAGCCTTTGTAGTCTCGTTAGTTATTATGATTTTTTTTTTAATTTTTGCAATTCAAGGTCACTATTAATTTGGTTTTACATTGTACATATACATATGTATGTATTTTCACTATGTTCTCGTTTAAATAATCGTAAAGTAGATGAAATTCAAAAATTTTGTGTAAAACAGTGCGTGACTACAGACTGAATTTCCCTTAGAAAAATGACGAACATTGAATTTTTGTTCAATATTATCACGCACACTTTAAATATTTTCCGCGCCAATTGTCTGATTCGATGATGACCATGATTTGGTCTATTTCTGGTAACAGAACTAAATTCTCGGAAATCCTTAAAGAACCCCCCGCAGACTATTATAATACAGACGTGTTATTAGTCAAACTGTTTTTTTTTTAATCAGTATGTGCAAACTTATTATCAATTTAAAATGGGTCCAAAAAAGACTATATAGTCGGAGAAGGCCTCTAATTGTGTTATGTTGCAGACACACGTTTTCATTTGAATTTTTCACCTAAAATCATACACAGAGTTTTCTATAAGGATAGTAAAAAACCGACCAAGTAATGGATAGATCTCGTTGATTTTCACATAACACCCTCTATCTTAAAAACTACAGGGCGCACGCCGCACGGTCACAAGATGGTGATCTTGAAACCATCACACAGATTTGCTAAGGGAACAAATTATCGTTGAGAATAGGTTTGAAAATAGGTTTGAGAATAGGTAAGAGCTAATAGCTACTAAAGGGCTAGACTTAACACATAGGGTGTAATAGATCAAATTAAGGAGGAAAGTCTACAGTTTACACTTTTTATAAAAAAAAGTTATGTTAATGACCATTTTGCAAAAATAATAGAGGTCGAATTAAAAAAAAAGGTAAGAAAATCCTAAATTTTTATTTTAGACCCCTGTAACTCCTGAGACGAGTGTGGTCCAGAGCTGGTTGAGCAGTCGTTGGAAGATGAAGTTCTGCATACAATGAGCTTTTAACTGTGACCATACGCCCTGTACTTTTTAAGATACAGGGTGTTATGTGAAAATCTAGCAGTTTTTTTTTAATTAATTGTAGATTTTAAATCACTGTTTTACGTGTTCTTGAATTTTTTCTTAAACGACTGAATATGAGTTATTATTTTTTCAATCAGTTGTTATTGTACCAACGAAAATTACAATTACATTACAATTATATTTAAAAATAATGGAATAAAAAAATTCAATTATATTAGCTTATGTAATGTATGTAGGTATGTATGTAATTGAAAAGTATCAATCACTTACATTGAAATAATTTAAAAAATAAATGTAACAAAAATTTCCAAAAGAACGTACACATAGTCCGAGACCTAACAACTTCACGAAAAAAAGAGTTTTAGTTTGGCTGATTCTTTGCTATCTCCCTTTTTTTTCCAGGCGCGGATCTAGCATCGAAATTACAGCGGGGTGGGGGGGGGGGGGCAATCTTACAAATTAAATTAAGCAAAAAAAAACCATCCAGCGCCGTAAGTCGCCTTAATTTCACCGGAGTACCGCAGTACTAGGAAAGTTTCCGCATTAAGCGGTGTGGATGATGTGTCATTTTTTACTATACTTTTTTACAAAAAGTTTTTTTTTTTTAATAGAGAAGTAGTTTAGGGTGCAAAATGCAGGAGCGAAACCCTCGAGAACTTCACAAGCCATGAAACAGACTACCTCAGTACCACATGAGAGCCCCAACCGAGTCCTACCATTCTAAAATGTTTGTTTACACTGTTCTTATTTAAAACTAACAAAAGTTTGATTTGAATAGATCCTCTGTCCTAAATTATTATTCATACAGAAAAATTGTGTTCTGATAATCTTAAGCTTGCTTTCCAATCCTCCGAATCGGAATAAATTTTTTATATCTTTCCTAAAAAAATTATTAAAAGAAAGTTATCTGGACCAAACGACTACGATTCCTCAAACAAAAGCTCTCAGCTGAGTAGTCATGGCATGATGATATCGAATGTTTCTGCCTACAGATTCGGACTCCGGCTGTGCACATACACACATGCAATTATTACTCAACTGAGAGTTAGTGTGCGTAAAATGGTAAGGTACTTTGTTATCAAAACTATTTTATTATTTTGTCAGTTAAGGTACATAGTAAGTGTAGACTTTGGGAAGGTAAGGAACCAAGCTGTCAATTACTAGAAGACTATTTTTCTGTATGGATAGTAGGATAGTTAGGACTAAGTTAGGGCTCCGATGTGGTAGCGAGCCCAGATTGAAAATTATGTAACATGTAATGATCTCATGGCGAAATATCAGTGTGGCTTTCGTGCACCACACAGCTGTGAATTTGCGTTACTCAAAGTCACTACGGACTTAAGATCGGCTCTAGAGAGGGAGATCTTGGTGTAATATGGTTTCGTTAGACCTCTCAAGGGCATTTGATTGTGTTGTACATAAAAAACTGCTGCGTAAGTTATATGCAAACTTTTATTTTTCTTCTTCTGCTGTTAAAATGATATCCAATTTTCTCTCAAATAGGTTGCAATAGGTGGTCATAAAAAGAGTTCCATCTTCCCGAATACATTTAACATGTGGAGTTCCTCAAGGTTCAGTCTTAGGACCTCTTCTCTTTAGTCTCTACATGAACGATTTATGTGAAGTCGTGCATGATGTTCAATTGCACCTTTATGCAGATGATGTATAGTTGTACTTACATATGTAGACCTCGTGGACGGATTGAAGAATGTATCTTCAGAGTAAACGATGATCTCTCAGAAATTTTTAGGTGAGCAATTGATAATCAACTGCTTCTTAACTCCAATAAATCGCAATGTATAGCCCTCTCTAATTCTGATCTTAATATTGAGGATCTTCCCCTAATTATGCTTAAAAAAGTGGAACTACCTTATGTAAACTGTATATAACCAATCTGGGAGTGAAAATTAATAATTGTCTGAGGTGCTGTGATCATATCAAATCTATGGTAAGCAAAACTTATGGTGGGCTTAGGAGACTCTTGCTGTCTGCAAATATACTTCCCGTCGATTTGCGTTTGAGACACTAGTTAGGACACTTTTGGTGCCTTTTTTTACTTTTGGTAGTTTAATATACATGAGACTAGACTCAGTTTGCAATCGAAAGCTTGAGGTTGCTTTCTACGACTGTATATGGTTTACTTTCGGTTTGCGTCGTTCTGCTCATATCTCTCCTTATAGATCATTGATGCTGGGCTGTACTCTAGATTCGTACCTAAAGGGTAAAGCACTGATTTTCCTGCATAATCTTATTCGCACAGGTGAGTCACAGGTTCTAATTCCACGTTTCAATTCATCCATCCTTGAGGGATTTTACTTTGTCCAGGTTGCACGCCTTTGGAATTCCCTCCCCTCCCCCTGCACAGAGTGTTACTTCTATCAGTGAATTTAAGCAACTTTAACGTAAATTGTATTTCACTAATTACTATTACTATTTTTCTAATATATTGTAAGTATTACGTTTTATTTTTCTCTCTTTTTTATTTTAATTTTATTTTGTAGTTTATTAGCTAACCTAACCGTACTTTGCATTGTACTAGTATAAGATTTCTATTCTAATCTTATGTACAAATTAGGTAAATAAAATGATTGATTGATAATGTGAAAAAAATGTTGGACATATTTGTCAATACTTAACCCTGCATTCTGGCTATCATAGTGCGAGTTTAGAATAAAGCTGAAGTTTTTCTTTTTTTTTTTTTTGAGTAATTTATTACTTTTCAACTATGAGGTAGGTAATTATATTGCCGTGTTTAAATTTGCAATTACTAATTAAATTGAGACAAACTAACTAATTGAAAAGTAGTTAAAATATTTTTTCAACTACCAGTAATATAATTAATAATTGAATTGATATAAATCAATGTTTTCGTCACCTGTACATGTAATGAAAAGAGTTACAATAAAATATTTTTTTTTTATAACTGATTAAATTTCTTTACAAATATATAACAACTATAAGTGTACATTACATAATTCATTCACAATTTCTTATCGGTTTTATCTCAATTATATTAATGTCCTCTGAAAAGTTCTTTTGCTTTTTTACTTTAATGTCATTTTTTTTATTTACTTTCTGTCTCTCTCTCGTTTTAGTTTTTTTTTCCTTTGCATCTTACAATAACAACAATCCGTCTCGACAGCTTTCCAACAAACCTAATTGCAAACATCGAAAAACATTTGCCAAATGTCTCACAACATGAATCCGACCCTAAAGCAATGTGCAAAAAATTATATACAAATTTATATCTTTTGTTAACATCCATCCAGAGTTTCACAAAAATACTTAGATCGTAAGGAGCGAAAGCATTTTGCTTTTACGATTCTGTATATGTACAAACTTGAGAAATACCAGACGATATATCACATCCCACGATGTTGATGATGATGATAAATAGCAGCCCCATTAGCGCATTTCATCTGAAGATATATAAAGACAAAGTAGTTGTCTTGGAATTTGTGTTTGTTTTTGCATACGATTATAATGTACATCATCGGTTACTACACTCATAGATGTGTGTGTTTTTTTTAATGCTGGAAATATATTATTTTTATGATGATTTCGAAGAAGAAAAACACTTTTCTAAGCTTAAATATATGTAGTATAACATAACTGTAGTAATTCACTAGAATAGGCACTAAGTGCTTTCACCTATAGGTAAATTAGATATTTTGTAAGTATAATATTTGCAAAAATCAGCACTCCACATTAATGAGACTCCATGTACCATGAACATGGTATGGTAGTTACTTTTTCCACAAATTGGGTGAAATAACAAACAAAGATTTGGAGGAGATCGTAAAGTTCATGAATTCTTGAGGCTATGGATTTCAAACGCACCTAAATTAAGCAATTATCTCTAAAGGCCGGTTTCACAGTCAAGGCTTAAGCCACAGCGATTGCTTAAGCCAAGGCTTGATAAATAAGTCGGTTTCACAGTCAGGGCTTAAATTATATCACTGGCTTAGGCAAGCTTAACTTAAGCCCGTCATCCCGAAAGCTTAAGCCTCAGATTTTGCAGTGAAACACATAGGAAATTATTGATAAATATATATTTTGCCTAAATATTATAATTTTTGTTATTAAACTTTATACTTTAAAATAAAACTAAATCGAAATTTTCTAAGCGAAAAATAGTTATCTAGTAGCAGTTTTGAGTACTGTCTGGCAGCCAGGGTCAGCATTCCATTTGACGTTTTAGGAGGAAACCAAACAGTTTAAGACAAAAATGAGTTATTTATGTGATGCAGAGGATACACTGTAAAAAAAATTAGGACTATTCCCTAAAATGTAGGGAATATTCCCTAAAATTTAGGAAAAAAAAGTACATTTTCATAGGGAATAGTCCCTACATTTTAGGGAAAACTCCCTAATCTTATCCAAAAAATACCTAAGCTTTGTGGCAACAATTTGTGTAAATTTTTTACTGGGTATAAGCGACGAAGAAGTGTATAATATAATACCACAAGGTGTAACCTGTAAAAAAATTACAAATGGGATGGCGTTGCTTTTTATTCTCAGTTTCGACTGTAGAAACATTCGGCTATGATGGTTTACGTTGTCGAAACATTCTGCAACAATGGTTTTGGATTTGATATCCTTCCAGATAAAAACCATAACAAACTGGTAAATAAAAAGTTCTTCTTTTCGTTTGGTTTTTAATCCACAATGGTAATTTTCCTTAAAAAAAATTCACAATTACAGCAGTGCTCCTCAGCTTACTGAATACTGTGAAACTGAGTAGGCTTATGTTCTGGGCTTAAGCCACACCCGTGGCTTAGCTAAGCTCTGGCTTAAGCGTGGACTGTGAAACCGGCCATAAGTAACTTTCCAATGGGCATCATAATGGATCAACGAAGGCCTAAAAGTAAAGTAGTTAACTCGGTAGCTACCACTTTAACCTAACCTAACTTACTAGCTATCGATATGTGGACATAGCTGTCTTTAGCCAAGTGGGTACCCTGGGCACTTTAGAATATGGTGGCCCCCTAACAAAAATTATTTCCTATAATAATTTGGGCTATTAACAGGAATAATAACGTAAAGTAATTTAAGGCCTAAGACTCTAATGTAAATGCGTGCATGAAGTGACGTGACAGCAATGTGATTTTTTAGTTCCTCAGGCTAGCAACTCTTTGGTGACGAAACTATCACTGCGCCTTCACGTCAGGGTTGCCAGAGTATTGAACTTTTCCCCGTCCGAATAAAAATTTTCCCCAAACTACTAAGGCAGAACAAAAAAATTCTCCAAGCTTAATTATGAAACTAATTCACTGTATTCTTGAATTAAAAAAAAAATTTTAGACACCTATTTAAATATATTTTGTACATGTATCCATAGACTCCATATCCATATATATATTCTTATAGGTATTTTAAATTATAAATTCCTGTAAATAATCAAAAGTACATATTGCGTTATTTCACTTCAGCATAGACCAAAATATTTTACCTAAATTTATGAAAATGCTTGGAGCACGTCATCATCTTCCTGAAAATTACTTTTGTAGAGCTCTTCAGAGTTGAATTTATGTAACATCTGTTTGGTGGGCTTAAAATGTGTATAACCAAGAGGTTTAATAGAAAATCGTACCCGCATTATTTTATCTGCAGTTTAAAGAGCTAGTCTATTTCTCAACTTATTTTTTACACATTGAGTTTTAGACAAAGGGTTAATAAAAAACTTGGAGCTAGCTTAGAGATATATGCTACCAAACTGCAATCTATGCCAGCAGCATTTTTTTTTATTGAGACATCAGTCCAAAATTGTTCTGCTGTATTGAGCTCCGACCATTGGTGAAGATGAATCAAGTTCCATTTAGCGATTGCGGAATCAATACTTCCTACGCCAACAACATTTTTAAATTTGACCGTAATATCTAATATACCAGCCATCCTTTGACAAACAGCCGTAACCGGAAAAAAACATACAAAGTTTTTCCAGCCATATAGTATATTTTCGGGAATTCTACATGTAATTGTTCGTATAAAATTACTAAAAATGCAGAACATCTTTCTTTAATTATTTTAGTTCCTGTTGATTACGTAGCTTTATTTACTGCGTAAAAGTTAAAGTAAGATTTATGTTTTTTGATACTTGAAATATCCCCATTTTTTCGGAATTTTAAAAGAAATTTACCATCACTTTCCGCAATATTATCATTTCCCCAAAATTTTCCCCGGGAAGAAATTATTCCCAAAAATGGGGAAGAAAACCCCCACTCTGGCATCCCTGCTTCACGTTTATATGAATGTGCACGCACTGGTAAAATTTTTGTCGTCGTTTGCTGCCATTGTTTTGAGAGACGCATCTTTTTTTGAAAATGACTGTTACAGGGAAATTGTGAGAGGAAGATATTAATAAATACAAGAAGTATAAATAAGACCATCCCTATACAACAAAAATTTGAATGAATACCCTGATAGAAGATAAAATGTAGAGAGAAATATCAAAAAGAATGTTTATAGATCTTAGAGTTACATCAAGTAAGTCCCTCTTCCGGTTCAATTGATGATCGCATATTGGTACTTTGGTAAGTTATAGCAGGTCTCAAAATCTGTAGAAGTAAATCATCAAATCTTTCAACACTCATACGGAAATATCGAAGAAATTTTCAGGATAGAATTGTAGTTCATCAAACATTAAGTGAAATTTTCTTTTAAACAGACTTTCGTTCCAAATTGAAAGGATCCAACAGCTGCCCCCTCGAATTCATATTAAATAAATGGCGATATAAAACATGAGTTTTTGTGTTGACGGTTAGTCACTGTATGCGTACTAAACTAGCCCACGACAGGACGGCGATATTAACATTGTAAAAATTTTCGCTGATTACAAAATACATTGAGTTTGGCTACTGAAGGTATACCATGAAAAAGTTCCAGAAATTAAAAACAAGTAAAAAAGCTAGAATTGGTCTAAGACCAATTCTTATGATACCCTAGATGAATGCCCGTGTTAAATTTCGTATAGTCACCGATCTATTCAAGTTTGATTTTGAAGTTGTTTTTCGCATATATTTCTAGAACGGTTTGTCACAGAGAAAAAATGATTATAACCAGTTTTATAGGATTTCATATTCTGCAGAAGTTTTTAGTACAATAAAAATGTCTTGGACTGATCGTTTTCAAAGTATACGTAAAAAACCTAAATTTTTACATAGCAACACCAAGAAGGAGTTGCCCGATTTAGTCCATTTTTGACATTTTATTTGCTAATATAGTAAAAAATGCATGTGCGAAATTTCAGATCTCTACGTCGACGCGTTCCCAGACAGTGTCCAAATATATAGCGGAAAACGAAATTTTTATATGGCAACCCCACGAAGGTATTGCCCGAATTGTCTCATTTTCGAACTTAATTTTACTTTTTTTTTTAATGTCCGTGTACAAAATTTCAGCTTTCTAAGTGAACGCGTTCTCGAGTTATCGTGCGCACGGACGGACGGACGGACGGACGGACACGCAAAAATCAAAATAACTTTTAATATTATGCGTGGGTGTCCAATCCATTTTGCTCTACCATCATGAATGAATGACAAACTTGGTATACCCTATAGACTTCATCTAGGGTATAAAAATACTGGGGCTGCGCAAATAGTCATTTTATATATGTTACTTTGTATGAAAATTTGTTGCCATGTATGCCATGTATGTATGCCATGTTCGAATAAATCCCACTGTCTACTTTCAGTAGTCAAACTCTGACTGCTGAACTAATTTGTAATAGTTTGTCTTACTGGTTGAAGAATTGGTCATCGGTGGGTATACTTACTATCGCAGGAACTAGGGGCCCCATGAATAGCAGGGGGATCATGCACAGCGGGCCAATGCGTAAAGATGACACTGGGTATGAGGTATCAGATGCGGAAAGTTCTATCGAATTCTTAATAAAAATTTATTTTATTAAAATGTGGTCGATCATTATCATGGTGAAAGACATAACTCCTTTCCTATTTGCCAATTTTTGGATACTTTTCTTTCACTGAAGCTCAATCTATCGAGTTATTTGCAGCAATATCTTCTCTCTCTCCTTTGTTTGACAACATGAGCACAGTATATTCATACAGTAGGACAGCTCTGTCAAAACTTTGTCACGTAAGTAGGATACTTCTAAAATGACAAGCAAAATATTTTATGCAGAAAAAAAAGGTAAAAATAATTTGTTCCGCATCCCACATGCCATTCGGCTTGGTAGAACTGTCAAAAACATTATTACAGCCATTTTGCCTGTTACATCGTCGATGAAACAAACACCACTTTGCAATCAAACATCTGTTCAGTAATGAATAATTCATTTGGAGTACTTTTACTGAGAAGTATACTTACATAAAACTAATCCTTCTCCCATCTATTGTGCAGCTAGCTACTGTTCCCCCATTTACTTCCGTATCATACTTAATTGTTTGCTCTTATGGGAGAAATTTTGTGTGTTTTTTTTTTTTTGTAATTAAAATTCTAAAATTCACTTTTCAGTAGATTCTTCTAAGCTCTTGTCTCACTGCACTGTACACAACTTTTAAATTTACTATACTCTTATAGTATAAATTGTTGAGACCAAATACTACCATTAAGGGGACGTTACCGTTCATGACAATGAAAAATTTTGATTTTTTTTTTTACATAATTATCATTCTGAAAGTGTTTAGAGCACGTGGGTAAAAGGATATTTTCATATCTAAAGTATTTTAGTACTCACAGCCTGTTGAAAACGGAACCGCCCGCCGCCCGGCTAGAAAACAGGTAGCTGAGGCGCTCGGAGCGCGCTTGCTGGGGAGAACTTTTCTTGCTACCTGAGGAACCCTCATAAATTTCGGGAAACCGTTACTTTTCAGATTCAGCATAATCAGTCCTTGAAGGAAGAAGAAGGACCGCTGTATGGTGCTGGAATAGCTGGAGTTATACCCTAGACACACGGTACATATCAATGATCATTGGTTCAATTACGTAATTGGATCAATGATCATTCCTTTTTTGGGGTGGCACACGGCAATGACGGTCTTCACGTAATTAGATTTGACAGACTAGATTTGATCTATTAAATGTATCACTTGTGCATACTGGCGATTACTGCCATATCTTTAAATTTCACAGACATATCCGCGTATATGTGGCTATTTCGTCGTGTCTTTCTCAGATCTTTTATATAAATGCGCCACAGCTCGCACAACTGATAATTTTCAGCAGTTTTCCACAATCTTGCTTTTTTCTTCGTCTCTTTTTCATTCGTCTCTTTTTCCATTTATAATGTATGAATTTTTTTTAAAGAATTCAATAATTTGGGAAACATGCAAAATTTACTTTGAAAAATGTATCAGTCAATTTCACAAATGACATCTGACAGTGTTTTTCCAATAATTTGCAGTTCCTCACTGCTGAAAGTGCGCTTATCGCTAAAAGAAATGACAAGCAATACATAATTGCAATCGAATGAGCTTGTGGTGACGTATGAAACGTACGAAAGTATGACCATTGCGCCAATGATGAAGTGACACACGAGCTATGCAATGATCATTGCTCCGTCAATGATCATTGATATGTCCCGTATGTCTACGCCCTACAGTATAAGCTGTCAAAGATTTTTTATAACATTAAACTTTACACGAGTTTTTCAACGGATGAACCGATTCACATGAATCTTTGCGCAATTGAATAGAAAAGAAGCGATTTTTGTCAAAAAAAATTTTACAAATAGTTTTTTCATCCGTTGAAGCAAAAAAAAAAGTGCAAAACAGTTTTTTTTTTCAAACGGCTAGCATGTTTTTATTCAGAGGTATTTTTGAAAACGAAAACCTGTAAGCCCCCCCCCCAATTTTATCAAGTTTAATAATTTTCAACCCTATTTATTTCGAATGAATTGGCAGAGCTGTGGATCGCCCCGCGCAAACTAAAACACACCGTGCACGGTTTTGTTTGATGGGTGCTGGACAGAGCTGGACAATACTTAAGTAAAAAAAGACTTAAGTACTATTTATAGTACATTTTCGTTACTTAAGACTTATTACTCAATACTTTTGAAATGCCTCTACTTAGTACTTGAACATAAGTACTTGCTTCTATTTACTTGTACTTAAGACTTAGTTTTGTACTTAAGTACCAAGAATTTTACGTAAGTATTTCTGAGTCTATTAAGTACCTACAAATATGTAACTCTTCGTAACTCTCTAGCGCAACTCCTCTTTTGTTGAGTTTTAAGGCACGCAAAGAACTGTCAAAGCATATTCCGCACTCACGCGTCAAGGTAGAACCTTAGACAAACTAATAATATACAAACAAGACTGGGCAAGTAGAACAAAATGCAGTAACGTCTTGCTCGAATATAAAATCGCCGATGCCTCGACTTAATGACATAACCACTGACATGTATAATATGGACTGACTACGTTCATAGAAATACACTGCAGAAAGTGGGCTCACTTGTAAATATATTGCTGACTCTTTCGGTCTAAGCACCAAGTATCAACTGAGAAAGAACTGAAAACAACAAATAAATTAGTGAATTCGTCGGAATAAATGATTTTAAATTAATCATTTAGGGTTATTACTGATAAAAACTGTTTTACCAAAGACAATATATTCATTACCCAGATATACGCAGGAGAAATTCTAAATGTTTTATTAAAATCACTTTCCGAGGTGCGTGCTCATTTTTTCAACTTCCCGCCAATGATTTTTTCAAATGTTGGCACCGACGTAAGAACTCATATTGACAAAAGCAATTGTGCCCACATGAAATAGAAAAGTAAGCAGTCCATATTATATACGTCAGTGGACACAACTAAGGGTAAGCAAGCAATGCCTCGCTCCAATATAAAATCAACGATGCCCCGACCTGATGTAGGAAAGCCTCATTTTTTTTTAGAAATTTATTGGAAATTTTTTCCTTAGAATTGTTATGCATTATTGGAGGCGATATTGGGTGCTTGGGCGGACCTCTAATAGTTCAGTGTAGCAAATGAGTGATGGAAGTTTTACTCTACGTGTAGCGCCAAAAACTAAAAAAAGTTATAAATTGTAGGCACTGTTACTATACATATTAAAGTTTTCAAAAACTATTTATTTATTACTATCTATTAACTGAACTCGATAAACTTTATTAAATTAATGCCAACGCTCAAAATTCGAAAAAAGTACTTTAAAAAATACTTCAAAAAGTACTCAGAACTTTTTCTAGACTTAGTACTTAGTTACGAGTACTTTTCATACATGCTGTACTTGTACTTACGCTGAAGTACTCAGGCCTTCGAAACTTGTACTTGTACTTAAGTACTTTTTCCTTGGTACTTGCCCAGCTCTGGTGCTGGAGCGGCCATTTTGATTTTTTTTTTTTATATAAATAAAATAGGAATTTACTCTCCACTGATAGAAGAATAAAATACGTTAAAACCAATTTCCAAAAGTATTTATTTTGTGTAAAATAGAATTTCCAAAGTTCATGCCAGTTTTCATGCCTCTCGACGGTAACTTCCCCTTAATGTAATTGCGCAAGAAAATCGAGAAAGCATAATTACATTTATTATAATTGACAGGTCAACATCTGTTTAATTTTACAGCTTACTACTATACTAACATATTTCGTCGTTGGATCCTCCTATTTGTAAAAATACTAATTTTACAGGAGAGGCAATAAGCTGTTTAAATTACATATATCAATGGGGTCCATTTTTGATTTTATAACAGTACTAATAGAAGGGAATCACAATAAAATATTAATTATCTAATTAATAGAATTAATATATTTCCACTATTTATAATATTTATGCTTAAATGACACATAAAGGATACATTTTTGTTCCTGTTAAATTCTACATACTTAGAATGTATTTGGAATGTCATATAAGAGGTTTCGTTTTTAGTATTTTACGACGTTCTGATGAGTACCTTTATTATATCCGCGAAATTCCATGAGATATATCTTTTTGAACTTTTCCAACAGTATCAAAAACTGAAAATCGGCAAATTGTCCACATAGGAGATCTTACAGATCGATCGATACGATACGTTTCTTTTGATGGATAAGCAGTTTTGAAGTTCTTGGTGTAGAATATTCAAACTGTTGCGCAGTAAGCTCCATTTCTTATGTCATTATAGTGTAAACTAAACTATCCATATTTCATCATCCGTTATAAGCCTATCAAAATAAGGTTCTAAACCATGCCGGTGTAGAAGCGAGGAAGCAATTCGATAACGATTCACAAAATTTGTATGTACATTTGTATGTATGTTTTCCAAATGGATTTATGAATATAACGATGGCTAAAAGAATAATAGCCAGTTTCTTAGCGTCCGGCAAAGTCAACAGCCCTATATGATTGTTTTTTTTAGCCTATGTCTATGTATGTGTTAGTATAAAATCATATGAGAGAATATTTTGAATTCACGGTCAGTGGAGGTGTAGAGTTGATACATAACATTTGGATTCTTATCACGGCTTGGACTGAACTTCCGAAAGTAATTTAGATATAACTCTGATTCAATGAAATTTAGTGAATTTATTTAAATCATTAAAGTATAATTTTTTATTTTACGTAAAAGAACCGCCCTAATGTACTTTTATAAAATTGGTGCTTTGTTGTCCTTTAAGCGACATTTTCACAACAGTGAATCAGTCATATTTAGCCTTACCCACCCCAAGTAACATTTCCCCTCTTTTTCAGGTCGAATTTACGTCTATTCGATGTAAATTAGGACAGCGACTAATTTTGGTTAAGTTAAGATTACCTAATATTTACGTCCGATTTACGTAGGGCACAGGACTCTGTCTGTCAGTTTATTCAGTAGACATAACCTTTTCATCATGGTGAAGTACACGAACCAACAACGTCTGCAAATCTTAAAAATTTACTACAGAAATTCGGAGTCGGTGGCCGCTACTTTAAGAGCGTTAACTCCGATTTTCGGTCGTAATTCTCGCCCTAGTAGACAGGCAGTAACAAGTTTAGTGAAAAAGTTTGAGTCTACATATTCGTTGTGTGATGTTGCCATGCCAGTGAGACTACGGGTTGGTCGAAGTGTCGAAAATATCGCTGCCGTTGAAACGTGCGTAGCAAATGATCCAAATCAGTCAATTCCACGGCGTTCTCAAGAGTTGGGCATAGCCAAGACCACTTTATGGCGAATTTTGCGTAAGGATCTTACTTTACACCCATACAAGATCAGGCTCACTCAAGAATTGAAGCCGATGGACCGTTCGAAGCGACGTACGTTCTCCGATTGGGCTCTGGAAAAGATGCGCCAAGATGATCAATTTCATCGCAAAATCATCTTCAGTGACGAAGCTCATTTCTGGCTCAATGGGTTTGTCAATAAACAAAATATGCGGTATTGGGCTTGTGAAAATCCACATGTGCTTAATGAAAAACCACTTCATCCATAAAAGATAACTGTTTGGTGCGGTTTGCATGTCGGCGGCGTCATAGGGCCATATTTTTTCGTCGACGATAGCGGTCGCCACGTTACTGTGAATGGTGATCGTTATCGCGTTATGATTATCGATTATTTTTGGCCCGAATTGGAATATATGGACTTGGACAGCATGTGGTTTCAACAGGACGGCGCCACAAGCCACACAGCACACGTTACAATCGATTTATTGAAGAACAAGTTTGATGAGCGTGTTATCTCAAGAAATGGACCAGTCGATTGGCCGTGCGATTTAACGCCTCTAGATTTTTTTCTTTGGGGCTACGTCAAGTCATTGGTCTATGCTAATAAGCCGACGACGTTGGAAGAGCTCAAAGCCAACATTGAACGCGAAATAGCAGCCGTTTCGGCCGAAATGTGTGGCCGAGTCATGGAAAATTGGGTCCAACGAATCGACCGCTGCAAACGTGCCCGCGGTGGCCATATGAGCGAAGTCGAGTTCCATTCATAAATGTTTTAAATGTACTTCAACCCGATAATAAAGTTTTTGAAATATCTCAAATGGTTTTCATTTTATTTTGAAAAAAAGTTGTCAAGTCCTTATTGGAAAACCCATTATATAGAAATTATGGCCTTATTCAAAATTAATTCTCGCAGCTTCTAAGCGTTCAATTTTCAAAACGAGAAAATTTTTATTGATAAATATGGAAATAATTTATCGAAAAACAACAACGCGCTTTAAAAATATTGTAAGTATATTTAAACAATAATAATTTTGATTTTTTTTAAAATTATTCTTTGCTTTCCGATTTAGCGCATTGAAATTAATTTAAATATTCTATAATCGTTCTGAAATTAAGAAAAATTCATTTATTTGGGTTTTCTTTGAAGTAACTATGGAAAAAATTAAATGAAGGTATTGTGCAATTTTTCTATTCATTCCTTTTCTATATGGCAGCCATGTTTTGTTAAATAAATATGGCGCATAGAAGTTAGTTTGACTTACAATTTTTCCTTATACGACGAATTTCCTGCATGGCAAGACGAAATAACCAAATTTTTCGACTTTGAGAACAAAAATCCTTATTTAGGTAATTTTGTGTTCAAAGGTTAAGATAATTTTTTGCTATAAATAAATTTCAACTTAAAATAAGGCATTTCGCCCTAAATTATAGAATTTCGACTTAAATATGTAAAAGAGATTTGACAATTGAAAAAATTGAATTGATTTATTTACATCTTATAAATAGTAAACCATGTAACTAGCATCACTATTTGGATACAAGATATGTTAAAAAGCAGGTGAATGCAAACGCAATTGAATATGCGTATATTCCGCATGGTTGGGAAGCAAATAATCAAGTGTACCTATTGGCCTAAATCAAGTGTAGCATCTCTCATAAATGTGTCGTAAATAGGAGCAACATTTGTAATCTAGATGAAATGATTCAATGGGAGGAGCAATTCAATAATTCCAGTGATAATGAAGCCAAACAAAAGTAAATTAACTTTAATTTTTGGTTATAGTATTACGTAATTTCAACTATTAGGGTTTTCGCCAAACATGGCCATTTCGTCCAATTTACCTTGAGGTTAACTTTTTTGGGAATTCGGACTTTGAGGGCGAACACAATCGAATAGGGAATTATTTTCGGGAATATTTACGTTATCTTGCCTTGCACTTTGGAATAGATCTAACTACAAAGTCCATACATTTCCTTAAAGTTGACCTCAAAGTTAAGTAAAATTTAGGTAAAAAGTAAGGAAATTTTCCATATTTATATCCTTATTTCTCCTAATTCCTACGAGGTAAATTAAAAAGGAATTATTACGTAATTTTTCCCTAATAATTAACTACAAAGTCAAGATTTATTTGAGGGCCTAATTTAAGGAATTATTAATTAAAATTTCCTTCCTAATTAACCTTAAAGGAGAGTGGCCTTTGAGGTTAAATTCTAAAGTCTAATTTACGTAATTTTAACGAAAATAGGTCGATCGGCGCTCAAAGATACGTAATTTTTCCCTAATAATTAACTACAAAGTCAAGATTTATTTGAGGGCCTAATTTAAGGAATTATTAATTAAAATTTCCTTCCTAATTAACCTTAAAGGAGAGTGGCCTTTGAGGTTAAGTTCTTAAGTCTAATTTACGTAATTTTAACCAAAGATAGAAAATTCAACCTCCAATGTTACTTGGTACAGGCCTTGTTCGCTGTGTTCCATTGGACATTCCGAAATATTTACAAGATTCAAAAGTACCTGCGTCTTTGCTAAATAATTTAACCTTTAACTAATACACAAACACTTCTATAGTATAATACTGCGCCTTTAGTTTATATAAAATATACAACTAGAGGGAAAGTGGCTCGTTTATCTATAATTTTCCACCAAAAACCAAATTTTTTTGATCCAAAAAAAAATCACTGAAAACTTCAAAGAATTGTTTTTGCACAAAATTATATTTGAAATTACAACTCCCGAACAAGTAGATACTTCTCTATGTGACAAGAATATTAATATTGAAGAAGGAGGCACTATGTATTTGCTTTCACAGAAATCCGGTAGTAAAGTTTGTTGATATTTATCATACAGAGTAAACAAATTAAAGCAAACAGCACGCGTTTCAATTAAGCAAATGTTTACACGACGACACGATAGGTATGCACTTGATCTTGCAGCTGCTGCATCAAAGCAAATGCTTTGTGTATTTTGCTTTCTCACCAGAAATGACTTGCTGCTATTGCATGGGGATTCTGTGTACATACAAATTTTTAGTTATCAACTCACAAGTAAATATGAAAAAAAAAAAAGAGTAAATTATATTCTAAATTTTTGATGAATTTTTGATAGAAAAAACATACAACAACAAAATCTCATGACTTTACTATGTGAACTAGCAGCAAATACTTACTTAAAATCGATGATGCTGTAAGTGGGATTAACCTTCAAAAGTGCGAAACCTTGAATTCGAGTCACTTGCATACATACATATAAGTACATACGTTGACAGATCGGTATATTTAGTGTGTATACATTATAAACACATCACGAGTACGTGTGGTAATTGAAGAACAAGAAATTTACTTAAAAATCGCAAGATCAGCGTAACGATTGCCGAGCTAATGCTCGGGGCAAATATCGACGGATCCGCAAACATAATTGAATACAAAATTAAAGAAATTTATGACTGGAAATTTTACAAGTGACAGCCGTGCAATAGTGTACTATTCCACTTGCGAACAACTCTGATTAGAAGACCTATTACAAACACACACACCCACACACCCCTGTACATGTATGGCCATTTGTATTTTGAAGTGTTTACTATACGCGGGGTAAATGGTTGGCTGGACGGGACGCAGGCGCGGTATACTGTTTCTTGATTACTTTATTTCCAAACAAATGTGACTTGACTCCTCCGTTTCCTCTTTTCACGTGAGATAAATGTCCCAACGGATTATTGTACTTTGCATTTAATATTTTCTTTTATGCATATGTGCACTTTATAATGCTATCAAATCCACCAACATTTTATGTGCACGCATATGGAATGGATAAAGGACGGAATGACGGAAGGAAGGAAGGAAGGCAGGAGCTTGCAGAGCCTATATCCAGATTTAATGGTTTGTTGGATATAATTAACTGTGGCAGCATGAAAAATTTGCTCCTGTTAGATTTAACACGTTTCTTGAGAGATATCAACTTTCTTATGTTGGTGTCGAACCATTGTATGTACATATGTATGTCTAATAAGAAATTGTCGTTTTCTGAAATTCAAGTTTGTTATTATGTATTTATTTTTATGAGTAAGGTAAATCAACCAATAGCGGTGTGTGTGGCGTAAACTTTTTTTGTAATTGTGTTTTATAATCTTTTTTTTTCGTCTAAAATTCTACACAAACGCGGCTGTTGCTGTTGGAAACGAGATTTAAAAAAATTGAATTTATACCAAATTTTATTTTTTACATTCACCTGGTGGTGTCTATATGACCCCATATACCAATTTCGTATGTATATGTACATATAATTGTTGCCCGTTGAAATGATAGTTAAGACAATATGGCAGTTACATTTTAATCGAATTTTGCTTTTACATAAAAAAACAATGATAAGCGACGCTGCAACAGATAGGACCAGCACAAATACGTAGGGGAGGGTGGGGCAAGACGGGGTAGTTAAGGTTTGATGTTAAATAAAATCCAAAATATAATTGATAAAGAAAAATACTCTTGGTTCATTTATTAACCTTTAGTAATAAATTTTTAAAATTATTGGTAATTTAGGAACATTGATTCACTTATTTAAATATAATGAAGGACTAAGCCAAAAAAGTCATTTCTCCCTGTCTTTCCCGCCCCATAGGTGGTGTAACAAGGTATGGGGCAAGATAAGGTATGGAAACACAATTATAAAGTGGTACTAAATTATCATTAATTAACAATCAAATAACCGTTAATAGGAACAAAATTATATTTTAGTTATATAAAATTTTTATACATGTTAAGGCCAAAACACAGTGAGGACGACACAACAAAGTCGCCGTAAATTGGTTGCTGTCAAAGATTTGAATATATGGAAGTTCCATATACTTAACACCACAATGAGGGCGACGCGATAAGTTGCCAACAAAAAGTTTGAGAAAATCTCTAAATTAGTCGCCAACATAATTGACATTACTGTGTGGACAGTGAATAATTGACATTCATGCTATGTGGATTTGGATATTTTTATGATACATAGTAAATTAAAAGATAATAGTAAATAAACTAGTTATTAAAATCTTGTTAAAATTAATTTCATTTATTTGTTTGCGAAATTTTGGGTTTTGAGGAGGAATCAATAGAGAAAATGAGGGAAAAAGTTATGTTGTGCAATAAACGCCAGTCATCTCTTCTTAGTTTTCTTTTTAGTTTTTTTTTATGCTTTGCAATTTTAAGTAAGCCGCAAAAGCTATACTAGAGATTTTCCTTAATTTTTTCCTTTTTGTCATTTCTTTTACAATAAATAAAACAGAGACAGCTGTCAAAAACATTTGTCGAGTCGCGTTCACTGTGTTTTAAATGCGACATTGTCACCAACTAATTTGCCAACATTGTTGTGTCGCTCTCACTATGTTTTGGCCTTTAGAAAACATAACATCATAATAGACCCTTAGTCAGGTAAACACATTATACAAACATGAACTGCATCCTCGTCATCTTCATCAACTGCTGCCAGAGTGTGCCCATTTTTTACATTTTACACAATTTATCTAACCTTCAACAGATTCCGAGTATGAGCCGTGGTAGTAAAGATATTGGGTATTTTCAGAATCGTCATCAATATCATAAAATGAATCTGTAGATATTACTTTTGGGCGTTTTTTGATTTTGAAATTTTTTCATTATTTTTTCTTTTTTCAGCCTGCTTTTCTTCTTTCTTTTTCAGTCTTTTAGCTTTTTTCTTTTCTTTCTTTTGTTCTGCTTCTGTTTTCCTTGTGATCTCTTCTTTTAATGCTTTTTTTATGGAGATGAGGTAATAACTGCAGTATTTTTCCGTTTTATACCCTAGATGAAATCTATAGGGTATACTAAGTTTGTCATTCCGTTTGTAACGCACAGAAATAATGATGGTAGAGCAAAATGGATTGGACACCCCCGCATAAAATTAAAAGTTATTTTGATTTTTGCATGTCCGTCCGTCCGTGCACACGATAACTCGAGAGCGCGTTCACTTAGAAAGCTGAAATTTTGTACACGGACACTAAAAAAAAAGTAAAATTAAGTTCTAAAATGAAGCAAATCGGGCAACTCCTTCGTGGGGTTGCCATGCAAAAATTTCGTTTTCCACTATATATTTGGACACTACCTGAGAACACGTCGACATAGAAAGCTGAAATTTGGCACATTGTGTTTTCATAGTAATAGCAAATAAAATATCGAAAATGTACTAAATCGGGCAACCCCTTCTTGGTGTTGCCATATAAAAATTTAGGTTTTTTACGTATGCTGTGAAAGCGATCAGTCCTACACATTTTTTTTGTACTAAAAACTTCTTCAGAATAAGAAATTCTATAAAATTGGTTATAATCATTTTTTCTGTCCGACGAGCCGAGCCGTTCTAGAAATATATGCGAGAAACCAATGCAAAAAGTCAAAATTGCTCAAATGGGTGACCATACGAAATTTCATACGTGCATTCATCTAGGGTATCATAAGAATTGGTCTTAGACCAATTTTAGCTTTTTCACTTGTTCTTGTCACTCTTTGAACTCTTGATACAGGTTTTGGGCTTATTAATTGAAACACAGTATCGTGTGGTCTAGGTGTATGACTATCTGAAGATATTCCGGGATTCTGGATGTTATCTGACCAATATAAACATCCATGATGAGGATCATTTGAATTATATTCCGCAAATTAGGGATTTTGGCCTTAAATTGCAGTGGTTGTAGTTTGAACGAGAATTTCGGTAGTAGCTGCAGCTAAAAAATCGCTTTCTGTGAAAACAGTCGGATCGAAAGGAACAATCCCACATTTCCTAAATGCATTTATCGCTGTAGACATTGTAGCAGCTTGTAAAAATGTTTTTCCAAATAATTCCGTTAGTTGTCGGACTGAAACAACAAGCCCTGGATTACAGCGGAGCAAGAACTAACCACTTGGTCATAAAAAGTATTTAAAGGCTTCATGAAAGCTACATCGAATGGCTGAAGCCTGTGAGTCGTATGGGGTGGGAAAGAAATAATGACAGCCCCATTTTTCCTAGCCAAGTTGATTAATTCATTGTTTTTGGTATATGTAGCATGACAATCGAAAAGTAATAATACAGGACGTTCGTTAGCTTAGCTCCACTAAAATCAATGAATTTCTTGAACCACTGTAAGAACAGTTCTGTCGTGATCCAGCCATTTTCATTGCAAACTCCCTATGCAGCTTCAGGGAGCATTAGCCATTAATCCCAGCTTAATGCGTTTACGGGGAAATATCATCATAAATGGCATGTAGTGGCCGACTTCACTAAAACAAGCTTCGATTGTTATTGTAACGCCCCTTTCTGCTGAAGACAAGGCACCCGCTTGCTTTGATCCCTTCTTGGCCATAATATTGCATTTGCTTTTTGACACAATTGAGACACCTGTTTCGTCCGCATTATATACTTGATCAGCAGGAATTTTTTTTAGATCTAGTGTTTCGCCTAAGAGCTTGAAAAAGCTATCAACAGCTACTTTATTGAAACTTGCGGCTCTTGGAGCTGATGTGCTCTCTAATTTTTTGATAGCAATTTGTGGATGGCGCTTCATAAATCCCAAAACCCAATCTTTCCCAGCCTTCTCAGATTAAGCGTTAAATTTATGTAATTTTTTTTTGCGCTAACTGATACGTTAAAGATCTTAGGTCATTCGTCATCAAACAAAATAGTCTTTGTTGGGAGTGCAATGAATAGTTCACTATTTCGGTCTCTTCTTCTTCTGAGAAGATGGTAAATTTAGGACCCAAGGGAACTTTTATTGTTCTCTGCTCTCATTGCTTCAACGACAGTAAGAGTTAAACTAAATTTCCTTTCTAGGGTGGTTGACGGAACCCCAAAAGTTTTTGCCGCCGAATAATACCTCATACTATTTTCAAGTACGGCGGCAATTCCATTTTTCATTTGCTCTTCCGACCAACCCTCTCTATCAGTTTTCCGGACGTAATTCCACAGCATTCTGAATTATATGTAATTTAATAAAATTATTTTCAGGAAAACGAGTGAGGTAATATGGGGTACATAACCCCGTCATGCCGCTTTTGGCGTACCCCACCTTCCCCTATATAAATTTTAATTTCATGGCTTGAGAAGGTACATATTATGTAGGAAATGTCGTCCAATAGTGCCGCATCCATATGCGAGCGCGGCAAAAGAAGTTTTTAATATAGATCACCATAACTCCTGAAAGGAGAGGAGTAGATCGAGCAGTTGTTAGAAAGGCCATGAAGTGGTCTACATACAATGAATGAACTCTTAACGGTGTTAAGAAACAGTGTGTTTTGTGGAAAAAAAGCTTTTTTCTTAATTACTCTGTAACTCCGAAACAGTTGAAATGCCCCCCCCCCCCCCTGGAGATGGTTAAGAAAAAGTGCAAAAAACGCAAAAAGGGTTACATTTTGGGTACAGAGTGTGATGGGTCATTTTAAAGCCAAGATTTTGGGCTTTTCAAATTCAATATGAAAAATTGGTATTGATGAGACGTGTTTTTTGATAAAAATAGTAGTTAAACTAAAAAAAAAGACGAGTAAAAATTCCGAAATTTTAACTTTGTTGAGCCACAAATTCAAAACGGAAAGGGTGAGGGAACAAATTTATAAAACATTGGAAAGGTGCAACGATTATCTATCTAACAAAGTTTGAAATCATTGTCATAGGAAGTAACGTTCAGCAGTTACAGAGGGATCTATAAAGACATACCCAAATATCTTAAACTCCCGTTATCTCGGAAACAGTTACGATCTCCCCTCCCCCACCCATACAATTTTTTGTGTGTCTAAGCATATTCTATCAGTAGCCTTCGGGTGCCAGACCACATACGGGACACCTTGTATATGTATAATGTGCCTACATACATTCCAAAATTTGTGGATAAAGGATTTTTTTTGATTTTCTATGCCCCTTCTCTGCTACAACCATTCTCTGCTACAACCATTGCTGTCCCAACACTGTCTAAGAAAAAATAGGTGTTCTTATTTTAAAGTGTGTTGCCATCCAATTTTGCCTTGCTAGATTTTGTATCTAAAAATGCTTTCGGGGGGAGTCCAAAAATAATTTGAAAAATGGACAAAAAGAAATGAAAGCCTTCCTAAAAGTTTATCGACTTCAATAATGGAAGGCCAGAATCCAACTAGGCTAACCCATTTTGGGTTGCGGTTGAGTAATTACCACCCACATCGATTTTGCTAAGATCTAATTCTATGATCACGAGAGGAGGATTTTTTTTTGCGTTCACATTATCAAATTATTTATTTTCTTGTCGTTCTTTAAAATGAATTCTTGATCTTTCTCCAATTATTGTGTTAATCGATATTTCCCGATAAGTCACGCTTCTGGACACACACAGACACACACACACACACCCACACCCAATGGTATAAAAAAAATTTACAATTTGTTATGATAATGCTATTGTCATGTATTTTTTCTGTACCCTTGACCACTTTTCATCGCTTTTTAATATCGAAATGCTGCCCATTCATAGACTTGATTCAATTATAGCTTAAATCTTGGTGGCTTCTTATGTTTTTTAAGCTTAATCAAGATTTTATCCAACTTAAGTCGAATTTCATTAATGCATTCATCTTCTTGCTAACATAATACTCAATCTTGTATCTAATGACAGTTGTCAGAACCCACGCAAATAAAATGTTCGTTGAGATAATATCCTTCTTTTTTTTTATATAACAGAAGCAACATATGCATTTATGTGGGTGGGTGTTGATGCGTTTCTTCATTCAATGAAAAGATTTTTGATAATTAAAAATCACAAAAATCATTGGCTTGGCTGTGTAGTGAAAATGGTATTCGAAAAAGATCATCATCCATATCTCCACTTGATTTCAAAAAAGATGAAAAACATCGATAATTGTCATGCAATTGATGTGATTTTCGGTATTACTTAATTCTAATAAAAAAAATAAAAGAAATGTCTACCTTGACCTAAGGAATACCAGCAGTTCGTAGAGAAATCTTGAGCAATAGAATTTAAAAAATTTTACCTAAAAGTGTTACTGAACAGTAATACAAATAAAAACGAAATGCCACACGCAAAAATAGATTCTTTAATGTGCGAGACCAGACTTAGTTTTACCTGTGTTGTGCCAGTAGTTACACATGACTACAGAGTTAAAAGCAATCTCTATTTGCCTTACATTATTAGAGTTCAACTTGCCAAAAATTTCACAGCCATATGTGAATAGCTAGATAAGCAAAGAGCAAACTAAAAATAGTCTTACCGAAGTGTAAGTGTAAAATAACTTGATGTCCACAATCTATCCACAATCACTTTTTATTATTAAATAATAACTGATATTCGATCCAATGTTTGTAGATCACATATTAAACAGTATTGAAAATCCTCAGGATCTTTATTCATATTAGATCACAGCGCTCTCAATAAAAACCAAGCAGTCTCGGATATACCATGGCTAAACATTATTAACATTAAGACATTTAGTCCAGGGGTTTTGGCCCTAAAAAAGGTGGGGTAGTTGTGATTTTTTTATATGTTATTCAGTTCCGGGTCCCGATGAAAAATCCAAGTTTAGATTGTAAAAACAATTTTTTTTAAGTCTGAAGTGTACGAGTTACAGCGGCAGAAACGTGAACATTTTTGCAAAAAAATGTATACATATAGTACCATTTATACAGGGTGTTTCGTCCATGGTGGTCCATAGGACGGAGGTGATAATAGTCACCCAGTCAAATTAAAAAAATTGTATGGCAAGGGGAGACCGGCATCTCAACCGTTTTGGAGTTACAGGGTGATTAAGAAAATTTTCTAGTCTTCCACAAAATACCCTGTATTTTAAAAACTACAGAGTGTATGGTCACTTACAGAGCTCATTGTATGCAGAACTTCATGGCCTTTCTAACGACTGCTCGACCAGCCCCGTACTCATCTTTCCTCAGGAGTTATGATGGTCCAAAAATAGATTCCTGAGGAACGCCAGTAGATACCGGACAAAATGTCTTTTTAGATTATTGTCAAATACTTGAAGACTCATCTAGTTTCTAGTAGAACTAAGGCTGTTTGTTAACATGCGAAATATCATTACAGTCCCATGAGAGTGCCATTGCACAGATATTACCAGGTTGAAAATTTGATTTGTGGTCATGTAGAAGATAAAATCATTGTAGAAATGTGAGAAATGAAAAATATTTAGGTGTAGAAAGGACTTTCGTTAAAATTTTTGCAAAGAAAATTTAATATTCATGCGGAATGCTCTTTGGAACATTAAGTTCTTGGATTTTAGCAATTTTTTCATGTTCTTCGAAAGACAAAAGTAGAAAAGCGGCAGGTAATAATAATTGTGAGCAAGCGCAAAAAAATAAAGGGTGTACACATTTTAATCGATCTTGAATTAATTTTTTTTTCTATTTACTTGATTCTTTTTGGAGGCCAGCCCGTCCCTTTATTTAACTCGTACACGAATTTTTCTGTCTATTTATTTATATATTTCTTTTTTACTATTTTCGACACTCTCGTAGACCCACCTTCGTCATCACAGCGTGACAATTGAATCTATCAAAATTTGAACCGGAAATTTCCATGGAAAACCAGGAAAATCGGGAAAAATCATTTGAAAATTTGGTACAAATTTGATTAGTGATAAATCCGTTTCAGGAATAATGCAGAGTTTTCCGATTTTTCTGAAAAAATTTCCGGAATTTTCCGACTTTTCCGGAAAATTTTCCGGTAAATTATGCAGGATCAAGTTCCTTATCAACTGGCATCATTACTTTCTCTCCGACAATGGGGAAAACTTCCAGAAAAAATCGAGGAAAATTCATGTAAAACGCTTTTCCGGAGTTTTTCCGACCAAGGAAGCGTTTGAGATTTTTGTAATCTAAGACAAAGTTGTAGAGCGAAATGAGTTGCATAAAGTTGCTTTTGTGGAAAATTCCATGGCAAACCCGGAAAGGCGGAAAAATCATCGGAAAAATTTTCATCGATATGATTAGTGATAAATCTGTTTCAGGAAAAATGCGGAATTTTCCAATTTTTCTGGATAATTTTCCGAAAATTTCCGGAATTTTCCGACAAAAAAGTTTTATGAGCTATGCGGAATCATTTTTTTTCGTCCTACTGGCATCAATACTTTCTCTTCAACAATCATGAAAACTTGCATGAAAAATCGAGCAAAATTCATGTAAATTTAAAAAAAAAAAGTCTGCCGAAAACATGGAAAATTTATGTTATATGGGATCAAGTTGGAATACAGCTAAAAAGCATAATTTGAATTTCAGAAAACCGTTGCAGTACTTCAACGATTTGATACTCGAAAAATTTTTGTTTTCGGATCGGCACCAAACATGACTTAAAAATTGTTTTAAAATATCTCCATGCAGCACGTAATAACAATTTAGTTAACGTGAAAAAGGCAGAAAATAAAATAAGTAAAAAACGAGTTTTCAAACAAAACTGAGGCCAAGCCGCATGAAAAAGTAGAAAATAAACTTTTCTTCACACACAGAGGTGGACTCAGATTTTATTCGCTGAAAATCACCGATATATTTCAGTATGATCAATCAGAGGTAATAAGTGATTTGATTCATGAAGAGAAAAAATATTCAAGAGAAATGTCCCATTCAAAAAATCTGAGTCCACCTCTGTGTGTGAAGAAAAGTTTATTTTCTACTTTTTCATGCGGCTTGGCCTTAGTTTTATATGAAAACTCGTTTTTTACTTATTTTATTTTTAGCACTAAATCCATAATAAATAAAACTATAATTTACCTACAATGTAAAGAGCGATAGTAAAATAGAAATTTCAAAATTTAGTCTCGATTTAATTTATAAATACACATGTCAAGTGTAATTTTAAAGTTTTTAAAGTGTAAATTGCATTATTACTTTGAAAATACTCAAAATTTGCACTGAAATATGATATTTTCTACAAATTCGATATAATTTTACACTCCAAGTATGTATTAATGTTAATACACAAAATTCTTATATGTAAGCAAGGTAAGCTATCCAAAATTACATATTATGAGTGGAATTCTACTTAGAAATCCACTTAGTACACACTTACCTTAAGTAGTTTTAAATTTCTCTTCGTTTGGTGTAAAATTACACTTTGTATACTGTAATTTTCTTTCATTTTCAACACTTTTTTTAAATTTAGACGTGTAAATTTACATTACTAGGAAACCCAATTTCTTGTATTAATAGTTTTATTCCATTATTTTTTATAATTTTTTGTTTTTTTAGAGTAGTACAGAATTGTTCAGAAACAGAAAAATTCCATCATCACACATTTTCAACTGAGGGATATAAAACCACCGGAAAAATTTGCGCAATAACACAATAAAAAATTTCCATCAAACCTTCTTCTGCAATAAGCGAAAGTTTTTTTTTTTTACATATTCACACTCGCGCCCCCGTTCTGCACCTATGTATAATATCCCGGGCATGTGAACTCAAAAGCGCCATATGTGAATGCGGTTTCATTATTTTGGCGACGACATGGCTGATTTAATTTATTTACGGCTGGCGCAGACTCAGGACTGGCCGTACGTAGTTCAAGGTATAACATTCTGCGCCAAAACAAACCGAAAATAACTTTTTGAAAACAGAAAACAGCAGCAGCAGCAAAAAAAAAAAAGAAACCAAGAAACAAACCTTAGCTATCCTAGCTAGCCTTAGTGGTGTAGTGTAGCTCTAATGGCTAATACTCTAGCTCTAAATCCGAAATAACCACGTGTATGTTTCGAACATGCTTTGACGCAATAGTTAAGGGTGATGAAAGTTTTAAAGTGTATACCGAGACCGCTTCGTACCGAATGCTATAAATTAATCAACGGAAATATATTGAGAGGTTTTGCGCGGATTGATTTATGTGAAGTGTGATGACTCACAACTATACGTATACATAGTTATCTATGAGATTTAGAGTCGTCCGAGTTGAGTAGTTTGAGTCAGAGGAGCAATTGTCATTTTGAATATTTTTACCAAAAAAACATAACTACCATTCCTGTTCAATTTGAGTTAGTTGAGGTAAATTACAATTCAGATTTTCTCAAAAATATTCAGAAACTTCTGTCCGACAAATTTCAATGGAGGAAGGAAAATAAAAAGAAGCTTGTCTGGCTGTGTGACCAACGATTACTCATTGTCTACCCCATAGTTCTATATTTGATTTGTGATCGAAGACCATTTCGCCTGTTTCCATCTGCTGCAGACATCTGAATATGCCTAGTATGTGGTTAATTTGCTAGTGATTTATTGTCACACATTTAAGACTGACGGCCGCTTTAATGATCCTTAGTTTTGAAGTTTTGCCAAAATGCTCCGCGTTATTCGCGATTTTCCCGTTCATGCTCAATTTACTCAATTTGATGTATAATTTGCTGCTGAGATTTGTATACTTTGTGGCACTATATGTGGGTTTGAATAGGGATACACGATAGGTGGGATTTTATCGAGAAATTTTTCTTAAAAGTTTTTGTTAGATATTTTCCAATCGCATATACTATACATATTTCAACTAGATTGAATGCATTTTATTACCCAAAAGTCTCGAAATAAAATGGTGTACAATGGAATACAGAATATAAGTACTCAATAAAGAATAGTCGATATTTGTGGGTGAGATGCAAAGTATACATACAAGACACAAATTTTATAACAGATTGTGAAATAAGGACATTAACCATATCCAAAATAACTACGATTGTGTATACGAGTACATAGTCAATTGTAGGAAATCAAATTTTTCAGAAAAATATGCTGACTATTTTAGACACACACGACCTATTTAAACTGATTGTGAACTGAAAGCATTTCTAAGCAGGGTTCAAGAAGAAAATTGAAATGAAGGGGATCTCTTCTTTATCACAAATTGAAAATATATAATATATATTATGCCTTTATCTATAAAATGTGTAATTAGTCATAATTTTTTCTAAGGTCTTTTCTCCAATCCACAACAGAATATGCTTATAAGCATAAGAGAATCTCTGGAAAAATCGTAGAATCGAATCTGATTATGAAATTAAAATGGTATTAAAATTAATGAACTTTTGTATTACATCAGAATTAAAGCAAAAACAAAAAAAAAATAGAAAAGCATCAAATATTGAACTCTGAGGCACCCCATACCATGATACAAAGAAACAAGGTATGGTCGAGTTTTCTGTCAATTGGGTGCATACGTCATAGGATGACAAAAGTCATTCAGTCGTGCGATCTGTCATTATCTCAAGTTGGCTAAAATTTCATATTATGTCACAACAGTTTGTGATATATATAATAAAATAAAAAAGTGTGAATATAAAGTACCTAATTGCTTGAGGGAGCACTGCTGATATGATAATTTGTTGTAATGTAATCTCAAAAAACGATCAACAATCGGACAACTTCTTATTGCAAATTGTTTTATAAAAAATTTAAAAAAAATTTATATAGTTTTAAACATCCAAACGCAACCAAGCAATCTTTTTTCTGTTCACTGACAGATACAAATATTTTGATATTTTACAAAATAATTAACATGCTTTGACAAATGACTTTTGTGTCCATATGACGTAGTAACCCAAAAAGTTCCTCTCGATTCGGCCATACCTTCTTATTTTTGTATCATGCCCCATACTGTATGGATATGGATCTTATACGCCAGGCAGACGGACAAAATCAATGAACATTCGTTTGTAATTGATTTTTTTCAAAAATCAAGTTATCCAAGATTTTGTGAATTAAAACGAAAGTCCTGTCAATTTTTATACGTAATTGACAGCACATTTTTAATAATTAGAATTAAAATTCAAAGGTGAAGCGATTTTTGAAAAATTCAATTACGAACGAATGATCATTGATTTCTCCCGTCTGCCTAGGGTATTAGGACTTAGATATTATATGATTCACCTTTATTATGGTAGTCACCTTATATAATATAGAGAGTACAGGAAGTGTGATAAGCCAAATTTAGCGTAGTCAAATTCTGGTTGTGTTAGAATCTGTTGTCGATGTAGTGAACGCTCAGTACAGCCGTGTAGTAGAATCAATATAGAGAGCGGGGCAACAAGATATATGTAAGGTTGAAAATATTACGTTTGCTCCCATCGGAAATGTTCTTATTCACTGTCACTACGCCAACATACTCAGGGCATTTCGCAGCTGTCACAAACGTAAACGGTGGAGGAAGGATTTTTTCAATATTTCATCGCTTTTCTTATGTATTTTTAATTTAATTTAGTACACAAAGGTGTGTAAAGGACACAAAATAATTTTTTATAACTATACTTGTCTAAAAAATGATTTCTTACGTCGTACCTTGATGTTGTTGTGGCAATTTTTCACCGCACACTTCATTCTGAAATTACATGAACATCACTTAGAAATTTATCTCAATTTAATTTCAACAGATAATTACTTACACTCTTTACTTTATTTAGCACTATTTTTAAATCACTTTTCACACTTTTTTAATTACATTTAAATTGTTGAAATTTTTTTGCAAATTAAAGAAACTTCATTAGACAGCTAAACATAGATTTGTCTCTTTCTTCAATATAATGCTGAGCTACTTCATGGCACGCCTTAGGCCGCTTACACATCGAAAAACGAAAACGAACGAATAAACGGTTCCATACCGAAAATTCGTTTATGCTTACATATCAAAAACGAACGAATAAAAGTTGGGTTGGGTTTGTTTCAAATGTAAATAAACGGAAATGAGGTTATGTACGACCGAAAAGAATATTCGCTCGTGTGTGGAACGTAGTATGGAACGAAAATATACTTGACAGTTCGGAACGAAAATTTGTTTCTCGTACGGATAAACATAAGAATGTGTTTTAATTGAAATAAGCTTTAAATAAGGATATTTTTTTATCGAAACTCTAATTAGAATAAATATCCAATATTCTATTACATGTGTTGCGGCAAATATGTGTTAGTTTACGACAATATTTGTGTTTTTCGGTTTAGTGTTTTCGTTTTCGTTTTTCGATGTGTAAACAACCTAAGGTTGGACAACCCACATGGATCGTAGGAATTGCGAAGATATCGTATTTATATATACATACATATATATATATTTTACCAATTTATATTGCACCAAGTGCAAATTCCTCCACAATTTCTGACAAAATTTTAATTTTTATGTATGGCGGTGGACATTTTAGTTTTAAATTAAAAATATTTTCGCACAACAAATGTTAATTGACACATGTCATTTTCATAAAATTTGTCGAAATATCTTTAAAATGTGCTGCTTAGGCTCTTTCATGATATGCTCCATAACAGGAAATATTTTATGCTATACGATGCATAAAATAAAATAAGATTTCTGGTACAGAATAAGATTTTAGGAAATTATTTTATTTTAAGGGATAAATAAAATAAGTAAAAAACGAGTTTTCAAACAAAACTGAGGCTAAGCCGTATGAAAAAGTAGAAAATAAACTTTTCTTCACACCAGAGGTGGACTCAGATTTTTTGATTGGGACATTTCTCTTGAATATTCTTTCTCTTCATGAATCAAATCACTTGTTACCTCTGATTGATCATACTGAAATATATCGGTGATTGTCAGCGAATAAAATCTAAGTCCACCTCTGTGTGTGAAGAAAAGTTTATTTTCTACTTTTTCATGCGGCATGGCCTCAGTTTTGTTTGAAAACTCGTTTTTTACTTATTTTATTTAAAAATCACTTTACGATCTGCTTATAAATAAAAACAGCTTGATATCAACCGCAGTATACCATCGTCAATGCAAACTGTTACGAAATATTGATTTCTCTTCTATCACCATCTTACTCGTACATACATACATACATTGTACCATCTTCAATTTGAACTATCTCATAGATTACATATCACCGCATGTCGTATCAGCAAACTCTGTAAGAAAGTCACCGCTCTGCCATATGTAGGCGGTAGCAATACAGGTGCCATTGATTAACCCATAACTGTTTTCGAGGAATGCGTATAAAACGCCTCTTTTCAGCAAATTACTTTCGCACTGCACTTTGATGTCGACGGTATCGTTAATAGTTTTGTTCACTTAAAATCAATGTGATGAAGCCGACATTGTATATATGATTAGCCGGCCCGCCCACCTAAAAAACATACGCACAACCATTTTCCTCGGGATCCTATTTTCAGTTCACCAATTTCAATAACATTGGTGAGTTATGGTCTATAATCTCAAAAGCTGTCAACAGCATACCGACATTCACGTAAATTTATGCATGTAATGGGAAGGAACACTTCCTTAGGACATGAATTGCAAGTTATGAAATACACATAAGCTCAGTCACTAAATAACGCATTACAGCCTGCTTTAAAGAGGTGCTGCTTTTTATACTTTATATAGGTATGTATGTATGTATTTGTACGATAGATGTAAACAACGTAACATTTTCGTGTTAGCTTAGTTTCGGAAATATACGTACGACCATAGATAATGTAAATCCCCATCATGTCCAGACCTAATGGATTTTGGTGGAGGACCAATTTTCAAGCCCGTAGGAGCTAGTAAAGCGAGAAGAGTATAACAAATACGGATCACATTAGATCTAGAGATGTGGGTTATCTTATCTGCGGGAATAGTGCTTCAATAAAAAATATTAAATAAAGAATAAGATTACATGATGGCTATAATCCTTGCAGACTATTGGGATTTTGGACTAAAGTCTAGGGAATATATAAAATTTACGAAGTATAATTCCAAAATTTTGCTAAGCTTACACGCTTTGGTGGCTTTTTCCTGGTCCTAGAGGAATACCATATAAATGATACCATCTAGAATATATTTTAGTTAGCTGAAATAAAAATTTCTTAAAGATGTGTTGGAAAAATTTTCACATAACCATTCCAGAATTGTAATAATTATAGGAACAACAGAGTATAGATGGAAGATTGTTCCACATACTCATAGTTCGAATTGTAACGGAGTCATTAAATTTTTTTTAGAAATTTAGGATTAACCCATTTATGCCCAAAGTTCTTTTTTCCGAAAATTTTGTTTTTTCTTTAAGTTTCACGATATTTTTACATTAAATAAATAGTAAATACAGAAAAGGCAAAACAATGGTTAATAATAATGAAAATATGGAGCGTTGCGCAAACCCTACACTGGGCAATTTAAAGCAAAACATGATTTTTCTTAATAAGTGCAACAATTCAATTTTATTTGATTCCAATAAACAAAATGACATAAATATTTGTTAAAAAAAAAGTTCGTTATTATAAGAATAAAACAAAAAACTTCAAAAGGACATTTCAAAAATGGCATCACTCATTTCAAATTGCTGTGGAATTTCTCAATGCAATGGCTATGTAGAGCAATCCTGCAGTCTTTGCACCGCATTACAGTTTGACTTTTTCATTCTATGCATCGAAGTCTTTTTTCTTCCTGTACCATAACATGAGTTCCACTTGATAAATGCGAGGGAGGTTTTGTTAATACCCTTTTATAGGTAGTTTTCCATATCTCGTCAGAAGCGCATCTGCTAGCTGACGCCGAAATTCTAGGCCATCAAGTTTAGCACCGAAATTTTTAGTAACAGAATGTGCATTTGTTACTGCAAGATCTATCATCCGTGTGACAATTGGAGCATACCATTTCTTACGCCGAATACAGATTCGATAATTCGCAATATGATTATCGAGTATATCAACACCACCATGTTCTTGTTGTACAATTTTACGACATTTGGTTGTTTTATGTCGCATTTTTTTCGTTCTGTATGAACATATCGCCTCACTGAGCCAATAGGATGTACTCCATTAAAATTTTACAGTAAGGTTACCACTTGATTATCCTTCCAACGAGTAACAATAAGGTCATTCCTAAAATGTTGGTAGTCACCTCTTTTCTTTTTATTGAATTTTCCTTTTCACAAATAGCTATATTTTTTAGACGATTTTCACGAAGAGTACCTATATCGCTATAAATAATTTCTTTGAGCTCGTGCATTAAATTTGGGCTTGTGAAAAAATTATCGAAATAAAATGCAAAGTGAACTTCGGGAAATGTCTTTTTCGTGGTATTCGCAAATGTCAAAGCAACATCCTCTCCAAGAGGAACTGCCTTGTCTCTAGCTCTAGATCGGCCTTGGTAAATATCAAACCGGTAACAGTATTCCAATCGACTAACTGCAATCCAAGCCTTGTAACCAAATCGCGTATTCATTTCCACCGAAGCGTATCGTAAAAAAGTTTTGTTTATATGAGAGATAAAGGGCCTTACCTTCGAAAATCGGTCTCCAAAATTAAGGTTATCATTATCTCTATGAAGTGCAAATTTGTTGCGTCGAATCCATTTCGAAACCATTAGATTGTGGGAATCTTCCCCTTCTTCCCAGAACATTCTTCTTCTTGGTAACGGAACATAACTCGATAAAATCAATATTCCACAAAAGCCATAAAAATCATCTCTGTTTATGCACACAGAAGAGTTTTTTGGCGTAGGACGTAGTTTCACGAACTATCGATTCCACCAATTCCTCATCAAAATCCAGAGGCGTTGATTCAGCAGAGAGCTGTAGTGGTGGGGTTCTTGTTTCAATCCACTCTTGCAGGGACTGTTTCCAAGAAAAAGAGCTCAAATGCAAATCATCCTCATTTCCTCGAACCCAATTCTGAACAATTTTCCGTTTGGGCTTGGTAGAGCATGGAATAACTATTTCAATGTCGTCTTCAGAATCGTTGATGGTAACCTCAGCTTCTGCTTGCAACTGCTTTTTCGAAAAATCGCTTGGATATTCCTCTTCTTCACTCCCAGACTCCTCATCAATAAGATAATTTACGTGTGGGAAGCCAATACAATTTCATATGGGCAGGAAATATGCTCCGGTAAATTGTCAATTTCATCTAGAATATCTGACAGAGTCAATTTTGATTTCCTATGAAAAAAGTACAAAAATAACAAAACGGCTTCATTTGCCCAGTGTTGCGTTTACGCAACAGATTAACAAAAGCAAGAAAATTAGCATATGTTAAAACTTTTATTTGTTTAAAAGCATTGAGTTTTTAACTAAAATGACAAGTTTTGATCAGGCTAAGCAGAAATCAGTGAAATCTTACATAAACTAAATAAATTACCAGTAATTTTTATCAGTAGAGCTAATGTTGCTGCGAGTCCAGATCAAAACCAAGTAAACCAGAGCCCCATGCGCATAAGAAACTCAAATAAAAAAAAAACAATTTTGATGCGAATGTGATCACAGGAGTGTTAAGATATATTGCAGATTCTCAGGCGCAAGTTTAAACACATTACAAAGGGAGCAGTTTTCATTTTGTCCAACGTTGCGCAAACGCAACACTGGGCATAAATGGGTTAAATGTGAACTAGTGAGCACAGCCTTAATGTGGTATGCAAATCAAGATTTATAAATATATAGATTCGATATTTTTAAAGAATCTCTGATAGAAATAAAATGGATAAAATATTCAAAAGGAACTAACTTTATGAATTCATCCTAAGCTGATGATAGAGGGTGTCCCTTCCAATTCGTCTTCCATTTGCCTACACATTATGTATATGAGAATTAATTATACAAATCTGAAATAGAGCTGAAAAAATCCAGATAATTTTCTATCCGGATTATCTGGAATAATTAGGATCCGATTCCTCAAATCCGGATAATCCGTATCTGAACTATTGGATCCGGAATCGAGCTCTCCGGATCCAGACTAAGCAAAAAAAGCTCAAGATCCGAAGTTCAGGAATCGGATAATTCGTAGATCCAGGTATCCTGATATCTGAATATTAGCAAATCGGTATCCAAATTTCAGCTCTAATCTGGCTACATGGACGATGGTCTCGCCAACTCTCACTCGGTATTTTATTAATCAGCGTAGGAATAATGATGTGAGCAATTAAGTCGTGTCAGTTTGATGTGCGTTTTGTTGTACCGAAAAATTTCCTTCGTGATTATAACAGTTAGTCTGTTTCAATTCAATTCAATTCAATTCAATTTATTACGAGGATAATGCACAACAAGATACATACAATCTTTTCAATATGTACATATAAAAATTATAACGGGAAATGCTACTAAGAAGAAGAAAAAAAGAAAAAAGAAAAACAAAACAGTAAAATTAAATTAACGGAAAAATAAAGAAAATTAAATGATAATGATAATATAAAAATGAAAAATTTAGAACTAAAATAAAAATGGAGTGATGCATTATGTAAAAAAAGAAATAAAATATTAATACTAAACCAGTTACTGCTATATTATAAACAAACTTAAATAGACTACAGATTTCTCAAACTCACCGGACGAATGACTAATTCTCATTCATTAAACATTGAAAAAGAAGCCTCCTAAACATAACGGCTGACCCCGTGCGTTGTAAGTCCACAGGAAGAGAGTTCCACCTGCGAGGTATATGGACAAAGTAGGAACGCTGGCCCAATAGTGTACGGTAGCGGGGAATCAAAATATCCACGTGTCTGGTGGAACGCAAGAATCTTATACTATTGCAAAGATACGCAGGCTGATTGGAGTAAATAAGCCTATGAAGGAAAACTAGTGCTTTATGCAAAAGATATGTTTTAATGGAACAATTCAGGATTACGTTTCTATATTGGCTTATGTGGTCAAAACGTCGAAGTCCAAATGCGAATCTTATGCAATTGTTAAAAGCGATCTCTAATTTTCGCGAACAGTTGGAATCTAGGGCAGGAAAGGCTAAACTTCCATAAGTAAAAAAAGGTACTAAAAGTGCTCTGACGATTTTAATTTTCACACTTACAGAAAGTAAACGTGCTGAGAGCCAAAGACGACGAAGTCCACCATACACTTTTCCCAACACGCTTTTCACATAATCACAGCAGCTCATCCGAGAGTTTAGTATTATACCTAGATTCCTTACACGCTCTAAATGGGGTAGCGGGGTGTTTCCAAGGACAATAGGAGAATAATTTAAAGGATCCAAACCTCTTCGGTGTACTAGCATATAATTTGACTTTTTAGCATTCAATGCAAGGTCGTTTAATGTTGACCAGTCATATATCTGCTCAAGATCACTATTGACTTTGAAAATGCAATCTTCAGACAAGCCAATAGGACAGCTCATAAAAATCTGCACGTCATCCGCATATAACTGTATATTAGTATGGCGTATAACATCCGGTAAGTCATTAATATAAAGGCTGAATAACAGGGGTCCTAGAATAGAGCCTTGGGGGATTCCACATGTCAAATTTATTACATTAGAAAGGCTATTATTAATTTTCACTTGCTGTGTTCGTCTAGATAAAAAGCTATTAATAGCTGAAAGTGCGGATGAGGTGAAGTTAAAATTCAAAGCTAACTTTTGCAATAATTTACGGTGATTGACACTGTCAAAAGCCTTAGAAAAGTCCAGTAGCACTAGAATTCCCATGTCATCCTTATCAAGCGCTTCACGAATATCGGTGGTAACTTTAAGCAAAACTGTTTCGCAGCTGTGTTTGGGACGAAAGCCGGATTGACAAGCAGATAATAATGAACGTTCCTCAAGATACTCGAACATCTGAGTTGATATGAGCTTTTCCAAGGCTTTCGCTAAAAAACATAATAGGCTGATAGGTCGGAAGTCAGACATGTTACTTGGGGAGTTATTTTTAGCAATGGGTAACACAACTGCCCTTTTCCACTTTGCTGGAAACTTTGACGTAGTTAAAGCAGTATTAAAGATATGCTTGACAACAGGTAATATAGCAGGCAAAAGTAATTTCACGAAAAGCGGAGGGATGTTATCCGGCCCGCTAGCGTTCGAACTGATAGAATTAATGGCATTATAAACCTCTAATGAATCGACGCAGCGGAAGCTAAAACCATCACCTGATGGTGATTGAGGAGTTGTATGCAAAAGCTCAGAAGCAGTTGGGAACACCACTGCTGAAGATGAAGTGAAATGCTCATTTAGATCATTTAGATCAAAATCACAAGTTGGGGAATGTTTACCATGAATGCCCAAGTATTTTAAATTAGACCAGAATTGTTTTGAAGTGAGACCAGGATCAAGCTTGTGACCCAAATAATAACGCTTTGCAGAACGTACTTTACTAGTTACCAAATTTCTAATAAGTTTATACCGTTGCTTGTCAATTTGACTTCTGGAATATTTATACCTCTGATAAAGGAGCTCACGTTCTGCAATGAGGCTATTAATTTCTTCCGTAAACCATGGAATTCTGTGTGGAAAACTACGCCGTGAGCGAAGAGGAGCGTATTTATCATGAAGATATTGCATGATGGAATCAAACTTCTCTACTTGGTCATCCACGTCAGTGAAATCGTAAATTGAATTCCAGGGGAGAGTGGTGCATTCGTCCAACATACCAGTAATATCGATACGATTATAATTACGACACAAAGTCGGCGTTTCAACCTCTCTCTCTACTAGGAACTCATATGTCAAGAATAATATATCGTGGTCCATGATACTTGGGGGGCTAAGCTGATTAAAGAACTTAACAGAACTTTCATCTGTAACAAGAAACAAATCAAGTAATGAGGGATTTTCCACACCGCAAAACGTGGGAAGCACATTTACCTGTTTCAAATCAAGAGACTGGATCAGGTGAATGAAATTTTCAGAAGTGGAGTTCTGTTGCAACAAGTTCACATTAAAGTCACCACCGACAATTACTTTATTATATCGCTGAATTATTGAGGCAATTCTATCCTCGAACTCAGAAGTATTATTTATAGAGAAACAATTTGGAGGACAGTAAACTGCTACTAAAGCGCATTTATCATAGCTAGATTGAATCTCAACGCATATGAACTCAAAAGGCTCACATGTCGATGAGTATAGAATGGAGGATTTTAAGCACTTTCTAATATAGATTGCCACACCACCACCAATGCGATCTTTCCTATCGTTACGATGTAGGGAATAACCTGGAATGTCCACCAAACGAGACGGAATGTCCCCATGTAACCAAGTCTCAGATACCATTATAATATCAACATTTGAGTGCGCAAATATTAATCCCAACTCATCAATCTTTGAACGAATGCTGCGTGCATTCATGTAACACACCTTGAGTCCCGGCGCTCTGGAACAAAACACATTTACCATGGTTCCTACTTGGTCCATATTATACAAATTTAACGACTGAACATACTAACACAGAGTCAGCGGCATGCTCAATAGGCAATAAGAAAACAAGAGACATAATGATGCAGGAGAGTACACACGTCTGATAGGTTGAGAAATCGAGGTACATAAAAAGTTCAAAAACAATCATGCAATAAGTTCTAATCAGGAATATGAAAAATCTACTATACAAAATAAGCAAGTAAATAGCAGCAAAATCTAAGTGTAAGGATCGATCGACTAGAGAGACTAATACTAGATTTATAAAAAATAAAGAATTCATTATCAAATACTCCACAAAAATTAAAGAACTATACCTAAATCTAAGCAGGTGACAGAGAATGATTATGGTGACTTTGAGTTGCATGCAGGCCAACATATAAACTATTGATCACCATCAGCTGTCCTCTATTTTAAATTCGTCACATCAACCGTTATTTTACACAACCAGCTAAAAAGATTTAAAAAAAAGAGACCTTACTCGACATAATCCGCAAACACTCTGGGAGCTACATAAGTTTTATAGCTTGAGAGTTTTCAGGTAATCTTTAGAACTTGCAAGGAAGCTTTCGAGCTTTCTCAAAACAAAACCGTAGATCTTTCAAGTTCGTCTATAGTATAGATAAGTAGCACCGCAAGCTCTGACCGCCAGATCGATTCAAGATAGTTTCAATAGAGATCCTCCAGACGAAGTACCTATATATAGGCTGCAAGGTATAAATAATGGTACAAATCCCAATCCTAATGCAATAGTTCACCATTTCTGATTGGGGTTATTTTTTTTTTCTTTAAGATGATCAAAGCACCCCACATCGAATTCGTTGGAAGAGCAACTTAGAGTTCTTCAAATGAAGGGAGAGGAGTTTCAACTGAAACTACCCTTTGAACTTGTATAGTGGTTAATCACGCTTAGTAACCCTGAAATTGACGATAATAAAACTAGTAGGCAATTAATCAAACTTAGCAATTTAGGCTTCAAGGAAATAACGTTGAATACCGCCGCCATGTCAATCGGATATGAAAAATTTCCTGAATTTAGAAGAGAAGAAAATCTAAAATCAATGCACGACAAGTGATAACGTAATGAGTCGACAGTGGCTTAATACGCTTCTTCCACAAATGGTAATTATACATAGATGATACACCCGAATAATGTTATATCTAACCTTCTACCCATCCGGTGTGGAGTTCCACAAGGTTCTATATTGGGACCTCTATTGTTCAGTACTTTTATAAATGACCTTCCTAATATTATTGATGGAGGATTGCTTGGCACGCATAAACGATGATCTTAATGGAATATACCCTTGGTCAATGAGAAATCAACTCATGCTAAATGCTGCCAAGTCTCAATACATTGTCCTTCAAAACAAATGCTAACTTCAACATCAATGACTTTCCATGGGTGAAGCTAAATGGTTCTATCCTCTCTAGAGTGCACCGCTCAAGAATGTGGGAGTAGTAATCAACTCTACTTTGAGCTGTTGTGACCACATCACATTAATCTTAAAGAAAATGTATGGAGGCCAACGTCAGCTCTGGTTATCAGCTGATATTTTATCGACAGATATACGTACGAGACTAGTTAAAGCACTTCTTCCTCATTTTAATTTTGGTAGCTTAATTTTTCCAAAGCTCGATAGCTTATGCGCTCACAGGCTTAACGTCGCTTTTAACGACTGCATCCGCTTTATTTTCGGACTAAAAGACGTTTTGATCACGTCCAACACTTGAGATCCCATCTGCTGTGATGCTCTCTAGATGACCATCGTGCGATGAGGATGCTGGTCTCTTTGTACATTCTGATTCACTCTAGGACTCCACGTTATCTGTATGATGAATTGCAGTTCTTACATACCTCTCGAAACCACAATCATCTCATTCTTCGATTTCATCGTTTCATTCTGGAGCGCTCTTATTTCGTTCAGGCTGCACGCTCTTGGAATGAGCTACCCGTAGCCTTTCAAGGTGCCGGTTCCGTCGATAAATTCAAATCACTTTTCTCTGGTAATCAATTTCGTATTGTCATTCGGTTTCAGCTTTACTTTGTACTAAGTAATTATATTCGCCACGTGATCTTCGATTCCGTAATGAACTGGGCATTTTTTTTTTTTTTTATGTTGTAACTTTGTAAAATTTTTTATAGTTTTGCATTCTTGTTGTGTAAACTTTCTTATTATTCTTTATTTTTTTGTATTCTTATTGTTTATATTTTTTACTTTTACCTTCTCCTTCTTCGTTTTTAGCTCGTGTTTATTTTATTTAAGTTTGATTCCTCTAGAGTATTTCTATTTATTTATTTTTAATCCTTTTAGCATGTAAACTAGTAATGTTGATTTGTTAACTTTATTTTTTTATCTTTATGTGCTGGGTTTCTCATTTCTTTGTTTTTGTTTATAAATTGTTTGATTTTTGTTTGAAGCACATGATATCGTAGTTGATTTAGGATATAGCTGCTCTTACCTCAATACTTACTTTTTCCTTCGTTTTTTAATGTACTTATATATAAGATATAATATCTTGTGTACAGAAATAAATAAATGATAATTCTAATTCGAATTCGAATTCTAATTCTGGGTTCCTAAGAAATTTATGAAACTGTAGAAAATGCGAACAGTCAATATTAATCTGTATAATAATTGCAACAGATAATGCCGAAGGACAGGGTTCATATAGTCTTAATATGGATGGCACACACAGTACGTTTACAGCATCAAAATATGCTCGTACTTTCCTATATTTAAAGAACTCAAATAGTAAATTACTGTACATTGGGAAAAATAATCTTTTTTAATGAGATTTCCAGGATAACTAAGAGTTAGAAATTTTCCAATAGTGAACAGTAGACAAACAGATTCCTTTTTAATTGTTACAACAATTAATTAATTAATTTTTTGGAATTTATTTTTTTCTTTAGTTCTCTGGAAAATTTCTTCAGGTAATCAATTTTTTTTCTTCACGGATTATAAGGAGGAGGGTGAGGTTGCTATTTTTTCTTGCAACTATATTTTGTTCCGCTGCTTTACTTTCCGGAATGGACCACAACATAAGAAATGATAGATATACATGGAGTGAATCATATTTTCTCACATCTGCCGTATTGAGGATGAGGAGGTCGATCAAATGTATACAAAACTGCTGTTAAAGAAACTTTTGTTTGTGGCCCATTCCGGGATACACTGCCCATTTCACAATCTGTATACTCTCCTCTGGTATATCATGCGATATTTATTTTTCCTGTCATTTATGATGTAACTCTTTGAATGACAATTCACAACTAGCTTACTCTTTTTTATACAAGGTGCCCCAGACTAATATGAATGAGTATATTTTTCCAAATGATCCCTCTCGTCCTCAAGTAAAAAATTGATTGCCGGAGGGGGTGGGGGTGTAAAAATGTCTGGTTTTAAGATTATTATTTTATTTAAATATCCACACTAACATACATTTTTGTTACAAATTTTCGAATGCACAGAGTCTCCTCGTTAAATTAAGCATTTCACTTATGTTCTATCTGTGACGGTTAAGGAGTTATTAGATTTAAACCTATTCAGGTTACAGATAATTTGTTCCCTTAGTAACTGAAAACACGTCATTTAAAAAAAAATATCGTCTAATTTCGGTATGACCTGAATAGGTTATATAAATCCTTAACCGTTACAGATCGAAAATAAGTGTACTAGGTTCAATTAAAGAGGAGACTGTGGGCTTTCCAAATTTTGTAAGAAAAAAGTAAGTTATGGGGGGGGTGTATTTTTAAAAAAATAACGGAAAAATAAAGAAAAAACAAAATAAAATTTAAAGCCCGAAATTTTGAAATCAACTCTACCGTGGGGAGGGATACGGGGGTTGTTTTACCCAGGAAATATCTTAGGATTCTGCATACCTATACAATGCCGTCTTAAAATGGACCGTGTACCCTGTAGGGGAGCGGGGGGCTAGTTGTAACAATTTTTAGTTTTTTAAAAGGGGAAGTCAAAATATTGAATATTTACATGTTGAAGCACTTTTAAATGAGAGGACGTCTATTCAGGTATCAATTAGAATGAAAATTGGGCTTAAATTAATAACAAATGCTTGTATAAATGACTTTTTGTGAAAGTAGTAGCATGTTACAACTTACCCCGTTCTCGGGGCAAGTTGTAATTGGCGTGGGGCGCAAGTAGTAACAACATAATAAAACAAAATATTTGTATGATTTTTAGGCATTTATTGTAAATCAATGTGAAAAATATTACTTATAATGTATTTATAATAAGGTTAAGTTTTAGAGATCTTTCCCGTCACTTAGTCTTTTAAACAAAATAACATTTCTATAAAAAAAATTATAATTTTCAAAGATTAACATAAATTTTGGTCATTGAACTTGTATAGTTTGAAAATATACCTAAATCAAATGGCTTCTCTAAATTCAGTCTTCATCAAAATCACAGTTCACACAAACGTATGAAACAGGATCGCTTTTTACACATTTAACGTGTGACCACAATTTGCAAATCAAACATTCGAGCCACTCTTCTCCGTTAGATCTGCTCGTTTCTTCTCCGCAAATCAAACAGAAGCACTCTTCTGTTTTTGAATCTGATTCGTCATTCAAAACCCTTTTCTTCACTTTATAAATCTTTGGTTTTTCGGTCGATTTTCCTGTTGCTATCCTTTTACCCATTTCCCTTACCTTTTCCTTTGTTTTTTTCTTTATCTCCTTGCTTCTGTTTCATTTTCATTTTCTCTTCGAATTCTTTTTCTAAGGCTTCTTTTTCTGGAGTATCAGTCAATATAGCGGATTTTCTCTTGCGTCCACCTCTGTTAGAATCTTTCCTAGGTGGAGCTTTAGGTAGTGGTCTGATTTTGGAGGGTGAAAAATCTATTGATCTATTTTGGATCCCTTACGGTCCTGGAACTGGTTCACTAGATTTTTCACCTCTCAGCTGGGTTAATATCAAAAGTGATGCTTATGTCCAACTGCGGAGCAGATTGTAGCAATTCAGCTGTTCAGAGCAGAGCAGAGCAGGGTAGCTAGCTAAACTTAGGTTAATTGTCCAATTAAAAGTATAGCGAAAAAGAGCAGAAAAGTGCAGGCAGCTCACAAATTTTTTGATTACTGTCACCAAAAAAGAACAATTGTTTGAATTAATGCATGATTAATGCAATGAAACCTTATTTTGATTTACAAAAACACAATTATTATTTAAATTGATTTATTTTATCCACAAAAAATGCAATTATTTGATTTGTTATCAGAACAACTAACACAATTTGCAGTTATTAAATGCCTGCTCTAAGTTACTCCTTTGAAAAAGGTAGAGCAGAAAATCTTGCTCTAGGTTACTCCAATTCACTTTAGAACAGACTCACTGAGCACAGTTCAGTTCATTTTGGAGTACTTTATAGCAGTGCTCTGAATTCATTGAACACGGTTTTCTGTTCTTTTCTGCTCATTAAACAGACCTAATGACAAACATAGGCACTCACATAAAAACATGAAGGGGCAAGTTGTAACATGTTACAATGTTTCCCGGAGTTTCGTTACAACTAGCCCATGAGAAAATTTTGAACATTTTTGTTTATTGAAAAAAAAGTTTATGTTATTGTCAAATGAAAGTAGTTACATATGATAGCTTAGTATATACACAAACTAATAGATGCTCATTTCAAAAAGACATTGCAGTAACTTAGAATCAAACTTTATGAACTTAATTTTGTTATATTACCTGGCAAAAATAATGTGCCTGCTCACAACCACTCACAGCGCACTCCCTCGTCACACTGGCTTACGTCATAGGCCCTGTTATAAGGAGTAGATTAAGTGCAAATTGAAAACAAAATATTCGAAACCTGCTGAGTAATTATGCTGTTACTACTTATCCCTGTTACTACTAGCCTCCCTCTCCCCTACTTCAATGTCAGAATATACGACTAAATGAAATGAACTTTTTTACTGATTTTTTCGTGTTTTTAATCAGTTCAGCAACCCTTGCATGACGTAGAATGAACTGAAAATGACACTTCACATTACAAATTCAAAATAATGTTTCGAATTTAAGCACTTGTAATGCTCTAATTAGGTGAGGAATTTCCATTTGCCAGTGTAAAATTTTTGGCACATTCTCTAGGAGCAGTTGACTAATTTGTCGTATATTTAGGCGTGTTTTTTGACATTTGTTCACCGAAAATTCATTATAGTTCATTTTGTGGTAGATAATAATAGTGAAAACACCAAATGAACTGTGTTAAAAGAAAAAGTACGACAAAACATGTCAAAATTCACGACTAAATAGTACGACAAAAGATCAGAATCACCCTCCTGGAGGGTGATTCTGATCTTTTGTCATACTTTAATGTCAAAATATACGCCTAAACGAAATGAACTTTTCTACTGATTTTTTCCTGTTCTTATTCAATTCAGCAAGCCCTGCATTATGTAGAATGAACTGAAAATGGCACGTCACATTACAAATTCAAAATAATATTTCGAATTTAAGAACTTGTATTGCTCTAATTAGGTGTTGAATATCCATTTACCACAGTATAAAATTTTTGTCACAATCTCGGAAGCAGTTGACTAATTTGTCGTACTTTTAGGCGTTAATTCATTGCAAATTCGTTTTAGTTTATTTTGTGGTTGATGAATATGATAAATCAAAATGAATATGCTGAATATAAAAGTACGACAAATTTGAGGTGAAATGTCAAAATATGTGACTAAAATATACGCCTAAGCTACGACGAAGAGATCAGAATCACCCTCCAGAATAGGTTAAGAGTTAATAAATCCTTAACCGTTACAGATCGAACATAAGTGTATTAGGGTTAAATTACAAGGAGAAATTTTTTAACAAAAAAGAAAGTTATAGGGGAAGGGGGGGGGGGGGGGGTTATTTTTAAAAAATATATAACGGAAAAGTAAAGAAAAAACCAAATAAAATTTAAAGCTCGAAATTTTACAGGAAAGATCTTAAGATTCTGCATACAATGCCGTCTTAAAATGGATCGTATACCCTGTACTTTTAAAGATATAGGGTGTTTAATGAAAAAAGTGCCTATTTTACTAATCACCCTGTAACTCGGGAGGGTGACATGTCCCCCCTCCAACCCCTTCTGCCATACAATTTCTTACTTGTCTGGACGAGAGAAATCATTTGGAAAAATATAGTCATATTAATATGGGACACCCTGTATATGTAGATGCAAGATTTTTTTTTTGTTACTCTGGTAATCTTTAGTGTGAGTCTTGTAATCTTTAGTGTGAGTCTTGTATTTATTCACCGATATCTTCTTCATAAGTGTAATAATTTGAATGGTTGCTGCTTTGCCGATGAAGCATGAAAATTCTCCCAAGTCATCCTTGACGTTTAGAATAGATTTGCGACGAAGCTCTCTGAATAAATTGAGTTTGTTCAATAAAAAAATTTAAATCTTCGCAAAAAAATTAAATCTTAAAAAAACATTAGCATATCACGTAGCGAATAATAATGAGATGCCCTTCAGCAAATCGTGTACAAAAGAAAAATAAAAAAACAAAAAAAACTACCCCAAAAATCATATATGTATTCCCTTTAATTTACATACGTCGTTATCTACTTATTTAAAAATAAATGCGCATCAACTTATACCTAAACCTAATACCCTCAATGATAGCAACAATAATAACAACAACAACAACAAATTAAAATTATAAAAAAAAAAACACTTCCCGTAACTGTGAGGCCCTTTATAATCTGTAAATTGGTGCATGTTGCAGATGAAATTTGATATCATCATTTCCGTATATCCAGAGAATCCTTGGAATTCTTCCCCCCCAGACAGATGGTTTATGGTTGATGATGATATGTACAATATCTCCCGAAAAAAGGGGTTGGGTTTTTTTTTCCTTTTTTTATTTTATTTTTTTTATTAACAGATGAGGAACCATATAATCGGCGTGTGGCAATAATTTCCAATTGAAAGGTGTCATATATCTCCATTAAACGAGTAATTTGTAGCGCGTGCCTGTGCAATGGAAATTTATATCAATATTGGTTGAGACGGAACCAATTTTTAAACCGCATACAGATTGAATTACAGTTGTAGTTTTTGATATACTTATGTTAAACATAATAAGAAAAAACATAATTTATGTTTATATGTAGGTAGCATGACGTGTCCTTTGGGTACTAGAGAATGAATAAAAAAATGTTATATATATATATTACAAATCAGCAGATTTTTTTCACGGCACCTATGTATATCTGGTTTTGAGATTTGTCACTGGATATTTATTTTTGAATTCGGGAATTCGGTATTCAGAATTAGAAACGAATTGAATTTAGGTCAGAGTTTATAGGAACAAAATCATAAAAATAAAAAATCCAGAGTTGAATGTTCGAATAAAAATGTTTTTGAATTTTCGAATTTTCTACTGTTCCGTAACCGGGGGAGCTACATGCATACCAAGAGGGGGGGAGTCAGATTGTTTGTTGTTCCAATGAACTTTTCCATACTAAATTTATCACCGTCCACCTCTAGATAGCGCGTAATATAACCTGAATAAAAAGGGTTTGGGCGGGGCCTCCGACCACGCTCCAAACTAGTTGGAGCTAGGCAACTAAAAATGTTTATGATCGTGAAAAAACATCATTTTCGTTTTTAGGAATTTATTTGACAATTTTTCGGATTGCCCGCCAAAGATATTTATAAGCAACAACAAGCATGGCCTCTTTTCCTCTTTTTTTCTTATGAATTTATTGAAAATATTTTCCCCAGATTTTTTTCATTCACTGTTGGAAGCAGATTTCTTGTGGCTGGATTGTGTTGTCTGTTGCGCGCCGTATCGTGAGATGTTACTAAATCATGAAAACGACAGTGATCGAGCAAAAATTGCTTCGATCATCATTTTATTATTATTAGTAGTAATTCACAGACTCTTTGGCAAAAGCTTTTTCTTACAAAATTTTAACATTATACTTCCCAACTTTGTTACTATTTCCTCTATAGTGCAAAATTGGTAGAAGTACTTCGTATAAAAATAGCTTTTAGGAATAACTTGAGATAAACCGGAAGCTTGCCAAATACTATCCCATTTTTTCCATTCTTCTCATATAATATACAGGCTGTTTCAGATTTAAACAGCAATACTTAATAAATAGAACTCATTCAGACAAACAAACAAAATTTTTGGTACTCTAAAACGACTATTTTTGATACCACAAAGAACCCATTTATTCGTTCCATAAAATTTATTGCAACCTCTATAGTATCTCTTTCTACGGCTTTACAACTCTTAAAATTTTAAATTTCGTAATTTTCTAAGCTTAAAACTAAAATTGTCTGACAAGCTGCAAATGCGCAGATAAAAGTAATGGCGAGAATGTCAATGTTAATTTCCTTGCTGATGATTATCTATGCCCCCATCAAATCGTAGAGAATAAGATTTTATTTGCCTTCTAGCAATATGCAGGATATTAACCCTATTCGGATTGGTAACGCACTGTTATACCTTTTAATGAGAGGTCTACAGTTTAGGAATTATTATTACCAAAAAGTGTTATAAGGATACCATCACGCAGTTCAGAAGACAAAGAGACGACTACTTGTATACTATAAATAAAATGCCCCATTCTATTACACTCTAAACAAAAGTTGTTAATTTTACTACGAGAAAGGTTGACAGAAATATGACAGTAAATTTACAAATATTAATCATACCGATATATTTGAGTATGTGAAATTACTATATAAGTTTCACTAGAAAGCTTGTTAAATACTTCATTGTAAATCGACAGCGAGTAAAATTACACACACACACACACACAAAAATGTATACATACATATCAAACCTTCAGAGAAAAATTGATGTTTCTGAATGCGAAATTTTGTACTTCGAAATATAATGAAAATATCAGAGAATTTGGGGATTGTTAGTAGCTTTTATCCTTTCTATCCTGAAATAATATCTTTTATTTTATATTTTCTGTTCGAACGACACTTCTGTAATGAATCAATTCATTGTGCCATTGCATTTTTACAATTATATTGTAAAAATATTGTGTAATATTACACAGACTTTCACTTTCAAGTAAATAACATAAATATTAGTGCGACTTGCATTGTTCCTGCTGGAACCTAATTTTTTTTAAAGATACAATGCCTATTTTTGGTCCAGTTTTGTTCCCATCATTATATAATATATTTTGACGCATCAAGCCTTTCACGGATGAAAGGATGAAATCCTATTTGTAAGTAGATAAATGGAAGTTTCAGAGATGGCAAGTCACCTCAACCAAAGAATAAATAACTAAAAGAAAGGACACAGAAGAGTATTCCGATTGTTTTCCATTTAAATACACACGGCGAGAAAAGGAAGGAAAAAAGAAAAAAAATCAAAAAAATCAAAACCCTTTTTGAACATTTTAAGAATAAGACAAAAAATCTGAAAGCGAAGATTATATGCAACGAAACGGAATGGCAAATGTTTCATTTTCGTAAATAAATGAGAAGGGGCGGAGTTTTCCCAATATTTTTCGTAGGAATTCTAATGTTTGTTGGTGTAATCCCATGATATTTGAACAGCACGTTTTTATACCCTAGATGAAATCTAAGGGGGTATACTAAGTTTGTCATTCCGTTTGTAACACCTCGAAATAATGATGGTAGAGCAAAATGGATTGGACACCCACGCATAATATTAAAAGTTATTTTGATTTTTTCATGTCCGTCCGTCCGTCTGTCCGTTTGTCCGTCTGTGCGCACGATAACTTGAGAACGCGTATAGTTAGAGAGCCGAAATTTTGTACACGGACTTAAAAAAAATAAGTAAAATTAAGTTCGAAAATAAGACAAATCGGGTAACTCCTTCATGGGGTTGCCATACAAGAATTTCGTTTTCCACTATATATTTGAACAGTACCTGAGAATGCGTCGACGTAGAGTGCTGAAATTTGGTACGTGGTGTTTTATTGTACTAGCATATAAAGTTTCAAAAATGGACTAAATCGGGCAACCCATTCTTGGTGTTGCCATATAAAAAATTAGGTTTTTTATGTATACTGTGAAAACGATCAGTCCAAGACATTTTTATTGTACTAAAAACTTCTTCAGAATATGAAATCCTATAAAATTGGTTATAATCATTTTTTTCTGTCCGACGAACCGTTCTAGAAATATATGCGAAAAACCACTGCTAAAATCAAAATTGCGCAAATGGGTGACCATACGAAATTTCATACTGGCATTCATCTAGGGTATCATAAGAATTGGTCTTACACCAATTCTAGCTTTTTCACTTGTTCTGTTTACATTCGTTTTGCTATGAAGAGAATAAGTGGGAGAACTCATGCTGGATTCTCTGATATTTGCTGGAAAACTGAGAATTTCATTTGAGAGGAATTTTACATCTCCTTTCAGCATCTGTGCCAAAGCGAAATTTATCTTTTTTTTAAAAATGGGAGGTAGTGTGACCTGAGGGTACTTTATTATGAATAGGTTGATAGGATTTTGAGGGATTCAATAAGATTTTGTCGTTCGGGTAATCCTACGTTCTCTCGATTTTTGTTTTTAGCTCGTTGTCTCGGTTGCACTACAATAGTGTATAGCCAAGTACTTTTCCCCCATTCATGCAAAAGATGAAAGTATATGAAATTACTTGTTTCATTCTAAAAAAACACGAAAAATTTCCTATTTTGTTCGCCTCTATTTCTACTTATACTTATTTATACTTTGCCTCAACACTCACATGCGAAAAATAATTTTAGAAATTCTGCGAATATAAAACAAAATTATCTTCATGTAATTTTAAGCAGCTGCAATATAGCTCCCTCCACCGCCAGTCCCAAACACCGGACGCTCTAACAAAGTTCAAAATTGGACCCCAACCCACCTTACCGGCTTCATGCAGCTCTCCCCAGGAGGTGTAGACTTATGAGTCTGTAACGTTTTCCTGAGAGAGCCTTATCATATTTAGGTGGCCCCTGAGAAAAGAGTGCCCAGTGAAAATTGGCACTAGTGTTCTCAGGTTTGGCTTCTTTAGTCCCAAAAGCTTTTCCGTTTGATTGGGATTAGGTCTGCACCACAGCTCTTTTGTAAGTTCTACCTGAACGGTCATCCTGCCAAAGGCAACTGTGTTGGCAGTCGGCCCAAGCCAAGATAATAGAGGCAAGGTGTTTTAGTGTAATTCCAATTGTGTGGGATGTTGCACCAAAACGAGCAAGTTTGTGCGCTGTTTCATTCCCACTAATGACGCTGTGACTTGGCATCCCAAAGCATCTATACCCTGTTTTTTTCGAGAAAGGGAATTCAGGGTGGTTTTACACTGTAAATACAAGTTTGGAGATTGTAAAGGGTTTTGACAAGGTCTTGATAGCTTCTTGGCTGTCTGAACAGATTGCAATCTCCTTGTTCTTAGTGTCTGATTTAAGGAGATACCTTCCCGCTTCAAGGATGGCCTTGGCTTTAGCGTTAAAAATCGGGACATGACTTTCAAGGTGTATGGCTATTTCCATATGAGGCTTCTTGCAAAAAACGCCTTTTACGGTGTTTCCTTCCGATTTGGAGCCACTATACAACCTTAATTGAGATATTTTTAGGTTAAAACGTGCATGTCTAAAGGTCAAATGAATAGCTTTTGATGGTTTGATAAAATTATTTCATGTAAGCAACTATTTTTCAGTCCTACAAGTAATATTTGACCTTTAAAAAAAATTAAACCCCCCTCACAGTCTATTATCATAAAGGTGGGCTAGATTGGCTACCAAATGACACCATTTTCAACAACTCCTCCACTAAGTAGAACTATGCAATTTTATTATTTTTATTAATCAAAACCAGAATCATGGCGAAGTAATTTCTGGTTAAGTCGATTATCTTGGCAAGCTATTCACACTAAAAAGTATTCTTTACCAGAAGAAATTTGTGCATAGATTTTGTTTTTTTTCTTCCGATCGATTTCTATCTATTTCTTAATTCTCTTAAGTGTGTATGTATGTGTATGACTGCAAGTAGTGAATTCTAGTAAGGAGTGTACTACAATTAATTTAATTTAATTTAATTTAAAGCATTAGTTATTAAATTGGAAAAGTCCTGGTATCAAGTTTTGACATTAATCTGTCTGTATTAATTTCTGCTACATACACTACACCTATACAGACATGTATGACTGCATCTTATAAAGAAATGGCTTTTACCAGAGGAGATTAGTTAATGATGTCGAAGCAAGCATATTTGCAGTTCCATTAGTCCTGTTTACTATGTAGAAAACAAATCTACTCTGAATAAACGTCTGGCTTTTTCCCTTATTAGCTTGCTCTACGTGCTAAATTAGGACGGCTTGTTTACTGCACCCATCCATCATCACACTAGGTTTTTTCTTTTTCTTTTTTGCGATACGTTGTAAAATAGCTTTTCTCATTTATAATTTTAAATTTGCACCTTCTGGTAAAATAGAACTGTGTGTATATAATTAATTAATTAAGAAACGTGTTTGTACTTGGACAGACAATATTCATATAATTAGGGCACTGCTTGAATCTTTTATGTTTAGTGCAAATTTCTCACTAAACTAATATGATAACGTCCTTCCAAAATTACACTCATCCGCCCAAAATGCCTAAATATAATTGCCGTAGAATCTTATGTTAGTGGTGGCCATATACTTTCTGCAGCTTATTATTTCTAAAGCTGCTTAAGCTACTTTAACTATGCGGAAAAAGGATTTTTCTCTAATTATTTGAAGTTATATGCTCTGGATTTCGTGTGTAAAATTGTTGGGGACTTGAATAAGTTCTCGCTGTTTCCCGACAGATAGCGTTATCTTAGTTGCTTGGGACAATACTAAATCATCATGAAGGTCCGAAACAGTGCGAGCGTGAGCGCAGCCGGCGTTTGATAGTTCCTGTAGAAGAAGTTGGGCAAGTTCTAATGGTAAAGTTGGCTACGCCCACTGCGCTGCGCAAACGCTGGGGTAGCTCTAGTTCGTACTCCAGCGCAACTTTGACATTTGGTAAAATGATTTTCGTTGTTTACAGCCAGCAGCTGATTTGGTTTTAGTGAGATTGGAAATGTTATCTCATAAAAACTTGATTAGTTTGGTGCGAGATGTGGAGTTAATTTATAACTTAAAATTCCGGGATTATAGAAATCTAGAAAAGTGATAAAAGTTAGGAAATTACTAAAGTTCACTACGCCGAAGTTATCAAACGTCTTCGGCTGAGTCGAAGTCTTGTACGCTCGCAGTGTCTTTCGGCCTTTAAGCTCGAAATAACAGTATACTATATATCATTCCACGAAGGTGTAAACAACCAATTTTTTCATAGTGTTAAACATGTTAAATTTTTTGCGGGGAATTTCTCTGCATTATTTTTTTTTTTCGAAGAAAATTAGAATTTTTGTGGAGACTTACGGCGACCATGCTCTATCGAAAACATAATGCAGAGATTGGGTTAGTAGACGCTTCAAAAATAATGTCGAACAGCGTTTTTCACGTGTAAACAGTTGGAAATGAAAAATGGATACAGTGCCTTTGTCTGTGGTCATGTTCTTGTATACATTACATTAACCCGAATCGTGGAAAATGGGGGGGGGGGGGGGGGGTAATCGCAGCCCAGCATCAACATTGAAGGGAAGGCCGAGTTGATGCGTTTGAGCCGGTTATTCAATGAAAAACGACCGCAATACAAGGAGATGCACAACAAAGTGATTTTGCTGCATGATAACGTTCGGCCACATGTTGGAAGACCGGTCAAAACCTACTTAAAAACAATCAAATGTGAAGTCCTACACTATCCGCCGTATTCACCAGACACTGCTCTTTCCGATTATCACTTGTTCAAATTGATAACTCATTATCTATGTAGCTGAGCAGCAGTTATATTCATATAAAGATGCCAAATATTGGGTCGATTCTTGGATAGCCTCAGAAGACGTCGTTTTTCCGATGTGGAGTTCATATGTATGCTGCCAGAAAGATGTGAGAAAGTGGCTAGTCATCGACAATTGTTCTAATTATTTAATTGTTTTACTAAATTTTTTTTAAATAAAGCATTCATTTTCCCCAAATAAATAATAAATAACTAGAACTTTTCAAGCCCCAAATATAATATGTATGCGGGGTCATTATCTTAAACCTTTTTCATTACACATCTCAACTATCTCTTTAGATAGGAATGTAAATTTTACCTCTAGTTATACACTTCATGTATAGGTTCGTTGGGTATTACTCTTCTAAATTGAAAATTTGTAGTCCAGACTACAATTTATAAAAAAGTAGGACAATTCCCTAAATTAAAGACACGTTTTGTGCTAAAAATAAATGAATATTTTGCTGATAGAAATGTAAAATCAGTTTAATTTCCTCAAATCAATGGAACATTCAACGAGTGTAGATATTTGGTACCAGAAAACCTATACAGGGTGTCCCGATTTAGGAAGGCCATAGGAAAGGAGGTGATAGATCTCGGTAAGAAACGAAAAAAATGTATTGGGGAGGGGGGGGGGTGTCTAATTTCACCCCCCTGGGAGCTATAGGGATTTGAAGTTTTTTTATTCCATTTCTACGTGAGTAAGTTTGGGATAAATAAAATTTCCAAAACAGAAGTGTAGCAAGAGGAGAACGTTGACTAGTCTTTCCCGAGTAGTGGGTTGTAGTATATCAAATAACAACCACAATATCCGCAAACCACAATAAATTTTCCTTAATTTTGTGTTGATATAATCTGTGCATTTAAAATTCGAATTGATCATAACTGCAAGAATCTTAGCTTTCTCTACATATGGTAGGATTACATAGTCGATACAAACTGGTAGAAGCTGAGCGGGGTCAAAGTCTGGGTTGTGTATTGGAATTGCAGAGCATTTCGAAGGGTTTAACATTATATCATTAACACGAACCCCCCACTCACATAAGTTTGCCAGATCCTCCTTAATGCAATACAAACAGTTCTCCATCAGGCAAATAGAATTACTAAGGCAAGGTATATAGAATATACAAGGTATTTCTCTTACGAACCACATTCCGCCATTAGTGGCGAAATATGGTGAAAATGTATAGGAAAGCAAGGTACAGAGAACACAATACTCTCTATGTCTTTTCTATAGAAATGTATATATATTAGTCACGAAGTTATGTCACAGAACATGTGCCAAAATTTTAATGGGAATACCTTGTTTTCTATATACCTTGTACAAGGGTAAATCTGTATGTCATCCGTTTACAAATGAAACTTGCGAATTGGATTTTTTGTGACAGATCATTTATAAATAGAGAGAAAAGAAGAGGTTCAAGAATAGTACCTTATATGGGACACCTCTATTAAGTTATGAAAGACTAGAAAACTACCCACCTTCACTCGTTTCTTTCGACCTGACAGCAAGCTCATCAAAAGACGACAGGCTGAACTAGAGATATTGAAAATAGTTTTTAATTTATTTATATATGTATATAAGTTTAAAATGATTTACGCTATCGAATGCTTTAGAAAAGTCCGTCACTACTGCAAACTCATCATTGTCAAGTGCTGTATGCAAATTGGAGGTGCCAGTTTCACAACTGTGAACGGTTCGAAAGCCCGACTCCCAGGATGATATCATACGATTTTCCTCTAAAAAAGTATTCAATTGCAGTACATGAGCTTTTCAAGAACTTTTGACAGAAAGCATAAGACACTTATTGGGCGGTAGTCAGAGACATTAGTAGGTGATTTATTTTTGGCGACTGGTTTCCATGAGGATAAAAATGTTGATGTTGTAAACACGTATTGAATAGGAGCAAGATTGCAGTTTGAATGCTAGGAAAAATACTTGTAAAGAAGATAAGCCCTCTGGTCCAACGGAATCAGACTTATTATATACCTACACTGTAAAAGGCACAAATTGTTGCCACAAAGTTTAGGGAAAATATTCCTGGAAATGTAGGGAATATTTCCTACATTTTAGATATTATACCCTACATTTATAGGGATTTTTTTCCTAAACTTTGTGCCAACAATTTGTGCATTTTTACAGTGTACACATATATTGTTTTTCACTAATTTGTTTGAGCGTGCCCAGCACACCAGTACTTCCATACTACGACTACCGATATGTTTTAATGAATAAAGCCCTGGTAGACATATCATGATGAGCTCATCAATGAGCTCCTCATGAGCAATCAGATGAACGTAGTGATGAAATTTATTCGCGTTTTAATCAAAACCGGGAAAAAACTCATTTATTTACTTATTCACAGATAGTGTGCATGAGAATTGCTTCTCTTTCATTTATTTAGAAATGTATGCTGTGCTCCTCTTTTGTGCATTTTACAATATTAGATAAGCTTTTCGATGAGTAGATAATGAGCGCCACGATGAACTTATTAATGAGCATGTCAAGATGGTTACGATGATCTTATTAATGATCATGTCAATGTGTGTCGCGATGAGTTTATTAATGAGTATGTCAATGAGCGTCATGATGAATTCATAAATGATAATCTGCATTTACGATTGATTTTAGATATGTTTTTCAGAATTCAAGCTCCGGTTGCAAATCATACTCTAAGAGACTGAGGGGTAAGGATTTGGGCAAAACGTCTTGTTCAGCATATGGGCGACAGTCTTTCTGCGGAAAACAAAAAAATTACTTTAAAATAAATAATTTAAAAATTTAAATAAATACCTAAATACAAAAATCAATTCAAATTTTCCTATAGTAAATGTCATCTGACAAGGTGATGACAATAATAAATATTTAGTATATAGGGAAATACTAACAAAACATTGAGTGAACCGATCTCTAAAAAATTGGATTAGACACATGTTGCTTAATAGAACAGTCTTTGCTCATCTTGGCGGGGCAAGCAGAGTTAAAAAAAGTTCACAGGGGTACCCCCCAAGGCGGTATTCTATCACCTTTGCTGTCATGGACGATCTCCTACTAACATTCACCCGGATGGGGTACAAAGCAGTATGTTAAGCGGACGACTTGACAATTTTAGTCACCGGAACCTGTACTCTGTGGATTGGTGCAAGGCGCGATCCGACTAGTCATGCTCTGGGCCACGGATTACGGGCTGAGCATCAACCCACTGAAAACTTACTTATGCCTATTCACCATGAAAAGGAATATCCCCAGTTTAAACCTGCCCCTGATTGGCTCCACACGCTTGGAATTAAAGGACAGGGTGAAATACCTAGATACTATTCTAGACAAAAAGTTAAACTGAAAACCACACCTCGAAGACAGAGCGAACAAAGCTCTTAGAGTGTTTGCAATGTGCCGTAGAGCAGTAGGGAAGAAGTGGAGATTCAGACCGCGGATGATTCTATGGATATACACTAGTGTCATTCGACCCATGTTATCCTACGGTTCAGCGGTGTGGTGGAAAGCAATGGACTTCTCTAATCATCGCAAGATGTTGGAGAAGATTCAAAGGCTGTGCCTTCTCAGCGCAAGCGGCGCTTTTAAGTCAAATAGCACCCGGGCTCTGGAGGTTATCCTCAATATACACCCGGTGCAAATACATATCAAGCAGAGGGCGTCGACAACAGCGCTAAAGCTGCACCTTAACCTTGGCTGGCTTCATGGGGGAACAAGAGTTTCACATGAATCCATTTACGAGTTCGTGCAGTATATCGCACCTGGCATTGACAGAGATAGTGACCACCTCCTCGAGACCATGCTGGAAAGCAATTTTGAATATAGAATTCCATCCAGGGCACAATGGGAATCACTTTCCGTGTTTCAACCATTGACAAACCCAATTATAATATATACTGATGGTTCTAAGTCCGATGAAGGCACCGGAGCGGGAGTTTTCTGTGAGGAGCCTGAAATTAAGTTCTCCATGCACCTTGACAATCACTCCACGGTTTTCCAGGCAGAAGTCAAGGCTATCCTTGAAGCGGGAAGACACCTCCTTAACTCAGACACTGCGAAAAAGGAGATAGCCATCTGCTCGGACAGCCAAGCAGCTGTCAAAGCTTTGTCTAAACCCTTTATAACCTCCAAATTATTAATGGAGTGCAAAACCACCCTGAATTCCCTTTCTCGGAATACCAGGGTGATAGTGCAGTGGGTGCCGGGGCACAGCAACATCAGCGCGAATGAAAGGGCAGACGAACTTGCTCGTCGTGGAGCAGCCTCAGAGGAACCTGCCTCTACAGTCGGGATTGCACCAAAACACCTTGTCTCAATCATTTCATGCTGGGCTGACCGCCAACACAGTCGCCTTTGGTTAGAGGATCCCACGGGTAGGACAACAAAGGAACTGTGGGGTACACCAAACTCACTTTCTATGTCACTGCCCGGCACTCTCAGGAATACGTTACAGAATTCTTGATTCACACCTCCTGGAAGAGTTACATGATGCCGGCAAGGAGGGCTGGGAGCCAATACTGAAATTTATAAGAGCGTCCGGCTGGGACCTATGAGCGATCGCTCATGGGTCTGGAGGGTGAACAATGGGCCTTGACTTGGCCTTCGTTAGGGGGACCTGAAAGGGGTCGCAAACCTCTTAAATCAATCAATCAATATAGGGAGCAGTTTCATGCTAACCAATGAGCCTTTCGATAAGATTTAATAAATGCTCATCAGACGGCTCATAGGGAATTAATTTTCTATATGTATCTTCATGAATTTCAAACACCTTGATACTTTTGAGTTAAATTTGTATTGGTTTACATAATAATTTGCCCCTTGTGGGACAGGAGACAAGGTAAAACTGTGAGCAATTTCTACTAGGGAACATAACTATATATGCTATTCAGCTCATTCTTATGTTTTTTTAAACCTGTAGTACTATTACCTATTCATTACATTAAAAAAAAAAAAAAGTTCCCTACATTTTAAGGAAACAAACCTTCCTACATTTTAGGGATAAAAACTTAATATGTGTTTTCCAAGGTGGATCGAAAAATACCTAAGCTTTGTGGCCCAAATTGTTGCCACTCACTTAAGGGGAAATTTTTTTTTCACAATGATAACAGAAACCATGTAATAAAAGTGACATGTTATATAGTATATATCATAATATATTACCTACCTGTACACTAGTGCGCAAGTGACTCTAATTAGCAACAAAATTATATGCATCGCGCATAAACTTCTATTCCTACCGTGGGCTATACCTATGGCATCAAGCTTCTTCATTTCCATCCATATTTGTTTAATGTCGGAAAGTGTTGCTCTGGTACATACATAAATACATATAGCTACCGTAAGTATGCTGTACTTACTCCAAAGAATCTTATAACTTCGCCTGTTTCAATGCAATCATTTCCATGACGTTTTCATTGATCATAAAAACTGAATCAAGCCACTTTGCAACCAGTCATGCATTCGTGTGTTAATCCTTTCGTCGTTGGAAGTTTCATTAAGGCGTCATGGCATGAGAACAAGAAAAAAAAACACTTTTTTATGTGGTGACATGAATACACGCTTCCTTCCCGCACCATATATGTAGTTATGTTCGTTCATGCCACCACACAAAGATTATTCTCCTCATCATCTTCATCCTTTCATTAATAATGAAAACTTAATAAGTAACAAAAAATGTCTTTGGTGTGGTGCTTTCAGGTCTAATACGACATTTAAATGTAAACTGCCAGCCATAAACTACTCGGAAGAATTCTAACTTGACTTGTGTTTGAAATTCTTAATTCGTTTAATTATCCGAAATTGTTCAAAGTGAAAGTAATTCGAAAGATTTCGAACTTAAGAAAGATGAAATGCACACAAGATGATGCTGGTGCTGGTGGTGGTTGTGCTGCTGCTGCTGGATGGTGGTGTACCATAAATAAATGGATGAGGATGAGGATCTTCTTTTTGAGAGGAAATGAATACGCTGATCGGGGGGATTCAAATCAAAATGATTAAAATATATAAATTTCAACATTAACTATATGTGTTGTGTGCGGCAGGCCACATAGGTGGAGTAGGTATACCATACATGCGCTATGCTATGCTATGTTTATAAAAGTTAGGCGGCTTAGCATCTCTCTATAGCATCACCAACTAATAGAGTAGACACATGAGGTAAATAGGTGTATATAGAAGTATAGATGATGATAGCGCGCAGGTAGCACATGGAAGTTCGTGTTAAAGATGAGGAGTTGGTTCCGCTTTGCGGCCGCTATAATAAAAGTATGTATATATTGCGCTCCGTGGTGGCCTGTCGCCCGACGATGACGCCCGGTTTATCAGGTTCAGTCACTTGAGCTGTGCGAAACACGAATGAACCTAGGTCTTCATTTCACCATGTTCGTTTCGTTTTTGTTTATTTTTTTTTCCCTCTTATTTTTCGTCCAAAATGAAATGGGATTCCTTCAGTTCATTTACATCTCTCACCGAGTCTTAATGAAATTAAAATTCAGGAATGCGCATTTGCGCGCTTCTAGTAAATTTTTTTTTTTTTTCTAAAGTGTTAATTATGTAATTACTGGCCGCTCAGATTTCTGGATTTTTTTTTTCTCTCTATATATAGGTACTCTTCGTTTCTATATTAAAACATTTGAACAATGTTGGAAAAAATTTAGAAAAAGAACGGCGCGGTGTATAACAGAGTCGAGAAAAATATTCTTTAATGACTTGATCCAAAGATTCCCGCCAATAATACTTACCTACTTAGTTGCTGGGTGAAATGTATACATAAAATTTGTAAGTACGAGCGAAATTTTACACCCTTTGAAAATGATGATTATTTTAAGACTTTCGGGTGGGGGAGTGTTGTTCTGACATTTAATGTAAATTTTTCAGTATTCAGTATTGTTGTTGGTATTGTTATTAAAGATTTAAAGGGCATATTTTAGTAGGATATGAATATGATTCAACTTAGTACAGCTAGCCCTTGATTTGCACGGTACTCGATTTGCACGGTTTCGGTTTAACACGGTTGAAAACATGAGGAAAAATTCCATTTATATTGTACTAATTTTTATACCCTAGATGAAATCTATAGGGGTATACTAAGCTTGTCATTCCGTTTGTAACACCCCGAAATAATTATGGTAGAGCAAAATGAATTGGACACCCACGCATAATATTAAAAGTTATTTTGATTTTTGCATGTCCGTCCGTCCGTCCGTGCGCACGATAACTCGAGAACGCGCTCACCTAGAAAGCTGAAATTTTGTACACGGACATTAAAAAAAAAGGTAAAATTAATTTCGAAAATGAGACAAATCGGGCAACTCCTTCGTGGGGTTGCCATACAAAAATTTCATTTTCCACGATATATTTGGACACTACCTGAGAACACGTCGACATAGAAAGCTGAAATTTGGCACACTGTGTTTTCATACTAATAGCAAATAAAATTTCAAATATCGGCTAAATCGAGCAACCCGTTCTTGGTGTTGCCATATAATAATTTAGGTTTTTTACATATGTACTTTGAAAACGATCAGTCCTAGACATTTTTATTGTACTAAAAACATCTTCAGAATAAGAAATCCTATAAATTTGGTTATAATCATTTTTTCTGTCCGACGAGCCATTCTAGAAATATATGCGAGAAACCAATGCAAAAAATCAAAATTGTTCAAATGGGTGGACCATACGAAATTTCATACGTGCATTCATCTAGGGTATCATAAGAATTGGTCTTAGACCAATTCTAGCTTTTTCACTTGTTTTTCACTTTAACACGGTCACAACAATTTTTGAAAAAAAAAAAATTTAAAACAATTGAGCAAATTTAGAATTTAAAATCTGAAAAAACTACTATGTAGTACACAGTTATCTCGACTACTCAGTTCGAATAAGATCCATTACAATGAAATATTTTGGAGTTGCTTGTACGTTCATGCTTTCATTTGAATGAGCTTGAAAATATTTATGCTTGAGCTCTGAGATTTCAAAACAAGACAACAAGGCCCACAATGCAACAGAACAGAATGTAGCAAGAAATGGGATAGGAATTAAGGGCTAAACACAGTTGCGATGGCAGACGGCAGACTTTTGCAGCAATAGGAACAATTTTTTCCAGGACATTTTTATGGAGCTTGTATTAGTGTATTGCATAGGGATGGATCGGGATTGGATTTAAACGAGGTTGGGATCCGAAAAGGGTTTCTGGAACGTAGGCTCCAACAAGGTCCATTGTTCACTATCCAGACCTATGAGAAATTGCTCAGATATCCCAACCGGATGGTGTAAAAAATTCAAAATTGGCCCTCAATTCTTCTTTCTGGCCCAATCATAGCTGGTGACCCCTGAGAAGAGAGTTTCCAGTGAGAATTGACACTACAGTTCTCAGGGTTAGCTTGCTTAGTCCCAGTACTCTTTCGTTTCATTTGCGTTGGGTAAGACCCACAACTCCTTTGTAGTTCTACCTGAGAAGTCATCCAAGCAAAGCCGACTGTGTTAGCAGGCGACCCAAGTCGGGATAATAGAGGTAGTTTTACATTCAAATACAAGTTTTGCGGTTGTAAAAGGTTTTGACAAGGCCTTGACAGCTGCCTACCTGTCCGAGCTGATTGCAATTTCCTTGTTCTTAGTAGATACCTGAGTTTAGAAGATACCCTCCCGCTTCAAGGATGGCCTTGACTTCCGAGCCTGGAAAATCGTTACATGGCTTTCAAGGTGAATGGATATTTCCATGTGAGTCTCCTCACAGAAAACACCTGCTCCGGTGCTCTCTTCCAATTTGGAGCCGTCTGTATATATGAGAGGGTTTGTCAATGATTGAAGCACAGAATGTGATTCCCATTTTGTCCTATCTGGAATTTTCGATTTAAAGTTGATTTTCAGCATAGTCTCGAGGAGGTACGATGGACTACACCAATTCAAAGACGGATTCTTGTACCAGTGTGAATCCAGCTCCGATTGAAATGCAGCCTCAGCGCAGCGTTTGACGCCCCCTTCTTGAAGTTTATATGAACGGGGTATCTTGAGGATGACCTCAATAGCCCTCGAGCTGGTTGACTTGAGAGCGCCACTTACACTAAGGAGACACAATCTTTGAATCTTCTCCCATATCTTGCGATGACTGGTGAGATCCTAAGGATCATCCATGGTTTAAGTTGCCACTTTTACCAATGGATCTGTGACACATTGCGAAGCCTCGAAGAGCTTTATTCACTCTGTCCTCAATGTCTGGTTTCCAGCTTAATTTTCTATTTAATATGATACCTAGATATTTTACTCTTTTCTTCAGTTCCAAACGTGTGAGGTGTACCTTTTCTTTGTAAAGAGGCATAAATCTGTTTTCAATGGATTAACGCAAAGTCCGAAATCCGTACTGCACCAGTTCGCAGAGCTCAGATTCGTAGCTACCAATGACTAAGATCACCAGGTCGTCGGCGTAGCATACTGCTTTGTATCCATCCGAATAAGTGTTAGAGTGCTAGAGATCATCTATAATGAGCACCCACAACAAAGGTGATAAAATATCGCCTTGAGGGTGCTTCTCTGGACTATCTTTACTCTGCTTATCCCTCTCAGTTCGGCAAAGAGAGTTCTATTGTTCATTCAGTGTTTTAGTGACCGGTTCACACATGTTTTGTTAGCATTTCAGTGAACTTATGTGAAGGACATTATTAAAGGCACCTCTGCATCGATAAAAACAGCCAGCGTAGATTGTTTAAGGAGGAAACATTTTTCAATTGAGTGGATACATGATTTCAATTTACACGGTTTCGGTTTACACGGTTTCGATTTACACGGTACTTTTGGAGAATGAATCCACCGTGCAAATCGAGGGTCAGGTGTAGAATCAAGTAAACGCACACAAACCCAAATGCGTCAAATCAAAATTTCAATTTTATGAATTTTTTGTAAGATTAGATTGCAAAATAATTGCCAGAATTCGAGTGTTATAGTTATTAAATTATTTTTCAGTAGGGTTAATATAAAGAAACTTAAAAGAAAGATCTGGAAGAACTTCTGCCAAGATATTAATCATCAGGTACCATATGTTCTCCCTAAATATAACTAAAACGATATAGGTTCAATTCAAATAGAAAATGCGGAAGCTCTACTATGAGTGAGGAAAATTTTAAGATTCTATTTGAGATGTACACGGTATCCAATATATTTGAATACATAAAGATATTGAGATAATAAGAACAGGTATTTAATATATTGCCAAGATTTTTATTGAAATTTAATGGTTACATGAATAGTTAGTTAAAAAGTTGATAATATGATGAGTGGCATTAGTTCATCTCGTAAAATTAATTATGCAATTGATCCCAATTCAGCTAACAATGAATTTCTTCTGTCTTGTGTAGATGATACTGTTGACACGCCATTATTTCAATCTTATGAAGCTGAGAACTATTCTTCTTCAGCTCCAATTTTTAATTTTTCTCGGGTCACAAATGAAGACATTTTTGCTGTAATTAATAGCATCAAATCCTGTGCGATTGGGGCTGATAACCTCAACCCTCGATTCATTAAGATGTGCTTGCCCTATATTCTTCCTGCACGCACACATATTTGCAACTCGGGCTTTACTACTAGTCATGGAAGGCCGCTAAAGTAATTCCAGTACCTAAAAACACCAGCTCGCATTGTAGTGAGTTTCGGCCTATAAGTATAATACCATTTTTTTCTAAGATAATTGAGAAAATTATGTACTTACAAATCTCTCATTATTTATTTTTTAATGGTTTTATGCACAAGTATCAATCTGGTTTCCGTCCTGGGCATAGCTGTACATCTGCTTTCCTTAAAGTGAGCAATGATATCGCGCGTGCGATCGATAAAGATGAACTAACGGTACTAGTTCTTTTAGACTACTCCAAGGCCTTCGATACCGTTAATCATAGACCTCTTCACATGAAACTTATAAGGAATTTTAACTTCCCTTCTCATTCATTCTGCAAAGTTAATTTATGACTACTTGAGCAACAGGTCACAAGCAGTTTTTTCAAATGGTTTTCAATCATCTTTTTTACCATTGGTATCTGGTGTACCTCAGGGATCCATTCAGGGCCCCTGTTATTTTCCATGTTTATAAATGATATATTTTCTCACGTCAAGTATTCTAATCTGCACTTATATGCTGATGATGTTCAATTGTATAGATCTAGTGTACTTGGCCTGATCGAGGATTGTATCTCTAGGGTAAATGAGGATTTGGAGGCTATATACATGTGGTCCTGTAATAATTAACTAACGCTTAATCCCTCAAAATCTAAGTGTTTGCTGATACATAGGCGTGTACTAAATATGGATGGTTTTCCGTCAGTTTTCGTTAACAACACTGCTATTTCTATTATTGATTCAGCTAAAATTCTTGGGGTGATCTTTAATAAAACACTTACATGGGATATGCATATCAATTCTGTTGTGAGTAGAGTTTATGCAGGACTTCGGTCTCTATGGGTCCATTTCCCACCCATGCCTACGCGATTATTTTTAGTCCGTACATTGTTAATACCTATTATGATTTATGGATGTGAAATATTTGGAAAGCTTGACTACAATAATAGAAGAAAAGTTGAGATTGCCTTTAATTTTATCATCCAATACGTTCATAGTCTCAGGAGATTTGATTATGTTTCTCAATTTAAGAATTCAATTTTGGGGTGCTATATTTCTGTTTATCTTGATTACAGCTCAGTAATTTATTTAATCATAATTATTAAGTTTAAATGTCCTCGGTATCTTTACGATCTCTTGGTATTCTCTAGGTTCAACAGAACACATCATTTTTTACTACCGCGGAATAATTTCCTTTCGCTTGTTTTTTTGCCATGCTATTACAATATAGAATGACTTACCACAATCGATAAAAGACATGGTCCAGTCCAAAACTTTAACTACAATTAGAAGTAGTGTTTTTAATTTTTTAAATCTTATTAGTTAGCATTGCTTTTTTGTTCTTACGTTATATTGTAATTTTTTATATTTTTAGTTTAATTATTCTTTAATTGTTTGAGCTTTTTGTCTCTCTTCCATTGGTAGGTACATACTACTTAGTCATATTGTTTTTATTTTGGATTTTCTTGTACAAATAAAAAAGATTAATGTCTTAATTGTACAATAGTTATGTAAATAATAAATTTGAATTTGAATAATACTTCCTTTTGCTTTTTTTGCAAATATTAATCTTTTTTTTCGAAAGAGTTACAGTTCTTACAGTTTTCATTGTTATTTCCGCTCAAATTTTGGTGATAACTTGCTTGAACTGCTCTAAACGATTGATTTTTCGGTCCTTGAGTTTCGCTACAATATAGCCCCAATCAAAGAAATCCAAAGGATTTAAATCTGAGCTAATTGAAGGCCATTCATACTTCGGTAAAAATCACTTTAGGGGTATTGTAGTCTAGAAATTCGAAAAAATCGATTTTTTTTGTTTTCATATTTTCAAAGTTTAACTATTCAAGAATATGCCTACAAGAGGATTTTTAAATTTGTATCTTTTATATTTAGTGTTCACTTGCATCCAGCTGCTAACAGTTGAATTCTAACTTCCAAACCACCTGGACGTATAGACTTTAAGGGGTAACGCTACTGTAACGGCTAAAAAAAAAGGTTTTTTCACGAATTTTTTTCTCCCGAAATTAAAGGTGTTTGAAAAAAACTTTTAAGGGTATTATCGGGAATACATTGAACTTTATTGATAAATTTTTAACAGCGAAAAAAATAAACAAAATGGCGGCTCCACAGCCATCTTCCCGGGACATGTTTCGGAGCAAGTTTGACGCGCTTGGTGGCGACCTCCATTTTCAAAGGAAAAAAAACTTTTCTCGCACGGGACCTTTTTTTTCTTATTCTAGAGGGTTTAAACTATTTTTTAAGCCAATAAAAAAAAAACGTTTTTTCAAAAAAATTACAATGGCGTTACCCCTTAAACGCGTTTTTCTCGAAATTGCCTTTTTCAAGACGATGCCCACGATTTCTCAAGTTCTACTGGACCGATTTGCTTGAAATTTATTTGAGAGTCTTCTTTATAGACTTGTCTATATCCGGAACTAGCCACATCCCCAAATTTCAATTTTCACTATTTTTAAAAAATTCGAAAATGTCAAAAAAACTGGTACAAAAATTGCTTTTTTTCAGGCAGCGGCCATTTTGTGAAAAAAAATTTTTCAACTTTTCCCTAGTTCCGGACATAGCGACATTACTCTAGACTAATAATCTTTTTTATTTTATTTTTTCGAATTGTTAGGCGGGTTGGAATCGTGGGCATGATCACGCGCCAATTTTTTGAGGCCCCCCCACTTCATCAGCTGCTAATTTTTTAAATTTTCATCTTTTTTAATTTTTTAATTTTTTTCTGTGTTGTTGTAATGTTAATAAATAACTCATAAAAAAATGGATAGAAAAATATTGATTGCCTTTTTTTTCCACTTCAAAAATCACCTAAAATTCGGACCTCTAGACTAGAATACTGCCTTTCAGCACACCACCTCAGAACTAGATTCGCGGTGTGCGAAGGCGCTCTGTCCTGTTGAAAGCAGTAATAATCATCTCCAAATAACTTTTTGCAGCTTGGAAGGACAACTGCTTTAAGAACTTGCTTCTGGTAATATTCAGTGTAGACCTTCACACCTTTTTCAATAAAAACAAGGGGCAGTTTGCTTCTTCTACGAAAACCGCCCCAAAGTCATGGTTTGGGGCGGTTTTCGTATAAGAACCAAACTTCCGATGAATTTTGATATTTGGGCACATAAAGTAAAGTTCATTTTTGGAAATGTCCTCCATTTTGACTGCCCGCACATGATTATTTTATAGATTGTGTGGTTGTTCGAAAATGAATAGGTTTTCATCGGAAAACACGCACTCATCAGCACCATGCAAGCATGTATGGTTTGAACTCTGTTGCAGCTCTTTTTCCCCTGGATGAGGCTGTAACTCCATGAATTTTTTTTTTTTTTTTTTGTATGTGTTCGCTCCTAAATCCTTGGTGACTATTAATTGTGCTGAATACTGAGATTCGCAATTTAGCAGCTTTTTTTTCTCACCGAACGACCTGTTTTTCGACGAATCTTTGCTCTCTTACGATCTTAATGCGTTGGCTAGTACACGCAGTGCGTAGACATCCAGTTCTATTCCGATTCGTAACAGAGGGTGTTTCCTTCTAACATTTGATTGTTTTATATATGAAGTTCCGCTTTATATCTTCCTTTTATAGGTCCCGACAAATTTCACAAGGTTTCATTCCTTTAAGAATATTTTTAACTATTAATTAATACAACAACAATACAACAATTATTAATACAAATTATATTTTTTGTTATAGACTGATAACGGGAGTTTTTGTTATGAGAAAGAAATATTTTTGTCTCATATTTAAACAATAAATCTCTTTTGTGTTCGAATTTATGGGACACCGTGTGCATATTTTCTTCCCCTTTACCTACTGATAAAATAATCCTCGACTTGGGCAATTTGTCTAAATTATGGGAAATTCGCTCAAGAAATAATTTGACCATCTTCAAAAGATTCTTTCTCTATTAATAAAAACTTTCACAACCAGAAACTGTATAGGCTACGTAACTTCTAATTGGAGCGACGCGATGTCAAGATTACCTCTACATATAGGAAAGGCAGAGAAAAGTCTAGTAAAAGGACCTAAAATTTCCGACCTAAATTAGTCTCGCCCCTTTTTCCCTTATGTGTGAAAATTCTATATTAACACTTGTGTGACCAATACAAATCCAGCAAACAAATTAATTCCAAGTGATCAATCGGTTTTGAAGGAAAGACCAAACCGAATGGAGCACTTAAAAATATCATCACTATTATCAAGCTGGAAAATTACCCGAAATATCCATACTTGAAAAGACATACATATGTACGTTGCTCTACCTACATACATATTATGTATACGGATGTGTTTATACATATAAATGGCCTTCGATAACATATCTCTTTTGTTGCGATAAAAAAAGCTACTCTGAAAAAGGGACTCGAACCTTGTATCTAGTGAAATATAGGTTCATCTGTCCATACATAAAGTTATACTGAAGCATTTTTTCCTGATTTAGTTAGGAATTATTTTTGGATTTTGTCGTTTATTTGTCGTTAATTTATCGTGAAACATATATTTATCGTATACTTTACAATATCAAAAAAAACTTATTTGACGTCAAGTGGTCGCAAAAGCTCACTGGAACTTGACTAAAACTTATCGGATTTCAAAATAATGTATTTTGAAATTTGTCTTTATTTATCGTTAATTTATCATGAAAATCGAAAATATATTTATAAGTACACAGAATCATGATGTCGTTAGAAGGTAGAAAAAAAAACAAGCAAAATTCATTGAGGTAAGCAATTTAGATATGTCTTCGAAGAAGAATTGGAAGGAACGTAAACAGTAACCATAAATAAATTCTTAAACGGCGTCTCCAAACAATACAATAAAAGTATTCCAAATACATATAACGATCTGGATAGAAAACCTTAAATTCGGGGTAGTATAGTTCTCGGAATCACAAAATTCCTTAACAAAAGTATCTGCGTGGTTTATCTAACGACGTCGTCGTTGAAATTAAAATTTCTAGCAAGGTCAGGTCAAATTATTTACTTTGGCGTATTGTATAGAGGTGAGATTCGCGTTGATAAGATTTTTAATTCAAGAGTAGTAGGACTACACCGGGCTTCAGGTATACAAGTTCTCGAACAATTGAACCATGATGGCAGATATTTTAATAGAAATATAAGTTGAGTGAGTGATGCGCATCTTCGGGAAAATGTTCTTAACGTAGCTGAAAAATAGTATCCGCATAACGTGTACAACAACGATATGAAACTGATGACGGATGACGAATTCATTCAGATCAAATGAAAAGGAATAGTAGTATCAGTTGGAGTATACTGAATCTGACTTGAAACTGAAACTGGGGAGACCTTTTCTCGTTATTTGAGGTACCCTCATAAATTTCGTGAAATCGTTAACCTTCAGATTCAGCACAATCAGTTCTTGGAGGAGGAAGGGGCCTCCTGTATGGTGCTGGAATAACTAAAGTTGTCATGTGTTTTTCTGGGAACACCTTTTTTACAGCGCTCGCGGCTCTCTACATCTACAACTGCAACAGATGAACCCATTCACAAAAATCTCTGCGCAATTGAAAGGAAATTCAATTTGCGGGGCGATCTGGAAGCGATTTTTGTCAAAAATTGATTTAGAAATAGTTTTTTCGTCCGTTGAAGCAAAAAAAACTTTAAACGGTTGGCATTTTGTTATTCAGAGGTTTTTTTGAAAATGAAAACTTGTAATGCCCCAAATCAAATCTCATTTATCTCATTTTCAAGGCAGAACTGTTGAGCGCCCGCGCAGACCAAAAAACGCCCTGCACGGTTCTGTTTGATCGCAGCTGGAGCCGCAATTTTGATGTTTTTTGTTTTATAAATAAAATTGGATTTTACTCTCCATTGATATGATCGAAGAAGAAAAATACGTTATAACCCATTTCCAAAAGTTTTTATTTTATATGAAAAAACAAATTTCCAAAGTTCATGTATTTTGCATGTCTCTCGACGGTAACCTTCCGTTAAGGTCAAGGAAAGCCTCTCAGGACCTCTACGACTGCGTGTCTCCTGTTCCTCTCCATATTCTAGGAGAATACAATTCTCTAAGATTTTCGAAACGTTATTTTAAGTTTCTTCTCGAATAGGGAATAAAGACGGGAATTTTGTTAGCTAATCACAAACGACCATATATGGAATGTGTATTTCGTCGATCGGGTTAAGGTCCTCAATAGGTCAAGCGCCATCAGCTGCCAAGGTCGCGTAATTTCTTTAAATTTCCTTTAAGTGGCCACAGGGTGGCTTGATTTGAATCGCATTTTTTGATGTATTCTGCGACAGTTTTGGATATTGGAGGCCAATAAAAACGTTCGAGTATACTTTCTAACGTTTTGTGAATGCTTAAATGAGTTATGGCATTCTTTAGTATACGTCTAGTCTTTTTGATTCGGGTACGACTAAGTTCCATTTATTCTCATTTATTTTTGATAATTCATGTTTGGACTTTGTTTTTATCTTTCACGTACGTCAATTCAAGCTCGAATTGTTGTTATAATATGATCCAACGTGCCAAGCGGCCGGCAAGATTCTGCTGCCGAAATAGCCTCGTCAGAGGAGAGTGGTCAGTTAAATTAAAAATGTGTAAGTCTCCAGGAAATCTCGATGTTTCTCGATGGTAAATATTGGTAAGTGCCGTCGAGCAGATCATATGTGATGTGAGATCCCCTGTACTTTTTGCCCTCTAATCAACTCATACACTTGGGAGCTTTATAATTATGACGGTAGAGGTCTCCTCAATCATTTTGTGTGATATTAGTAGAATTTCATAACTCCTAGATAGAATTATTTCAGACCAGATAACTCGAAGAAATCCAATGTAGATATTATATCTCTGATCCACTTGACTTTGGGGAACTCTGCCTTAGATAATCTTACACTTATTAGTTTTATAATTATAATGGTAGAGGGGGTAGAGGTCTTCTCAATCATTCTCTGTTATCAGTTTTTGTAAGGGGCACTTAAACTGTCTGCTACTACAACTACTACTACCACTACCCCAACTGAATTTTATAATCCAATCGGATTTCTTTTCCTTTACTGTTCCCCCATTGGATCTAATCGCTGATATAAATGAACTTTCTTCGAAACACTTGAATACTTCTATTGCCTTGCTAAAATATCATTAGCAACTAACTAACTAGCAGACAACAACAAAAACGTTCTTACATTTTCGTACATTTACCAGATTTCCTGAGGAAAAGTTTATTTTCTCTCTGCCGCCAGCCGTCTGATTAATTGTAATCAAAAACATTTCTCTCTCCGAATCTTGGCAAACTTCCAGCTCCTTCACTACTTTTCTTGCAGATTCTTTTGTAAAAAATCGATCCGATGAATTATTAACGTTACCTTTACCGGCGTGGCGTGGTGGTTCTTTTTTGTTTTTTTGTTTTTGTCGGTAAGCAAGTATCTCTAATTTTTCTTTTACGACAAGGACATACACTAACCAACCAGAAAGTATACAACAATTAATGGATTAGGAAGGATATTGTGGTTTATTTCTTGCCTGGTAGAAATTAACAAGGTCGAATTTTCACAGTGGTTTTATGGTTTTTTGTTTTTGAAATATTTCAGTTAGGAATTGGGGTGGTGGTGCTATTCTGTTCTCTGAGCCCTGTAATTAATTATATCCGAAAATTTTAACAATTTCTGCCAGGAACAATCACCGATTGATGATTAATTTAATAAAAAAAGTGTTAAATTGCTTCATTAAGCTTTGTGTGTTGCCATTTTTATCTATAATGTTCAGAGTTATTTATACAATGATTGCCGGTGGAGGAGGTGGTGTTGGTGAGGGCCACTATAGTCATTAGCAACAGAAAAATATAATGGCTAACAGAAATGATTTACGTTTGAACCAATTTTCTTGTTGCTAACGAGGTTACTCAGTACTACTAATATTACAACTGCTAACATATGTGTAGGGTCTAAAATGTATTTACTATCGTTGCCATTCTTTTCGCACATCATGGATATACATATCATTGCCACTTTTTGGCTCTATAATATAGTTAGCCTATAGTCAGCCGTATATGCGAGCGTTATCAAAAAGCTCTCGGAATGAAATAGAAAACAATTTTACAATTCAATTTCAATTCAATTTCAATTCAATTTAATTCAATTCAATTAGACCATAGACCATAGTACAATAAGATATAATAATCTTTTGCCTGTACCGAACAATATTGCGGAGAGAGACTACTACTAATACTCTAATACTAATACTAATACTAATACTAATATATAATTAGAAAAGAAAAATAGAACAAAAAAAGGAAACATTTGATGGCTAATTCAAAATTAAAGGTTAATGATAAAAGAAAGAGAACAGAAAAAAGAAGAAAATGCATTATAAATTGGTAGAAAATTGTAAAAAGAGAATTGTTGTAGAGTCAAGCTTGGAGGAAAAGTTACATAGTATAAAGTATATGCGATATATGAAGATAGATTGTCGAGAGGGATATATTGGGTAATAAGCCTCCGAAAGACACCCATCGAGCGCGTTCCCTGCAAATCAGCAGGAAGTGAGTTCCACACACGAACTATTCGAACGAAGAAGGAGCTCTCCAGAATGGAGTGTCTGCGTCGAGGTATCAAAATGTTCACATTTCTAGAAGATTGCATGAATACAAGCTCACTATACAAGTAGGTGGGATTTTTTGAATAAATAAGTTTATGGAGGAATATTAAAGCCTTGCGAACCAAATGAACATTCAAAGAGCAGCCAAGTAGAGCGTGCCGATGTGGAGAAACAATGGTCAAAGCGTTGCAGCCCGAAAACAAATCGCGTACAGTCGTTGAAAGCAACATTGATCTTTCTTCGACAGACTGCGTCTAAATGAGGAAAAATTACGCTGCCACTGGTAAAATAAGGCATGAGTAGTGTTTTGACAAGCTTCAAGCGTAACGGCCTTGAGAGAATACTAGCCGATAGCCATAATCTGCGGAGACCAGCATAAATACAGCGAACGACATTTTTGATATGGCTACAGCACGTCATCGAGGCATTGAAATGAACTCCAGGTTCCTCACCGAATCAGTATATCGGAAAATCTTTGAATCTAAAAAGACTGGAGGAAGATCATTGGCATCGACAGTTTCTTTAAATATCGCGATCGATTAGGATTTACAAGGATTAAGTACCAAATGATTCTCCATGGCTCAATTTGAAACCCTAGCTAAATCTGAATTCACGCGGTCTGCACAATCGTCCATAAGGCCTATTGGGCTCGGCAAATATAGCTGAACATCACCCGTATACAAGTGAATACTGCAATCCTCAATAACATCAGGGAGGTCGTTGATGTAAGTACAGAACAATACTGGACCAAGTACGGATCCCTGAGGAACGCCACATGTTAACGACAGCGCATTAGATATATAGCCGCCGACTTTGACCTGTTGGGATCTATCAGACAGGAAAGAATAAATTAAGCCAAGGGCAGACGAAGAGAAACTAAACTTATCTGACAACTTAGACAGCAATTTAGCATGGCTAACACTATCAAAAGCAATTGTCTCGTGTTTTTTGAATGCTCAAAAAATTAACAGTTTATAAAAAAAGGTTCTGAACTGAAAAACACCGAGATAAGAAGGGCTCTGAAGTTGCATCTCCTTTTTCACGTTATAGTTCTCACATTTTATGTTATTTTCAGTTCAGATTCTTTTTCTGCTCTCATTGCCCTGTCCGCTATTATTATCCTCCACTCCACAGCTGTCAATGTCCTATCAGCTGTCATTATCCTGTTGGCTGTGTTCTAACAGTAGCTTCTTTAAGCACTGGACTTAATTCCCGTTTAATTCAAGAAATTCCTTGCAGTGAGTTACTAATAATAACTTTGGTTATCTCGAATCTCTAAGTATTTTTTTTTTCAGCGAAAGTTCATTTACATAGGTTTTCATCTATTCCATTTTTTTTTGCATTCCTTGCAATAGTGCTATGCATATGTATATGCACTCGCATTGCAGATAAAAGTGTTCATAATTTAGTGTGCTAGTTTTTTTGGGCGTTTGTGTACACGTACGATCCTATATCAGCTAGGTAGGTACATCTGTGTGATGCAAAAGCCGTAGAGAATTTCTGGAGAGACCTCTTGACCTTCTTAGTTAGCCCATTTTATGTAAGCATTCAAACTTAATTTTTTCTCTACTATATTGCAAGCTGTGGCCCATTACTAACCCAGCAAACATTTCATTTTAAAGTCAAAAGGACGATCTATAAACCGTCATTCGTACATGGAGCAAAAGGACGTCAGAGTCAAAAAGCCGTGCAAAAGTCGGCAGTTGGTCGTTCTGATGACGACAATGTTCCACTTAAAAACCATCAAAAGGCTGTCAAAGCAGTCGTTGTTATGTAAGGCAGTAAGACGTCCTATGTATGGTCTTTTATGACGTACATGAAACGTCTTTTTTAAAGTCAAAAGGATGATCAATAAACCGTCATTCGTACATCGGGGAAAAAAGAAATCAGAGTCAGAGTCACATTAAAAAAACTAAGAAAAAATTTATTCATTTGTATATATAGTTTACATATTTTTGAACTTTGTTTTAAATTATTTATTTTCAAACATTTCCTAAGTGATGATCCTAAACCTTTTCCTCCAACTTGTCGAAATTTTTCAGTCTGAAATAAAATATATTATTAATTTCCATTAATACGTCCGAATTGATTTTAAATTACCATCTGTTTTTTAAGCAATGCGCTTTCAGCCAAATCCTTTTCAAACTTATTTATGTCATCTGGCAGCATTACAGGCAATTTTGGTAGCAAATCAAAAGAAAATTGGTCCTTATTGTTGAACTGACGCTTAAGATGTTTTATTTCATTAAAAAGGCCTGGGACTCCCTCATTCAAGAGCTTAATACTTCCCAATATACTTTTTTGTACAGCTTCTTAGAGACTTTTGACATTTTTTTTTAAATTATATTCCTCCTTTTAACTGTTAACAATCAATTATTTATAAAAAATAAATAGTGTCGCACTTAAACAACACAACTGTACAATATAAAATTTCAAATGCCTCTGCTTACTGGAACAACGCACGAAATCTCTCTGATTCCACGAAATGCAACTGCATCACCTGCTGATCAGCACAGCTGAACAACACAACCCCACAATATAAAATTCCAAATACGACTGCTTATGGACACAATCAATGCACGAATTTCTCTCTGATTCGACGACAGTTTTCTGTCCTAACTGTATATTTAAACAAAACGCCCATAAATCTTTCCGAAAGACGTTCCAATGCCGTCAAATTGTTAGAAAAAATTACGTGAATATGACGATAATCTGTAGTTCGTCTGAAGTTCATTAAATTTTTACCACAATGGTAAAATGAGATAATGAAATGACTTATATAAGACGCCGAAATGACGTTTCCTTTTGCGGTCAATTTGAAGTCATATACATATTGTCAATTTATAGACCGACTTGGTCTCAATATGTTCTAACTATGTCCATAAAATGAACCGAGAGATGGTGTAATGACAACAAATTTATGAATGTAAATAAGACCACAAAAATATATGTAGATTGAGATCTTAATATGTCGTACATAGGACGTCAGAAGGACGTTTAATTTTTGGGTCAATTTGTAGTTATTAATTGAGGTTCTATAGACAGACTTGGTCACTAAATGTTTGCTGGGTAAGCACACGAATATACGATCTACCATCGAAGAGTGGTCGTACGTTTGAATGAATCCCACCTCGACTTGGTTCTGCGAGTTTTATTACTGCCTAGCCTTCTTTTACAATTTTTAGATCCTCCCATTATCTAAACCCCTCTCCTCTCCTGTCAACAGCAACAATGACCGGAACAGGCTCTATGAAAGATAAAAGAACATACATATGTAAGCTCTATAACATCACTCAGAAGAATTGCTTTCTATGAGTTTTTCTATGAAATAAATTCATAGCAAATTTAGTCAAATCCGCAACTCTAGAATTTAGTGGAAAAACTCTTTTACAAACGAAAAATCTTCTATGCAAAAGCAGACGTTTCGTATCAGCAGAAACCGTATACTCATCAGTACGGCTTGGTTCCTGCCTGTCGTATATGTCTCTATGAAATGCTATTACCGCATGGGGCTAATCTTGCTAGGCATTCAAGTAAATACTTAGTATTTCGCCTCGTATATAATTCACACTTAAAAATTATTTTAAGGGCATACATATATGAGGTCAGCTTGGGTGTTCATTTTGGCGTATACGGCACACAGGAACCAAGCCGTACTGATGAGTACACGGTTCTTGCTGATACAAAACGCATGCTTTTGTATAGAAATTTGGTTTTTTCAAGATTTTTCATTTTTAAAAGAGTTTTTCAGTGCTTTCTAACAGTTTTCAAATGATTTTGTTAGAAAAGAAAAAGAGTTAATAAATATGTATAGAACAAAAGATAGATGGCGCGCTTGATGGTATCTACTCTTTTCTTAAAAATCATCTATAATCGGAAAAGTTATCGTATAGTGAGACTAATATTTAGAAAACTATGTGGCAATAGAACAGAAAATTAAATCCCTGCGTTCTGGAATTTTCATCAATTCAGGCTTCCAACTGGGTTTCCCTCAATCTTTGTATGTACATCAGTTTTAGGGCTATAAATCACTCAGTAACAAGATAGCCCCATGAAAGTTATAATTTTTATATCCTTTTACTCCATGAACAAAATAATTTATGTAGTTATGCGTATGAGGAATTTTTTTTTTCCCTCAAGAGACCCTACCCTATGCTGCAGATCAGATGTAGTAATTTGTTTTTTTTTTGTCAAACTCACAAATGTACATAAAACTCTCTTGACAATAAATTATCCAGAAAAATTCATCAGATTCTCATGTCAAATCAAATTATCGAAATTAAAAAAAAAAAAAACAAAAAAAAAAAACCTCCATCACAGATGTATAAAATAATCGGAACTAACGATCCAATTAGAACGCCCTTTATATACCGGTTTTGCTATAGTTAAAATCTAACATTTTAAAATTCTCATTCTCATCATTTCTCTCTCTTTTTCCAACAATCTTTCAAGAATCGATAAATTTTATTGCTTCCGATCTAAACCTTTTACGATCCTAATTTAACTATCATCAGACAATAATTCATTCAATCGCCACCGAATACAGAAAGTGAGAACAACAGATCAAGCACCACCAGCAGCAGCACTACCACCAGCAGCAACAACAACAAATTCCATCCGATCCCAGGTGTCGGCAAACATATCACACATCATCCGTCATTTGTTGCTTGGAATACAAGAGAAAATTAATGCACAGCATCCCACCAACAGCAGCATCTCGCCTGGACCACCCGTTATTTGATACAAACCAATTTCGCGGTCATGTGTTGTGTGATTTATTTCCGATGAACTATATGGTTTTGTGGTTTATCACATATGGAGAGAAGAGAGAGAGAAAGAGAAAAAAAAACTGATGTAAATTTCTTGACTTGATTTTATAATAATAATAATAATGTCGCCGTCGGTCGCGCCGACGCATTGAGAAGAATAGAACTTAATTAAGGCGACGACAAAAAAAAAAGAAATTATTCAAAAAATTCACAAAAACTAAAATCAGGATCTTCCTTTTTCATCTTCTTCTTATTCTTATTCTTCTTCTTCACAGATCAGATGCAATGTGGTGTGAATTCATTAAGAAAATAATTACGCCGCGTCGCATAGGTCATTTTCACTCCATAGATATGGATGGGGCGATAATTAGGAGGGGGAGAGGGGGAGGTAGACGCAATATTAATTTTATAGGACTGGTTCAGTTTTTTTTTTTTTGTGTCCCATAATGCCGCGTCTCTGTCTATAGTATAACGGCGAAATGGTTAATCTTTGTGTGATCCAATTAAAAACTGGTCAGAATCACCTGGCTATAGCTTAGCTAGGCTGGGCGGTTTGTATTTGTTTGTTGCAGAATATCTTAACACAAAACTAAAAATAGCCTCTGCGAAAAGCTATACGTTTTACTTGCTTACCTGTCATGCTGCCATGCCAGTGCGCCGCCGCACCGCCTGTTGACCACTCACTCACTTATTATAGTCAAGAGAAACGAGGGATCTATGAATGCGCGCATCTTATCTAAATTGTTTAGAGTTAAAACACTTGTTTTTCTCTTGATTAACTTGATGTTTTCGAACGGCGTGAAATTTTTGTAGAAAAAAAAAAAAAAAAACAAAAAAAAAACTTGTGTGAGTAGAGTGAAGACCTGCATTTCTCCATCTTTCCCTTTATATTTAGTTTACTTCGTTTATAGACAAAATCTATTTAAACTTTGCAATCCGAATTCAAAGCCGGGCCTATTTATAATTAAAAATGTGTTTTTTTTTTGGTTTTTTTTTTCTAAAGTGTGAACGAGTCGCGTTGATCAACCTGCGATAATTTAATGATCGTATCGAAGCCCACAGTGATCGTTTATTGAATTTTTATTGGGTCCCCTCCATATTGAAATACACCATTTTAGCAATGGGTGGAGCAGTCAGTCCCCCAAGTAGAGAATTTTGAATGGAAATTTCTTGTTTTTGTTGTCGCGATCACTTTTAATGTGACATTTTTTTGTTTCATTTCAACAGACATGTTGCTTTCCCGCCCAAAATTTGTTTTTGTAATAGCCTAGTTATATGTCGCTATATATGCAGATTTATTGGAATATTTTATGCTAAATGTCTCCATCTTTTTTTTCTTGTTGACACTTTCTTAAGTGGAATTTTTCTCACTTTTTTTTTTATGTTTTTTTTAATTAAATATTTCAATATTCACGAATTTCCTCTAATATGACGCTTTTAACTGCTATTTTGTATTAATGTATCTCCTTTTGTATTGCATTCTTAGAAATGATATTTGATGTAAAGCACGTGTTTGAATGTTGCTGATGATAAAATGGTAAAAAATTGCTAATGTGTTGTGTAAATTAGCTGGACAGTATCAAAGTGTAGTTAAGGCGGCATTAGGAGGTGTACTATATATGTAGGTATGTACATACGTTTAGGGACCACACTGCTGAATAAAGACGTGTCATTAGCGTTATCCACACTAGAAATCCTACTATAACAAATATTAACAAATATGACGTTTTCCTTGGTCTTTCCGAGACCTTGCTAGCCAGATTAATTGTTAACAAAATTCAGGAATATTTCTCGCCACTCGCAATGTTCTATATATTATACATCTTCAGTGTTCTTTCAGTTCTAGCTGTGCGCTAGCTAGCCCTATACTCAAAGGAAGTCAGATCGAATATTAGAGACGCCCCTGATTTGGATCAAGAATCGATACGAGTGTAGATCAATAAGTCCTCGTGTTAGCAATGAAAACACAAACTATTGGGCAATTTGTTTCTTATTTTTAAATGTATTCATTTTAATGTGATTCTTCCCAACGTTCCGCCCATTTCTTTAAAACTTCTAAAAAATACGATTTTTCAAACGCATCAAAATAGGCTTCTGTTTCACCGATGATCTCCTCATTTGAAATGACCTTTTTTCCTGCGAGCCACGTTTCCATGTTCGGTAATAAGAAAACACTATTCGACCCAGCGATCAGAGAGGTCTCATCGGTATGGTTATCTCTGATCGCCTACCATAGAAGTTCAATGATAGAGGTCACACCAATTGCCCATACTTGGTTTATCCATGTACCGCCAGGCAAAAAAGGGGGAACAATCACCCAATTTGAAAAGTGCAATGAGAAATCTTGCCACCATATAATTCATACTTACTTTTTATAAAAAGTATTTATATGGGCAATTGGTTTGACCTCCATCATTGAACTTCTATGGTAGGCGATCAGAGATAACCATACCGATGAGACCTCTCTGATCGCTGGGTCGAAAAGTTCAATAATTTTTTTTTTCACTTAACTACATTTTGTAAATTTATTGAAATTATTTTCAATAAATTTCAGTCTGTTAGACGAGAAAGCTTCTTCGAATAAGAAAAAGTCACAAGGAGCCAGATGTGGCGAGTATGGTGGATACGGTAGCAGTTCGCGTAACGCAGTTCATGCAGTTGGCCGCAACGATTCCGGCTGAGTGAGCTCTAGTGCGTTGTCATAGTGGAGCAACACTTTTTTCTTAGCCAAATGAGGTCTAGTCTCTTTAAATTTTTGGTCGAATCGATCCAGTAACTAACTGTAGTGCTCCACTGTTATCGTTCTTCCTCTCTCCAAAAAGTCTATGTGGATTATTCCTTCGGAATGCAAGAACATGTTTGCCATAACCTTATCGGCCGATGGAACCACCTTTGCCTTCTTCGGAGCAGATTCGCCTGGAAATGTCCCTTGTTTTGACTGCTTCTTGGTTTCTGGAATATAATAGTGAATCCAGGTGTCATCCACGCAAAAATTCCTACAAATCTCACTTGAAAAGATCCAAACACTGCTTCGCGGCACCCATCGGCTTTTTCAACCCCTTACTTTTCATGCCAAATATTAATTGCCAATCCGAAAGGAACGCATACGGCCTGCACTACTTCATGCACTTTCAATTGGCGATGAGCAAGAATCATATCATGAATATTTCTCACGATTTCTTCGGTCCCCACGTCATTAAACCAATATCTAACTGTTTTTATAGATGGCGAAGGTTTCCGATAAACCGAATCTACACTGTAAAAAATGTGCAGAATTGTTGCCACAAAGCTTAGGTATTTTCTCTAAAATGTAGGGAATATTCTCTTCATTTTAGGGAATATTGCCTACAATTTAGGGAATATTCCCTACATTTTATGGATAAATACCTAAGCCTTGTGGCAACAATTATGCACATTTTTTACAGTGTAACTTTATTTCTACGCAACTTTTCCCGTCCAAACATAAGAATCGAATCACCGATCAATACCGTTCTTTTTCGATTGTAGCGTAAAATACCAAACACATTCAACACAAATGACTATCAACTAAATTATGAACTAATTCAAAACTCCTGTGTACTGTGACAGCTGACGGTATATAATGGTAACAGCAACATTCCCCAGCAACGCCACCTACCTTCAAACAAGGATACTCGAAAACTCTGTGTAAGTTGTCTATAAAGTTTGATTCCTTGACCACTGCTGTAAGTCTTATAGGATAATATCTCGCAACAATTGTTAACATTGATGATGCTTTGTGAAAACCTTTATCTATTACATCTGGAGTTCCGCAGCGTTCTTTATTTGGACCACTACTTTTCAGTCGTAAGTTCTTAAATATTTTGAATTTAAATTGCACGCTTATGTACATGAACGTCGGGTGATGCAACTGGAAATAGGTTCATTGACATCGTTGCTTGGAATTTCATTGATGGTGTATCGGATATTATTACTTCAATCGAAAAAAATGGAAGTAGTAAATTTCGATCTGTGAGACAGTTTTGGTTCTTAAATGCATTAAATTCAACACAATTCGGTCTGTCCTAAACAAGAATCTCCTCGATCTCGACTAAACTAAGACTTAAAAGTAGGCTACAGATTGTGTTTGCAGTAGTCAATTAAAAGTGTAAGCGAAATCATGGACACTTTTATCAACGAAACTATTGATGAGATTGAAAAAATTTCCAGAATTGCAGATAATTGATGAGAATCAAGAAATAAAACAGATAAAGTACAGAGCCTTGAGGTACACCGGTATTTGTTCATCTGCGATACAGAACCAAACGAGTGAAAACGATTATCGAAGATGGGATAGCAAAATTAAAAAAAAAATTTCAATTTCAGGGATTTTAACAGTGTTTTGAATCAACCTCCATATAATTTTTCTTTAAGGTTTTAATGATCAGATGTTAAGAAATGGACGTATTAGCCTGAGACACCCTGTATACATACATATAAAAGTAAGAAAAATTCCAGAACGAATTTCTTTCAGTTTGTTAACAGAATGTAGGGAAAAGAAAACCCATCAAAAAATTATTCCCAAGCTTTTTAACTGATATCGAATATTGCATTAGAGTGTCATGGAGGACTACGAGTGATGTTTCATCATGTGTTTTGTAAATAATGTTTATCCGAATCGAGCGTTAATTTTCATCCGTTTAAGCCAAGTCAGCCATAGTTCGGCCGGCGATCCTCTGCTAAGGCTCCAGGGTCTGATGGATGGCACTGACGAGGAAATATAACCTAGATGTGCTGTCAAAAACTCGGAGAGCCGCTTGCCTGTGAATAACTGGGTGTTTGCACATCACGTCCACGACGGTACTGGAGGTCATGCTTGATTTATTGCCACTAGATCTCCACTGCAGGATTGTAGCGGCAATTAGCGCTGGCAGGCTCAAAGCGCGGTGTTGGTGCACGGAGACGGGTTTTAGGCATTCCAATATACTCCAGAAGATACACTGTCCTTTCCCAACTTCTGTTGGGGGTGTCAATGAAATGATGTCCACCAGGAGTAATTGGGATGGGAAGGATATAGTGGTAATATCCGATATTTTTATCTTTACGGGTGGATCCAAGACGAGGGCGGGCACAGCAGATCGAGTGTACTCCAGAGACTGCCAGTGGCACACGCCTTATATACTACCGGACAAATGTAGTGTTTTTCAAACAAGCTCGTAGAGATTTACGAGGCGCCAATATTGGCATCTGTATATGCAGCCATTAAGGTGCTGAGCTATGCTGGTTAAATAAAAATTGGTGCAGTTTTGCAAGTTCAGACAGACATGAAGAATTGAATACACTGTAAAAGGTGATCCTTTGCTGGGTACCACACCCGGCTGAAGGGATATCCCAGGCAACGAGATGGCTGATAGCCAAAAAGGGCTCTAAAATGGATAGCTCAGCAACGATAGCTTATGTGTAGATATCAATCGGATCTCTTAAAAGAGGAAATCATCAGGAGCGCCTATCAAAAGCTCAAGCCTCCTTTGGATCAACAGAGTTCAGATGCATCCTGAGACTCCTAAGTGAAGCGAAATTGATCTGGGGCAGTTTTAAAGGTTATTCAATAAAGTCAAGGGGTGCATAAATCTAAGTGAAGTTAGCTGAGCACTTCTAGCGGCACTGCTCCTACGTAACCTAACCTGAGCCTAGTCAGCTGAATTTGTTGGCAATGGCAGTAATGCTGTTAAGGGACATACACTGGTGGTGCTTTTTGGACAACATCTATTTTTTCAGCTTTCAATACCTTGTAAGTTAAGCCAGTTGAAATGTGTAGAGCATATTAGTAGCAAAAAAAGTTTCTAACCTGTTAAAGGTTTTTAATATATTCCGATTTGGATTCATCATCCTAATTATAGAGTGGACAAAGAAATTAATACAGTATGAGAAATTTTATTGAAAAATTCAATTTTTTTCAACAAAAGTTTTCAGTTTTATTTTATTTTTTTTAATTCCAACTTAGTAATTTATTGCGTTCGACCGTTATTTGTGAGAATTTGTTTGCAACGAGCCGGCATCGAATCCACTAAACGTATCAATGATCATTGCATAACTCGTGTGTTATTACATCATTGGCGCAATGATCATTCGTTTCGTCATTGCACCAATTACGCCCCCACAAGCTTATTCGGTCGCAATTATATATTGCTTGTCATTTCTTTTAGCGATAACCGCGCTTTCAGCGGTGAGGAACTGCAAATTATTGGGAAAATCAGCTGATTTTCCAGCCATCGCTGTCAGATATCATTTGTGAAATTGGCTGATACATTTGTCAAAGTAAATTTTGCATGTTTCCCAAATTATTGAATTCTTTAAAAAAATTTCATACATTATAAATAGAAAAAGAGACGAAGAAAAATGCAAGATTGTGGAAAACTGCTATAAGTTGTGCGAGCTGTGGCGCATTTATATAAAAGATCTGAGAAAGGCACGAAGAAATAGCCACATATACGCGGATATGTCTGTGAAATTTAAAGATATGGGAGTAATCGCCAGTATGCACAAGTGACACATTTAATGGGTCAAATCTAGTCTGTCAAATCTAATTACGTGAAGACCGTCATTGCCGTGTGCCACCCCAAAACAGGAATGATCATTGGTTCAATTACGTAATTGAACCAATGATCATTGATATGTCCCGTGTGTCCAGGGTATTATCCTTGAATTGCTTCCACAAGTTCTCAATAGGATTAGAGTCCGGTGACTGCATCGTGAACCGAAACTTTTTTTGCGCCGCAACCAATCCTTTACTATTTTTGCAGAGTGCTTCCGATCATTATCGTGTTGAAATGTCCATCGAAGCGAAATGTCTTCCACTGAAAATGGAAGCATTATGCCCTTTAGTATGTCCAAATAACTTTCTTTGCTGCCCACACCATTATGCTACCTCCCCCATGCTTAATAGTCTTTTTGGTATATTGTGGATCAAATGGTTTGTTGGGAGGACGCCTAACATATTCTTATCCGTCCGATCCGAAGATGTTGAACTTGCACTCGTCACTCTAGAGAATATTTCGCCATTTTCTCGTGCCTTCTTCTCCGCTCCAATCTAAATGGGACCTTGCAAAATTTAGTCGGTTCCGTATATTTTTTTTTTTACTCAGGAGAGGCACTTTTCTTGGTGATCGGGCTGGTAAGTCGGCATCTAATAATCTTCTACGAATTGTTCTAGCACTGACGTTAGCATTTGCTTCCTGCAAAATCACGACCGAAGACGCGAAAGGGTTCCTTTTAAAGACGCGCACAATTTTTCGATCCAATGATGGAGTGGTTTTCCGTGATCGGCCGCCATTTTTTTTATCATTCTTTTCCTTCATGGCGTTCTGAGCCATTCCCAAATAGCAGTGAGATCGATTCTCTTTTCTGGGGAACAGTGCTTATTTCAGCCCATGTTTCAACTAAGAAAGAATTATTACGAAATCAGATAATTTGAACTTATTAGAAAACTTTTCACTAAACTTACTCGAAAGAAAAAAAATTTGAAAAAAAAAATTAAAAGGTGGCCCGAAAGTACTTATTTAAATTTAAACTGTATTTATTATTTTATCCAATGTGAAGTGAAAGTGGTCCTTTGACTATCAAATTCAAATTGACATGTGCGCAAAAACCATATGAACAGGCTTGCTACTTACAAAACTGTCTTCCCAATCTAATGGATCATTACAGTTGGTTAAGTCACTTGAAAAGCATTGCCAGCTGAAAAAGTAGATGTTTTCTAAGAGACTTAAGGGTGTAGTTATTATTTTGACCACCAGTGTATGTAATAGGACTTCCCGTAATTTCTGAAACCGAATCATTTGCATTCAAATAGTATATGACCTATAATTGATCCTTGAGCCGGCTCTCCACAGTATTTATTTCATGAGCAAATACTACCGTTGCTGACCAGTAACGCACCCAGGATTTGGTTTGGGGGGGGGGGGGGGGGGGGGGAGGCATATTTGTCCCAAGTCCTAACGAGTCGGAAAAGAAACGTGAAATGAATATTTATTTTCAGGATGAATACGCGCTCCAGAGCCGCTAAAATTCTTAGGATGATTGGTGTTTCTGTAGTTTTTGAGCCCTCCATTCACGGGCATATATCGCTCCGTGCATTTCAATGGAGACGCTGTATTATATTTAAAAAATATTGAAAATCAGAATACTAACAATTCAGAAAATAAAACATTTGATGAGCTAGTGTTACAAAAAGTTACTCCTGATGATCAGTAACGCATCCAGGATTTGGTTTTGGCGGGGGGGGGGGGGGGTAGCTTAGGTGTCCCAAGTCCTAACGAGTCGGAAAACTAGGACTCTAAAGTCGCGTCCTGCACCCATCTGTGCACTTAAGGACTGCTATTGTAGATTAAAAGGCTTTATTTTATTTTATCGGACTTTGTAATAATATACAGACCACATTTTATACGTAATTTGTAAATTATGTTCAGAAAACTGACATTCTGGAGGGGGACCGGTCCCGTTCGTCCCCCTCTGGGTGCTGCCATGTTGCTGACTATATAATATCTATCCCAACCCTATAATAGTTTGGTGTTATGAAACTATGCCTTCTAACAAAATTGACCGCCGAGTACAGACTTATATGGCTCGCAGGTTGCGTGGGCTGTCACAACCGAGAGTCAAAAGCTAGAGTCTAAGATGATGGTGATTTAGAGGCAAATAATGAAATCTTTGGGAAGTCTAGACATTATAAATTATATGAAATCTGGTAAATTTTTTTGTCTTGTTCACGTTACAATTTCAACAATGAACAGAGTTTTTCATGTTCAAGGAACTTAGAAAAATCAGGATGCCCCAATAATTACAATTACAATTACAAGTCTTTACTTAAGTACATTAAACAAGACAAGCTATAATTCTATAAATCGAAAGTTAGGCACTAGAGAGAACCAATATGAAAAACATAAAATTACTATAAAGAAGGAAAAATAAAAAAATTAGAATGAAATAAGAAAAATAATAAGAAAAAAAGACAATCAGAGATTATTAAAAAGATCTACCGATCTACCGATCTTGCACGCTGAATCTCAGGTGGAAGTGTATTCCAAACGCGAGTTATGTGGACAAAGTAAGGACCATCAAGTACTAAGTGTTTAAAGCGAGGTAAAACTAGATTCAAATGTCTTTCACTATGCATAAAATTAATAAAGCCGAACAGGTATGAAGGTACGCCACTGTACAGAATTTTATTGAGTGATATTAATGCTTTACGCAGTAAGTAAATGTCCAGAGAGCAATCAATGATTTTATTCCTAAATGGCGTAATGTGGTCAAATCGCCGCAAACCAAATGCAAATCTTCCAGTTTCCGTTTGCAGGCGGCATCTAGTCCAGGGAATATCAAAGATCCAAATGAAAAATATGGTAATAACAAAGCCTTCAACAGATTTATGCGTGTAGTAGTTGAGAGAATATATTGGCGTACAACTACAGCCGTCTAAGGGCTCCGTACACTTTGCTAATTATCGCTTTTACATGGTCACAACAAGTCATTCTAGAATTTAAGAATAAGCCTAAATTTTTTACCCGACAAACAAAGGAAATTTGAGAGCCTCCCAGAAAAATATGGGGTAGGTGTGAGGGGTCGATAGTGTGTCTGTACAAGGGTAAGGCCACCAACTTGGTGGGGTTCAATGAGAGGCCATTGACGACAGACCACTCGTGAATTCGTTCCAAGTCCTCATTCACCCTGCTAACGCAATCTTCAACCAAGCCAATGGGACGACTAAGATATAGTTGGACATTATCAGCATATGTACATATGAACTTTCTGTGTAAAACAACAGTGGTCAAATAGTGTGGAAAATGATTTTTGGAAGACATGGGAACTTAAAATATAGAATTATTTTATTGAGTATGGCTTGAGCTCCACGGTAAATCCACTTCATTAGGGACAACGGTATTTACAAGGAATTTTTCAAAAATAAAAAAATAAATTTCCGGGTTAATTGTAATTTACGAATTGCGGACATAATTCCATAGATATCTACTTATTTCATGTATGTTTCAAAAACATTGTTCATTTGAAACTCCAAAGTTATGTACAACTAGAAATCATTTATAAAACCCAACAGTACTATAAAAAACTGTCAATGCTTATCAAAATAATGCAAAGGCATAAATTTTTCAGCGTGTATAAATGTATGCGCGAATATTTGTCAAATACGATATATATTATCAATAGATAAATGTGTAATGCAGTAAAACCGGCATATGGAATGTTAGGTGCGAGAGTAATATTCTTCAGGTGCTACAAAAATGTAGAAAAGCAACGCACATGGCTCTACACGATCGACAAAATAACGTGACGCAGAGCGCATTCAAATCCAAGATCCAGTACTGGTTGAACCAACCAACTAACCAACCAATCTAGGTCTATAACTAATCCTTTGATGGAAAACGAATAAACATTAAAAATTTTACGTTTTAATCCATTAAACAAGATTTAATATGAAATACACTTTCTAAGTAACGTAAACATGCGCAGATTGATCATGAAGACAAGTTTTTAGTGAAATTATTAAGATTTTACGCGAGAAAAAAAATTTATTTACTTTTTTTAGTTAATAATTTTTAATTTTATTACTTCCGTCACAGAAAACATGGTATGCGTGATGGGGAGTACTTATTTAAATAGATCAGTAAACATATTATGTATATAGTATATGTAGATAGCTAGGTCGAGATGTAAGTAGTTTTTTATATTGTTTACTGAACGATGTCAATCTCGTCTTTTCTGGCATCTTAAGCTATGTATGTCAATGTATATTTAACAATATCATTGCTGAACTATATGTCCCTGTGCCTGTTTTTATAGAAGATGATTGCAATAACGAGAATATGCTTTTAGTTAGTTTTCTATGAGATGTGGTTGTAAGGAAGTTGAAATCATTCATAAGAGGGTAAGAATTTGTGTGATTTGTTGTAAAATCCTATAGAAACCTACTTAAAAAAACAAAAATAAAAAAAAAATCATGTACATGCAGAAAAGCAATGGACCTAGAATTCAGCCTTGTGGAACTTTACAATTTTGATGTCGAATCTCTCCCTCAAATCAGGGAATATGGTGGATCGTTTGAAAGTTCTTGAGAAATTTCTACCGGATCCGATGGTTAATTCTACTTCGAATGTTATATTAAAATGTTATCATTACTTTGAAGTATCATTCAAAGTGATCGCATAGGTGATCGTCAATATTGACGGACTTCTGATGATCTACCCTTTGAAAAAGGACTCTTAATTGGTATATGGATAGTTTTAAAATGAAAGACAAAGCAGGCGTGCAAAGATAGTAATGTAGATATTGAGGCTAATTAGACTACAGACCGATTTGCAAAGGTAAAACTGAATTGGGAGTATATCGCTCTAGAGCCCAAAAACATCACCCAAAAAAATCATCTATCGGTATAAGTCAAACTTTGGGAGAACAGAATAATTTGGTACACTGGAAAAATATTCCAGGGTTGAGATGCATGTTATAAAAATGATCCCACAAGAACATGATTTTGTAAAGACACCAAGTCGCTTTATGGCACTCAATAACTAGATGAGAGAGGCGAATCCTCTGTATCGCGGTCCCCTTATAATAAATGAAGTAATAATCCTTTTCTTCATATTCAATCACCACACACACACACACACAGCCTTGAAAGTGCATCTGTGCAATAAGCTTGAGATGTAACTGCAATTATTTTATTTTTCCAAAAGTATGATTGTATTCGTAGATTTTTAAGATTTTGTGAATTCTTGTATAAACTTTATTTTTTATCTCCTGAGTACCCGTTTATATTCAGTTTTTAAGATTGTGAGTTGAGTTGTGACTTTATTTGCCGTGAGTAGGTATATGTCGTAGATAGGTAGTAAAACGTTTGAATTGTCGCTGTGTATATGTAGGTATAGCTTTAGTGAAGTAAGGGGGTCAAATAACGACAGGTGGGTAGGTGATTTTAAATTTTGTTGTTTTATATTTCTGTCTAGTATTAATTAATTAATTTAAATATTTTTACCATTAGAATACATTTCTTAGCGCTAATGTCTAATCCAAATTGGATCCCAATGTGTTAAGCCCTCTGCAACTTGGCCATTTGGACAACTTTAGTTTTAATAGTTTATAATTTTTAGAATTTGCTCTTTATCCTAGTATATTTCATATTTCCGTGTGTGTGTATTCTAATTTTTTCGAATAAATTTAAAACTACTACTAAGTCTTCCGTCTAGTACCCTGGTAGACATATCATAATGAGCTCATCAATGAGATCCTCATGAGCAATCAGATGAACGTACCGGTGAAATTTATTCGCGTTTGAATCAAAACCGGGGAAAAATCATTTATTTACTTATTCACAGATAGTGTGCATGAGATATTGCATCTCCTTCACTTACTTAAAAATGTATACTGTGCTCATCTTTTGTGCATTTTACAATATTAGATGAGCACTTCGATGAGTTACATAATGAGTGTCACGATGATGTTATTAATGAACATATCAATGAGTGTCACGATGAGCTTATTAATGAGCAATTCAATGAGTATCACGATGAGTTTGTTAATGAGCATATCAATGACTGTCATGATGAGCTTGTTAATGAGCATGTCAATGAGTGTCATGATGAGTTCATAAATGAGGATCTAATTTTACGATTGATTTCATATATTTTTCCGAATTCAAATTCCGGTTGCAAATCAAACTCTGAGACGCTGAAGCGCAAGCATTTTGGAATAACGTCTTGTTCAGCATATGGGCGATAGTCTTTTTGGAGAAAACAAATCAAAAAATTAATTTAAAATAAATAATTTAAAAACTTAATAAATAAATTCCTAGAAATGTCATCTGACACGGTGAAGACAAGAATAAATATGTATGGTTTCGTATATTGCGAGCAGTTTCATGATATTCAATGAGCCCTTCGATGAGATTTAATGAATGCTCATCAGACGGCTCATCGGTACTTAGTTTTCTATATATATGTTTCTTCATGAATTGCAAACACCTTGAAACTGTTGAGTCACATTAGTATTGGTTTACATAATAACTGCCCCTAGCGGAGCAGGAGACAAGGTAAAACTCTGAGCAATTTCTACTAGGGTAGCTTTCCATGTCGACTCATTCCCAAATATAGTAAAAAAAAAATTTTTTGAATAGCAACCGTAGGAAGAAGTTGCACAATCGTTCCCATTTTCGAACTTAAATTTCCCTTTTTTTTTAATAGGCCCGTGTACAAAATGTCAGCTCTCTACGTCGACACATGAATGAAAACTTGATTTTACGATTGATTTCATCTACTTTTCTGAATTCGATGCTGAGGCGTAAGGATATGGATATACCATTTTGTTCAGCATATGGGCGACAGTCTTTCAGCGGAAAAACCAATCAAAAAATTAATTTAAAAATTTAAATAAATAAATCACAGAAATCAATTCAAATTTTCCCGGTAGAAATGTCATCTGACACGGTGATGACAATAATACATATTTATTTATTGTTGGTTTAGTATATGGGGAGCAGTTTCATGATATCCAATGAGTCCTTGGATGAGATTTAATGAGTGCTCATCAGGAGGCTGCTCATCGGGACTTAATTTTCTATATGTTTCGTCATGAGTTGCAAACACCTTGATGCTTTTCAGTCAAATTAGTATTGGTTTACATAATAACTGCTCCTAGCGGGGCAAGAGACAAGGTAAAACTGTAAGCAATTTCTACTAGGGTAGTTTCTGTTAATCACACATACAGATACAACCAATACATAGCTTTCCATTTTCCGCATATACCGACGAATTTTCTAGAAACGATGGATGGTCCTTGTTTCTCAGATAATCATTTTGAATATAATGATGATAACATGAAAAGGATGGAGCCCGGAAATCCTACCCCTAAGCACTGCGACCTAAAAAAAAATTCAATTCTGCGCTATTTTTCTCTTTAAGATTGTCGTTGTTGCTCACATTTAAGCATCATTTTGGTTTTATGTTCTTTCTTGCCTTCTTGTCCTATAGTCCTCTTTGAAACTTTCCGTTTCGCAATCATATGCTCTTTTACGGATGATACGCTGCTATATCAGCCATACTGAATGTCATTCTTCTTTTGGAGTTAGTTGTAGTAGTGGGAGAACGGGGCAACTATGAATTATACTACCTTGATCGAAAAGTTTTAGGAATTTATTTGGAAAATTAAAAATACAAGTTTATTCATCAAAGTTGATTTTGTCCTCTTCATCAACTACAATGCACTTATGCATGCCGCTTGATCCAATTCTCGAAACATTTTTTATACTCGGTTTTCGGTATGGCCATCAAAGCTGTTCTGGATTTTTTCATTATCTCTTCTCGGCTCCTACATTGCGTTTCCTGGACCGCATTTTTGAGTTGACTGGAAAGGAAGAAGTCGTAGGAAGCCAAATCAGGTGAATTCGGTGGCTGCTGGATGATATTTGTTCTGTTCTTAGCCAAAAAATTACGGATAATAATGTCCGATGTTCAAGTTCTCTGATGGTTAATTTGCTGTTTTCTGTCAACATTTTTTTGATCGTATCGATGTTTTCGTCGGTCACGGGGGGTCATGCCCCCCCCCCCCCCCCCCCATAGCGGCAACTCACCTTCGCGGTGATGTGGCGCTGGACTGTAGAATGACTTGTAAAAGTTGAACAGGACGACTGGACGTATGGCAGGGACACAATGTGTAGCTGACGCCGTCGATTAATGCTGGTGCTCCAACTCACTTTCTAATCTGCCGCGACAGCTAGCGTTTTGTTTGTCTTCTTTTGAGTAGTATTAGTGGAGTCTGGTTTGGGTATAATAGTAATTCGTTCGTAGCTCTTCGTCTTTGAAACGCGTACGATATTTTTTAGAATTTTCATGTATTTTTTATAGTGTCGAAAAGTCATTTATCACACCTATCACAGGATGGTAAGTAATTTTGGAATACTATATATTTATTTTAGTATAAAACTGTTTAGAAAAAGGCACGCAATGCTTAGCAGCCCGGTTATTATGATGCTTTTATATTTTTGTTGCACCGATTACTCCTATAGATGAAAAAGCACACAATTTCGAGACTTGAAAGTATTGTTTCTAAGAAATTGGGCAGCGATCAGAAATTTTTTTTTTACCTATCTAATTTTCTGATATAAAATCGATGATGACAGGACAACTTGATGGGGAGCTCGCAACAGAATCATACAAACTTACTTAACGAATTGTGATTTAAGGTTCTTCCAGTAGAACAATAGTTCCACGCAATCATCCATTATTTTTCGTAGCGACACTGATTCATGCCTAAGTTGCTCAAAATCTTAACGATCGTAAGGAAGCATTAAATTCTTGTAACAGTCCAAACGAATTGGTGGATTGATTCTGGTGGTTCACTCTTTCGGACAAGGGTACAAGCATTCAGTTTTCTTAGAGAGATTTCACATATTTTCTTTAGATTTTTCGTGGACTACTGGTGGCTGACCATGGTTCCAAAGAGTTAGATTGATTCAGGTGTCTTGGCTGGTTTTGGTCGCTAAAGATATTTATGAGCGTTGGCAATCATACATTTTGTTCTTAGGAATTTATTTGAACATTTTTCTTTCGAATTTTGGTGACTGAAAACCATCAGTTGGATTGATTCGAGTGCCGCTAAAATTAACTCTACAATTTTTCTTCAAAATTTCTGCGGCAAAACTATAAAAATAAAATCCATTCTCTTTCCTCTGCCGTAGTTGGCTATGCTTTGCTTGTATTTTCGTATTAATTCAAGTAATGTTGTTTAATTTCACTTCACGTTTACTTTTAATTTGAAGGAGAAGGATAAACTTGCTATATCAGTTAGCGATGGAGGTAGATATAGTAGTGAAAGTATAAAGTGAAAGACTGATGAGACCATTGACAACTTTTGTCAGAAGAAAGCAAGATCAGTTAACTTCCTATCAGAAGAAATAGTCAGTAACATATCATGTAGGTACTCCTACACCCATTCCTTTAAATGTGACTCAAGGTGCAAACTCGCTCTCAGTCAATTACTTCACCCGTGACAGAATCGCTTGCATCTATTTCTACAATCTCTGCACGAGACAGCGTATCTGGTTATGAGTCCTTGATGTCCAACCTGAGATCGACTTTGATGTGGATAATATAATCGATAGGTTTTCCAAATCAAACCGTAAATATGATTAAAAAAAAAAATTTTAAAGCAACTTCCTCCGACTTTTTCCTCCCCCTCGAAGATTTTAGTTGTGACCCCCCCAGACTACAGGTCTGGATACGCGCCTGACGGACTCATGACCACTTCTGAAGCGTTCGTGCCACACTTATAAACGTTTGTTTTCGATAAAGTATCGTTGCCGTAACATCATTTCCATTTTTAAAATCGTAAAAAATCGAAAACACGCACAAATGCTAAAATTTGGCGGGAATATCAATGTGGCAACCTAAAAAAAAAAAAAAAAAAAAAAAAACGGTACTGAGAGTGCAATACAGTGGTCATTCCTGAAAGTTTTGATCAAGGTGGTCTTCTGTCTGAAGGAAAATTTTACTTTACAAAAATGGTTTATTACAGATCGTTTGTTTTTTCTATTTTTATTTTATTTTTGCTTTATTGATCAATAAATCCAATACGAATCTAGACTTGGGCCCATCTAAATTTCCCAAGATCAATTTAGGGAAGGGTATAATAAGCTCAATGTCTCCATGAAATAGACTCTCTTATTAAGTTGTTAATCAAAATTCCTTAAATTCTTTCATCCTTTTCATCTTTTCACTGAGATCAAGGACTATATAATTACATAAATTCTCAAAATATTCGTCTAAGACAAATTTGGAACATTTTTCTTTTCATCTTTAAATGAGGCAACAAAAACTTAAATTTTTTCCTGTATATCTACTCCCTTTAAATTGACTCACCAAAACTTCAGCGGCAGCAGTACGTATTTCCCTATAAAAGAAAAGCAACTTTCCTGAAAACTTATATAGTTATAGGACAGCTGCTGCATACGTATTTCTCACTCAAGCAAGAAGTGTTATTGCCCTCTTGGCTCTTATGAATCACACATCTCTCCGAAAATCTTTCCAAAACAACGATGGGAAGTCGAGGTTTTGTTATTTGCGCCTCCATTCCCCCACTTTGCAGTAGTGAACTACTTTTTGACAACATGAAAAACTTCTTTGACAAATTTCGCAGCGACAGACAAGAGAAGAATAAATTTGACTTGACCGACTGCTAGGCGCCGCGTTTCAATGAGGAGACTTGCCAGCCTATATAACAACATTTTCGCCATTTTATACTTGCAGACGACATCATTGAGAGAGAAGGAAGAGGAAGTCTGAAATCTGTCGGGTAGGTACTATATCCTGAAGTTTACTATACGGCACTCCTCTTCAACAGATACGATAGGATAGGGTTGAAAATATGTTTGTTTGACTATGTGTCATCTCAGCTGTTTTATGTATTGTTTTGTGGGTGTGGGTATGGGTATGTGTGAATGTACACTGTGGACACATTTAAGCTGTTTCTTGTCTAGCCATCGTCTACCTTTTAGCGTACATAATTTTATAGATAGGAAGAGAATGATGATGGCGGAGACGATGATGATATTCTAAGGATACAGCTTTAACGAGATTTCTATTTTTATGTTTTGTTCATTTTTCTTTTTTTCAATTTACGTTATTGAATGTCCTTTTGTTTGTTTTTAAAGCATTTAAAAGCATTCACATTTATACAGAAAAAAAATCCGGGAAATTCTTATACAATGTCTGTTTTATCCAAATTTAGAGCAGCAATAAGTTTTTTGTTTTTTATTCCTTGAATAAAAACATACAAAAATCGATCAAATTTTTTACGAGTTTGAATGAGAGATAAAAAATATTGACCGATTACTAACCAGCAATCCGTTGTCATGGACAATGTTATAAAAGCAGCCAGGATAACATCTGAGCCTTCACAACTAGAACAAATCAATATTTTCTTGCTTTATAGTTTTTTTTTTTTTGCACAAAACAACAAGAAAATATCAAAGTTACATCATCATCTGAAAAAGGCTTTCTTTAGATAAGTATAAGGAACACGAAAGTACTACTTAACACTCAATGTCGCCATGAGAAAACCGACCAGTGTATTTGGTATAGTAAGATAATGTTATTGTCTCCAATGGTACCTACATATATTCTAGTACCAATGTACCAATTATTGGAGAAATTTTCAATAAGAACAACCATCTTAGAAAGCAACTGTGTAGAATAGAACAAAGTTTTTTTTTTAATCGATATTTGTTCCATTATTTAATGGATATGAGAAAAAGAAAATTTCGTTTTCTAATAGATGGCGTAACTCTTCCCAGCAAACATTACGATACGATATCGAATCGAACCCGATTCGTTAAGGTGAACTAAGACTTCGATTCGATATCGATCCGAAAAACAAAAAAAAGGAACGCTATATCGAATCGTAAAAACGATTCGATTAGGAGTCGTTTTATCGAAATTATCTCGAACTTTTTGAATGTAGTTTGGTGGCATATAATAGCCTTATATATTCGAGTTTTCTTCGAAAAAATGAATCGATATCGAAACGCGTCAACGAGTTCAACCTTCATAATTTCATTTATCATTTTCTTGAAGTAAAATGAAAGAAATTCTTGTTGTCTTTGACGGAGATAGCATGACTTTTGCTGACGAGAGCCAGTCAAAAATGAAAGAATTTTCTAAAATGCGCATGAATTTCGAAACGGAATAAATTCTCAGAACGAAAGGGTTGTGGTGGGGTGGGTAACCCAAATACCTGCCGCAATAACGCACCGTGTACATAAAAAATTTCATGCCTGACCAACCATGCAGCGCACGCATCCAGTCCTGAAGGGACCCTTACACCACTTACCTTGTAATTCTGTGAGGACAGAGATAGACTGTCCTCCTTGCCGTTCTCCGGCCTCTTTTGACATTGTCGACCCAGGTGTGCAATATCCTTTTAACCTGACAGGGCTTTATTCAACCTTCTTACCGAGGAGGGCTGCAGCAGAGAGAGAGATGAGAATAGAAGAAAATTTAAACATCAGTAGTGGATTACACATAGGGCGGTGAATTCTTTTGTCTTTTTGATCAATCCTTTTGATGGATTTGACAGAGGGCTCAATGACCTGTGAACAGCTCGCTGGTAGCTCTGTGGGGACTATTCCAGATCACTATTGATGGTCGAGAATATATTTCTCTCCTTTTTGATGTGGCTTTACAGTACTTATTTTCTTATTTTTGTGCTTTTACTAATTATCTTCTTTCATTTCTTCTTCGAACTCTTTCTCTTTTACTATTCTTTTTAGAAACACTCTTTCCCGTATTTCTCTTACCATTCCTAAATCCTCACCTCTTCTTTTGAAAAAACACTTCTCAAGACCGCAAATCACATGTCCCATTCTGTTCAAGAAAAAATAATTGAATAAATAACTAATAAGGAACCGGGGTTTCGTGCGAATAACAGTGTACGTGAGTAGGCAATTCAATGCCAGTCAAATCCAAAGAGCGGGGGCAGAAATGACAAGAGGGCTGGTCGTTATTTGAAAATTCTGCTTTATTTCTAACATTTCATTGTGACAAGTCCTTTAAATTATCATAGGCAACGCCAAGAAATATTATCTGAGAATAATTGGGCGCTCAAAAATTTGTTTATTTTACATAGTAATTTGAATTATAAAAAGTGTCCTCCTTCAAAATTTCACGGTTTCACTACCATGACGAAACGAATACAAGCACGGCACACTAATGCATTTCGCCGAGTGGCTTAGGTTTTCACCTGATAAGCAGTATCCTTATTAGTTATTTATTCAATGGAAAAAATTGTGTCAAAATCTTCTTCTTCCCCAGCAGCTACGAAATCTTTTTTTCCGTTCCGCCAGCTGTCAATTGCAGTAAAGTAGAAAGTCCTATGTAGATCGACATTATCACTGTCGGCTAGATGTCAGTGGCTTATTACTGTGAAACATCACAGTATGCTGAACCATGTAGGCTATAATTGTGTCACCGAAAGCCGCCTTCTGCTACGTGTAGCTGCGACCATAACAAAGTCATCGTTTACTAGTAGAAGCGTACGGTGAACTGTTTTTTCTGATAGTATGTTCAGAAGATTGCTCAGACAATTTAAAGAAGGTATTTTTTCATGTTGAAGACGCTCAACTTAAAGGTAGGCCGAAAATGTTTAAAGATGATCAATTGGAAGCGTTACTGGATAAAAAGGCCATGCCAAACTCAAGCAGAATTGGCATCAGCATTAAATATTGAACGATCAACTGTTGAAAAGCGGTTACAAGGAATGAGATTTCTTAAAAAGAAAAAAAGAAAAAATGAAATATTAGAATCCTAAATGTAAAAAAGCTTTGATAACACTTGGTGAACCTGGTTAATCGCAGTCAAATCTGGATATTCATTGTGACAAGCTGCTGAAACCTTCTGAAAACATTACTGACGATGTCTACAAACGACAATTCATCCATTAAAAGCGAACTATGGCGAAAAAACGACCTGAAAATGAGAGAATCGACACGACAAGATAATTCTGCTGCAACATGACAATTCTAGACCACATATTGCTGAATCGGTTAAAAACTACTTAAAAGAGCAGAATTGGAAAATTCACCAAACATAGCTCCTTTGGACTATTTATTATCTGATTAGGTCGCTGCAGTCAGCCCTTAGTGGAAATTGGAAATGAAATTGGCTTCATAATAGAATCGCCTCCAAGGATGAGCACATCTTCAGAGATGGAATCCGGAAATTACCTCAAAGTTGGACAAATGTCGTAGCTTCCAATGGAGCATACTTTGAGTAATGTACACATATTATATAGTTGCTAAATAAACGTTTGATTTACAAAAAAAAAAGCGAAACTGTCTTTTTCCCATACCCAATATAAAGATACAAATATAATGAAAGTCTTATTTCAACTTTTGAGATAAAAAAATAAAAAGAACTCCAGAGGTTCTTCGATTTGTAATTTTATAATCATAACGGACTAAAATTTTCTGTGTATAGAATAAAATTCCAAAAAAGTTATAAAATAAATAACTTTCATACATAAATTGTACTAAAAAGTAAAAAATAATGTTTACTTTCTCAGTGATATACACAAAAAAAATTTCATTGCAAAATAAGAAATGCTAGAACTCAGATTAAATCTTAAAAGTTCGGGCACCCATAACTATAAACACAATAATTGTCTAACTGCAACTCATGCACAAACGTTTAAGATTTAATCTGAGTATTAGTATTTCTTATTTTGCAATAAAACTTTTCTTGTGTATATCACTGAGAAAGAAAAATATATTTTTTACTTTTTAGTGCATTTTATTTACAAAAGTTATTTATTTTAAAAGTTTTTTTTAATACATTTTATTTTCTACTTTTTAGTCATAAATTCTATAAACTCTCTCGACTCTCGAAACCCGAATCTCGACTCTCGAAACCCGAATCACGACTCTCGAATCTGGACGCGACCCACTAGCCTCGGCTCTCGAGTACCCTACTTAGGGAATCACTTGAAATTCAAAAGTGTACACTTGCGCTCACGTGAGTTTTTCAAATCGTGTACACTTGCAAATTCTTCAAAGTTGCTGAATCCAGCCCCCCCCCAGGTCTAGACTGTTTGACTGGTTGGCAAGTTTTGGAGAGAGTTATTACAGCACGCCTACTTATCCAATTAAAAAATAATGTAATTTTTTTTAAAAGAAGTTAGCATATTATGGGTATATATGTAGAATCCGACAAAACAATCTAATGTAAGTTTTGATGATCCCTCCGCCCATCAGCTGCAATACTCTAGGATTTTTAATTTCTGTTGAGCCCCCAAATTTGTAGGGTTTGATAATAATAGATCGTGAGGAGGAGTTGTATTTTCTTTCTTTCTATGCAATAGTGAAACCGATATTGAATACGGCGAAAGATAATTTTGTGGGATCATCAAATGCTACACGAATTTTTGAAATACTTAAATGCTTAAATTATCCTCGATAAGAGCGGCCTTAAAAATGTTATGAGAAAACAAGCATAATTGACTTAAAAATGATATGAGAAAACAAGCATAATTCCACTCTTTAGTGGTAACGTTAATTTTTCAAATATCAAAACAAGCTGTGCCTGGTTCGTATTTTCTTCAATCGCAAGTATATCAAGCAGATCTCAGTATTATTACCAAATAGAAGAGCTGAAACAAACAAAAAACTCGTACACAGGGTGTTTCCGCCATGGTGGTCCCTCCATAGGGCAGGAGGTGATAGTACTCACCTATAGACAAATAAAAAAATTTATGGCGGTAGGGCATCTTAGCAGTTTCGAAGTTACAGGGTGATTAAGAAAATATGTTAGTGTTTCACAAAAAACCCTGTATCTTAAAAAAAAGAAGAAGTAAGAAAGTTCGAAATTTTTATTGTAAACCGGGGCTGGTTGAGAAATCGTTGGAAAGTCCATAAGGTTTTTCATACATTAGGTTTGTTTTATGAAAACACAGTGTAAACTTTCCCCTCCAATATTTACCCAGGGTTTTGTGCACTCATCGAACAAGTTACTTGAATTTAAGGTAAACCTAGTGTAATGACGTTTCTCTGACAGTTCTCCTGAGTATGATTAATTGTGAAAAATTATTTATAAAATGAGCTGTTTTTATATTTCTTATCTTTTAATTTTTGTTTATTTTTGCTTAAGAAGTAATTTCTATGTAGTATGCCCCAATCAACAACAAATTCCAAGTGACAAATGTCAAACTATTACCCCAAGAGATTTTCAGTGTAAGTTCGGAGTAGGTTTTTCAAAAAACAGGAAAGTGTTGCACTTGGAAGACCTAAGTTCATCCGGTGTTTTCATTGAATAGACGTATTTAGTTCTTAACAATGACGATACACCCTCTAATTTTCAAGATTCAGGTTGTTTTGTGAAAAACTCGCATATTTTCCTAATCACCCTGTAGCGCCGAAACGGTTGAGATGCCCCCCTCCCTTTGCCAAACAAGTTTTTGTTTACCTAGGTAAGTACTATTACCTGCTACCCTATGAATCACCATGGCGGAAATACCCTGTATAGGTGTCAATCGCCGGTAGCTACCCCCACACACCCCCATTTCAAAAAACTGATGCACACGCAATTCTTTTATCCTTTTATAAATTCACTTCTAGTTCGATTCAAGTTCATGTATCGTAAAGCATTCTTCACATAATTTGAGCGCTGTTATAAATATGTGGTCAAACCCAAATATCAAACACCACAGAGCAGCAGGAATTGGTATAGATATAAGGAAATGTAATACATGTTACGTTGACGTCCATTCTTCATAATGTATCAATGGCTGACGTTGATTATTTCTTGCAAACAATTTTAAGTCACTACTTCATCTCTGATTCGAGAGTTGTGTAGATACTTATTCCCATCCCCATTATGAATCCCGAACACGTACAGAGTTTTAATGAATATTAAAACCAGTTAAGGTTCATTAGGTTCATTAGGTTCATTAAGTTCAAACCATCAAAAACTTTTTTAGAACTTCGACAACAAAATCCGAAAGAAGTTTATTTTATTCTTCCTCACGACTAACTGCGAACTCCCTTTTTTGCCTCTTTTCCAATGACAATATCAAAAAAAAAAAAAAGATTCATTCATGCTTGAATTGACTTCAATATGGCAAATAAAATATATATAAGTGGAAGGATGGGGTGATGATGATTGAGTGGAGGGGAGGAATGTGATGAGTCATCAAACTTTTTGATATAGCAATTCATTCGATCGAATCCCTAAACACAATCGATTTGAGTAAGTTAGAATGACTTTGATAGCAAGTTTTGCAATTTCTTTTTATTTTCATTTCTTTAGAACTTTTTCAAAGTTTTATTTAACGCTATTTTTGTGGAAATGAAAAATATATTTTTTTTAATATCTCTTGAGAAATGTGAACTGTATTTAGGTAATTAAATTTTAAAATATTTTAATTGAAAATAATAGTTAATGAAAAAGTTTTTCATATTCTATGCCAAAGATAAAAATAAAGCTACTCCATGATATGTTACCATCCCCCCCCCCCCCACTCTGGGATTTTAAAGTCATGCTTCAAATCTAAGAAGGATTGACGAGAAACTTAAAATTTTTTATATAATTTTGGCGACTACCATGGTTGCTAAAATGTGTGAGACACGTTTGCAATGAAAAGGTTTAGACAAAAAAGTTTTATAAGCTATGCGGAATCATTTTTTTTGTCCTACTGGCATCAATACTTTCTCTTCAACAATCATGAAAACTTGCATGAAAAATCGAGGAAAATTCATGTAAATTTTTTAAAAAAAATCATAGTAATAGGAAAAGTCTGTGGAAAACATGGAAATCGGGAAAATTCATGTTATATGGGATCAAGTAGGAATACAGCTAAAAAGCGCTGTTTAAAACATAATTTTAATTTCAGAAAACCGTTGCAGTACTTCAACGATTTGATACTCGAAAAATTTTTGTTTTCGCATCGCCACCAAACATGACTTAAAAATTGTTTTAAAATATCTCCATGCAGCACGTAATAACAATTTATTTAACGTTAAAAAGGCAGAAAATAAAATAAGTAAAAAACGAGTTTTCAAACAAAAGTGAGGCCAAGCCGCATGAAAAAGTAGAAAATAAACTTTTCTTCACACACAGAGGTGAACTCAGATTTTATTCGTTGAAAATCACCGATATATTTCAGTATGATCAATCAGAGGTAATAAGTGATTTGATTCATGAAGAGAAAAAATATTCAAGAGAAATGTCCCAATCAAAAAATCTGAGTCCACCTCTGTGTGTGAAGAAAAGTGGCCTCAGTTTGGTTTGAAAACTCGTTTTTTACTTATTTTATTATACCCTAGATGAAATCTAAAGGGTCTACTAAGTTTGTCGTTCCGTTTTGTAACACCTCGAAATAATGATGGTAGAGCAAAATGGATTGGACACTCACGCATAATATTAAAAGTTAAGTAAGAATTAATTTTAGACCAATTCTAGCTTTTTTCCTTGTTTATTTCTGTTTTCAGTCTTTCCAAATTTACTACAATCCTCTTGTTTTCGAATATATTAGGGGTATTCACGCAATGTTGTATCAAAAAGTCTATCGTTGTAAAAGATGTATTTGATTACAACCCAGTAAAGTAATACAAGGCCTATGCATATAAAATGCAATACAAAGGTCTTGTATTTTTACATTCACAAATTGGCAGTGTAAGCCGACTTGTGTAGTTGTACTTATAGGCGGTCAGATTGTTGTCAGGGTGTGCAGAGTGGGAGGGGAGTGTGCTAGGAAAATTTCCAGTGTGCCAAATGAAAGATCCTTTTGAGGACTATCGACTGGTGCACTTATATTTTTTCTAGGTGGTACTGGGTTGATTTAGCAGGTCGTTCAATTTACATCTACTCGCATCACGGTTTTCCGCCCCGAAAAAAAGTTATTGCAAATTTGTGAACCCAAAACATAAGTAATGGCGCATCAAACAGCATGAAACTTTCTGGAAAACATAATAAAACATCACCGAAAAACAAATTGGTGTGATCGATTTACTTTTTCGCACCTAAATTACTTAATAATAGTATTTGAAGTTCAGAGATTTGCTTTAATTATTTTCAATATTCGAACTTTTTTGCGGGGAGAGGGAGGGGCGGATCAAAAGACCAACTTTGGATTCGTCTTTCGTTCGATGAGGGATTAAAGTTATGAAAAAAAAGTTGGGGTGGGAGAAAAAAATTTACATTAAATTAAAGGTAACAAGATTCTCTATCTACTAGAATGTTTTTATTTTCAATTCGATACATTTTCTCACTGAGCTTTTCCTCCCGAAGTTCAAAGTTTTTCCTCATCTGGGTCCCATAATATACCCCATTGCATAAGTGTTCCATTACAAAACTATCCCATATTTTTAAAAAAAAATTTGTTTCACTACTATTATTAAGTTTTCTCTTAAACTATCAGCCCGAGCGGAAAACTAATTGGAAATAAACGTTCCAAACAAAACAGGCTTCATTTTATCCGCTGACATTATACTGAAAACGTGTATAATTAAGTAGGTAGTAATAGTAGAAATAAAAACTTTGAAAATTCCATGAAAAACCGGCATTTCCTTAATTTAATCCGTTGTGTTGAGATACTTTTATTTTTATCTCAGCTATTTTTAACCGGATCTTCATAATTCTTTTTTTCTGTAATAACTATAACTCCTAGGAATCTTGAGGATTTTTTCAATTTTTTCCGGGGCCGGGGAGAGCTCCTACGGGGCCATTTTATCACCCTGTTACATTTCGAAGTAAGCTAAAGGCTAAATTGTGTTCACTCTTTTTTGTAAATTCTTGTTGTATTTTTACATCGGTTAAACTGATACATTAAAGAGTGAATACTTTATTTATTATTTTTGTTTCAGCGTGTAAGGTGGAAATGTCTACATTAAAAACATTTTAATAATTTTCTACAAAAAAAATCTCTCCATGTTTCACGTACAACTTTATAAATGAGTCAACTGACTGTGTGCCAAAGGTAGATTTTCAAACCTATTTTTGAAGTTAGTGATAATGTTGTCCATCACTTGGTTGTAAATATGTATCTTCCAATATTCGGATGGCCTTGTATCTGATGCAAAGTCTACTAAATTACTTTAACCTAGAGTGGACTCCCGAAGTATTTATTATCTAGAGTGCTACTCAAAGTACATTTTGGTTACTTAAGACTTATTACTCAATACTTTTGAAATGCCCCTACTTAGTACTTGGACATAAGTACTTGCTTCTATTTACTTGTACTTAAGACTTAGTTTTGTACTTAAGTACGAAGATTTTTACTTAAGTATTTCTGAGTCTATTAAGTACCTACAAATATCTAACTCTTCGAAAAAAAGAAAACACAATCTCTAGCCCAACACATTTTTTGTTGAGTTTTAAAGCGCGCAAAGAACTGTCAAAGCATGGGGCGCACTCACGCATCAAGGCAGAGACAAACTAATAACATACAAATAAGACTGGGCAAGTAAAACAAAACCAGTAACGTCTCGCTCGAATATAAAATCGACGATGCCTCGACTTGATTACATAACCACTGACATGTATAATATGGACTGACTGTGTTCATAGAAATACACTGCATAAAGTGGGCTCGTTTTTATATTGCTGACTTTAGGTCTAAGTACCAACTGAGAGAGAACTGAAAATAACAACAAAATTTGTGGATCCGTCGAAATACGTGATTTTAAATTAATCATTTAGGAATATTACTGCGATAAAAACTGCTGTTTTACCAAAGACAATATATTCATTAGATACGCAGAAGAAATTCTAAATGTTTTATTAAAATCACTTTTCGAGCTACGTGCTCACTTTTTCAATATCCCGCCAATGATTTTTTCAATGTTGGCACCGACCGACGTAAGAACTCTTTTTGACACAAGTAATTATGCCTACGTGAAATAGAAAAGTAAGCAGTCCATATTATATTCGTCAGTGGGCATAACCAAGGGTAAGCAAACAATGCCTCGCTCCAATATAAGATCAACGATGACTCGACTTGATGTAGGGAAGGCTTAAATTTTTTCTTAGAAATTTACTGGAATTTTTTCCTTAGAAATTTTATGAATTATTGGAGTTGACAATTGATGCTTGAGCGGACCTCTAAAAGTTTTTATGAGTGTAGCAATGAGAGGTGAAAGTTTTACTTTACGTGCAGTGTCAAAACCTATAAAAAACTATAAATAGTAGCCACTGGTTACTATACATATTATAGTTTTCAAAAGGTATTTATTAATTATTGTCTATTAACTGAACTCTATAAACTTCATTACATTACTGCTAACGTAGAAGATTCTCAAAAAGTACTCAGTACTTTTTATAGACTTAGTACATAGTTAAAAGTACTTTTCATACATGCGGTACTTGTACTTACGCTGAAGTACTCAGGCCTTCGGTACTTATACTTGTACTTAAGTACTTTTTCGTTGGTACTTGCCCAGCTCTGGTGCTAATATAGTTTTATTCCATAAAACATAAATTTCAAAAAAAAATCGATCTTACCTTCTGAGACTTTCTAATCCTATAGATAATCTCAATTAGTCAAACAAGGTGATATATGATTTTAGAATATAATATAAATATGCACAACATTCATTTATTATAGCCCATGGGGGGTCTTATATTTTAATATTCATAATATTTTCTGTAAGTCAAGCGCTGCATAGATTGGTTTGTTCATGTTAATATTGCTGATATATTATATTAATTAATTTAACAGCTAAAAATATTCTATGCTATATGATGATGTAACTCATAATATGCGCAAGAATTTAGACGCCCAAGGCAATGTATAACTGTGGCACATTTACGACCAATCAATTTATCGAAAGTCAATCACACAACAAACTTTAAAGCAATCAAATCTGTAATATTTTATTGCACCTGAAACATTAACAATGTTTTCATAACATCTGACACATTGGACGACCGACGGGACGCCGAAACGCTTCACCTCCAGTAACAGACAGTCCATATATCTACATATACTTATATAGGAGAGCATCAAACCAATGCCGAAGTGGCCGAACTTAATCAAGTTCTTTTCAAAACTGAATTCATGAATGTTAATTACGATTCTTATGGAAACTGATTAGGTTCGATTCATTGACAGCCATCAAATTAATTTTCCATTTTATTAATGTCTTCAAACATAGAAATAATTTCCTTAAATTTCTTTAAAAAGTGTGAGACTAAAGATGATGATGATGTGAGATGTGAAATGTGACCGACAGTGACAATTTGTGAAGTATCTAAATGGTTTGCGGCTTTATCTTGATTCTGTTAATCACTCCCAATTCCAAAGTTCCAAGTCTTGTTTTTTTTTGTTTTTAGTTCCTATATGCCTTTTTTTTCTATCCTAAGGTGTTTGGGTTGTTTTCATCATAATATAAGACTTCTGCAATGGGGATACTAACTAGACGTGCTCGTGCTCTTTCCAAATATTGCAGAGACTATGCCGTGCTCGAGTCGAAAGATACAAATTATTTCGTATCCAGTTAAGTTATATATATGCAAATAAAATTGTTAATTTTCTCAACTCTGATAATAAATTATACTTCAGTTTTGATGTTTATCATAAAATCACACAGTCACTAAATAATTTACAAAATATTTCGAAAGAATTTCCGTAGATAGAGGTGCAATTGCATTTGAATGCAGAATCACTTGTAGTCTGTGAAGTAATACGGGTCCATTCAATATAATCTAGGAAGATTCGGATTCTTTACTTTTGCTTTGACATTGACTGATTTTAACATGAATCGTTTGAACTATGATCATTTGTCCGTTGTTTTGCTATAAGTAATAAAGTTATGCAATTCTTAAGAATGGTTTGGAAGAGATTTAATGTAGAAATATGAATTTCATTGAACAAAAGTTGGACATGACAATTCAAGCGGGAAAAATTTGTAAGGCCTTCCAATGGAAGCCTTGTGGAAGCTAAACGTACTTTTTCTCAATTCCTTCCATGTTAGTAATGGGTGCTGATCCCGGGATTACCCGAGAACCGGGAATTTTTTTGAATATTAAAAATTTTACATTTGTACTAGGAAGGTGGGGTAAAATGGGATACCATAACTTTGATTACGTTTAATTATGAGATAGCACTTTTGAGATGATAAATTTTTTAACATAAATATTCCCAAGTCAGTTAGTTGTCTTCATAACCAATCTTGAAAAAAAAATATTAATATTAAGTAAAAAACAACTTTTTTTACAACTCTACTTAATTTCCATTTAACCCTATACTAGGGTAAAATGGGAAAACACATTGGGGAAAAATGGGATACGATTTTACCTTTAAGATTTAAATGACAACAAGGTCAGTTTTGCAAATAAAGAATTTAATTATTATTTCAAAGTTAGTTAGTATAAAAATAAAAATAAAACAAACATTTTCATTTAATAATAGTTAACAAAAGCAGCTGTTTTTAATACTTTAAGTAAGTAGTTAGTTTTAGTTGCAAATATCGCAAATAAAAGTCTTCTGTATTTCTTCTGCACAAGCACAAGCCTCGTGTGCCCATTTCTCACACATATCGCATTGAATCCACTTTTTGTTGGGTTTAGAGTTGGAAAACCGTTTTCTCCAGATTTCTGTTTTTTTTTTTCGGTTTATCCATCTTTTTCTCAATTTTCACTTTGTTTTGTGTTCTTGGAGGTTCTGTTCTTTTAATTTTTAAATTCAATTTTTGTTTTCGTTCTTTTATTGATAATTCCAGCTGTGCTTTATAAGAACTGTTAGCTAAAATCGCGGCTTTCCCCGTTTTACTTTTCTCCTTGTTAAAGGTCGTCGTGTTGCTTTTGGGTAAGGACTTATTTCTTCTGGTAATATAACAGCAGTTGTGGATGGTATATCCAATGCAGATTGTGTAGATCTAGTTGATGGATAAGTCCTAGCCTCTTGGTTTATGGCTTTCGTAGCACAAGTCTGTACGCGCATGGAATCAACAATTTCTTCTTCATTATTTTCTTCAAGTCCACGTTGGTCAAGAAAATTTGTAGGCTGTGCAGCAATAAACATTGCGTCTGTAAATACATATGACGGTTTAAAGGAAAAATACCTGTTTTTTTAAATCCGTTAATGGCATTCAATGGAGTTGATGCCCTTAAGTATGCTCCTTGAAACAAACGGGAAATATTTCGAAGACCCATACCTCACCAGGGTTATTACGCATCCATGTTTCAAGCTGTTGACTATAGAATGCAGAAAGTGGACCCATGAAAGAAACATCCAGAGATTACATCCTGTGGCTGCAGTGAGGTGGTAAACATAACAAAGTTACACCATATTGTTGAGCCTTTTCTATGACGCCCAGATTTGCTGAATGCGTTTTATGTCCATCAAATATTAGAAGAGCTGGATTTTCTGGGGAAGCATTTGTCTGGTTGAGAAAATGGTGAAATCGCTGTTCGAAAATCTCAGTCTGCATCCATCCAGAGGAGTGGCAGACAGTTATCGTCCCAGGCGATGATCCTTCAGAAAATTCAGGCTTCATTCGAACGCGAGGGAAAATAATCAGAGGAGGTATGAATAATCCTGCCGCATTCATACAAATTGCTACAGTGCATAGCTCTCCCCTTTCTGCTGTAGTCAATGTCCCGACTTGCTTTTACCTCGTGTATATTGTTTTCCCATACCTTTGATATCTGCAAATTATACGGAAAAAATGCACAATAAAAGAACACATTTAAGTAGTGGAAGGAGAATACGTGGGTAAAATGGGATAGCAATATCCCATTTTACCATTAAATCGAAGTTCAACTTGAACTTTTTTTTGTAGAGCAAAGTAGATAATAAACAGTTTTGTTATCACTAAACCTTTTTGGAAAATTCTGTTCTTCTCTCAAATAAACACAAAATCACTAATTTTATGTAATTACCTTTCCACAAGCGAAACGCCAAAAGCAAAATATTTACCCGTATTTACACTTTGACGACTCACAGAAGATTGGGCTTGCGCATAAGTAATCACATTGCCGCGTGTCACCAATAGAGCCGTCGCACAGTGTGATATTTTAGCAATCTAGCTGGATTTAATTCAATTTTTCGATATTCTAAATTATGCCCAAAAGTATTTTATCGTAATGGCAACTATCCTAGGAGGTATAAGCCTCATTTTATTTTCCAGGAATTCACCCATTAATAAACGAAGAGGTCCTGAACAAAGGGACTGCAGGTACACGGTAAAAGACACCGTGCGAATTTATTTCATTCATGTGATTTTTATCGACGAATGTGCTGTGTTTATGTGCTTTGTTTTATCTGTACTTATTTTCTGTGTGTTTTTGGTCTTACACGTAAGTATAATTTTTTTTATTTTCTTAAATATAATTTGGAAAAATCAATATAACGATCCCTTAGTACTCTTGTAATGTAGTTCAATATATTGTAGATTTAAAATATATAGATATGAGCGAATATGGAACTAAGAATATATTTATATAATAGATTAAGATGTTTACTTTAAGGAATTTAAGAAAATAGTTGCGTATATTTGCAACGGTCATACAATTGTTTTTCATTTTCAGAATGTCTGCCAATATTTTGCGGAAGGACATTTTTGAGGTTTGGCGAATTTCTAATAGCAAAATCCGGTTCGAGGCGGTTTATACCTATGTTTTGGAACAGTTTGGTGATGTAGTGTTTCCTGATGTGATAATCAAGTGTATTAAAAGACAATTAGGAAGTGTATGCCAGCATATTAAATTGAAATGGAACAAATGTGGACGAAATCACGAGCGCTTTTTGATAATGTTCTCATTATGGCTAAGTGAACCAGTGAATTTCCCAGATATTGTTTTTAAAGCACTACCATCATCGTCTTCTGAATGTGCCACTACAAGGCGTGGGAGGCCATCGAAAACATTTCTGGAATGCAGTGACCGGACGAAGAAGCGTAAACTAAAAGAACTTGTTGAAACAACTACTCCGGAAGAAATATCGGTGGCTGCTGAAATGAAATTGCGAAAATTAGGTAAAAAAGATTCAGCGTCAATTGTAAAGGAACTGACAAGTGCTTCACCACAGCGAGGAACTAATGTTAAAAAGGCTAGATTAACTTTTTCACACAAACCGAAAATTATTCCTGCCGATAAGGCACTGGCTCTGATCATTGACTCCAATCTTTCTACACACCAATACAATTTAATAAGGCAGCAATCAAATGAATACTCTCCCAATTTATTTCCATCATATAATAAAATAAAAGAGGAAAAGAAAAAATGCTATCCAGCAGAAATAACAGTATCAGAAACTTCAGCTGAAATTAAACTACAGTCCTTGATTGATCACACTGTTCGAAGACTGTGTAATGCGCAAGAAGAAGTATTGCAAAGCTTGCAAGATCTGCCTAATGAAATGCAGATCATAATAAAGTGGGGGTGTGACGGCTCGCAACAAACTCGCTATAAGCAAAAACTGAGTGTAGGTGAATCAGATGAAAATTTATTTAGTATCTCAATGTGCCCTATTCAAATGTACTACGGAGACAATTCTAGAATAATTGTCTGGCAGAATCCTGCTCCGTCATCGACGAGGTATTGCCGCCCAATTAAGTTTGTTTTTAAAAAGGAATCGACTGATTTAATAACGAAAGAAGTGAAAAATGTTGAGGACCAAGCCAGTTTACTGACACCTGTTCCTGTTACCTTTGGAAACCATGTTGTTTTGATTAAGTCTGTTTTAGTTTTAAGTATGATAGACGGTAAAGTATGTTCAGCATTATCTGCGTATAATTCTTCACAGACCTGTTACTTGTGTGGCGCGACACCAAAAGTAATGAATAAACCTGATATTATTGAAAATAAAACAGTCGATGTTAGAGCTTTAGCATTTGGTTTATCTCCTCTTCATTCATGGATTAGATTTATGGAATGTCTACTCCAAATATCGTATAGGTTAGATCTGAAAGTTTGGCAGGTAAGAGGGGATGAAAATAAAAGAAAAGTTGCCGAGAGAAAGAAAAATGTTCAAGAGAAATTTAGACAGGAATTAGGTCTATTAATTGATTTGCCCACCCAAGAAGCAGGCAACACTAATGACGGGAATACGGCTCGAAGATTTTTCAGAAATGCTGAAACATCTTCGATTATAACTGGTATTAATTTAGAGTTAATCAATAGGTTTAGAATTATTTTAGAAACTATAAACTGTGGATACTCTATTAAAATAGATGCATTTGAAAAATATGTTGTAGATACAAGAAACATTTATTTAAGGGAATACTCTTGGTATTACATGCCGAGCACTGTACACAAAGTTTTGTTCCACGGAAAAGATATTATTGCTTCCTGCATTCTTCCGATAGGCCAGTTATCGGAAGAAGCGCAGGAAGCTAGGAACAAAGACAATCGGAATTTCAGGGAACATTGCACAAGGAAATCGTCAAGAGTTAATACTAATATGGACTTGCTACACAGGCTTCTGATTTCTTCAGATCCTTACTTAACAAGTTTGAGGCATAAGCCAAAGTCAAAGCAAAACATCACTAGCCCTGAAGTTCTTGCATTACTTTCTGTACCTTCGGCAGAGGACGATAACGAAACTGATTCCGATTAAAAATTAGTTATATGTATACCTATTATTTTATAGCTTTTTATAATAAAATTTATTAGAAATATACATTATGTATGTACATATGTATTATGTAAAAATAAAAAAATTTAATAAAGATTTTTTATTTAATTTTTTTTTTAAATCTCCAAGCCAACTACGGTAAATCATTAGTTTCAAGTAAATGTAAATAATATGAAGTTGTTTCAACACAATTATCAAAAAACAAAAGTTATATGTTACGGGCAGGAATTAAATCCCGCTAGATTGCCAAAATATCACACTGTGCGTCGGGGAGGATGATGTCATTTGTAAATTCTGGGATAATGCTGGTATCCCGTTTTAACCAAGTGTCCCGTTTTACCCCACCCAGGTTTAATGCACCTTGTCTGGTATATTTTTTAAACTTATTCGAGCTTTTTAAAATATGTTTTTAAAAAACATAAAAAAAACATAATCTCATCTTCTTTTGTACAGATTTTGTTTTGTCAGGTTTTACTAGCTCCATAGTTTTCTGTGATTTACTTATTGCACTTGCCAAAGACTTCTTCAACAAATCGTCTGTAGTTGATGGTGATGGTAAAGTAGTATCGCTGAAATCTGAATCATTATATATGGCTAACTCCCGATCATCAGAAAAATATTGAATTACCAAATCTTTTGCTAATTTAGATACTGCGGAAATTGATGATACAGCAAAAAACTGTCCATAACTATTCAAGTCACAGTTATTTGTATCAGATTTTAAATTTTCTGTGCAAGCGAAATCAAATCTTTTGAACGCCTTTTAGACAGTCTATTTTGCAGAGCTTCTAACAAGTTTGTTGCTAATGTGCCAGGTAAATTTCAAACAGAATTGAAGAGAAACTTTATAATTCCCTCTGAAGTAACAAGATTACAATCTCTTGTGCCAACTGCTTCAACCGCCAATTGTACTGGTTTTAAGACACTTAACAATTCCTTCAACTTTGCAATCTCATTTTCGTATAAATTAACCGGGGAGTTTAGATTAATCAATGCTTTTTTAATACAGGATTTCAACAATAGATGTCGTTCCAACATTGGAGCAATACTGTTCCACCTAGTCTGAGAATTCAACATGAGATTGACTTCTTTTCCATGCTCATTTTTAATATATTTTTGAAGCACACAGTTTTTTACGGCTTATTTCTTAAACAAATTCACAATTTTGTGGACATTGTTCAAAGCTATCTTAAAATCTCCCTGCTCTTCCAAAATAATTTCAGTATTTTCAGGTAATTCAGCATCACCATCCTCTTCTACTTGAATAGATTCGTTATCATCATAGCTTGTTTTGGATTTTGCTTTTTTTTTTTTTATAAGTAATGTCAAAAATTGCAAGTTGAATGCCATGATTTAAGCATAATTGGTGGACCGTAAATGATGATTCTTCCTCAAATTTTTTCATAACAGATGCGCCATCGGTTGTTACGGCCAAAACATCACTTAAGTTATTTAATTAAAACTGGAAAGTTTTTGCAGAAGTAGATTTTTTAAAACTTCAGCTGAACAATTGCCATAAGTTCTGATAAGACCTAGATTATCGTAGCTTCCGTTCGAATAATGCACATTTATGTTTAAGGGGTAACTCCACTGTAACGGCTAAAAAAAAGGTTTTTTCACGAATTTTTTTCTCGCGAAATTAAAGGTGTTTGAAAAAAACCTTTTAAGGTATTATCGGGCATACATTGAACTTTATTGATAAATTTTTGACAGCGAAAAAAAAACAAAATGGCGGCTCCACAGCCATCTTCCCGGGACATGTTTTGCTTGCAGGGCTCCGCGGCAGGCAGCACCACTGGTGCACATTTGAATCTAGAAAAAAAAACATTAATCTAGAGGCTTATAGCTAGAGAATGCCGTACGGATTTTTAAAAATATTAATATTTGTATATTTGACGCGCGTTTGAAAAAAAAGTTTGATTTTTTGTTAATAAAAAATCAACAAATCAAGTTATTAAAAATCCCGTACGGCATTCTCTAGATAATATTTATGTTCACAACTGGTCAAAATTTCAAGTCGAAAATATGAAAATTGTTCGAGTTATGCTGCGTGCCATTTTGAAAAACCGTGTTTCGAGAAAAACGCGTTTAAAGTTTTGAGAATAGTTTTTTATTGGAAAAAATGAAGGTAAACATTTTTTTACCGTTAGTCTGCAATCCCAGTTGCAAATGTCAAAAAGGTCAGTTGTGCTCGATTCGTTTTTTTCTGTCAGCCTTAGAAAAAAGCTGGCTGAAAAGCTCCAATTGTGTTTCAGGCTTCAGGTAGTCGTTTCGGAGCGTTCGTTTGACGCGCTTGGTGGCAACCTGCATTTTCAAAGGAAAAAAAAAATTTTCTCGCACGGGACCTTTTTTTTTCTTATTCTAGAGGGTTTAAACTATTTTTTAAGCCAATAAAACAAAAAACGATTTTTCAAAAAATTTACAGTGGCGTTTCCCCTTAAATAACGACAAGTTTTGAAACTTGTCCATTCATCAAGTGTCAAACTTAATAATGAATTCTCTTTTTTGTACAAATTTATTCTTTTTATAGTTTCCAATTTTACTAATTCATAATTATCGTATACGCGTTTCATAACATTGGCTTTGTTTTTAGGCAACTGAAAGCCACGGGCATTCAAACTTTCCCTTATAAATGAACTTTTACAAACACCAGATATTGAAAATCCATCCAAAGCACATAATCTAGCTACTTTTTCAGCCATAGATTGTCGTTTAATATATGTAGTTTAAAATTGTAGGTTGAGTTTTAGAAATCTTCGAAGATGCTGGACTTGCTTCCAATTTGGCTTCATTTTCTTTACGTTTTATTGCCTTTTCTGGATGAACAGCTGAAAGATGACGAATTAACCCACTGGTGGATGATCCTTTGCATCCGATATTTGCTGAGCAGTATTTGCAAACCGCCTTTTCACAACTTTCATACCTTTTCAAATGGTTCAAAACTTCCGATGAATTCTTTTTAAACATGGTCTGATAAAAAAACTTTTTAAATATAAATATATAATTAATTACTTAATGAATACAGATTTTATTGCTTACGAATTATTTCAAAAGAAAATATACTACACAAAATGAATTCACAATATTCCGGAAATTCCAGAAAAATTGGAAAATTCTGCATTTTTCCTGAAACAGATTTATCACTAATCATATCGATGAAAATTTGTCCGATGATTTTCCCACTTTTCCGGGCTTTCCACGGAGTTTTCCACAAAAGCAAATTTATGCAACTCATTTCGCTCTACAAACGCTTCCTTGGTCGGAAAAACTCCGGAAAAGCGTTTTACATGAATTTTCCTCGATTTTTTCTGCAAGTTTTCACCATTGTCGGAGTGAAAGTAATGATGCCAGTTGATAGGGAACTTGATCCTGCATAATTTAGAAAACTTTTTTACCGGAAAATTTTCCGGAGAAGTCGGAAAATTCCCGAATTTTTTTTCCAAAAAATCGGAAAACTCTAAATTTTTCCTGAAACGGATTTATCACTAATCAAATTTGTACCAAATTTTCAAATAATTTTTCTCGATTTTCCGGGTTTTTCCTGGAAATTTCCGGTTCAAATTTTGATAGATTCAATTGTCACGCGACATGAACCTGTGTGCCAAATTTCAACTCGCTGTGATGACGAAAAGTTGGTCTACGAGAGTGTCGAAAATAGTAAAAAAGAAATATACAGACAGACAAATTCGTGTACGAGTTAAAGGGACGGGCTGGCCTCAAAAATCGACAGCTTTCCTCAATCAGTTTCTTTTGCGTGCTAAACTAAAAGCAATGCTACCACCCTCGCGTATAAACAGATTCAAACACAAGCCAACTCAATATGGTAAATAGCTTGTAGATGGCGTTAAGTAAACAAATACAAATGTTTTTTAGGTTGTCAGCAACACTAACCACCTAGCCTGAAAGATTTAATGCATAAATATAAAAAACGCAAACGAATTATTCTAACTAAGTGTTACCGTATAATCTGAAATATGAATTTAGTTTCAAGAATTCTTCTATACTGATTATTAGCAATTATCTAGCACTTTCTATTGTGGTGTGCCTCAGGGATCGATTTTCGATCCGCTGAAGATTGTATTGGTATACTGACAATATACTGGATTGTACGCTGTTGTACTCTTACTATAATTCTTATATACATATATTTATATTAATAAACTATGTAATTTGATTTAATTTCACTTCATTTCATTTTGATAATTACATACACGGTAAAAAATGCGTAAGTGAGTCAATGAAATATGCGTGAATTTCATTAGTTTTCAAAAGTTATTTTAAGTATATCCGAAAGAGTTAAAAAGCAAACAACGCCTATTTGGATCAAAATAACTCACGTCTTTATCATAATAATCCAAAAAATGGGTTAACCTATTGCCTTCTTTATGTTCCAGGCCGTGACATCGAATTCTTTGAATGTATTAGAGTGGTACGATTTCGTACTTCTCTTAGCATTTGTTCTTATGGAAAAATGCATTACTTTCAACTTCAACCTTCTGCACAATGTAAATAAGCCTCCGTCCTAAAAGTTTTATTCAGGAATTTTGTTATTTAATTCCTTGTGCATTTACCAGCATAAAAATCTAAGTACTTTCTTTAAGAAAATTGTTTATATTTTATTACTCAAACATAACACTACACATAAAAATGAGAAAATGCGTTGAATTCTGTTGCCTTCATACCAGCTTTCATTTCTCTGTGTTTTCTCACAGAGAAATGAAAGCTCACTTCAAAGTGGGAGCACTACCATAAAGGCAACAAATTTGCCTATAAAATAGGCTCATATTTGATTTACCTTGGAATTATAATTTAAAAGTTACGACTAGGTCTATTGACCTATTCCGGCTTGACGTTGATTTCTGGGACACCCTGTATAACTTTTTAAAAATTCGTTAAATTTTCCAAATTTGAATGCATATTTTATTTGTTCCTCCCAGAAATAGGATACTTTTGACTTTCCCAACGCACATACCACAGTTAGATTAATTTTATCAGAACAATTATTTTAACTCAAAGCCGGAAGTTGAAATATCGCTTAGATTCGCTGAAAACAACTCACTTAAAGGGTCGATATAACGAAATATAAATATTCACTAGAACTACATTTTTGTGTTAAAAAACTCCATTTGTGGACTTTTGGTTACTTAATTTATCACAAATTTCTACCCATTACTTAAAATAACTTTCAAAATATAGTGGATCTATAGTGACCCTATAAAATGCGTTAATTCAACTGGAAATTTTTTACTGTGTATTATTAAAGATTAAATCTAATTTTAAAAAAAAAACAGAATTACCATTAAAACTTAATTTTATTTATTTCTTCTCTTCATTTACAGTTAATTCACTGGATCCTGGAATAGACCTACTGGCAGAGCTTAATCTCTATAGCAACTACTCCAGCTATCACGGTGTCTCCTTAACAACGCAGGGCTATCACAACGGAAGTATGGCCTTCCGATTACAAAGTGAGTAAAACATGAGTAAAAATTGAAACGAAATCAAATCATATTTAAATGATTTGTGCTCAATATCATCTACATACATACATATGTACATACGTACTTATATCTACCTACATACTTTAGATTCTGTGGTGAATAATAATAATGAAGCAAGCAAATTGGATTATCGCATTTTAAAGTGCAATTAGATATTAGCCGGGTAGCAATAAATAAAATCACGAAATCGCTTTAAACGAAATATAATCGGTTCGGAATTAAAACGAGTTCTTCATGGGGTCTGCGATCAAAAACGAGAAGATTTTTCCTTGGTATGCATGGGCATGCGTTGATAATTTAGCTATGCGTGGTAAAATATACCTACACACACACTTAAAAGTTAAATAACTCGCAACAGGAATATTATTTGATTTGTATATTAAGATTACCAGGAGCGCAACCAAAGACAGAATTCTCGCATTTAATATGTATCTTTTCTGCAGTTACTAATCGGAAATGCATCTAAAGGTGTTGAATATATTTATGAAGATGAAGATGAAATAAGGCAAATAGAGAGTGTCTTTAGATAGTGCTGCTCATAACATGAATTCACATTTTATATGATTCCAATATGATGTGTCTCAGGCAAATTAGATTGCATTTGCAATATTTTAATAGAAAAAAAAAAAAAAAAAAAACTGTACCTAATTGGATTAGATGCATGATAAGGCATAGCCAACCTTGTTGTTTATAAAGATTTGTTCGTACATAAAATTTCTAGAAAATTGTTTATCAGGCGGGAAAAAAACATGGTCATAGACAGCTTTTTTTTTAAGTAGGTTTATTAATGACGCGACGTCCCTAAACTATAAAAATTATTTTCTCAGTAAACGTGTGAATATAGATGAAATTTTTCTATTGCGGACCGGATTTTATACTGTCAGTAATAATGACATTATCAGTAATGCCATTACTTCCGAAAGTCTTCTTTCATATGTCTGTCAGTATGTTGAAAACCTTACACTATCATTAAAAATGTAAGAGATTTGTTTCAGTTTCTACCTATCAATTCATCGAGCGAGAAGTTTATTTATCTTAAGTTATTATTATTTGTGGGAGATGCAGACAGGACTCCCGGCTCTCATCTAGTCACCGCGACCTATAAGATCTTTTGTGACATTACCCCTAAATGCCCTAGGGCGCCCATTTGAACTTGAGGTCTCTAATAAAACCTATGAGGCCATTTTTTCGACATTCTCTGGCAAGCCTTTTCTAGATATCTTAGCCATATGCGGCACAGAACTTCACACAGAGAGTCACACAGAACATGTTGAGCGGTTTCATCGTCTTCCAAGTAACAGGTCCATCATTCGACCTTACCCATCTTTTTGAGATGGTATCTAAGTAAGCAGTGCCAGTAAATAGACCTGTTGAGCCGTAGTTCCTTTCTGCTGAGTGTGAGGAGTGCTTTTGTCCTCCGTTGCGAATACTTTATAAACTTCTCTACTTATCTTAGCTCCGGGGTATTTTCCCAGTGTGCCTTTTTAGCTTTATCCTCCCAAAAGCCTGATCTGAGCTGAAGTGTGACTTTTTGGGTGTCCAAAAACAGGCTCAGGGTCAATAAACAGAGATTTGCCTCCTTCCTTTGTTATTATTTAAATGCTGTTTGGCTATCTGAAATTATGTATATTTTAGCTGCACGCATATTCTTCTGGATTATTTCGCGAGTGCAGAGTTTTATGACGTGTATTTTTGCTTGAAAAATGTTTGGTTAGGCCCCCAGTGCCATATACGCCTGCTTTACCTTCAATTTTGGACCCATCCGTGCATCATTTAAGAGATCCTTTTTTAAAGGATATGTTCCGCAGAGTGTCACTGTTGACGGTACCCCAAGATCACCTTAAATGGTGTTTCAAAGTTTTGGCGTTTCGGCATAACGTCTGAAATTGGGTTGGCCATCGGGTCCTCTATGAAATCCTGAAGGACTTTCAGGTGACCAAGCAAATTGTTTGTGCTCAGGATGTTTGCCCTTTGCAGCCTAATTGCACTGAAGATGGCCTCCTTCCTAACATGTAAAGGTAAAGGTAGTAGGTCCATCATAGCCTCTAATGCCACAGTTGGGCAGGTACCCATTGCACCAGTTACTCCTACACAAGCAAGCCTTTGTAGCTTTCGCAAACCAGCTTGAGCCGTCTTTTGTGTTTTGTTTTTGGCCAACAAACGAGTGAGGCGTATGTGACCATGGGTTTTATAATAGATGTGTATGACCACAGAGTAATTTTTGGTCTAAGACCCCAAGTTTTGCCAAAAAGCCTGCGGCATGTCCATGTTGCCACTGTGGCCTTATCCAGTATTCTTTTTAAGTGTGATTTCCAAGTTAGTCTGCTATCTAAAGTAATACCTAGATATTTGACCTCATTCGAGAATTCCACTACTATTCCCTCAAGAAATGGTGCTTGTAAATAAAGCTATCTTATGTTAATTTTTTTATGGATCCTCACAGAAAAGTTACCTTGCTATAATTTTAGCATTAAGCAGTGCACAAACCAAAACGCTAAATGGCGACGATACTGGCTACAAAACCGTGAAAAGTATTCCGATGTTTTTATGATAAAAGAAATTAGTTTTACGGAAGCGGGGAGATTACAAAAATCCTTTCGCATGAATAAAAGCACTTTTAATAAATCAGTGCGAATGGTGGAACCATTTTTGCTAATGAAGAAACTTTGAAGATCTGAAGTTTTCAGCTGCAATGTTACCAACTTCAATAAGTTATAGAAACTTGTTAAACGCTTATACAAGGTGTCTCGTCGTCAATCCTATTCTGGAGAAGTGTGCAAAATTCTCCAATAAGATCGGTGCATTAGTTTTTTTAGAAATCGTGTCCACCGAATTCAAAAATAGTGTTTTTAGAAAAAACCGTAGTAGGCATAAAACGAAAAATAAAAATTCAACTTACATAAAATCGTCGATTCCAGCTGCATAAAGCAAAGATCATGCTTAAGTTCCAATGTTCAGGGCATATTAAAATAAAATATTTAAAATAGGTGAAGGTGACCCTTAAAAAGTGAGAGAAGTGAGCGAGAGAGACAGACAACCAATAGCTAAGCAGCCAGCTGCCTCAATATACTTGCGTCCAGTGTTGGGAGCTTGTGGGAAAAATCCCATTTTGTGGGAATTTCTGCCCTCTAAATCATCATTGTGAGAAAAAGGGAAAACATTTTGTGGGAAAATTCATCACCATTTTGGGAAAATATTCTTGACATATTAAATAAAAAAATATATGCTTTTTTGCTTTTTTTTTTTAACCTTCGAAATACCCCCCTTCGTAATCCCTTAATAATCCGTTGTAGTGCTTAGTTATTGTGAATATTTGTTGTATTTTTTCCGAAAATTTTAACATGGGATACCGGAGATCATTGTTGTGAAATGAAATTGGTTTAGTAGGTAGTCGTTAAAAAAAATATTTTGTAGCTAATGAGGGTACTTAAGTTCAAGTGTAATGTAACTATACTTAAATACAGCAAAAATAAGGAAAGTGTACGGATTAATAAATAGTAAAAAAAATCTGGGAATATTTATTGCCGATTCCTATCACTACGACTACGAGTCAACCAAGATAACCAGGTTATTTAGAGCCCGCTATTGAAAATAAATCTCCGGAAATTTGCAAATTGTATTACCCTTCTCCAAAAATTTGAAGCGAACTGAAAAATAAAGTGAGTAATGAAGTGCGCACCTTATACTATCATTATAAATGACAGTATCCTCATATTATGTGCCAGTAATGATGTTTGAATATCAGAAAATCCGGATAACATCATTACACTTTATGAAATCCTTACACTATATTACTAATGTCATTCTGATAAAGTAATTATTACTGATCGTGTAAGGTCCGCATATGAAAATGTTTCCTGATTTAAAAGTTCGGTCTCGAATTAAGGCTGTGTTAGTGGGTCAGTTTTGATATACATATGTAAGAATAATTTTATTTAGTCTAATAATTTAGCAAAAGAACACAATCTCTATAAAAAGATTTCAATCAAAATTTCATTTTGCTAAATCATCGAAATCTTAATAAATTTCCCAATATTACGTTGAAATTCTTATATGGCACCAGCATCGATTTTAGTCATTTTTGAACGAAATAAATTAACTTTTAATCTTATACCCTAGTCAGACAGATAAAATCAATGATGATGATTCGTAATTGATTGTTTCATTAATCGAGTTACCCAAGATTTTGTGAATTAAAACGAAAGTCCTGTTTATTTTTATATGTCATTAACAGCACATTTTTAATAATTAAATAATTATAATAATATTAATTAATAATCAAAGGTAAAACGATTTTTGCAAAATTCAATTATTAACGAATGATCATTGATTTTGCCCGTCGTCTGCCTTGAATAAAGAACTAATAAGAAAGCGGCATATCGGGTGAAAACTTAAGCCACTCGGCAAACTGTATTAGTGTGCCGTAATGGCAGTAGTGAAATCGTGACATTTGGAATGGGGTAATTTTGTTTTTTAATCCAAATTACTGTGTAAAATAAACAAATCGTTAGCGCGCGCCCCTTTTTTTAGGTAAAATGAAAAGGAGAGACCTTCTGATATTTCTCAAATAAACAAATAGCACATAATCTTAAACTTTCGTATATTTCACACTTTCTTTATTTGGCTGTAGCCGGCTATAGCCAAATTGGTTAGTGCTCTGGAGGTGAAGCCAAAGTAGCTTGACGTTCGATTGTTCTGTTAACCAAAAAAATATCTCAATTTTATTACTGTGGTGATATTATTTACGAAAATATTGTGCCATTATTAACAGACAAGGACGGTAATGTTGAACATTTGAGCTGTGATTAAATTATTTATTAATATAGGTTTCACTTATTTTCTAGGGAATCAATCCATTCTTTTATTATAGTTGTTATTGCAACTAATTTACTTTTATTACTCGACATAATTCTTACAATGAAATTGAAACAATTTATGGAATGACGCAAGTTTGACATTTACTCACACAAATAAGAGCCCTAGATACAGCCATTCTGGCTATAGCCAACTCTAGCCAAAAGTTGAGCACAGCCCTTGTCTTCTATATACCTTGAATGATACGGGCCTAACTGTCAATGATATTACAAGTGAAATAATTTTCGTCCACAGTCTGTCACCTCTTCATTTCCTTGAAATGACTGAATTTCAAATGAAATCATTATGGAAACAGTCTGTCTAGAGTGTAACAACTTTCACGAGGTATGACAGCTATCAATCAATCAAATTAACATCATTTTGGCAAAAAGGAAAACAGAAAGTTATTCACAGTTTCTGTAAGGATTTCTTTAAGGAGTGCTATCAGAACAAATTACAAGTAAAAGAACTGAGAATTATTTACTAATTTACTCAAACATTTTCGAGTTCTAGAATTTTGTAATTTTTAAAAAAGATTGGGAAATAAGGACTACTGATGAAGTAGCCAAAGTAATGAAAGCGGTCAATATATAAACTAGATATTGCATGCAATACCAAAAAAGTATACAAAATTTATATGGCTAGATGGTCCATTCCGGAATAAACCACAACATTTTAAATGATTTATAGATTTATACGTCGAGTGACTCATATTTTTTAGTATCTGAAGTGTTGAGGAAGTCAATCAAACGAATACAAAGCCGCTATTATAAAAACATTTGCTTTCGGCACTCTCTAAAACATGTTATTGTCCATTTCAGAATCCACTACCCACCCATTTCACAATATGTATATTCTGCTCTAGTATGGCATTCCACATCTAGTTCTTGTGCTATCTATGGTGCTATAATCAGTGAAAACTGTAAAATATCCGAATTGCATACTTTTAGGAGATATTCGTAATATTATTTATCCTAAAAGTAGGCTTTTTTTTTAAATTATCGGTGATCTTTATTCACTGTCTTGACCTGGGGTTCAGTTCTATTCGATCATTTACACACAGAGCTTCAATTTCAAATTTAATGATAAACAAATTGTGAATAGTGAGGAATTTAATTGAAAAGAAAAGAAATTTCTATTATGTAAGTTGTCAATTAGTTTAATTGTAGTGTTGTCATTAAATATGCTATTTCTATTTCATTTTTGCCCTTTTTGTATTTTTCAATTAATCTAAGAAGCCTAAGCAGGTGTCTACCTATACATTATGTCTTTTTCGCCTTTTTAATTAATTAAATGGCAGCCAATTGCAAGCCAATATTAACAGGATTGACAGCGTCAGTAGATAGACACAATAGTACTTTACACATGGCAATGACAAAATCATACACACAACAATATTGTGCTTATATGTAAACACCAGGCTACCGTTGTATAATGTGTAAAAGAAAAAAGACGGCTACTACTAAATTCGAATACAGAGAAATTGGAAACGACGAGAACGACTACTCTCGAAGACTTCTTTGAGCGATGATAGTATGATAATGATAACCAATTGTCAAAAGAAATTCATACTCCTTAGTCCTCCATTAAAATGTGATGTACCGCAAAATTTTATTCCTGGACTTTTGTTTTCACCTTATTTTATTAAATTTATATTAAAGTTGTGTACTATGTAAGAATCTCTCTGTATGTCTGTCGATGACTGAGAACCTCGAATCAAATCTTAATCTAAAATGAGTCATTCCAGGAAAAATTTACAAAAGGTGGGGATTGGTGGTGCATTTCCGACTTTGATGATACTCGATGTAATGTAGTAGGGTCCGGCGGCTGTAAGAACAGAATTACTATATGAATTTTTAAGATTTACTCAAACTTAGCTTTTATGAAAATTTGAACTGAACGTATCTCCTGAAGTATATGTATATCATAGCTCAAACAACCAAAAATTGGATACTTTCTGTTCTTATTAGCTCCTTACCATACAAAATTTCATCAAAATCGAAAAGGGTCCATTCCCAAAACTTACTGAAATTTGTCAATTTTTCGTGGTATGACTCAGATCACGTGAATGACAAGCATTAATCGGGTGCCGTTTATAATACGAATTGGTAGTACAGTCTATTGCCATTACAGAATCTATGAGTGAAACTGAGACATAAGTCCTTCCTCAAAAAATTGTGTAGTCCGTGTCTATTGCAGTTTATACATACATAAATATAGAGGAAACTTTTAAAAATGCAAAATTATAGTTTTACAATAAATAAATTTTCTAACAACCTATACACAAATATTGATTATCTTTATTTTATTTTTAGCAAATGAGCGACAACTTTTGCTCCCAACAACAAGTTGCCGGCGAACATCTGAATATATAAAACATTCATCAGAATTCACATTAACAGCAATTCTGAGACAAGAGAAGGGCAATGCTGGCTCAATAATGGCATTCTCATATGGCCCAAATAGGTAAATACCCTAAGAATAGATATCAACAATAATGTCTATAACACTAGACAGTTTCCTTAAACATGCTCAGCAAGTAGTAAGTAAATAGTAAATATTGTCAGGTATTTAGAACTCGAGTCGAGCGGAAAACGTGACGAAGTGCGATTTCACTACACATACCGGGCAACAAATGGACAGCTACAGGTTCACACAGAATCATTCTCATACCAATTGGCGGACGATAATTGGCATAAGGTGGCACTCTCAGTAAGTGGACCCGAAATCCAACTTCTAATAGACTGCCATCCATTATATAAACGAGTGAATCATTTTCTACCAGATAGAAATTTCAGTGCTTCCAATATGCAATTGTTTGTTGGTCAAAGGAATCTAAATAACCACAGTGTGTTTAAGGTAGAGTGAAAATAATTTTTTTTTTTATAATTTTAATGTATTTTACCGAAACTAATTCTATATTATTATTTTAGGGTTATTTACAAAGTGCCCATGTTGTGGCGAGACCACATGGGTATCTATCACAATGTCCGCACATGCACGAACAATGTCCTACATGTGCACAATTTAGTCTTCTTCAACGTACTATAGATGAATTACAAAAAAATTTGATTAATTTAACACAAAGGGTAATGTCATAATTTATTTTTACTATATACTATTTATATACACGAATACATAGAATACATATTTACATAGATCTGAAATTGTTTACCTGGTTCGATATATTTATGAATAATTTTTTTTTCCTAATCACAAGGATATCAATTGATTTTTCTACAACTATTCCATGTAACCAACGATTTCCACAAATTTAACGAATAATTTTAGAACCTCCACTTGTGTGAATTTTAAGTAGTTAACATAAGAAATTGATACTTTATGAGTCCACCGATGAAACCTCCCAAACAATCGTTCATATTCAATGTAAGCCCAAGAAGCTCCAAATTAGCAAAAATCTAGTTGTGGCGTTGGACTTTGTTCGGCAAAAATGTAAGACGAAGTAATTGTTACAAACAAAATTTGTTTAATTTACGAGGGATCAGAAGATGGCACTGTTTCGTATTAGATGGCGGTTTTAAACTTTATTCGAAGGTCACTTTGTTTTTTTAATGGATATTTTTGAGTCAAACTATTGATAGAACAAATTTAATATCGAATATGAAGGGATTCATCGACACACTGATAGTTTTGTTCGTATGATAATTGAAATTGCCCTTATGGAAGCTCATCAGGCGAATCTTTTCCTTGACTCTCATGTAGTATTCAGTGGAATTTAATAGTTTGCTATCAGAAAAATTCAAAATCAACAAAAGTCTTCGACTATATAACATCATGTCGATATAAAGATAATATGAGAATATTGTCCTTTAAAGTGAATAGTTTCATTGGATAACAACAATAGGAATATGGTAAATACAGCCCATCGTATTCAAAATTTAAGCATAGATTCTTATTTAACAAATAAGTCCTATCCGGGATCCACAAAATACCGAAAAATCTATGCTAACTATGACCTCACAAAGTATTTCTTCTTGCAGTGCTGGAGAAAATATAGCTCAGTAAAGGTATATACCACTTTACAGTCGTAACCTTGTGAGCTGTTAATAAAAGTTCAGGGTTAGAATATCTTAAATAAATAATAATACCTCTACTCTACAGTAGCCAGCTACTGACCAGTGAAATTTCTTGAATATCATATTTCAAGGGTTTCTTCAAGAAAAATTAAATTACCTATGCAATGTATATTAGCAGAACATCATCATACAACATAGTGTAGGGGGTTCTGGTAGGCGATTTTAATGTCCATAACATCCACTCTGGCTCAGACATTCTTCTACGACAAGTCCTGCGGGCCGATTTGTTAAAATTCTTCTGTGAATTTCTTAATTTACAACATATATTGAATGCACCCACTCGAATCCCTGATCCAGTTGGAGATAGAGTCAATTTATTAGATTTGTTTCTATCATCTCACCGCGACAAATATTCCATTTCACTCGGCTCTCCTCTTGGTAATTCAAACCATTGTTTAATCAAGCCTCAATTTATCACCTCAAACCTGGACTGCCCTATTTCTCCACCTACAAGTAGGCTTCTCTGGCACTATTGATTGGCCGGTCTGTTTTGCTAAGTTTTTGTATGCATGAATACATTCCGTATTCTCACAGCAAATCTCAACAACAGCAAAATCGTTCTTGGTCTGACGATAAGTGTAATTAATCTATAAAAGCGAAAGAGTAAGTCTATAAGACTGCACAGAAGTCCATTATCCAGGAAGAAAAATTTCTTTTTGACCAGAATGAGTCATGGCAAGCCGCAGAAGTAACAAAGGTTTCTGGCCCCTGGTCAAAACCGTCAGGAATAACTTTAGCAGCTCCTCCATACCTTCACTACTTACCAATGGTAAAGTGGTTGTTGACTCCCTAGATAAAGTCAACATTTTGGCTGCTAAATGCGCTTCAACTTATCGTCTTCCACCCAGTTCATAGACACTTGTTTTGCATCTCCCATGTGGATGTGTACAAGAGCCAATACACTAGTTCATGTTCAGTCTATTCCCCAATATAGAGTGGGTAGCGATTTCAAAGGTTTTTGAATCTATCATTAACTCCAAATTAATGAAGTAGATCATTGAATAACGATCTTGATATTATCCTCGATTGGGGCATCGAATTCAGTGGATTTAAGACCCAAAGCTGTTTCATCTCTTTGAAACAAGATCACCATTTAACAACTTCCATTTCCTTTGATGAAGCTTTAATTTCATAAGCATCAAAATGTCTTGGATTCCTGAAAAGGTATAAGAAATATTTCAGCCCGTCAAATTTAGCTCTCCTCTACAAGTCCTACATCAGAATGGAATACAATTCTCATATATGGGTCGGGGCTGGTCGCACAGCCTTAGCTGCATTAGATATTGTCCAGGAAAGATCCTTCAAGCTCATTGGCGATGTCGCAATAACTTGTCATGCACTGCCGCAATGTTGGATGCCTTTCGCTCCTTTATCGGTACATACATGGTCAATGTTATGATGTTCTAGTCTAATCCATTGAAGAATGATTCCTACATACAATACTCGCGCTGCAAACCACGCACATCCTTTTACCCTTCCAAATTACTTTCTGCCGTACAGTAAAATTCCGTGATGCTTATCCCGAGCTGTGCGAATGTGGAACAGTTTACCATCTTCGGTTTTTCCTTTGGCATATAATCTGCGAAAGTTTAAGGGCCACATACATCGGAACTTCTGTCATTCTCCTCATATCCCCTAATCCTTTCCCGATCGCCTATCGAGTGGTTGTAATTGGATTGAGGATGTTACAAAAAAAAAAAAAAGCTAGAACGTTAAATCTCCTGTATAACTTTTATATTAGTGTAGTAAAATATCATATAACCAGAGAAAACAATTTCAGAATGAATTACAAATTAAATTCTTCAAAAATAATTCTTGCAACACTAATTTTACAATTATAATTAGCTAGTGGCTGCAGAAAGTCGGGTATCACGGCTTGAAGAATGCGAATGTAAAATATCTTGTAAAATTAATGGTACTACTAAGGACGATGGATCTGAATGGAAGGATGGATGTAATGTATGCAAATGTGAACGAGGCAGTATTATTTGTGAACCTCAAAAGTGTGAGCCAACACCTTGTAAAAATCCAGTTTATGAGGATGGTGCCTGCTGTCCAAAGTGCTTAAGTAATAATATTTACATATATACATAAATTAATATTACAAATTTCACAAAAAAACCTATTTATTATAATCAATATAATATATTTTTTTTACATCATTTCAGAAAAATGTTATCTTAGGAAAAAAGAATATGAGCATGGTGAAAGTCATATAGAAGGATGCCGTAACTGTTCATGTCAAGATGGCAGTATGCGGTGTGAAAAAATGAATTGCCCAAAATTAAATTGCTCATCGGGTGAAATAATCCTAGCTAAAGATGAATGCTGTGAAGTATGCAAAGGTGACGATGATAACAAGCAAAATGATAATCTGTTGTAAGAATTGCTGCACTCTGTAGAATTTGAAGATTATTAAATCAAAAAACAAAAAAAATCAAAAAAAAAAACGAAAAAAAAACAAAAAGAAAAGAAAACCAAAATCAAACAACAAATTAATACAAAAACACATAACAAGTAGCATTCAACATAGGCGTAAAAATGCACCAAAATGCACAAAAAATGTGAAATTTATATTAGATTTCAACATTCGAAAAAAAAAATACTATGTATATCGGCCCAAGCAGTATCTGTACATAATGTACATTACCCATATACGGAAAATTTGATGCAGGTTCACTGTACTTGGTATTTTGTGTTTTAACAAATTACCAATTTCCATACCTTAAATTATGCTACCAATATTATATGCTTGGGCTTCACAAACACACAAACACACACACACACAAACACTATTTCATTATTAGTAAAAAAAACAAAATTAATTAATTAATTAAACATTTTATTTATATTTTTCTTACAATTTCCATTCACTGTGAATGAAAAATCTACTCTCTTCAACGGGAACAAAAAAAAAAAAAACAAATAACATTCCGATTCGATGCGCTTGTCATTAAATGTATTTAGAAGCCATGCTTTTAGTAATTAATTTTAATCTCCAGTTAAAAGTTAAATTTCTTTTTACACATTTCTCTAGAATTAATAATTTATTTTAGTATGTTTAAGGGCTTTACTTTACAAGCTACTTTTATAGTATTATATATCCGTTTTAGAGTGCTGTAGTAGTCTATTTTTGATAACCTTTCTCTCTCTCTCTCTCTCTCTATTCATATATATATTAATTAATATTTCATTCATTAATATTCATTCATTTTTTACTAACTCTATCTCTATATATTTTCTTTCTTTTTTTTCTAAACATTTTTCATGCATATCGTGATGGATCTCATAATAATAATAAAAAAAAATCATGTGCTGTTTTTCATCCGATTAATATTCAACATCAACAACAACTACAACAATAAAATATTAACAACTTGCATTAATATGCGCTGCTGCTCCTGGTGCTGATCCTGCTCATCATGTTACTTATATTATGCAACTAAATTATCCTCTTTAACTCATTTTAACTTCATTAAAAAATCTAACAAAAAAACCCAAACATAACTAAAAAAAAGGGGATGACTATTGCTCAAAGGGACATGCATGTCATACTAACGCTACGTGTCTTAACTTATACACCAAGTACACGTGTACCTGCCGCCAGGGCTTCCAAGGAGATGGGTTCCATTGTTCGGGTAAGAGTTGTTGTTTTATATAATAGCTTCATCAAAACAATACAAAAACATTTTTTTTGTACTAACAAATTGCTTTTATCATTATTTTGCTTTTTCAACTTTATTTTTATTTTTATTTTTACTACTGCTACTACTACTACTAATAATTCTACTAAAATATTTTTTTCGTATTCACTGTTAGTGTCGTTGTGTGTACTATAAATATTAGATTTTTTTTCATAGGCGGGTGGTTTTTGAATTAATTTTTTATAATAACTGTAATCTAACCTCAAAGTAGAAACAGTTTGTTGTTAATTGAGAAAAAGAATGTAAAACTTTCTGGATCGAAAATATTCGAAAATTTTGCCCTAGATACCAAAGAAAATTCGCAAAAAATTCTGGGTCTTTTCAGTTTTTCAAGTTAGCCAAAGCAACAGTAAATTCTCTTTAGACCGCCAAAGACATTCATGCTATACAGTAGGATCAAATTTTCGAAAATCAAGCATTATGCTGATTTCGCTAATGCAAATAGATTGAAAAAATTTTACACAAGCAACACAATAGTTGCTCATGGTACTTCTGGGTGGCCTTTTGATGCATTTTGCACGGCTTTCTCAAGGTCAAGGAATGAAGGAAAAGTTGACAGTTACAGTTGTCATATACTACATACAAGGTGTCTCATAATTAATCCACGGAAATAACTCAAAAGTATACATGCATCTTTGAGAAAAGAGTTTTTTTTTTATTTTAAGTGCAACATAAAATGATGTTCTTTAAGGCCACATTTTAATATATATAAAGGGTGGGCCAACTTGGACTGACTGATTTGAAATTCTTATAATTTTTTTTTTTTTAAGTTTTTTTTTTTTTTTATTTTTTTAAATGAAAGTATAAATTATAAATTTTTTTAAGCTAAGTATGAAAAATGACATCCTTTAGATGGCGTCCATTCTCCCGTTGGCAGTTAATGGCTCTATTTAAGACATTTTTCATTACGTTGTCCAATGTTTCTGGCCCAATTGAGCAATTTCTGTGCGAATATTCTGCTTTAGCTCCTGAATATTTTGTGGTTTGTTGACGGAAACTCGTTCCTTCAAGAAATCTCACAAAAAAAAATCTGGGGCCGTCAAATCATCAGCCATGATTCCACACCAAACAGTGCATTTGAGAGAGTGTAATTGTCGCTGCTGCAATGCTCTCGGATTCTTCGTACCCCAAATTCAGCAGTTCTGTTTATTAACATATCCATTCAAATGAAAATGTGCTTCATCGCTCATAATCAGATTATTAAAAAAATTGGCATTTTCTGTCGCAAGCAAAATCAATCTATTGGTATATTGTAGCCGTTGTGGTGCATCCCTCGGCAATAATTCGTGGGCCAATTGAATTTTATAGGGAAACATCCTCAGATCAACTTTTAGAATACGTCGTAGCGATGTTCTGGAGATGCCCAATTCAGTAGCACGTCGACGAGTAGACACAGTTGGATCCGTATTAATACTTTCTCGTACAGCATCTACAGCTTATTCAGTGCGAACAGGTCGAACAACATTTCTTCGTGGTTCATCACCTACTGAGCCCCAATTCTCAAAACGGGTCATTAAGCTTCTTATCATGTTTACAGTGGGGGCCGCCGCAGTATTAAAATACTGACGGTATTTTCTTTGTGCTGTAACAATTGATCGTCCGGAAGCATAATAAAATTCAACAATTTTTACACGTTCTTGCACTGAGTATGATGACATTATAAAATTTTATAAAATTCTTTATTATCTGCAAAAAAAAAAATAAAATAAAATAATTATAGGCATTTCAAATCAGCCAGTCCAAGTTGGCCCACCCTGTATATATTTTTTTTGTATTTGAAGAAATACTTTTAAGTGATAACAGACTAGACAATCAACTTTATTATCCAATCTAAGTACTCTTTTTAAAATATCATCGTTTTGCTTTGTTCAATAACATCAATGCCGGAAAGAATGTTTTTTTTTATTGTAATTTGCAACTTAACAACAACAATATCTTTTAATCAGAACTTTGAAATTGAATTAAGACCAATTTCTCTCAGCAACGCGGTGAGGTTCTTGAAAAAGTTCTTTAACAAAGAAGTTGTTTTTCTCTTCCATGTAACTCAAAGTTACCAATACTCATTTAAAAAATCAATATTACAATTAGTACTTCAAATAACCATCAAAAGAAAGCGCCATCTATGAGCAAACAGTATTGGTTTAATGTGTCCATTAAAACCCAAACATTTTTGTGTGAGAATCATTTCTTCGTATGATCAAAAAGCCACAAAATGTGTCACAAATTTATTTTCTTGGCCCCTAGTATTGTGACCCCAAGACAGATTATATATCTCATAATTCCGTACAGACCGTGAATCACATGTAGCATGCTACCTCTGGCGCACACAAATTTAAAAAAAAGTATTTTCGACTTTTCATTTTCACCAAAGAAAAAAAAACATGTTAAAAATGAAAAATGAATTTCGAAAAAAAATTCTTCAAAAATTATTCAAGTGATCCCAATAAGTTCTTGGAATACATTTTCGAATTCGCAAATACAATGTAAAACACTGTTAGCTTTTGAGAATGTCTTCGAAATTGAATTTGATGATTTATTTTAGTTTTTTTTAGTTCATAGTTTTTATAGGAAAGATCGTTTTTTTGTTTTCTTTCGAAGGAAAAAATGTCCGGGAAGAAGAATAAATTTCGAAATTTATTTCCACCTCTCTTATTTTTCCTCTATAACAGAGTAATACCAATCCGATATGGATAGTATTTTTACAGATGATAATAAACGTTTTGATGTACGAAATTTAGAAATTAAGTTCGAGTTTTTATCATATTCCTTTTGACATGAAAATTATTATTTATTCTAGAGGTAAAAGCTGCACGAATTACCTGAAACGGCTGTTCAAATGTAACTCAATAAATAAAAATTCTTTAATATTTTGAAGAGAAAAAAATAAAATAAAAACAAAAAAAAGGGACCTAATCAGTTGGCCGGTTAATATGAATTTACAGCAACAACAACACTTAATCCTCATATTTATGGGGTTTTATGGTCAAAGATCTAAAATATAGTAAAAAAATATTCTCATAAAGGAGCAGACTGTTGCAGTTTTTGCGTTTCTGAAATATTGTTAGCATTGATAATTATTAATTTAGTATATGCACTGAAAAGTGTCAATTACGAACTGTCAGGTTCAGATTGAAAAGAACAAAAATCGCAATAGCAAATGTTCCAACTTTGATTTTTTTTTTCAAATGCAGTTGACCCTGACCGTGAACCAAATGAAAAAAACTCAATTATTGCCATTATTCATAATTAGATCCTCTCTAAATATATTTATGGCACAAAACGTGACATGGAATCAAAGAATTCTTCAGAAGTTTCTTCTGTAAAATAACCAGATGCTGATACACGGCACTCAAAACAGACTTACAAGTTTTACCTCCATAAATAAAAAAAAAAAAAAAAGGGTTTCACCACTGCAAGAAGAGTCGTTTATTCTTTGGCTACCTCATTTCGAAATATCCTAAATAAAGGTGTACAGCTAAGTCACATTCACAAGGGGGATGACATTAGTATAACGGCATTGACTGTAAATAATTACTCATTTCAAAACATTTCTTGGTTCACAAAGACCCGGCTGGTTAATTCCAAGGCATAATCCTCTGGTTTCGTCTTGGCAAAAATAAATTCGCTTGTAGGTAGCAAACACAACACTGCAACTATTAAAACTCCAATTCATTTGGCTAGGCTATTTGCCTTGTGTATTATTGGTCTAACTTTCTAAGTTGGTTCCTCTCCAGTTGAATTCGCCCCATTCACGTATACTATTCCTGTTTTTTTTTAACTGTTTATTTGTTCGTTATTTAAAATTATTTTTTGAATTATTAATTCTCCCAGTTTTGAATCAAGTCCATTATAACAAAAATATTAAAACGTTAAATCAACAAAATTCTATACCGAATTGAAAAAAATATAAAAATTTTCCTAAAATATAAATAACGTGCAAATGTAAAACAATACATTTATCGTTTGCATCGTGTGTTTTTTTTATATACATATATAAAATTATATTTTAATAGGTTCACCTTCCCAACAGTATTCGTTAATCGAATTTTTAAAAATATTTTAGATATTGATGAATGCGCTCAGCAAGGCGGCTTAAACGGTAATCACTGCCATTATAATACTCGCTGTGTTAACACACAAGGTTCATACGAATGTGAATGTTTGCCGGGTTACCGAAGACTAGATAAATTTAATTGCGTCGAAATCGATGAATGCACTAGTGGTCAACATGCTTGCCATGAAAATGCAGACTGTATAAATACACAAGGGTCATATCACTGTCAATGCAGAGAAGGCTATACCGGTAACGGTTATGACTGTACACGTAAGTTTATTCATTTTCTTCTTTTACACGAAATAATTAATCTCTTCCCTTATAATTACGAAAAAAAAAAAAAAAGCTGTCTGCAATCAAACATGTCTCCATGGAGGACAATGCTCTGCACCAAATATTTGTACTTGTCGAATGGGATTTATTGGTTCCTCATGTGAACAAGACTTAGACGAGTGTACAACAGGTTTACATAGTTGTAAGGAATCAGCAGATTGTGTTAATATGCCTGGATGGTATTTTTGCAAATGCAAACCTGGTTACCATACATTAGGTCCAGAATGTATAGATATCAATGAGTGTTTACATCACACGCACAGTTGTCATCCGACGGCAACTTGTGTAAATACAGAAGGTGGCTTTGAATGTCAATGTCCGGATAATTCCAAACAGGAATGCCGATTAAGTAAGTATTTTATAATGAAATTTAATAAAAAAATCAAATATGTTTTAAAAGTGTACTTCTCCGTAGGTTGTATGTTCGAAGATTTTGAAGTGCCAGATGGAAGTGTTATTTCACCAAGAAATCAACCATGTAATAAATGCACATGTAAAAAAGGTGTAATTACATGCGAAGAACCAAAGTGCAATTGTTCCAATTGGGAACCAACCTCAGAAAGGGAACTCTGTTGTCCCCAATGTGACGCGAAAGAATCATGTCGACACCAAGAGTTAGACCATGTCGTGTTCAAAAGTGGCGAGCAGTGGATCTATCAATGCCAAACTTGCGAATGTTTGGTAAGAAATTACCGATTAATTTTTCTAATGCTAGTATGTAGTTAAGTTAAGCTAGACGAATATTATAAATGTCAACATACATATACAGATTTAATCGAGTTGAGTACATTACCCAGGAGCATCTAGAAAAACTCGTTAAGGGAAGGAAACTTTCCGGCTTAAGGAGCAGGAAATGTATTGAAATTTGACATTGAAACGTTAGGGTGTCAGTCGTTTTATTACTCAAGCAGAGAAGTAAAATCACTCTATATAAAATGCGCTTACCAAAACTAGTTCATCAATCAAAGTCACGCACACTTTTCGATTTTCATTTTGAAATCACTTGGATGGATGGATTAAAGAGAGGTTGAGGCGACTGGGTCCCTAGAGCGTAGGCCACAACAAGGCCCTCCTGACTTGTGAGCTTCTGTTCATTGGTCCCAATCGGACGCTTTTATAAAATTCAACATTAGCCCCCACCCTCCTTGCCGCCTTCATACAGTTCGTCTAGTAGGTGTGAGCCAAAAAATCTGTAACGCTTTCCTGAGGGGTTCAAATACTGACAATGAAAGTGAGTTACCGTTTCGGATTCCTCTCCACATCCCCTGCATACAGTACCATCAACAAGACCCATCCTGCGTAGGTGACACCGTAGGTGAATTGTGAGAAATGACACTAGGGTCGTAGGGTTGGCTTGTTTTGTCCCAATTGAAATCACTTTAATTAATATGAACACTTTCATACAAGATTATAGTGGCAGAAAATATTAAAATCAAATTGTATATGTATGTATAGGTATGAATGTCAAAGCTTAGTCGCGAGATACCCTATGATGTTATAGCACAGGCTTAGTAGGTAAGAAAAAAAGAGTATCGGGATTATTGGGTTAAAACAGAAGATGCTAGTTTGCTACACATTCGCATTGTTTAACTTACAAGTTTACGCACAACGAGGAAGCCAATGAGATCCTGCATAAATGAAGCAGTGAACGCAGAAGACTAGAATAGTGGAAAGTGTCGCAAAGTGTGGACAAATCGACCTCAAGGGTGTCGAAATGACCTCAGTGACGAGATTCTGGCATAGTGTTGCTCGCATATGTCAAAAATTATTTTGGTTACACAAAAATATATGCCAAAGTTTTGCGCCTTTTCAATTCACGCGATAATTTTTTTTTAATACAGTTAATCGATTCTTGATATCTGCTAATGGATCCCTTCGTCAAAGCATGGCTGAGCATTCCCTAGAAAATTCATCCACCACTTCATTTCATACTACGTTGCTGTTATCAGGTACCCAGCGAAAAGCACTTTAAGGTCTAGGTTCTTTCTTAATTTTGGACATCAATATTTTTAAACCCTCTGTAGGAAAAATTCTGTATGAGGGGAATGGGAATGAGAATATTTTAAATAGGACAATCCAAATCAGAGACGAAAAAAACAGCAAAGAGAGAAATCATGAGTTAAGAAAAAACTTACAATGATCGTGTAAATCTATTTAACAATAAAAGCTCCACTCTAGTATCATCATCATCATTGTCATCGTCATTCTAATTAACAACACTTTACTATGAAATAAATTGTTTCTACTTAATTTTTCCAGTATGGTGAATTTGACTGCTGGAAATTAGAGTGCCCACCATTATCATGCCCGAATCCGTTGCCTTTAGAAGCAGGAGACTGCTGTCAACGATGTCCGGATGATCCATGCAATTATTTAGGAAACATCACAAGCTCAACAGGGCAACCTTGCACATATAAAGGACATCAATATGCGTCTGGACAGATCTTTAATGATCCGTCCAGTCAATGTACAACGTGCGGCTGCAAAGTAAGTGATTCGATTTATATTATAATAAATAATTTATAAAATTTAGAAAACTTAATACAAATCGGTGTTCAAAAGCTTTTAAATTTACTATGAAAAAAAAAAATGCAAAAAATTCTCTAGAGAAGAAAAATATTTTAAAAATTGCAAAAAAAAGTCGAAATTAAAAAAAAAAAAAATTAATTGCATTATAATCTCATTAGGTATTGCGATTGTCATTAACAACTCCATTCATTCGAATTTTAAGTGCTAAATAACTTTTTGGTTTTTGTTTATTTTTTTTTTATTTTTTTTTTTTTAACATTAAAAACATTTTATGTTTTTGTTTTATCTTTTGATTTTATCATGGCGGGCTGTTGATGTGAGGGCATGAGCGTTACATAATTTGCCATTAAATGTTGATTTAGTAAAATTTCATATTTTTGAGAGGAATACTAAAAAAAAAAACACAATAATATTTTATTAATAATACCGGTATGAAGTGTTGCTAGGCCCCGTAGTTTATATATAACAAGAAAAGTTACTTTATGTGAACCTATGTAAGCAAAATTTTATTTATATTATTATTTTCATCGCCAGCGCTGCTAAGAAAATATTATAAGAGTTTTTAATTGAAATTTTAACTGCAAGAAAATGTCTAGTTGTTTTTTATATTAGCAAATAAATTACACAGTCGTTCAAACGTTTCCATTAAGTATAAGAATGAATAAAATGAAAACATTAATAATTTTTTAGAAATCTTTTGAATTTCAAAGCTTAGAATCTGTGCCTCAAGATAAGCTCTTGTTTTTGCCTTGTATAATAACTGGAATAATTTGAATAAGGTAGGGAGAGCGAGTTACAATGTGTAACTAAATTGTCCAAAAATTAGTAAAAATGGTTTATAGGGTTGCAAAATTCATCCAAATTAGTAACAAGTTTTTATCATGCTTATGGATTTTTGTGAAAAACTTGAGCAGAATATTCTTTCTTAATTTTTGATAACTTCGGGTAGAACAGTTATCCCTTAATATGGCCTAACAGTCGTGGATAGAAAATCTACTAGGTCTGTAAGATGACACACTGGAGTTACAATTTTACAGAATTCAACAAAAGAACTATTTCCCCCATTGTCTTTTAGTTGATCCAGTACGCTTAAACGCAAGCTATTCATTCATTATTCAATGACTTACTGATGAGTTTCTAAAATCTCTTTTTTTATGTGATTTCGATATGGCTTCATCTTATCTTCACTATTTATCTGATTGGGTGGTCTTAATATGACATCACCTTACAATATTCATTATGCAAATACTTCCGGAATATTTTTGAATAAATTTTCATAAAATGGTTTCAATATGAGTTCACCTTGTGAACTTTCATCAATATTAGTAATGGACTTATTGCAATGCCGAGTGTGCCAATTGCCTTTGTAACATGTAGAATAGGTCGATTCACCAATGTCTTCAAAATAGGCATTTTATTCAACAATGAACTCCTCTGTATCTTTCCCGCCAAGAACATTTTAAAACTTTGGAAGAAATAAAATCGTTGGTGGTCAAATAAGGAGAATAAAGCCTGACTCATATCCCCGCGATAGTGATAATCATAGCGATAGCGATAATTATGGCGATAGACACAATTCTTTTCACGCCAACGTGATAGCGATATACATAATAGACACCTGAACCAAATAAAGACATTTGGACAAAATCTGAGTACGGATATCGGGACAAATTACACTTTCTCAATTGTATTAGCACTTATTGTAAGATTGTCCATTCAATACATACTGACTCGACTTATTTTTCTAACTTGAAAAAGTTTGTACATAATTGTCTTATTGGCCATCACTGATCTCGAATATAAATTTGTATACAAAGTAGTGCCGCAGAAGTTTTAGGTGCTTCGGCTATAAAGATGAAATTTGAATGCGGTTTGTTCGAAGTACACCATCCGAGAAATGTTTGCCTGATCAAAATCAAAGAACACCTCATAACTTGATTGTCGATTAGGAAACTCTCTAAAATTTTTCTTGATGTGTCCTTTCAGCGAGGTATGCTCGATAAAATACCCTCAGAAAGATCAATACAATACCTACTTAAATTTGCACAGCCTGCAAGCAGATAATTGAAAACGCGTTCGAAATTTTTCCGCAAAATGGAGAATTTCTTTCAATCCTATGATAACACAACTTGAAACAACCTATTAAAATTTATTCCCCTATACGTTCCCCATATTTTTTTACAAACCACGAATGAATACGATAGTTATTACAGCCAACATTTAGGGCCATCTGAATAAAAAATGAGGGATTGGTTTAATTTTGAAGTCAATGGAATAAATCAACTGAAGAAATTTTCCAAATACAACAAGGTTTTTGTACTTGTACTATAACCTCACTTCCTTTAATACTTACCATTTGGATTCTATGCTTGATTTAGCCTAACCACTGTAGAGGAGGACACAATAAATCAACTCAAATAATCAACTCACAGTATCCGTAGAGTCCCGGTAGCCTCGTCACTCATACTCTAAACCTAACCAAACCAGTATTCAACTCCTTGGCAATGTCATCCCCACTTTTTCGTTTTTTTCTAATATTTTTATAATATTTTAAATTCAAATCATATAAAATTGGGTACTCTATATGGGTACTTTATATGATTTTCGTTCATTTTTCAACCCCCAATTGAATTTGTACTGTCCATTTTGTTCTCACATTTCAATTGCTGGTCAAACGCTGCAGAAATTCTTTGTATAGTGACCTATCGCTGTCGCTTCGTTATCGCAATCGCTATCGCGGTGGTGTGAATCAGGCTTAAAATGTAAGGAAACAATTGTTGACATAATGCGCTAAATGCGCTTTCCTAGCATCGATATAGGCTTAAAATATAATTAAGTTCATGCCAATTGTAATTGATGACTATCAATAAGCAATACTGTAAGTTTACTGAACTGTATATTAGAATCTCAACCTCATAGGGATATGGTTTTAACGACCATGATCAAAACGATCTAAAATTAGATGAAAATAAACTTTACCTACTGATCAAGTTGACAGAATATCAACCTAAGTATGTTTCGTATATATTCATATACACATGTCAGACTCCCGTGTAAATTCAATCATTTAGAGCTTATCGTATCGAACATTTTAAGGTTTAATATGTGACCAAAGCTAGCACAACATATGGATTTGTTGTGAATACTTCTGTAGCTAGCTTCTGCATATTAATAGCTCCAACAGTTGAGTTTCCGACATAATTTTGAAAATAAATCTTATTATAATTTTCAAGCAAGAACTTGTAGAAGTAGTTGGTTGTAGTGACTTGATCTGAAAAACACAATTGAGAGGCTATGTAGGAGTCTTTATTCCTGTTAACTTAGTTAGAAGTACTCCATAGTTTTCTGTTAAATATTCGTAACAAATTCTTTTACTGTTTTTTCTGTCCTGGAACATTGCTCTAAAACAAGATCGTAATTTTATCTCGTATTTCTTATATAACTTTTTATAGTTTCAAAAATAGCTCAAGTACAACGAAAGGAGATTATAGTTAGACGATGAATTTAATTGTGGTATATAAAATATTTTCACAAATGAAGGAATTATACTAATATCAACTTCCAACTTCTCCAAGAAGATAATTTGGAAACTTTTGAACGCATGTGTATTTTACTAAAAAAAAACAAAAAATATCTAACTCTCTTACTACTAAAATGGGTAACTTTTATTAATATTCCAACAAAATTAGGATTGCTATGTACCTACCCTCAGGTAAATATATTGGATAGCTCAATATTAATTGCATCACGCTGATCAACATTACTGAAAAAAAGTTCAATACCCTCCTAATACCTACTTCCACTTGGTGAAAAGTATTTTTTTTAAAAACTGAGTAGCATTTTAGAAATTAAGATGATTCTTACGCGAAGGTGGGCGTTCTAGGTATCGATTTGAACTCATATTTGATGTTGCTAAATCGACTCATAGAGACATTTACTTTTCTCGTCTTGAATGAATCTGTGTGAATCGACAGAAAGACGTCGTAATTTAGTTCTGTACACATAGAAAAGGGACGCTACAAAACCATTTCTTCCATTTGACAAAAACAAATTCATTTTCCATCAAAGAGAGTTTAACCTCAACTATTACCTCGGCCAAAATGTACAAACAAAACATTCCCGAATAATCTCGTTCTGGTGGAATCCGGGAAAATCTCAGATAGGTGGAGGAGAGTGTCTTGTCACCACTGCATACCTGGATGCCAGTTACTACAACCGAAGTGTATGCTCCTCACTCCAGAACTGTAGTCTCGAACTGAGAACTAGCCCCCGATACCTAGGTCCCTTGTTAACGGATGATAAAATGTCTGGAAGTAGGTCGTCAGAACCTGTCGCTGAAAGTTATTGAAAACACCAGTCTACTTGATGTAAGACTGGGATTATCTGATAAATAACGCTGGAGGTCCAGACTGTCCCTTGATGAGTATTCGGATCTGGCTGAATGTTTTGTATCTGTATATCTGTTCAGAACGCCGAACGAGCGGGATTCAACAGATCCAGACTGCCGCTGTGATAAACTGGAGGAGTACCAGTCACACTTATACACTCTTGAGGTCGTGGCCGGAAAAGCTTCGACACGGATGTATGTTGCTAATTAATTGGCCAGCTATGATAAGCCAAGTCGACCCTATGACGACGAGGCGGAAACGGCAAAATAACAGTAGTCCTGAACTGCAGAGGTCTTCCTGTAGGTAAGCCTTATTAATGACGAAGGTAGTCGCTTCTATTGTAGCGCCCGACTCTGATCGGGGAGGCAACCAAATACAGGAGCTCTGAAAAGTAAGTAATATAATTTTGGCACATAGAAAAAAAAACCTATCAATGCTTCGGTCTTCTTTTTTGGTTTAATTCTTTAGCGAGGAACCTCAGTTCTATTCGGATATTGGATCGATTGTCATTGCTTTCTAACTAAAGGCTGAAATACAATGATTGCGACACGCATTTGTCGACGCCAAAATAATTTTCGAATATATGTTACGACATTAGGGCATAGCAAATGCTGCGACACGATAATGTCATCGTCAAAAAGTAGAGCAAATTTCTAAAATTGTCGTTGCGTAGTGCGACATTTGAGTTTGACAGTTAATCTGTTGGTAAATTTCGAGCACCCATCTTTTAAATCTGGCATAAATGCCTATAAGCTTTAAATACAACTTATACTTATTCTTAAAAAATATGAAAAATGTCCTGTAGACATCCCAAAAGAGCAAAACTCAACTCATCTATCTTGAAATTATGACGACAATGTCGCATTCATTGTACTACGTCTGCGATAAACGACGATGCCAATTGGCGTCGACAATTTTGTGTCGGCAATCATTGTATGTCAGGCTTAAGAACTATTATTTTAGCAAAAATATGAGCATAAAATATAATCGACTGTAATAGATAGTCAATCACGGGTTGACAAGATAATAAAAATAATTTAATTGACATCAAAATCGAGGCCTACTTACGTAAACTTTTCCAATTCTCAAATTGGCTTTCAAATTGGGTTTACGCAAGCCCCACAAAAGTCAAGGCTGTCCTAGGCCGTTTCCGACATACAGATGGCTCTATCAAGCCCCTACAGGTGCATTCAGAATCATTTGGAGTCCGAAAAAAGTGACAACAGGTTGTTGAAATTAAATCGTTCGTCCCGAGAAAAGAACGATATGAATTGAAACAGATATTCCCATTTTTATTATGCATAATTTCATGAATTTTTCTAATTTGTGTGGAATTGCATAAAATTAGGCGCGATTTCTATTGTTATTAGAAAAATTAATGAAATTATGCATCATAAAAATGGGAATATCTCAAAAACGGTAGCATTTAGGTAGGTACATGTGCATGGCCAAATTAAAGGTAACATTCGGGGGTTTCTAAATATTGTAAATAAACTGTATAGTTATCATCCATTTTGGCGGGAAAATCGTTAAAATTTGAAAAAATTAGGATTTTTTTTCAATTTTCTGAGTTTGACGTCCTACAACTGACGATGGAAAACGACAGAAAGGCTGGTTGTGCATTCGTTGCAAAACTCAGACGGTTTGTTATCACTTGAGATGAATCTAGCCTTGATAGGGTGTATATCGAGAAATTTAGAGGGTGTAAAGTGGAAACAGTACTAAAAATCGTAAACCCCCTACCGCCCACACCGTGCATTTTCCGGCTCTCCTCCAATACAATTTATTTCTCGAAATTGAATGAGGAATCCGGGGTATAAAGGAAATGCGGTAAGTATGGGACACCCTGTATATATATAGGAATAAAGCAAGTGAATTGTATAAACATGTCAAATCGAAATCGGGAAAATACGTCGTGAAATAGATAGAGATGGACTTTTAGGGTTTTCTTTTTTTAGATTTTCAAAATGGAAGAAGCATTTAATTTGAAATATTTTAGCTTAATTCTTTTTTAGTACATATTGTATAGTTTTTGCTCTATTAGAATTATTCAATATTTTTAATGAAATGGATAACTACATTATTTAAGCTTCATTTTAAAAGAATTATAGTAGCAAGTAGTTCCCTATAATTTGAAAGTGAAACTTGTGTTGGGATGGTATTGAGCTTTTAATATTATTTATAATGATCAGCGACACAAATAACATTGATTTACCAATTTACACGTCTGTAATATTATTTATAGGTTTTTTTCCCCAAAATGTTTACTAATTTTACTGGTCTAATATTAATACAATTAGACTAAAAACAATAAACAACGTTTCTCAATATTTTAATAAATAATAACATATGAAGAGATGGGTAAATAAAATTATATTGAATCTATTCAAAGAGAAATTATTTGTCAATATTCAACTGCTGTCACATCAATTTACCAGATTAGACTAACTAAAAAAAAATGTAAGGCGACTGTTCTAATTAGGCAAAAGCTTATTATATATGATTGGTCTAATTTGATAAATTGATATATAAATATTGAATTTTGACACATGTCAATTTTAAAAAAAAATTAAAGGATTTCTGTTCAACACGATTTTCCTCTCAAATAATCTCATTTTTATATGGGGTAATGGTACAAATAGAGATACTACAGAAGAGCTCGTATAATCATCGCAAAAACGTAAACTTTATATATATTTTAATATATAAAACAAAATAGCGTTTTACTATTCCTCCTTCATCGAAGTCGCCGCAACAGTTGTATTTTATTTTAGCTCTCATTGTTATTTTATTGTTTTATTTTTATTTATTTTAAATATATAATTAATAATATTATTATTTCGACGATATTTAAAGAAAAAACATAAAAATCAAAAAAAAGTATTAGACAAAACATTTTTATTGTTGTTTCTTTTATTCGAAATATTTTGTTTGTGATGATGATGATGACAAATCGTGTAAAAATTTTGTAAAAATTTAATAATTTTCTGAATTCATTTATGATGAACTAAAAATTTTCTTGTTACCTGCGATTTTTCCAGGTGCCCTACTGTGCCCAACTGGTGAGCAATTCCGCGTGTTGTGTGCATCGGTAAAAACAAATCACTCTTTAAAACTACACTAACCTTTGCCTTCTTATTATATATTTTTATATTCTGATTATTATTGTTATTATTATTTATTATTATTTTCTTTTTAGATTATCTATTGATTTTCGAGTTTTTTTTTTTTGTTCACTTATTGTGTGGAATATTTCTGTATATTTTTCTCCGATCACAGTATTATACCATTTTGCGTTCTTTGTGATTCTTTTCTTCATAGTTTCTTCTATAGTTTTGTTTTGCACCATTTTATTAAAAACAAAAATCATTTTTTTTCTTTGCGATAACTATAGAACAATTTTTTTTTATTACATAATATGTATAAAAGATATGGCATAAAAACAGAAAAAGAAGAAGAAATGTATACAAAAAAAAATGAATGCTGAGCGAAATGCATCTTAGTCATTGTTTGTAGTTTAAAAATGGCTGCTTTCATTGTCTTGAGCTAAATTTCTGATTCTTTCGAATCATATAAAAGATTCTAGAAGAAAAGCTGTAGGCGGCCAGCTTAAAGCGACACGACTCAGGCTCGTAAATTTATTGTCAAATATTTTTGTATATAAGTTTTTATAAAACAGAAATTTCCGAATAATATGAAATGAAAGAAAAGAAAGGGAGAGCGCGCATGCATGCAAATAAAAATAAAATAAAAAACAAAATTCAAAAATTACATTTTGATTGAGTGCTTTTGCAAACATTATGCATATTTGCTGAGGGTGGGTGGGAAGTGGGGAGACATTATTGTTAAATATATCCAAAGGAATTTGTTGATCAAAGGTCTTTTAAAATTTCATCTTAGCTAGACCTAGACTGCTGTTCTAATAGAATAAAATTATAGGGTGGATGTGTATTATTACATAAAATAATTATACAATATTGCGTTGAGACTCTTAATCAAAATCATATTAGTACATCGTTATTGTTCTAAAAACTGATGTCCCTATGTATTCATAGTGGACTATTTTAGTGCTAGTGAAGTACTAATTTAATCAAAGTTAGACTAATTATTCGTAAATGTGATGCATCACCACACTATTCAATTCTAGAATATGCAGCGTTGTACAAAACAATAGCAACCATTTCAAGAAAAAACAAGAATTTATGTTTATTTGCTTAATTTTAATTGATTTATAGTAAAAATAATCATTATTCACCAATAAATTTGGTCATAGTAGTTCCTAAAAAAACAAAAGATTTTATAACTGTAAAATAAATAAAAACGAAATAGCAGGCTTAAATATTTTGATGTGTGTGCAAACCTAAAGAAACTTTTTTATAAATTGTAATTCATTCGTCAGTTATTCCTATAATAGCTTTCATTTTGATCGACAAGACGCTATTAAATTAGTAATTATGCTCTCAGGTATAATTTTCTATTATTTTTTTGGTTGTTGACATTAATTCCATTTTATTTCGGAAACGTTGTCCTTTGACTCATCGTTTAAGGATTGCGAGGAGGTCCTCAATGGTAATAAAATCGACAGATTGGGCCGGTCAATCATGAACTTGAACGTCATTCTTATTAATATGTCCCTTTACCAGCTTCGATGTGTGTTTCGGGTTATTGTCCCATCGAAGCGGCATTTCCTGTTCGACACAGGGCAACATAATAACCTTTTCTAATATTTTTCCTTATATTTCAAACAGCCCGTTATTCCGTTTATAACACAGCTAAAAATAGGGTTACACAATAATACTACCACCCACATACTTGGCTGTGATCTTGCAGTAACGTGAATCGAGTCGCTCACCTTTTTTAGTTATCGAACAATACTCATTCTGTTGGAGTTAATTAAATTAAATTTGGACTAGTCACTGAAAAGAACTGTTTTCTACTTATCAATTGACCAATTCAAATGTATTCTTCCAAAGTTCAAACAGCAAATTGGAATTAATAATATAAAGCAGTTGACCAAAATATTAAATTCACATTTTTTTTTCTTAGTTCACATAGGATTCTTGGGAAGTCTGTAACTTTTTGACTTGTTCTCCAAAATGCTCTTCCGAATTGTACTAGCAACTATGCTTAAATTCAACGTTTTTACAAATTTTATTTGACGTCACAAACGGTTCTTTTTTTTATTAGAACACTAACGCAATATTTAAATTATTTTGTGATTTACTTATGTATTATACCTACATGTCAGTGAGATTTACAGAATTTACCACAAAAGTATTTGGGGCTATACTTGTTTTTAAATTTTTATTATGAGTCGAAATATGTATGGCTGAACCTTAAGCAATTTCTCTTTACAGTTCAGTGGGAAATAATGCTCTCACGGAAAGAGACAAGAATATGAAAGTGGTGCCATTAGCTTTCAGGTATTTTTGTTCAACGATCAGTCCACGTCAGTGTCACAGAAAAATAGTGACATAATGTCACTACCGAGTCACACAACGCTATCGTGCGTTCACTGTACACAGCAAATGACAGATAATCACTTCCTTTTACTTTCTCACCCGTTCACTGAGACGGCCAAGAGTAAAAGGTAGCGCGCATTTTATCACTAACCGTAAAGATGTGCGATAATAAATTTGTGTTGTCAAAGTGACATTGATATGAAAATGGAAGCAGGAAATATATCAATTTTGATTGATGAGATCTGCGTGATGGACCAAAAAGTTTTTTAATTATAAATCAATTTCAACGCATTACTTTATTTCCATGTAATGTCGAAAAAGTTCATCTCCCAATGATAACGTTATTTGCAATTTGACGTTTATGTTTACTTTTAATTTACTTATTTTTTTTTAAACGTCAAAAATATTTGATTTACTACGTTATTCTCTTTTGCGTTCACTGCAATTTGGTTACACAAGAGTCACCCCTGTAGTGACTAACTGTCAAAGTAATGTAATGTCCTCAACCCAAATAATATTGAATATTTCCCGTCATTTTATACTTCTTAATAAGTCACGAAATTATGGATTTAATAATAGTATTATATTTTTTATTGATTGTAATTTGGGAAGCTCCGTTACAACATTTTTCAATTATTTTTGGGTTGAAACTACTGTGGTTAGACATTTTTTTTTATTTAATACTTAGTAGACCTCACACTTTACTTTACTTTGAATGAAACTAAAAATTCGGCTGGGTATTGAATTTGTTAGATTTTTTTAGGTAATCCGAGCCAATTTCGGACACCAGCACGTGAGAATGGCTGCTTTTAAGGCATTTACGCTATTAAGGGGAGGTTACGTCCATGACGATGAAAAATTAAATTTTTTCTTTTACATAATTATCATCCTTAAAGTGTTTAGAATACGTGGGTAAAAGGATATTTTCATATCTAAAGTATTTTAGATAGACTTCACAGCCTGTTGAGAGCAAAACGGTCCTCCGGCTGGAAAACAGGTACCTGAGGCCCTCGTACATTTCGGGAAACTGTTCACCTTCAGATTCAGCATAATCAGTTCTTGGAGGAAAAAGAACGGCTTCTGTATGGTGCTGGAATAGCAGAAGTAAGCTATCAAAGATGTTTTTTAACGTTAAACTTTAGATGAGTTTTTCTGGGAACAAAATTTTTTAGCGTGCAGGGCGCTCTACAGCTTTAACGGCTGAACCGATTCTTATGAATCTCTGCATAATTGAAAGGAAATTCAATTTGCGGGGCCATCAGGAAGCGATTTTTGTCAAAAATTGATTTAGAAATAGTTTTTTCGTCCATTGAAACAAAAAAATTGCTTTCTTTTTAAACGGCTGGCATTTTTTTATTCAGTGGTTTTTTTGAAAACGAAAACCGGTAAGGCCTCCCTAGTTTAATCATTTTCAATCCTATTTGTTTCGGATGAACTGGTAGAGTTGTGAGGCGCCCCGCGCAGACCAAAACATGCCATGCACGGTTTTGTTTGATTGGAGCTAGAGCCGCCACTTTGTATATTTTTTTTTAAAAATAAAAATTGAATCTACTCTCCATTGATAGAAGAATAAAATACGTTAAAGCCCATTTCCAAAAGTATTTATTTAATATAAAAAAAAATGCAAAGTTCATGAATTTTTTCATGTTTCTCGACGGTAACCTCCCCTTAAACTAACATCCATTTGCATACACAATGGTAGTGAGAATCTGCCAAAGTTTCTCAATAGGATTACAGTCAGAACTACAAGCGGGCCAGTCAAGTGTTCTTTACAGGAAGATGCACCCTAAACCATAACGATACCACCACCGAAATTACGCTGCGATTTGACCACATCATGCATGTTTTTCAAATTAGGCCAGTAGCAGCTGTAGCTGGGCCATCTAAATTGTTTTTTTTTTCATCTGAAAAAATAACTTTTTCTCATTGGGATGTACAAGACGTGTACTTTTTGGCGAATTGTAGTTAATCGGGGTTTCCCTTTTAGTTTCGTCCATGCTATATTTGGAGTATTCCTAAAACTCGCACAATGTGACCAGGTTTACATTAAGCCCAGTCAATATGGACTAAAAAAGGCCTTTTCCCTACGATTTTAGTATATTTTTTTTAGTTTCGGGCCCCGATAAAAAATCCAAGCTTTCGACTTTGTTGAGAATTGTGGGTGTCAGCGTGGTCCGCCATGTTAGATTAAAAATACAAAAAAAAAAATTTATTTTTCAAAAATCTGATATATGATAATTTTGTATATTCAAAATCAACTCATTTCCACATAGAGTAAACATGGTGCGTTTTTCTTTTAATTATGAATCGTCCGTAGGCCTAATCCACAGACGTTTCTTATTTTTTTTTATAATTTAGTACGGCTCGTATTTCGTAATTTATACTCCCGACTATGTATCTATTATTTCTTTCTTTTCAATGGTCGCGGTTGGTTGATGTCGATGCTTTCACAATCGTCTTCGTTAGTGTTATTCTCTAACCCATTCTTCGCACTGAGAATCTGAATCCATGTCATTGCCTCATTTTCGTCTACGCTCTCGATGATGACTCTTGTGCATTTTCGCATGATTCACCATTGCGGAATCAGCATACAACAGAGCACTTTAACCCACGTTTTTTGCAGCCACATCCTCCACCGCATCCTTTTTTGCAATTGTATGAAATGATATTTATGTAATAAGATATCTAGGTCAGGTTTCTCCGACATTGGTACGGGAGTGGTGTGAGCTCATTGGTACCAACAACTAAGCTTACAGCCCCTGCCAAATGGATTTTTTTTTTGGATTCCATACCATTTTTGGACTTGATGTTAGGTCCTAATTGCATGGTATCGTTCAACGCCATTCGTTGATGGTAAAGAAGTTGTTATGGTTCTATGTTGAGTAATTGGCTTGGACGTGAAGTCCAGACTGCCAGCATGAGCTGACAGATCACTCGGGGGACAGTGTTGACTGCAGGGCGGCACACTAGTTCGCCTCGGCTATTGGCGGAGAGTGTGGGGAGGCTCCACGAAAAGCCTGCCGCTGTCGCCTGCCATATACAAAAAGAAATTTTCGTGCCCAAACTAAAACGCCTGCACACATTCGGTCCTGAAGGGACCCTTACTACATCCACATCGAAGGCCCCGATGGTATGCCTTCATTGCACGCCCCAACCACCCATCTGACTCTGAGGGCAGTTATTTTCAAAGTCCCCGGTAGACCTGTAAAGAGAGAGACTAGTGGACCTAGACGACCTTCATGGGAGAGGGCTCCAGGAGAGTGGAAGGAGAAATGAAAAGTATTCAGTAATCCATAATTACGTTATAATCATTACTTTAATTTTAAGAAATATACGATAAATTTATGCAAATTCATATGCCCTATCTACATGTCACAGTTACAATTATTAAAATTAACTTATTTTACCCAAAGCATTATTTGTAAATTAATTAAGGCTGACTTTCAAATAATTATCTTAAAAATTAATTAATATAATTTCATTTTTAATAGAGTTTAGAATCCCGGACAATAATTGCAAAAATTCTTAATTCCACATTAAGCGATCTTAGAGGTTATATAACCTGTCTTCTTACTTATAATTATTTCGCCACACTTTGGTTTACATTCATTTTTTTTTCTTACACCCTGCTCTTCCGCGTCTTTATCATGAGAGTATTTTCTTTCGAAGTAAAAATTATAACCGCGCCTTTCTCGACACTTTTTCAAAGTTCTGAACTTAAATTCAAATAAAAACTTCAGTTGCGAAAGGTGGACTACTCCCATCGGGGGGAAACAAAACGAGATTAAGAAAGGAAAGGTTCACCGAACATTTTATACATCAACATTTTATATATCAAAAGATAGCACGGTTATGCCGCATTTTAATTCGTCTCTCTGTCGAGTGAGCGCTTCCAGACTTCCAGTTCAATACTTTTCTTTTATGAGTAGATTTAGTTGTTTTATCATATAAATTTAGTAAATATATTGCAAAATAAAAATTAAAAAAAAAAACTTACTATTGTTATCATTTTCCTCAAAGGAGCTCCTTGGAGTGTAACTGCATTTCGAAGATCTGTATGGATTTAAAGTTATTTCATGTACAAAACTATACCGCTTACATACGGTTTACTCTGTTAAATTACTGCAAGTGGTGAGACTAATTTCACTATTCCAGCCTTCCTTTTAATACTAAAAATCAAAATACTATTTATGACACAACAGTCTTCAACCCGTCGCTTATATTCCTCTCATGCTCACTCTTCGTAGAGTCTAAACTGTTTCCTTGATCCTAACTACAAATTTCCTAATGTATGTTATACAGTATAACTGTAAGTCTTAACACCAGTGTGGTACCTACCCTAGACGTCGCTCTGTGGCCAGGATTAAAAATAAACAAATTTTCTGTTCTATTCAAAAACCGTATCCTAATCCTCTGAATTCTACATCTACTATTTCCACTGTAGTGCAAAATGTCCTACGTAACTAAACCAGAAGTATGTAAACAGTTTTTCCGTTATCTGACAATTAACATAATTACTATTGTTTAGCAGAACAGTATAGTACATACAAAACTGTCGAGCTCAAATTTTTCTTTCTTTTTACAGGGAAATAGTTTAACGCTGTAGAAACTTTATGATAAATTTTGCTGTCATAATGCTGGCGGTCCAATCTGCTTTTTATTTCAAGATTTTTTTTCTTCAGGACACAAGAGCACCTTTTGAGTAGTATCAGTCTAAACCACTACAATACTTGTCGTCTCAGATCCCAAAATTATATAAATTTAGACACTGTGTTCTTTTTCCTTCTTCTGTTACTTAATTGCCTATTTCTTATATCATTGGCGGATTATTTTATTGCTAGTACTACTTTTCTACAGCAATGTGACTTGATTTAAGTACATACCGCTTAGGTTACGCGGGCAAACCCTTTGCTGAAAGTTAAGATGCTGATGGCTATGAATTGTAAATGTTGTATTAATACTCGATTTCTTCCTTGTCACTGTAGCAGTTTTCAAATAATTTGCGGATTCTTTTTGCAGGGTTTGTATATGTACAACGCATTTGAACCCAAATGACGGAATGTTCTTTTTTTGCTGGACGAAAAGGTGGCGGATTACTTTATTGTTAGTGCGGGGTTAAATTATTCGCCGATGTTTTAGAAAGTAATTTCTCGTGAGCTCCTGTTTCCACGTCTTTTTGGATTTCACGGTTTGACAAGACAGATCGATTACCTTCTTCTTTTCCGCTGACAGGTACGAGCTTTTTCCTGCTAGGGTGCGTGCGGACTGTCGGTATGGCAGCCGGCCGGCATACGTGCTGCAGTAATTCTCCGTGTAGCACAATGCTTCCTGCATTATGCTACGACAATAAAGTTAAGTTGAATTTGCTTTTTACTGTCGATTTTGCGAAACGTTGGTAGCGGACTTCTTCCAAGGTTTCCTCTTCCATGTTGCCACCACACAGAGCAACGAGAAACGTGGTTTGCACACTTCAAAATATTGAAGTCTGCTATTTTTTTTCATTTATTTTACAGTTATGAAATCTTTTGTTTTTTTTGAGAAGTATGCCAATTTATTGGTGATGATTGGATAAAAGCAGAAAATTATTTTTGCTTTAAGTCAATTAAAAAACATAAATTCTTCTTTTTTTTTAAACTGAGGGTATTGTTTTACACAATACTGTATGTCTGTCGAATAATTTTCAATATATTTTTATAAATACACAAGCGCGAATTTCTTTATAAAAAAAAAAGAAAATAAGAAATATTTCCACAAAGAATTAATTTTTTTATAATAAATAATTAAATTTTTCCAGGGTTGAAGAAAAAAACCATAATCTGAATGATGCGCCGTCGTTTAACTACTTGTTGTGACACCCTTAAATAGATCCTTCAAATATATATTTAAATGTCTTGAATATATGAATGCACGAAACAAAAAAAAAAAGAAAAAATTCATATTCTAATGTATGAGGCTCATCGAAAAATCATGTAAAATTATTATTTCCATGCTACATTTAAATTTTTTTTTGTTATTTATTTATTTATCTTTTTTTTAGAGAATATTATTCCATTTTCATTTCATCATCATCAAAAACTACCTCAACCACAACCACCACCACCACCACCACCAACATCAAGACTATTTTATCCTTTCCTTCTTCAATTCAATTTCATTTGAGAAAGGTTGAGCAAAATTACATCGGGGATTTACATACCTGCAATATTTATAGAAAATCGGCTTTCAAGTTTTTGGAGGATCTAAATGAATGAATTTCACAAGTTGAGAAGAATCGAGAAGAGGTTCCGTAATATTTCTTGTGTGTTTAATTTTTCGGGTAATTTTTATAAGATAATTAATATTTTAATAGTATATCACAATCTTGCATTTTACTTACGTAAACAAATACATAATTATTATTGAAGTATATATACATAAACTATACACATACTTACAAAATCGTATTTAAATTACTACATACATCCATATACATGTACATGTTGCTCAGTAGATTTGTTTCTTTTTAAAGAATATTTATTATAAGAAGTTAGATAACAACCCTGAACCGGTATGATTTAAATGATTTTATGAAAATTTTGTATTATTTATTACTAAGGCAAAATGAAAATTATGAATCAAATTAATTATCCTGCATAATATGCAATTCATGATCAGTGTATAAATATATTTCTCCTTTATTCGTGATTAATCCAGGGCGGAAAATATTTGGTTATTCGATTTTAAAGGAGTCATTAAAAGAAATACAGATCTGTAAAAAAATTACTCCTTATGTATTTTGATTTTAAGTTTAAATCAAAACGAAAAAAAAAAATCATTTAAAAAAATGGATGTAGGAAAAATGTTACATATCCACGTTTCTCTATGGAAAATCCTTGAAAATATCGGTTAGATTTAATTAGAGGCTGAGGATGTTGAACGATGCTTCTCAGTCAGGCAGTTAGTAGCTCGTCAGCTGCTTAGTTCCGAAGGTATTAGGCAACTTTCCCAGGCGTCGAGAACTCCTTCCTCTCGTCAAAATGTCCCGTTGACGTGTATATTGACTATTTGGCTATCAGTCGAGAAGTATGTCATAAAGTCAAAACATGGAGTAAACCGATCTTTAAAATATTGAATCGCTCACACGTTGTATAATAGAACTGCCTTTGCTGATTTGTGCGGGGTAGACAGAGTTAAAAGAGTTCATATTGGCACCCTGCAAGGTGGTATCCTATCACCTCTTTTTTGGGTGCTCATCATGGACGATTTCTTGCAAACACTTACCCGGATGGGGTACAAAGCAGTATGTTACGCAGACGACTTGACAATCTTAGTTAGCGGGAGCTAAGAGTCCGAACTGTGTGGACTGGTGCAAAACGCGATCCAACTAGTTATGCACTGGGCTGCGGATTGAGCATCAATCCACGGAAAACTGACTTATGCCTCTTCACCATGAAAAGGAATATCCCCAGTTAAACCTGCCCTCGATTGGCTCCACGCATTTGAAGCTAAAGGACAGAGTAAAATACCTAGGTATTATATTAGATAAAAAACTAAACTGGCAACCACACCTCGAAGACAGAGCGAACAAAGCTCTTAGTCTTCTTAATGTGCCGCCGAGCGGTAGGGAAGAAATGCGGACTCAAACCGCGAATTATTCTATGGATATATACTAGCGTCATCCGACCTACGGCTCTGTAGTATGGTGGAAAGCAGTGGACTTCGCCAATCATCGGAAGATATTAGAGAAGATTCAGAGGCTGTGCCTCCTCAGCCCAAGCGGCGCTCTTAAGTCTACTAGTACACAGGCTCTGGAGGTGATCCTCAATATACACCCGTTGCAAATACGTAGTATTAAACAGGGGGCGTCGACTGCAGCGCTAAGACTGCATCTTAATCTTGGCTGGCTTCACACGGGAACAAGGGTTCCACATGAATCCATCTATGAATTCGTGCAGTCTATCACATCTGGCATCGACAGGGACAGTGACCACCTCCTTGAGACTATTCTGAAAAGCAATTTTGAATCTATAATTCCATCCAGGCAAAAATGCGAATCACATGCTGTGCTAAAACCATTGACAAATCCTATTATAATGTACACTGATGGTTCCAAATCCGATGAAAATACCGGAGCAGGAGTTCTCTGCGAGGAGCCTCAGATGGAAATCGCCATGCACCTTGAAAGCCATGCCACGGTTTTCCAGGCGGCTTAGTCTAAACCCTTTACAACCTCCAACCCAGTAATGGAGTGTAAAACCACCCTGAACTCCCTCTCTGGGAATAACAGGGTAATTGTGGAGTGGGTGCCAGGGCACAGCAACATTAAAGGGAATGAAAAGGCGGACTAGCTTGGTCGCATCGGTGCACCTGCCTCCATAGTCGAGATTGTACCAAAACACCTTATCTCAATGATTTCAATTTGGGCTAACCGCCAACACAGTCGCCTTTGGTTAGAGGACCCCTCGGGTAGAATAACAAAGGAACTTGGGGTAAACCTAACACAAACCAAACGAATAAGCTCCTCGGACTTAACAAGCCAACCCTGAGAACTCTGTTGTCTATTCTCACTGGGCAGTCTTCTCTCAGTGATCACAGTCACATGTTGAGACTTGTTGATGATCCTACATGCAGGGGTTGCGGAGAAGAGTCCGAAACGGTGACTTCCTGCCTTTATCACAGTCCGCCGGCAAAGTCAGGAATACGATACAGACTCCTTGGCTCACACCTCCCTTACGAGTTGTATGATGCCGGCAAATAGGGCTACCTCGTTTTTAATTAATCAATGTCATAATCCTGCTCAGCACAATGACCACAGACCTCCATGAGAAACGGAAAAACTTTTAAAAATCTTTAAAAATAGCGAAATTGAAAAACTTTTAAAATACGCAAAGAAAACCAGCTAGACCAAGAGTCTTCTACTGGATATGAGTTTGTCACTAGCTGGCAGAAAAAAAATTATTGCAGTTTCAGTCCCCAGCGATATGTTGGCACCACGGAAGTCTAACTGTAGGAAGCCCCACGTTGGACGCCATTTGTTATGGTAGCATTACTATGAACGCTCACAACGTGATAAAAATCGGAATAATTTTTCCTGTAGCCGAGTACTAACAACTCAAATAAACTTGAGACAGATCTTCATCCCTTCTTCACTGGATGTGTTACCACTGACAGCCAAATGTTGTCCAAATCTTCATTTTCTCAGTCCCCAGTAAAGATAGACCTGAAGTACTCAAGATGTTTTCGTAGCTCCACATTGGGCGCCATTTATTATGGTGTATGAGTGAATGACAAATATTACTTCACGTTCATAACATTACCCACTCATATTAGATACCATAACAATGGAAGAGAAAAACACCTTCCTCCTTGTAAGCTATTCTTTCGGTATATCATGATGTTAAGAAAATATAAAAAATCGTTTTTAATGTATAGTGGGAGTGAAATTGATAACTTAATATAGATTTTGAAAAATAACAGACAGCATATCGCTCTGTTTCAGCGCTTCGGAGAATCTAAACTTCTCTCGTGTAGTTTGATATCTTACTGCCAAAATTTCTGAATTATTTGGATCGCAGTGAAGATTTATTGATCTTTTGCAATAACATTTGCTCAGAGTTTCTTCGGCTAAGCAATATTATACGATAAGATAGATATGCAAGATTTCTCAATAAATAATTGCTACAGACTTCCTTATTTTTATGGATAGGAACTATAACAGACTCTCGGTCTCCATTCCCCTCCTTTCATAACTCTCTGGGAAGGTTGTCGATGACTCCAGGAGCTTTATGATTTCTTAATTTCTGTAAGATCAAGTCATATATTTGTCAAATGTAGTCTCAGTGATTTGACTTTCTGTAAATTCAGATTATCAAAGAGAGAGGGAGAGCATATTTTTATTGCTGTCATTTGGAGAGCTATTATAAATCTTCTTAAAGTGTAACTACTAACTACTTCCACTAAGATGAATTAGATATGTCTAATAAAATTCTCGCTCTCATCATATTAACCCACATCTGAAATCAATGTTGCAAGAAACTTCCTAAACTTATTCATACTTGCGGTCTTATTTCAGAGCTTGATTCGATTCGAACCCACGATTCCTAGGATGGTACGCTTGTCAACTGAGTTTGACGGTCTACACTTTTCTGCAAGATATATAATTTGCTTTAAGGTTGTGGTCGCACCTCTAGGGGGCCAGCATAAAACCATATAGACGAAGAATAAGTGAAACAAAATTCCAAAAAATCGAATAATATAAATCCACAAAACAGTCGATGAGAAGTAAGCAGACGACTGTTTCGAGGAAATATTTGATATTAGAATTCGTAGAATTTTATTTAAATTTTCCTACGTTTTCAAGATCTGACTAAGACCCTAGATCCTCCTTAACATTTGTCATCGTTCTTTGTGTCTGAAGTTGTTAAACATCTACTTGCATCAAATCTGTAGAGCTCTAACTTAATGTTTCGCATAAATCTTTGAAAGTATTCAATGTCGACTTCTTTATTCTTTTTCATTTCAATGCGACACTCCGTCAAACCAGGTTTTGCAGCTTGTTGGTCGCCTGTGCCACATATTCTCACCACGAGATACTTCGAATAAGTAGTCTTAATATTGCATCATGTATTTACATCCATGTCGATTAACGATTTTATAGGCTGAAACAGATTACACTTTAGTGCGCGGCGCGACATCGCGGCAAATTGAGCGTTGAAATTGTTCCGCCGAGCTGTGACACAGATTGCAATAAGAGCGCAGCAAGGTATTGGTACTACATATTTTCATGAGAAGTTGCCTACCTCAAATATAATTTTTTTGTTGGTACCACTGAAAGTGAGCAGCAAATTTACGATTAGAATGACTACTTGGCAAAAATTTTCGCCGCACTGTTGCGCCGCGTTCAATGCGTGATGCACAATAGGGAATTAGTATGTTTCCATGAGCCGAGAATTGAGTTAGGATTGAGTTAGCGTTAAATTTTGCTGGCTGAGTTAACTCTATGCTGTTTCCATGAACGGCTTGAGTTGAGTTGACAGATAAAATATTTGATACAAAGTAGCCGGATTTGTGTTGGATAAAACACCCATTCCGCACTATTCTAACTAAACTATACACAAAACTCAACTCGACTGGTTTCGTGGAGTTAACATGGATTGAACGAAACTCAACTGAATTCTCATTTCCATGAGCATTGATTCGGATCCAAATCGGATTGAACTCTGCATGGAAACATAGTAATGTTCTTTAACATTTTGCCGCGTTGTCGCGCCTCGCACTAAAGTGTAATCTGTTTCAGTCTTATTATGTTTGACTTCATATTTCGCTGGTATAATGTTACCTCCCGCTCCTACATCAATTTCACTAAGTAGAAAGATGATCGTTCTGCTGTTCTTTGTGTATGAAAGTAGAGGAAAGACGAAATTGGTAGCTGATTGTAACGGGGGCAACTAATTCGAATTGCGTTTTTATTTATAGTTGATGATAGCATGGTCAATTTATTTATGAACTCCCATCTGAAATTCTTTCATCTACAGCCTTGTGAATATCGCTAAGCTGTAATTAAGTACTAGCAACAATTAAGTCCTTGAACTTGGCAAAGCCAATAGGCATTTTGGCGGTTATTATTACTTTTGGTGTGGACCAATCTTCTGTCGGTTATTGTTCGTGACTAATTGCTGATTAACTTAAATCGATTATAACGATTTTTTACTATTATGTCTGTCGTAATAGCATAAGTTGTATGCTTCTTAAAAGTCGTCATTGTCACTCTGTTCTTCTGTGTGCTCATGTGCATCTTAATGAAGTTCATATTACATTATCTATACTATACCGACGCACAACTTTTCTGTGAACATATCAAGGATCTTCAAGTGATCAGATAATGTATGAAAAGGTTTGCCCTTGCACTCTCATGCAACTGTCGCAATCTTAATTGCATATAAATGTAACCAATGACTGTATTCGGAAGGGTGCACATTGGTATCAGTTACTCCTATAAATATAGGAGTTAGGTAAATGTGCCACACCAGACTATTGATGTGCTGATGTGGTGCTGGTGAAGTTTTAAAATAGTCAGCACTGAAATATTGCGAGGACATCACATCAGTAGGTAATGAATGCTACATCCACTTAAAGTAATCTGGTTTTTATGTCAAAATCACAAACACGTAAAATGGAAATCAGCTGGGATAAAGAGCTTTTGCTGCTTTTATTATTAAAAAATGAAGAAAAATGCAAAAGAATTGGTTGTATGGTGCGTTATATATTAATATACACTTATTAATATAGTCGGGATTTTTTTATAGCATTTCTATCTGAAGAAAAACTTACTATCAATCATGATCAATAATAAAATTGAGCCATCATTCATGATAAACGATAAAAGCGAATTATAATTTATTATAAGTGATAAAATTCAGGAAGTCCAACACCTCCTAGAAGGCGGATTATATTCCGTGTATGGAGAAAAGAAGCCATGCTCAGTAACGATTGTAAATTGCAAATTTAAACTGCAAAAATTGATTGAAAGAAGTATTTCATATTGGCAGAAACCCTAATACTCTTCAGTACGGCATTTAATTTAATAAAAAAAATCCACAAGAAAACATACTATCTTTTCCAATATACAACGAAATTTCTCTCCAAGCTTTTTCCAATTTATCCCTTTTGCAGTAGTCTGCACACATTGATTCCCACAGTCACCTTCATTTTTGAACACTTTGCACTAAGTTTGAAACAAAATTTCATTCACTTATTTTTAATATTTTAAACTAACCCGAGTTTTAATTATTTTGAAAATAAAATATCGATTGATGTCAGTAAAACTCAGTAAGATGCGAATCACTTGCTGATTATCAGCAGATCAATATCATATCAGTACATCACTACCTCTTACAATTTAGGATGCCTCATTAAGATAATCAGTACATCAGCATATTAGTGGCGTGGTGTAGCACTTGCCTAAGGAAACTGTTACAATTTTTCCAAGATAGTTTAAGCTGTTTTTTGTTTAATTTTTTGTCATTGTATGATCATAATTTTTTCCAAAATTATCTCAATATGTTTGGTACCAGTTGTGGGCAGGGAATTCTTCGCTAGTTAGCAATATTATGATGGGATTCGAGAACTCTCGGGACCAACGTTTTATAAAGCTCAGCATAGAACTACTCTTTGATACCAAGTAGTTTATGTGGGAGATAAAATGCAATCTTTGGTCACATTTGACACCCAAGTCACAGACAGAACCCACACGACGGCGCGTCGAGGAATCCGAGAACACATAACCATAGGTGATTGGTTGCTGATTCCTGTGAAAAGTCATAAGCTCACATTTGTCCATATTGAGAGCTAAATTTATTGGTTTTACACCAAAAATAAAATTTGTGAAGGTCACCTTGTACCTGTTCACAATCGTTAAAGATTTAAGCTGAGCAAAAATTTTAATATCGTCAGCATAAATCAAGACTTTGCAGTGCCTCACAACAGAGACAATCAGTACGTTTACATGAATACTTGACTTGAAATCCACTTCAAACTCAAGTAGGGTTTTTGATTGAATTAATACCAATTTTCTTGAAATTTACTTGAAATGACATTTTAACTTTGACAACTTTGCATTAGGTTCAATACATAGGTGCTGATTTTTAGACAAATATCTTGAAAAAAGTGCTAAAATTACTACCTGAATTATCAACAATAATCTTATTCTTGTTTCTCTTTGCCGTTTTCACGTTCAAGTACTGAAGTTGCGTTTACATGAATTTTTTAAAGTAAATCGAACAAAATTTTGTGATTTACTTGACTCAAGAATACTTGAAGTCAATGCGCGTTTACATGATATTTTGATTACTTGATCTCTACTTGAAGTATTCATGTAAACATACTGATAGTCATCAATATAGATAGAATAGAAAACAACGGGCCCAAGTGATTCCCTTGAGGTACGCTGGACGAAGCTTTCAGGACTCTAGAGATGGAATGATGGAAATATTTTATATGTTCTGTTATCTAAATAAGACTTCGTCCATTTTATAAATGTTAAGGGAAACCCACACTTTTCCATTTTAAACAGTATCACGGAGTGCGGTTAAAATTGAAAATTTATTGGATATGCATTTTTTATTCCAAATAAGATTACAAGTTAATCCCCAAACAAATAATCGAGCTCGTCAAGAGGCTAGATGTAGCCTCATCACTTTTATGGAGGATCTTACTATTACCGATTTGTCTTCTAAAATAAACGAAAAAAAAATCCGAAAAGTTGATGAAAACTATCATAATGGAAGTGACTTTTGGACCAGAATTAAAAATTGAATCCAGATTTGCTAATATTGCTAATAATACCCGGATCTGGAAACTATCCGATTCCTGAAATACGTACCCGACCTATCCGGATCCGAATTATCTGGATCCAGACTAAGCAAAAAAGGTTCAAAATTTCATTCAGATTGGGAAAATGTAAATTTCATGATATTTCCATTTTCCCAATGAAAAAGTGCAATCTGGAGGATATTTTGAACTTTTTTTGCTTAGTCTGGATCCAGACTATTCACATACCCACAACCAGACTTGAGGATTCGGAATTTCGGATAATACGGACACTTTGAGCTCTATTCTGGACAAATGACTAATATATGCTGTCTTATATAACAAAGAAAAAACCGTCAAATTTATGTAAGCCATCAATTTGTTTTAATTTAAAAGCAATATTGATTTTTTAAATGTCTGATATCTTTTAGTAAAAATAATAATCGTACAAAACTACTGACGAAAAATTAAGCCACTTACTCTCTTCCCCCAATTTACTACTTAGTAGGTTCAAAAAATTTTCATCTACAAATATTCATAACGCACTTTTAAAAATCTTTTATTTTCTCATCACACCTTATTTTTTTTTGTTTTTACTAATTACTTAACTCAGTTGAATATTTTGATTTAATTTAATTTGAAATTTTTGTTTTTATTACTTTATTTATTTTTTTTATTAAAAAATCTACGGCACAAGGGCACAAATACATCCACAAATTTGCTATGACTGTTGATTATAATGCACACAAAAATTTTGATAATAAGAAAAACATTTATTTTAGTAATAAAACTTCTTATTTTAACTATGGATTCCACTGTTCATACATAGCTCACAACACAGATTAGAATTATTGTTAAAGGTTAACTATTAAGCAATAATAGTTTGCATGGGTAGTTTTTCTGAAAATAATAAGAAGAAGACAATTAAATTTAAGGTGACTTTAGTTAGATTATTTCAATTTTTAATATAAAATAAGAAAATAAATTTGGAGATGAATGATGATCTATCAGATTTCTGATTTTGATTGGACACCTATATATTATGTTAATTCCGTATTTTCATATGTAAGCAAATGGAAGCGGGCGGGTACTATGTAAGCAACTGATTAAAATTCAAAATCTGGATTCAGATTTTGCTACACTGCCATCTACTTGACTTGAATTTGCAATTTTGCATATACACGGAAGAATCTGCCCAATTGATTCATAACATTGTACTAAAATCTGTACAAAAATGCAATATGGCAGTACCTACTTTATGAACTAAAATGCAAAATTCACCGCTCATTTTTCCAGTTTCACGGACACATTTGAGATTGTATTCCAAAAATAAAAAATTACAGCATGTGCGCTGGGGCATGCGCAGAAGTTTCAGTTGGTATAGAAAAAAATTTCTGTAAATCGAATCATTTTCGGTTGATGCATGCGGACAACATCAATCGGTTGAACATTGCACGAATTCGAGCCAAAATAAACCGGATAGTATACCACAATCCGAACCATGATCTGAATCAGAACAGATATTAAATGCAAAATCGCGTAGTCAGGCTCATCTCATAATTCACTTTCCTTACGTGATGTGTTCCTTGTAGAGATGTTAGTTTCTGATAAAACTGGTTTTCTGTTTGTAAGGTGATTTACACTTTTCATCATACTCATCGATTTTCATTTGATTTCTATCGCCCATATGGATCAATCTATATTAGTACAGGCTCATATTTATATAGGATTAATTTCGTGTACGGTTTGAGGCGTTCAGCAATAATATTCAGATAATTTCTAATACTCTTGGAACTTGTATAAGAGATTTGCTATTGTCGAAACATTTTTCAAAAAGGGCACTTCCACAGATCCCAAGTTTTAGTCCGCCGATTTTCCACCAAGCTTAAGACGAATCTAACCTGCCCGTATTTGTTTGCTTAGCTTGCTTTTGTCAATCCCAACGAGCAAACCTCACAATACGTTATTGACTTGAATAGGTCAACTACATTCTTGATTAGGCGATCAAGCTAAGATGATGTTTTAATTGTTATAGAAAGCTCTGTGTCATCGTAGACATGATAGAGCTAAAGTCTGTGTTAAGTTACTACCTGTTATAAAGATGAACACTTAGATTCGGACAGGTCCTAAGTCAGATATTTTTGGACATTCTGTTTTTTTTTTTTTTTTTTTACAAATTTTCTTGATGTTCAACCTGGAGCTGTAAGATGCTAAAGTATTTAAGGACCACAGTCTTCTCACTCATATATAATTTCTAATGGTATTCGTCCTTAAAAAAAACAACTACCAGTACTCTCTCAAGAACCACAAGAGTAATTAGCAAGTAAATTACCAGTCATTTAAAGTATTTTTAAGTCCTTTGAAGAATTTATTTATTAATATCAATTCCTTTATATATTTATTAATCCGATAATCCGATATAGGCAACTAAATCTCAGATCAAAATTCAATCAGCACGTAAACTATTTAAAATTATCAAGGAACAAGTAAAACAACTAGAAGTGGTCTAAGGACCAATTCTTATGATATCCTAGATGAATGCCCGTATAAAATTTCGTCTATGGTCACCGATCTATGCAAGTTTGGTTTTTGAAGTGGTTTTTACATATTTCTAGAACGGTTCGTCGGACAGAAAAAATGATTATAACCAATTTTATAGGATTTCGTATTCTGAAGAAGTTTTTAATACAATAAAAATGTCTAGGACTGATCGTTTTCACAGTACTATGTGTAAAAAACCTAAATTTTTATATGGCAACAGCAAGAAGGGGTTGCCCCCGATTTATTCCCTTTTGTTAAATTTTATTTGCTATTACTATGAAAACACCATGTGCCAAATTTCAGCTATCTATGTCGACGCGTTCTCAGGCAGTGTACAAATATATAGTGGAAACCGAAATTTTTGTATGCCAACTCCACGAAGGAGTTGCCCGATTTGTCTCATTTTCGAACTTAATTTTACTTTTTTTTTAAGGTCCGTGTACAAAATTTCAGTTTTCTAAGTGAACGGATTCGCGAGTTATCGTGCGCACAGACGGACAGACGGACGGACATGCTAAAAATCAAAATAACTTTTAATATTATGCGTGGGTGTCCATCCATTTTGCTCTACCATCATGAATGAATGACAAACTTGGTATACCCTATTGACTTCATCTAGGGTATAAAAATTGGTTTTCGCTCGATTGCACACATTTCGTCTCAATTCTACTTTGTTTCTCGTATCATAGAGTTTTAGTGTAGTATAGCGTCCTTACCATTACCGTGCGCTTGCAGTTTTCACTCCGTATAGGTTGAAGTACTACAGATTTTTTTATCCTCATTATATATAATTTGAGTATCTACTTCAAGTAGTAACTTACCGGCTGTTCAGGAAGATTGAATATGAGTACTCCGAACCAAACGTTGAAGATGGAATGCGCTTGTTGGACAAATATACTTTTCTACAAAATTTACATTTAAAATTAAATACGCCACTCTGACTTCTGTTGGACCCTGTAGAAATTTTCTTATCATTTGTAGGTTTGGTGGTGAATTAAGGTCCCTCTAGTACTGGTTCCTACCAGACAGGTCCCTGAGAGGTTTTCCAGGTGTAAGGCGTTTTGTGTTTACCGCCACAGCACTCCCCCACCAGCAAAACCCTGGGTTTTAGCGATACTTAGTAGGAAGGTGGCTTTGTAATTCGCCCCTGACAAATTTTTGTGCTATCATAGTTTTTTCCATCTGGAAGGAACCTAATTATTCGGGATGTTGCAAAGCGTGATGAAGTTTATAACATTCTGTTTGAGTCTTTTTACTTTTGTATGTTTCCAGACGCCCGCTGGCTGGATTGTCTCTCTAAAATCTATTAGGGTTGGTGTTTGGCGGTAAGAAATCTTTATTCGCTGACTGAGACCAGTTCAATGTTATTGGCGGGTCCAATGGTGTTTTTCTGTGGGAACTATCCAAGTCAAAGCTTTGATCAATGATATTGTTGTTCGATGAATCAGTTTGTTGGTCGGACCTCACCAGAATAAGGTTTAAGTCTATTTATTAAAATATTAACTTCGCGGTTCTTTATTTTAGGTGTGAAGAAATTACTACAACGCCTAATGAACTCATAAGCGACTTCATACAAAAGAAAATCGGAGATATTCCATTGGGCCCATCAAGAAACAGTTTTTGTACACCTGCAAGTACTCAAGTTCACCCATCTCTGCTGATGCTTTCTATGAACATCTGCTTTGATGAGAGACCCGACACTCGAGGTGGCAACACCTACGGCGGGTTCCGGTCCGAGGAACCGGAGAATCAGAGCCAGCCCTAGCTAAAAGGTCAGCCCTTTCATTCCCCATGATCCCCATGTGACCAGGAACCCACAGAAGGGACACCTTGTTGTGGATACACAACTTATCCACAGACGACCTGCAATCCCCCAGTAACTGAGATGTTATCACTCAGAGCCATCAAGGCTGCCTGACTATCCGAAAGGATAACAATGTCCTTCCTCTTAATTTGCATATCAAGGGCTAACTTCGCTACCATTGATATAGCGAAGACAACAGCCTGGAAAATAGTGGTTGTGTCTACCCAGTTAGTACTCCATCCCAATATCAGGCTCAGGAAAGTAGACACCCGCCCCAGCTCCGTCATTAGTGAGAGAGCCGTCGGTGAAATTTTTAGAGCTGACCGGAGAAGCTCGATAAGGCACTTCCCTCAGTCCACGATTCCCTACAGGAAAGCTAACAGAGAAACGACGCCCGAAACGAAGCTCAGGCACCATCGCATCACGTGGCATACTGACCAGAGGGTTTTCCATATACTTAGTTTAATCTACTCTGAAATATGAAGCTTCCTATACTTAGTTTAGTCTACTTTGTATGGAGATTTGGTAGCGGTTGTTGTCACACTTAAGTTCTTCTAGTACTAACTCCTACCAGACTTAACGTTTCGGTTACGATAGCTAAAAAAACCCTTTAATGGTGCACTCGGATTATATTTATACATATGTATTTATAATTTTATTTTTTTTTTATTTTTGTTTTTTTATTATTCTTTTTTTTATATACGAGCTATACAAAAAGATCCTGCCGTTTTTCTGAATAATTTCAACAATTGTTTTTTTTTACATCAAATTAATTCTAAGCTTACTACCCAGAGTAATACAACTTCAGCCAGGCTTTTTGTGTTTACCACAAATTCTCCAAAGTGTCAGTCATGCAATTACAAATCAAAACTACCAGAAATTACGTTTTATTAAAAGTTAACTTGAAGTAAAGTACTTACTCCAACTACATTAGTACATTGGTACTTGTGCACAAGTTCTTGAAAATATATAATCTTATACGTCATACCCATGAAGATCGTGTCACAGCATCAATTTTAACATTTAAAAATAAAAACGTTGTCTCTATACATTTAAAACTTCACACCAAAAAAAATTAAACTTTAAAAAAAAACACTTTTATGACAGTGGAAAATTTGTTTCTAAAGTTTTTACCCCATTCTTCTTCCTTAATAATAACAATAAAAATTGAATTTACCTAATGATCATATTATTTGAATATATTTACACAAAATGCCATTCAATTCACCATTATCAGTCCTGCTTTGTACGTTTATTATAACATTAGAATGCATGTTTTTTGCTTTTTTATAGCACTATTTATTATCCATCTAATGATGGAGGGAAGGTGGCTGTATTCTAAAATTTATATAAAAAATTAATCATAAAACTAAAAAACTCTTCTGTTCAAAATATTAAGGAAAAAAATACAAAAATTTATACGCCTTATACGCAGTAAAAGAGTACTTATGACTTTTTATATAAATTTTAATATAATTTGTTGTTGCTTTTTTTTAATTATATATATTTATTTTTTTGTTTTACATTTACAAATGTAGCAGTAAACTTGCACCAGATTTTTAATGCACATACAGTAAATACATAATATATATAGTATATTTAGTAAATAATATGTTGGTTTTTTTTCCTATTGAATTTTCAACAAAAAATTACAAAAATAAATAAAACTAATATTTTCTTATAATTTTTAAATTTTTTTTCTTTTTTTTCTTTTCCCCCAATTTTTTTTTTATCTCTTGCTCGACGAATAAACAAAACACAACGTACGTGCGATATATATTTATGTATATACACATATATAAATAAAATATAGGATGGCCAACTGTTCTGCAGTGTCGATAATACTTGTACTGATAGTAATAATGAATCATATAAAGTGCCCACTGAAAAAATTACTGCTGCTGCAACAACAGCATTCGTCATTCATCAAAAGGATGCAACATATTTTACTACTACTAGTTCAACATCGAAAACATCAGCACGAACACCGAAACATCATCATCGTCCGGTTCGTCAAACTACAACTACAACAACTACTACTACTACTACTAATATTAACAACAACAGCAAAAACAGCAACAACAACAACAAATCGTCATCTCAACAACGTCAACGAAGTATTGGTCGCTATTAAACCTAGAACTTTAGAGAGCTTTAGTAACAAATTTTATGAGATAATAATAAAGAAACAAACAACAAAAACAAAAGAGTAAAGTTAAAAATTTAACTATAAATAAAAAATATTTAATTTAAATCTTATAAAATAAATTTAATTGATATTTAAAAATGAGAATTATATTAAATGAAATGAAATGGAAATGAAAAACCAAGAAAAGAAAATAAAACAAAACAAAAAAAAAGGAAAAAAAAGAGAAAACACATTTAAAAAAACTCTGTGTATAAAGATCTATATAAAATATATTTTTTTTATTTGACTCGTTTTAGTAGTTGTATCAAAATGCGAATGGATTAATTTTTAATTAATAATTAATTAATTCTACGTCATTACGTTTCTTTTTCGTTTTTTTTTTTTAAACGTTAAGTATTTATAATTTTTAATTAAGTTATCATGTTCTCTAATTTTTATAAAAAAATTTTTTTACAAAAGAAAAATGAAATTCTTTTTTTTTTTTTTTAAAAAAAAAGGAAAAGAAAAAGAAGACCAAAAAAAAGCAAAATAAAATGAAAACTTTTGCCCATGAACAAATAAATACTTAACTCTTTTCTTCCTTTCTAACTCATTCTCTATACATATATATATTGTATATTTATATCTCTCTCTCTCTCTAACTTTGCTAAAATCTGTCTCCTCTGAATAAACATCCTTGTTTTTTTTTTTATTATTAATAAAAAAAAACAAAATCTTAGTTATTTTATATAATTTCCATAATAATTGGCTACTAGAGTAAGGTGAAAAGTGAAAAAAGTTAAAATCAAAAATCAAAGAAATTCGGTGAATAAAAATTGCACTGGTGGAAGGAAATTCAAATATTTAAGAGCAGCCTTTTTTTTTTTATTGCCTGTGTAACTGGGTTGTTTTTTTATTCGCAGTTGTGGTTTTTTGTAGTATAGTAGCTCGAAGAAAAAAAATTCATTTATTTTCGTTTTCCAAAATCATAAGAAAACGATATTTCTTTTTCCAATTACAAAAACCGTGTAACCGAAAGTCTCGTAAATCTATTGAAAATAGTTACATAAAGAAAGAGATAATACTATCATCCGTATAAAATTCGGAGTTTTCCTCATACAAAAATTTTCGAATAAGTACAATTATGGGAAAAATTGTGAAAATGTTTAAGAAATATTGTAGAAACTCATCTGAAATTTTAATGACTCCCCCGAAAGTACTTTTAAACAATAACTTTGATTTGTTTCATCTACGTTTTATGTGATAATTTTTTTTTATTTTTGAGGCCTATCTAATATTATTTATGTAACTGGCAGGAAAATAGTTATTCAGGTAAAAAGCACGAAAAAATGTAATTGAATTTATAAAACTAAAATCTAAAAGGAAATAGTACAACAAAAAAAAGAAGGAAAAAAATTTTATATATACATATTTAAATATTTTGTATGTTTTTTATCACATTTTTATTAATTATCAGAGAATGAAGAACTCTGAATGGTTTCCTTATATGATGAAACTCTTTATGGTAGTCCCTATACCCTAGGCAGACGGGCAAAACCAATGATAATTCGTCGGTTGTTTGAATTTCAAAATCCGCTTTACCTATGAATTTTCATTTCAATTATGAGAAATTTCCTGTCAGTTACATACATATAAAAATTGACAGGAATTTTGGTTTGGTTCACAAAATCTTGGTAATTAGATTTTTGAAATATTTAATTACTAATGAATGATCATTGATTTTGCCCGTCTGTCTAGGGTATTAGGGCCATATTCACTAAGCCATTTAATTGAAATTTAATTTAGTTTCTGATTTAGTACTCCTGTAAGAGAGGGTTATTAGTGCACACTTAAAATTAACTTAAATTTAAATATAATTAACGCATATATGACTTTAATTTTAATTCAAGTGTGCTCAAACCCTCTCTAACTAGAGTACTAAAACACAAATTAAAGTAAATTAAATTAAATTAAATTTCATTAAATAGCTTGGTGAATATGGCCCTTGAGAGGAGAACTGATCTGATACACTTTTGTGCTGCATGCAGTTAGTATAATCTGTATGCTCTAGAATTTCTTAGTCCCTCCCCTGATACACGATGATGCACACTCGAGACTAGACATGAAAAGAAAACCCTTTTTTTTATCAAATACATCATGATAACGTATTTTATGAACTTGGTTGATATCTACGCATTCTTGAGAAATTTCATTGTTTTTTAATATACGCACACATAAAATGTGTACACGGATAAAAATGTATCATCCGAGTTCCAAGCTCTGATTTAGAATTGGGCTATAACACTAGTGTAATAAAATAGTGCTAAGAAAATCAGTTTTTATTACGGTGTATTTGTCCTATGTCTAGTATCGAGTGTGAATCATCGTGTATACGGGGAATAATTAGTCCTCTGACACATTATGATACACACTCCAGACTAGACACGATGTAAAAACCGGTTTTTGTATCATTTGTGTCTAAACCCATGGTTTACATAATTGATACGCGCTTGAGACAGCAAAGAAAATTCATGATTTCATATGTTCTATTCGCACACAAACTGAATACACGCATACATATGTAATAAAGCACCCGTGTATCATCCGAGTCTAACCATCTGCTTTAAATTGGGCTATAAACGAAAATATTCTAAACTAGGGCTAGAAAAACAGTTTTTTAGTACGATGTATCGAGTGTGTATCATCCGGTGACACAGATTAAGAGATTATCAATGAATGAAGATCTTTGAGAACAGGCTTAGCGTCCATTTCAAAACATCGTTTTGCTAGCCGAGGATAGAAATTATATCAGTATAATCATACTAATTAATAGGGGTCTGTTTAGTGGGCTGCTCTAGGTTAGTCTAGAGCAGAAAAGGGCAGAAATGAGTTCAGAGCCACTGCTCTAACGTACTCTAATGTTGAACTGAACTGTGGGCTTCAGAAATCTGCTCTAAATTGAACTGGAATGACTTAAAGCAAGATTTTCTGCTCTAACTTTTTCGAAGGAGCAACTTATAGCAAGCATTTGATAACTGTTGTGTTGACCATTTCTGTTAATTAATTCCAAAAATTAAATTTCTTGACTATTCTCTTGGAATAATTTAAAATTTTTGTTTTTTTTGTGTGAAAAAATAAGATTCTTGATATTAATCTTTAAGAAATTTCAGAAAATTGGTTTCATGAGCTTCCTGCTCTTTTCTGCTCTACTTTTAATCTGACAGTTAACCTAAAGTGAAATTGCTCTGTTCTGCGGCTGAACTTTTTTCGACTTATTAATTAGACCAATGTGGCATGTTTTCAAACATACATATAAGCCTCAGGGCATAGGGCTGTTATAGACTAATTC